>CM077351.1:22222651-23422651 GCA_039655645.1 Ammopiptanthus mongolicus
TACCTCAGACATTCAATCAATGGGACCAAAATTCTCTAGGAACAGGAGCTTGAATGGGACTCTTTCTTAGGGCTTGAAAGCTTCAGTGTTCTAGTGGCTTTTCATCCTTGTTCTTTCGGTCGGTGAGTGCACCCCTTCTCTTTCCTTTGCTTCTCTTGAGCCAGATGTGGGCTCGATCCCCCATGAGCATTGGCGTGAGCAGCTAAGCTAAGGTCGGAAAGGAAGAATGGGTGGGCTTACAGGCTACCTATTTCCTCAGCCGATAAGAGAATCTGTCTTCAGCATAGATCGAGGCTTGTCGAAGAAAAGTATCAAGTCCTCTATCGCTGGACTAGACTAGATTTCGAAGATTGAGGAGTGGCAAATCTCAATGGAATTCCAGAACAAACTCCCAAAACAAAAGAAGGGTAGTCAAAGACTACCTCTTTCTCCTGGCCTGGCTGGCTCTCCTACCTGGGATCCCAACGGATGTAAATTGTATTTCTTAGTCACCCCTATCTATTGAGTCATTTCTTCCCAGACTTTTGAGAATCTGTCGTAAACCCCAGCGGTACCATCTCCTCTTGGTCTAGCCACCGGCTTCCCTTTCAAGAAAGTCTTCCATTCTACACCTTTACCTTTCTTTCCTAACAGAATGACTCCCTCCTACTCGTCACGAATGAATCTCTTCTGGGTAAAACAGGTCCCTTATAGGATGATGGTCCTTCTGAGACAAGGGCTTGTGTAGATTTTCATAGAACTATCTGAATAGACTCATAGCTTTGATAAATAATATATAGAGAAGAAAAACCTTGAGCCGAGTTGAGTAAACAAAAAGACCCGGTTCACCACAAAACCTATCAAGAATGATAAAGAGTCTTTGCTTACATTATAAACGCGCTTCACTCTAAGGAGTGAAGAATGAAAATAGGATTCATTACTTCACTGCCACGAACGTTAAAGAATCTCCCTTCTTCATTGATCTGGGGGAAAAGGAACCGTCTACCAGTTGGCAAGCTAGACATCAAGTAAGTGGCTTGATGAGGATAACTAAGTTGACACGCCGGAGTTGGCTGCTGGCACAACAGGGTGGTGCCTTACCGCACCGCAGGCGAACGCGCGGTAGCGTTCGTGGTGGTGCTTCAGG
This sequence comes from Ammopiptanthus mongolicus, assembly GCA_039655645.1. NCBI lineage: Eukaryota > Viridiplantae > Streptophyta > Magnoliopsida > Fabales > Fabaceae > Ammopiptanthus > Ammopiptanthus mongolicus. The sequence goes on from CM077351.1 coordinate 22,223,778, forward strand.
ATTCCAATGTACTGCGTCCAAGATCAGAACGAGCTTGCCGTCCAGTAGTCTCTGACTTGGTCTTCGAATCGTAAGTTTCAGCCCGTTCCCAGCTTGCCTCGCTCTCAGGTTGGCCCTTCTACTTGACTAAGTAGTATTCTACTCGTGCAGTGGGTGTATGGGCTAGCCCATGGTGCGGTCAGCTATGATATATATACTCTTTTTCTTTCTTAGTAAGTGAATCTACAACATCTGGTGGTGCCCTCGTGGGCTGGGCACGTTCCTCTCTGGGTCGGTCTGGTCTAATCGAAGTCAACTGACTCACATGGAATACGGGGTGAAGTTTTAACCGAGCTGATCGCTTGAGTCTATAGGCTACCTCTCCTATCCGCTTCCTTACTTAAGGACTTAATGATCCAGGGAGGAAGCAAGTCTAGAGAGAAGCAGAAAATCAAATAAGGTATAGAGCACCCTACATACCTTGCTCAGAGAGAGGCAAAGACAAGTGCTGTTGAGGTACCGGTTCAACCAAGTGCCCAAGCAGCAACAAGAAGTTAAATACGGCTGAAGACATATGAAGCGCAGCCACCTTACTCATCATATCGAAAGAAAGAGAGACAAAGTCGAACACTGATTCCAAGCTTTCAAAGCAAGATAGGGATAGTGAGTCAATCGATCACCCGAAAGAAGGCAGCAGGCCGGATGATTAGCACTAGAGAGCGCCTGAAGGAAGGATGTTTATCCCTCAATCGCTGATCCAGCAAGAATGTCAGATGAGACCTATGTTGAGTCAAAGAGGCTTCCTATTGACTATTATTGTGACTGCTTCTGGGAATTGGCATCTCATGAACTCGCAGCTTCGCCAGAAGCGACTAGGGGGGAGCTGTCGTAGAAGCTTTGCCCTTTGTACAGAGTTATGAACTGACTAAATGAATAGCGGAACGCTGACTCCAGCTGTTCCAAGAGTCTCCGCTAGTGGAACCCCGTCCAGTAGACTCCCTGTTTCGCTCATCCCCTTCGTCAGCTGTTTGATCGGGATGCACCTGAATTTACATATAGTAATGTCCATATCTTACCAAAAACAAGTCATTTATGGATATTATCGGGAAGGTTGTGCAGGTCCGGTGCAGTCTCTTTTTCACTCCGCAAGGATCAAGATCAAATGAACATTCATTCTCTTTCTACCGGAGAAAGATATATTTCAAACCTTTTAGTAAGTAATGATCAAGTAAGACATAAATTCTTTAATTCTAATCCTTCTGGTAAAAACGAAATAGGGATTCCGGATTATTCAGGATTTAATCAAATCATATGTACGGATCATTGTCATTTTATACATCCTGCGAGATCCTCGGCATTCTGAGTGGATGATGTATGATTCTAGTCGAAAGCCCTAATCCATTAATCACAAAAGAAGCGCATCAGTACAAGAAGGCGGATCTTGATCCTGCAAGTGGAGTGGCTCTCCATACTACAGAGGTCGCGCTTGGGAGCACATGCCTATCTTTTTACTGTTCTATTCTAAAAAGAAATCATCAGAGAAGCAAGGTCCACAGAAGGTTTGAAGACGCTCGACCGGAAGGGAGAGGATGGGAAGTAGTACGCCCGGTTCACCAGGTTCTACCACTGCAGGGCCCAATCATACTCAAAAGAAGAGTTTGATCCTGGCTCAGAAGGAACGCTAGCTATATGCTTAACACATGCAAGTCGAACGTTGTTTTCGGGGAGCTGGGCAGAAGGAAAAGAGGCTCCTAGCGTGAAGGTAGCTTGTCTCGCCCAGGAGTTTGCGCTTTGAAGTGATGAGGTCGCAAAGAGGGAAGTAGGGCTCCTATTGAAAGGCTTTCCCTCCCTCAAAAGGCGACCAGCTTTCAATACTAGTTGTTACGTTACGCTGCCATTTTTCCAATATCATTGAATAGCATGGCCTGCCTGGGGCTAAGGTAACTCAAGTGGGAGAGCCGTGTTATGGGTGACCTTATTGCACGGTTCAGAGAGCACTTGTGTATGTGATGCAAGTGAACGTGTACGAAAAAGCTGTATCTAGGGTGAGTTCTTCGTTCCGTCTTCGACCCTATCTATGTTTCTACGATGGCCCAAGAACACGCTCATTCTTCAGCCGTAGAGAGACTTTTGAATTGCGAGGTACCATTACGAGCTCAATATATACGAGTGTTATTCCGTGAAATAACTCGAATTTCAAATCATTCACTTGCTTTAACTACTCATGCTATGGATGTGGGAGCATCAACTCCGTCCCTGTGGGCTTTTGAGGAGCGGGAGAAATTGTTGGAATTCTATGAAAGAGTCTCGGGAGCCAGGATGCATGACAGTTTCATACGACCAGGTGGAGTGGCACAAGATCTGCCTCTTGGCTTATGTCGAGATATTGATTCCTTCACACAACAATTTGCTTCTCGTATCGACGAATTAGAAGAGATGTCAACCGGCAACCGTATCTGGAAACAACGATTAGTGGATATTGGTACTGTCACTGCACAGCAAGCAAAGGATTGGGGATTCAGTGGTGTAATGTTAAGAGGTCGTGCGACATTAAGACATTTATAGCAATATGGGGGGAGTTCCCATCAGGCAACAACGGTTCTGCCTGACCCTACTTAAGCATGCATATTCTGTCAGTGAAGACTTGGTGTGAAGCCTTGGAGCTTACGTTAGAAGAGCAAAAGGCCCGGGGCTAGGGTGAGCTGAGGGGGGACAGCGTAAGTGAGCGAATGTGTTTAAGCCCAGTCAAAAATGACTGTTCTAGGCGGGGCGGGCCACCCACCTTCGAATGGTGTTGGTCCTACGGACCGTGAACGGATTCGCCTCTGGCCTCTGGGCACGTCGGAACCGCATGAGTTCACCGGGGTGGAGCACAGTCCGCCAAAATCGGCATAGGTTAGGTGCTATTGATGGAACATGGTAAGCCTATCTTTCTCCATATGGAAGTGCTGCGGGCACATAGAGATGTGGGTAGAGGAAGTCTCAAAAAGCGAAGGCCGAGCTGAGCTGTAGGTCACGTGACCTGCACCGAGTTGGTGGCTGACTGGGCCTTTTCCTTGATCAAAGCAGATCAGCTCGCCGCCTTCTTGTTATCAAAAAGTCGGTCGAATCGGACGGGCGGAACGTCGAATGAAATAGGTAGCCGGGTTCTCTTTTTACAACCCTTTTGATATGAGAGGCCCGGCCACCTTCCCCCTATCCCTTATGTTTAGGAGCGGGATCCGCCCAAGAACGACCAGTCCTGTGGTGGTCTTTATTAGTAAAGGAGGCACGGCTGGCTCTTCCACCGTCCAGGCTCCCTTTCCTACCTATGCTATGCTCCCCCGGCACAGGCCTACCACGCTTCGCGCCTGCGGCGTTTTCGCCGGACGGTCTTTGCCAGTAGTGCCATCCTCCCCGCTGGCTGTATGGGCGGGTTGTCCCTCGCTGCTGCGTTCTGTTAGGCTATGGATTACAGGAACAAATGTAGTTGAATGAGACAGCAGGCGGGTTACACGTTCCGCTGTGCCGAGATGTGAGGTGCAGGTGGTGATGATCACCCCGGGGTATGCGCTAGCGCCCTTGACAGGCACTCCAGGACCCGCCAACGCTCATGAAAACCCGGGTCGGTCGGTCCTCCATTCATCTGACCGGAGGTGTGGATAACGAGGCCACCTTCACAACCTTCTCCCTTCTGTCCTTATGTTGTAGTAAGGTAGGGCGGTTCGCTTGAGTTGCTCAACCGCCCCTTAGCCCGGTGCTCATGACGCGCTACGGGACCTCCACCGTGCCGGGGGACCAAGCAGGGCATAGCTAGCGGCATAGGAGCCGACTCGGCGTCAGCGGCTTCGTGCCGCACTGGAGTAATCCAATATGTGGTTCCGCACGTTCCACCACTTCTCCGTTCATTTCCAATACTGATCGTGAAACACCATGAGCAGCAGGATGTTGAGGTCCGAAATTCGAAGTGAAATTTTTGATTTGCCCGTTCCTAGTCGTCATGGTAAAAAAGGAAGAAATAAGAAAGAGATTATTCCCTAAGAGCTTGTCCAGTACTACCAGTACCAGAAATGCATCTCCTTCGACCTTAGCGATAGCTCTACCTCCAAAGACTATCTAAGTCCAAAGACTTTCACTCGTCCAAACTACAAACAGGAATAACTCTCGATCAGACCAGACGATAATAAGCTGTAACAATAGAATCTTGAGTCCAAAGACTCTTCCTGTTATTATGTAATCGTTATAGTCCAATAATGCTTTATTTGTTTAGCACGAATACATATGTAAAGATTTTGAATCTATTATTCTATGTAAAAAGCTTATATCCTTTGGACAAATATTCCATGTAACACTCGTTCAAACAAAAGCAAAAGCCAGACTGTCCCTAACACAAAAAGAAGTTGACCTTCTCCATTAAGAAAGACGAAAGGCAACTTTCGAGTACAAAGAGGATATGCCAGTCCCATTTCTAGCTACCAAGCCTGATAGTCTACTTTGCTGATCAGAAGCTTCAAGGAAGTTATTAGACTCAACGGACTAACGCATTTAATGCTCAATCAGAACGGTTCCATCCGTTGAAGACTAAAGTTGATCAAATCAAGTCTGCTATAAATACCTCTGGTCTTGAAGATGCAAACAGAAAATTAGAAGCGAAGTGTTGCACAACTGATTCAAAGAATTAAAAAATAGTCAAGCACACAGAGCAATCAAGAGAAACACATCAAAGCTTGAAAAGCTAACTCTGATCTTTATTTTCATATCACTCTCTGCGTAGAGTTTTGTTCAAAAGTTCTAAGCTTTAATTTCAAACTCTCACACTTAGTGAGTTAGTAGAACAAAACTCTTTTCAAAACCTAGTAGGTTAAGCCTGAAGATGCTTGTATAGAAAGAATACTTAGTGAGCCTGAAGAAGTTAGAATACTTACCTGAAGAGGTTTAGAATACTTGCCTGAAGAGGTGTTGAATACTTGTAACAAAGAGTTTTTGTTATAGTGGATAAAGCTCTCAAGTAAGAGAGGACTGGACGTAGCTCTTTGGTGAAGAGTGAACCAGGATAACGTCTTGTGTTCTTTTCTCTCCCTTATCTTTGCTTTAGATTATTTTCTATCTAACTTCTTGGGATTGAATTATTTTCTTATTGCGCTTGTTTTCTTTATCTTATCTCTTCTGAGTAAGCGTCCAACTAGTGTTTGGAAACGCTCCTTGCGTCTGTTATCGTTTTAAACGTCCAACCTTTGCGAAAACTTATATCTGCTTGCGAAAAGTTTTAAAAACTTAAGAAACACAATTCAATCCCCCTTCTTGTGTTTCAAACAAGCTCCTTCAAATGGTATCAGAGCTCAGCCTCTGGGTTGAGCACTTAGCCGTGTAGAGGAAAAGATCGTATAGCAGATATGGCAGGACAAGGTATACCAAGCGGGAGTCAACCTGTTATGGAAGGCACTTCCATGACCAGATCTCCGTTCTTCAATGGAACCCATTACCTGTACTGGAAGGAGAGATTCAAAAGCTTCATCTTAAGTACAAACTCAGCTCTTTGGGCCAGAATCATGAATGGGCCAAATGTGTGTCTCAACACTGATGGGACAGACAAAGCAGAAGATGCCTGGACTGATGCTGAAAGAGCAAGGATGAAACAAAATCATAAAGCCAGATATGCTTTAATGTGTTCTCTCAGTCCTGATGAATTTCAGAAGATTCACGCATGTGAATCAGCAAAGCAAATCTAGGATACTTTGTCAAATCTCCATGAAGGGACCATCAAGGTAAAAGATTCAAAAATCATCATGCTGGTTGGCCAATATGAATTGTTCACCATGGCCGAAGAAGAGTCTATCTTAGACATGATGGGTCGCTTTCAGACGATCATCAACAATCTAAAGTCCCTTGGGAAAGTCTATACTACTACGGAAAATGTCACTAAAATTCTTAGGAGCCTGCCGAAAAAGTGGAGACCACTTGTTACTGCAATCACCCAGGCCAAAGATCTCTCTACTTTGACTCTGGATGATCTGGTTGGAACGCTTCAATTTCATGAGTAGGAGCTTGATCTTGATAATCCTGGAAAGAAAAATAAAGGGATTGCCTTGAAAGCTCAGAAGTCCAACAACTCAAAAGCTCTAAAAGCTGATGAGTCCAGTGATGATGCTGATCAATCTGATAATGAAGTATCAGACAATGATGAGTTATCCTTCATCTCCAGAAAGATTCAAAGCATGTGGAGAAAGAAAAATGGGATGAAAAGAAGGTCATTTCAAAAGAAAAACTTCAAAGATCATGCTGAGCCCAAAGACAAAAGTTAGCTGGTCTGCTTCGAGTGCAACAAGCCAGGTCACTTTAAGGCTGACTGTCCCATGTTAAAAGACAAGAAGAAGTTTTTCAAAAAGAAGAAAAAGAACTTCATGGCAACATGGGAGGATCTCAACTCGTCTGAAGAAGAAGAAGAAGAAGAAGAAGAAGAAGAAGAAGAAGAAGCAGAAGAAGAAAAAACAAATGAGGAGGCTAATCTCTGTCTTTGGTCCAACGTCCGAAACGAAGACTCTTCGGATGATGAACAACTTGTTGTTCCCGAAGAAAGAAATCAGGAAGCTATCTTTGAAAGAGGATGGAATGTTCCACCCGTCTTCAAAGGAACGGACTATCCTTATTGGAAATCAGTTTTTCAAATATACGTCCAAGCTCAAAATTATGAATTGTGGAATATATTCATCAATGGAGATCATCATCCAACAATCACTCTTGAGGACGGATTAACAGCGTCCAAACCTGAAGCTGACTGGATGAATGAGGATATCAGACGGTATTCGCTAAATGCTCATGCCAACTGGTGTCTCATCAACGCTCTTAATCGATCAAGACTAGAGATGGTCTTGCAATTCCAAATTGCTAAGGAGAAGTTGGACGCCTTAGAACAACTGTTCAGTCCAATGAGTCTGTCTGCCTTAAACTTCTGTCTGATGGTGAAAACTTCATCAGACGCTGAATCGGAAGAAGATGAGGTATCTGTTTCTCATTCTCTTCGAGAAGCATATGATGAACTGCATAATGATTCCTCTTTATTGCATCATCAATATATTATGCTTAAAAGAAAATTTTCAAAAGCAAATAAAGAGTTGGAAGATACCAACAAGCAAAATAAGCAGCTCATTGAAGAAAACAATAAGCTGAAAGCTGAGAATGTCAGTCTAACTGACAAACTCACCTCTGGGTCTAGTGAACCTCACGAGGTAACCAGACTAAAACAAGAGGTATCTGACCTAACCAAAAGCGTATCAAAGCTTGTTGGAGGTTCAGAGAAGCTAAACTTGACATTGAGGTATTCAAAATCACCTCACGATAAGTCTGGCCTTGGCTATGACTCTGAGAAACAAGAAGCTTCTCAGAAAGTATCAAGGACCAATCAATATCATAAGGCTTTTCAATCTCATGGAAAGCAAAAAGAAAGCAAACTGCATGCATCCAATACTTATTGCAATTTATGTGGAAAAAGTGATCATATCTTTTCGAAATGCATACACAAAAAGAAAAACAATGTGCATGGACGAAGACCACAGACTAACCAAAAAGGACCCAAGTCTATCTGGGTATCTAAAAATATGATAATCCCTGTTGCAGATCTGTTTAGTAGCACATAGAAAACCCCAGTCCCGGTACTTGGACAGTGGATGCTCACGTCACATGACGGGAGAAAAGTGTATGTTCCACGAACTACGTAAAAAGACTGGTGGATGGGTCACCTTTGGAGGCAACTAGAAAGGAAAGATAGTTGGAATTGGTAAGATTGGTAAGCATCCTTTTCCCTCTATTGATAATGTTCTTCTGGTTGAAGGATTAAAACACAACTTGCTTAGCATAAGTCAATTATAAGACAGTGGGTCTGATGTTTCCTTCAATAAAAGTGAATGTATGGTCAAGAACCCTGATGGGTCCATCTTATTCACTGCCAAGATGCAAAATAATCTTTATAAGATTAACTTATGGGAACTCTCAAATCAAAGTATATCATGCCTAGTGTCTGTTGAAGATGAGCAATGGATCTGGCACAAAAGACTTGGTCATGCAAGTCTGAGATTAATCTCAAGACTAAATAAGCATAACCTCGTAAGAAGTCTACCAAAGATCGTATATAGATCGGACGCTCTCTGTGACGCATGTTAAAAAGGAAAACAAGTAAGAACTCTTTTGAGTCCAAAAACATTGTTAGTACTTCAAGACCACTTGAGCTGTTGCATCTTGATTTGTTTGGTCCAACAAGGACTGCTTCTGTCAGTGGTAAGAAATATGGGCTTGTCATAGTAGACGACTATACTAGATGGACATGGGTTAAGTTCCTTGCACACAAGTATGAGTCTATCAAGGTCTTTACTATATTCTGTAAGCGCGTCCAGAATGAAAAAGGCATATGTATAAGCTCAATCAGAAGTGACCATGGAGGCGAATTTGAAAATGAGATTTTCCAAAGGTTCTATGATGAAAGCGGAATTCATCACAATTTCTCTTCCCCTAGAACATCACAACAGAATGGTGTTGTTGAGAGAAAGAACCGATCTCTTCAAGAGATGGCTAGGGCAATGCTCAGTGATAATTCTGTTCATAAATACTTCTGGGCTGAAGCTGTAAATACTGCCTGCTACATTCAAAACAGAATATACATAAGAGCTATCTTGAATAAGACTCCTTATGAATTGTGGAAAGGACACAAACCCAACATTTCTTATTTCCACCCCTTCGGATGTCAATGTTTTATCTTAAATACTAAGGATCAACTTGGTAAGTTTGACGCCAAAGTGGATAATGGAATATTGTTAGGATCCTCTGAAATGTGCAAAGCCTTTAGAGTCTATAACTCTAGAACAATGGTTGTTGAAGAATCCATCCATGTTAAGTTTGATGACTAACAGCCTGATAAGAGATTATCAGAGCTAGATGATTCTTTTGCAGATATGAAACTGAACGATACAGAAGATCGTCCAACACTTAACAAAGACGAAGTATCAGACGCAACTCAGGACGCATCATCGTCTCAGCAAGTGGTTAACACCCCTCGTTCCTGGCAATTCAATACTTATCACCCTGAGGATCAAATCATTGGCAAACCCAATGATAGAGTTCGGACAAGGTCAACCTTTAGAGAACAAGCTGACTCGGCCTTCATCTCTGAAATGGAACCAAAATCTGTGGACGAAGCCTTAATGGATGAATGTTGGATCCTCGCTATGCAAGAGGAGCTCAACCAGTTTCAACGTAGTGACGTCTGGACACTGGTCTCTCTGCCAAAGGATAAGTCTGTCATCGGAACCAAGTGGGTCTATCGTAACAAGCTGGACGAAGATGGTAAAGTTGCGAGAAATAAAGCAAGGTTAGTTGCTCAAGGATACTCTCAAGAGGAAGGTATTGACTATACTGAAACTTTTGCTCCAGTAGCTAGATTGGAAGCCATACGCATTTTACTCTCATACGCTGCACATCATAACATCATGCTTTATCAAATGGATGTAAAAAGTGCTTTCTTGAATGGTTTTATTAATGAAGAAGTTTATGCTGTTCAACCACCTGGCTTTGAAGATCAAAACCATCCTGAGCATGTATACAAGCTTAAGAAAGCTTTATACGGACTTAAACAAGCTCCTAGAGCTTGGTATGAGAGACTCAGCACATTCCTAATGGAGAATGGTTTCTCAAGAGGAAAAGTGGATACAACTCTTTTTAGAAAAACAAATAAAAAGGATTTTATTGTTGCACAAATCTACGTTGATGATATAATATTTGGTGAAACTGATGAATCTCTGTGTCAAGAGTTTTTTGTGCTAATGCAGAAAGAATTTGAAATAAATATGATGAGAGAATTGAAATTCTTCCTCGGACTTCAAGTAAAGCAAACACCGGACGGAGTGTACATTCATCAGACGAAGTACACCAAGGAGCTTCTGAAACGCTTCAAGTTGGATGATTGCAAACCAATGAATACCCCGATGCATCCAACTTCTGTGGTAAACAAAGATGATAAAGATAAAAAGGTAGACCAAAAGGTATATAAAGGTATGATTGGTTCCCTCTTATATCTAACTGCGTCTAGACCAGATATCATGTTTAGAGTCTGTCTATGTGCTCGATTTCAATCTGATCCAAGAGAGTCTCATCTCTCAGCAGTAAAGAGAATCTTTAGATATCTCGAAGGTTCCACTAATCTGGGTCTTTTGTATAAGAAATTTGATGAATACAGATTAGTCGGATTCTGTGATGCTAACTATGCTGGAGAAAGAAAAAGTACCAGTGGAGGTTGTCACTTCATTGGAGCCAACCTAGTCTCATGGTCAAGAAAAAGGCAAAGCACAATTGCTCTATCAACTGCTGAAGCTGAGTACATTGCTGCCGCAAGTTGCTGCTCACAACTGCTTTGGATTAAACATCGGTTGGAAGAGTACAACGTGTTTGTAAGTAACATTCCAATAATGTATGATAACACTGCTGCTATCAATTTGTCTAAAAATCCTATATTGCACTCTAGAGCAAAGCATATAGAAATCAAGCATCATTTCATTAGAGATTATGTGCAAAAAGGAATAATTGATATGCAATTTATTGATACTGACCATCAATGGGCAGATATCTTCACCAAACCTTTAGCTGAAGATAGGTTCACATTTATAAGAAAATATTTGAACATGCATTTCATTGATTAATTGTGAGTCCAATACATGCGTTCAATAATTGCCTTATTCCAATACATGTGAGTCCAATATGCTCGTCCAATGCATTAATTGAATTAAATCTTTGTCGAATGAAAAATTAATTCTCATTCCCTTAACTAAGTCAATTTTGTTTTCAATAAATTTCAAAAATGCTTTTTACGGTTTCAAGGTCTGGAACGTGTGTCAGTCATTTAATGCACATCGTTTCACCACCTTCTCTCTTCTTTGAAAATACGAACGGTTTTTTAGTCTATAAAAACTCTCTCTTTAAAGGAACAATCTTTACAAACCTTTTATCTTCAACCTCTATCTCTCTGAAAAACCTTTGTTGCAAAAATCCTTCTTTTCAAAAATTCCCTTCTCTGAAACAATGGCAACTTCATCCTCCACCGCTGCTGCTAAAGGAAAAGGAAAGGCTTTCGATGTTAAGACTGCCGATGTTCTGGTAGAATTTAAGTTCAACCAACAGTTTCTTGCTGATAATGGGATAGATGTCTTCCCAAATATTCACGCTGCTGGATGGTCAAGCCTCTTTGAAGGATCTTCTGTCATCTACCCTGTTCTTTTTAGGGAGTTCTGGACAAACCCTACCATTTCTGCAAGGGAAATACAGGACAAGGTGATTGACACTGAAGTCATTGTCTCTGAACCAACAATTTCCAATGCCATTGGGTGTGCTCAATTTGGAATAACTTGTGAAGACAAATAGGAAGAAGGACTCGGTGGTTCTGACACCATTAAAGAATGTCTTTTGAAGAACTTGTTTGACAAGCTGATAGCCTCAAGAATGACTGACAAGGCTAGGGTTCTTTATCAGATTTTGAACTAATCCATCCTTCACAAAGCTGGTTCGAAGGACAATGTTTCGAAGGCACATCAATTCTGCCTAGTTCATCTGATTCTAGAAAGTTAGATAAATCTTCCAAACCTTCTGTTCGCCTTCTTCAAATACGTCATTGAAGGCTCTGGGAAGAACGCCTCCATCATCTATGTTGCTTTTCTCTCAAGAATATTTGATAAACACCTGGTCTACGATGACCTCATTAATCTGACTCCTGAACAAAGATACAAATATTACGGTGTTCATGGAATCGATCATGTGCATCAACCAGAGTTCAGCAAACAAAGCTTGGTGATGATGCAACTGGACTGTCACAAGAAGTCCAAGCAAGAAGGAAAGCTGAAAGGTGCTTAGACGCAAGGTTCTGATGAAGTATCCGATCAACAAGTCTCAGCTGGACGCTCAATAGAGCATGCTCGTCCAATAGCTAAGACCTCTTCTGCTCGTCCAAAACCTACTGTCCAACCCTCAAGAAAAAGGAAGCTGGTTCTAGCTTCTGTTGGTGAGGAAGATGAGGATGATCAGCCTATCTCCAAGGTGATCAAAGGTCCTAGAAGGGAGTCCTCTTCTGCAGCCTCTCAGCCTAAACCTGCTGCAACAAAGGCAAGAACCATTAGATCCAAAACCAAAGGTAATACCGAACCTCAAACTAGTTCAGTTATTACTCCTGTTGTTGAGCAACCCCTTGAGATTGAAGACTTGACCCTGGACTCTCAACCATCCATAACCTTCTCACCCTCCACCTTACCTCACACACAAACCCTTCCCTCATCATCTGAACCTCAAGACTGGTTCACACCATGGGGAGACCACCCCTTTCAACCCTATGGTGCACCTTATCCCAAAATGATTTACCTAAAAAGGAAATACAACCGCAATACTAGAATTACTGTCAGAAATGAAAGCTCCAACTGGGATGACGTTCAAAGAAGGTTCCCTGTTCTTTTCCACAAACACTCACCTCCCTCTACCTCTCAACATCCCAAAAGCCCTATTCCTCCACCAGAATACCAATATGAAACACCTTCCCCTCCACCCCTCCACCTCAAAAGCCCCCTGAACAAGGTTACTTTCCCATTCCTTACTCACCCACCGATCCTCTGGCAACTCAAATGTACAATGCTCTTGGACCCTTGGTCATCTGCCTTGAGAAGAAAAAGTTCCCTCCAAGGAAAATTTATTCAAATCTCATCAAGGACAGGACGTTCCAATGGTGCCACTACAACGTCAAAAGACACGTAGTAACTCTCAACGAAGAAAAGAAAGGTTGCAAAACCACGGACGAAAGAAGATCAAGGACGTATGGTTTGACTAATATCTTCCTTGATCAAGACGTCAAGTTCATTCCAAGCTATCCCTCAGCCTGGAAAGAATACTTCGATGTCAGAGACTTTCTTTCTTACTACGCTGCCAGAAAAGAGTGCGACATGTCACGAGAAGCCAAGACCAATCACAATCTGCCAACAAAATTTTGGGGCAGAAGCTCTAAAACAAGAATAGGTGTTGTTCCTTCTCGAGCTTGTCCAAGAATTCCTATTCTGGACCCAAACAAAAACAAAGATGGACGCAAAAGGCTTGAAACTTGGACATTGCCCTACAAAAATGCCTTTGATCCTCTCTTTTGGAAAAGACCAAGAGACGATTCAATAGAGCTGGCCCACATTTGGAAGAAGGATCCTCTCAAGAGGTATGATCCAGACGCTCGAATCTACTGGGAGAACTTTATTTGGAGATGCTCTCAAGAAGCGTCCTTCTCTGGTCTATCTATCAAGGAAAAACAGAAGATTCGTGTATTTCCCAGACAATACAAAATCTTTGATGTTGACTTCCTGATAGTGAACGACATCTTTGGTATACCGCTGTATCCAAGAGATGTGCTTCCAGCCCCTGCACCTAGATGGAGAGAAAATAAGTATGATGATGCTGAGATCATTCTTGATGTACTTCCACCTCCACCCAAACTAGTCATTCAAACTGATCCTAACTCTGCTGCACCCCCACTTGCACCAATACCGGTTGTGTATGAAGAAACTGGGGACACAGAGATCGTCTATGACGGCCCTTGCTCTGAAAAGAATGCAGAGTAAGTGGAACAAGTTGCAGACTCAACTCCTTCTAAGTCTCAAACTATTCCCCTTTCAGTGGTCCATCCTGCTGATCAATCTCCCTCTCTGGCTCTCGGTGTAGTTCCTGATCAGAGAAATGCTGAAGCAACAAAGGCCACATCTGAAAGTGCTGTCTATGCTATTCCTCCAGAATTTCAAGAGTTCGTCCAACGATCCATTGAAGCCAACAATGCAGTTCTGCTTCAACAAATTGCGCCTCTGTTTCAGAATTTCTTACCCAAACCACCTCCTCCTCCTCCTTCTTAAAATCTTTTCTGTTGTTTAGTTTCTTTTTAAACTGACTATGATGTGGTTCTCTCCTTTGTCTGATGACAAAAAGGGGGAGAAAGGGTTTGATTGACATAAGAACGTTAAGTCACATTATATTTTGATAAGTCATAGTATATTTTGATCCATATTCATAATATGTCTTGTTATATATGCTTGCTTGCTTGCTCTGTCTTACATACTTTATATGCTAAGAATATTTGTCTTAGGGTGAGCTTTTCAGCTCTTTAGGAAACTTTGTTCAATCAAATTGGTATGTTTTGTCATCACAAAAAAGGGGGAGATTGTTGGAACCAAAGTGGTCATGGTCCAGTAACCCCTTATGTTTTGATGTTAACAAAAGACTAATTTCAGAAGAACAAAGATTTCTTATGGACTAAATCTTTATCTTAAGTGTGCAGGATAAAATATATATAAGTCCAAAGACTATCTAAGTCCAAAGACTTTCACTCGTCCAAACTACAAACAGGAATAACTCTCGATCAGACCAGACGATAATAAGCTCTAACAATAGAATCTTGAGTCCAAAGACTCTTCCTGTTATTATGTAATCGTTATAGTCCAATAATGCTTTATTTGTTTAGCGCGAATACATATGTAAAGCTTTTGAATCTATTATTCTATGTAAAAAGCTTATATCCTTTGGACAAATATTCCATGTAACACTCGTTCAAACAAAAGCAAAAGCCAGACTGTCCCTAACACAAAAAGAAGTTGACCTTCTCCATTAAGAAAGACGAAAGGCAACTTTCGAGTACAAAGAGGATATGCCAGTCCCATTTCTAGCTACTAAGCTTGATAGTGTACTTTGCTGATCAGAAGCTTCAAGGAAGTTATGAGACTCAACGGACTAACGCATTTAATGCTCAATCAGAACGGATCCTTTTCCATCCGTTGAAGACTAAAGTTGATCAAATCAAGTCTGCTATAAATACCTCTGGTCTTGAAGATGCAAACAGAAAATTAGAAGCGAAGTGTTGCACAACTGATTCAAAAAATTGAAAAATAGTCAAGCACATAAAGTAATCGAGAGAAACACATCAAAGCTTAAAAATCTAACTCTGATCTTTATTTTCATATCACTCTCAGCGTAGAGTATTATTGAAGAGTTCTAAGCTTTAGTTTCAAACTCTCACACTTAGCGAGTTAGTAGAACAAAACTCTTTTCAAAACCTAGTTGGTTAAGCCTAAAGAGGCTTGTATAGAAAGAATACTTAGTGAGCCTGAAGAGGTTAGAATACTTTGCTGAAAAGGTTTAGAATACTTACCTGAAGAGGTGTTGAATACTTGTAACAAAAGGTTTTTGTTATAGTGGATAAAACTCTCAAGTAAGAGAGGACTGGACGTAGCACTTTGGTGAAGAGTGAACCAGGATAACATCTTTGTGTTCTTTTCTCTCCCTTATCTTTGCTTTAGATTATTTTCTATCTAACTTCTTGGGATTGAATTGTTTTTTTATTACGCTTGTTTTCTTTATCTTATCTCTTCTGAGTAAGCGTCCAATTGGTGTTTGGAAACGCTCCTTGCGTCCGTTATTGTTTTAAACGTCCAATCTTTGCAAAAACTTATATCTTCTTGCGAAAAGTTTTAAAAACTTAAGAAACACAATTCAACCCTATTCTTGTGTTTCAGGCAGGCTCCTTCATTTGCCTCCTCCGGCTTGAGAAGGGACAAGTTACAAAGATGAGGATAAATAATATGAGTAAATAAGGGTGAGAGGGGACAAGTTATAGAGATGAGAGAACGAGAAAAAGAAGAAATAAGGGGTAGTGCTCTGCAAGTTACAAAGATGACGAGATGAGTTAAAGAAATGAGGATGAAAGGGATGGGGGCGACGACTATGAAAGAAAATGGGAGAAACGGCCACTATTTCGCCCACTTGTTACTTAAGGTTCGTCATATCAGCTGCAATCACCTCAGGTTGGGGCCTGTAGAATCTATTATAGAAACACTTTTCCATGCCTTCCTAGTTCTGAACAGAATTGTGAGTTAGGGAGGAATACCATGTGAAAGTTGTTCCAGTCAAAGAAAGAGGGAACAACTGCAGTTTATAGTACTCATTCTGTTTCGCCTCCCTACACTGAGCAATGAATAAGCCAATATGCTCCATTGTAGATTTTCCATCCTCGCCTAAGAAGGTTGTAAATTCAGGAGTTTTGAACCCTCCCGGCAAAGGCATCATTTTGTCCACCCATTCAAGATAGGGTTTTCTGTATACTGGCCTATCCAGTGGTCTCAGCTGCACACCTAAGTATCTTCTTATTGTCTCAACTATCATATTGGATCAATCAACTGAGGACCAGATGACATGTTATCAGTTGCCATAGCCTGGGCAAAAGCCACCCCAGGCATGACGGCTGCCTGCCTTAAAGGCATTGCTACCGTGGTATTGAGCATGATATATCAGCTCTGGCATGCTAGGGTTCCCTGCTGGGTTAGCAGTAATAGGTGGGTTCATGACCCTTTGCTACTCTGCTGCATAGTCACCAGGAGCCCTATATTGAATCCCTCATACATTTGACTGGTTTCTTGAGGTAAGTGGAATGATATTATGAAGTTGCTCCCAGTATAATCGCTAGGTGTCCGTCACAAAGTTCCTCGAGGAGGAACTGAACCCGTCTAACCGTATGCTGGCTGTTCTGATACAGGCTGGTAGAATGGTAGACCAGCTAAGATAGGTGCAATCAAGTCTAATTGTTGCTCCCCCACATGATCTCCAAGCAGATTAGTCAGTATTGCCCCATAGCATGTGGTTGGATAGGTAGCCTGTGTGACGCTCCCAACCCTTAACCTTCTCTTTTTGATACCATAAAAGAAAATAAGACAAAGTTTTATTTTAAACTTAAACATATACGCATATATAGCAACTCAAAACACCACATCAGAGTTTCGCCTGGAAGCCATGACATATACAATATACTCACATAAAGATTCCCCAGTGACTGTGGTACAGACACTATAGGAGACTCGATGATACCTGCGAGTTCTCTCTCTACTCGAGAAGCACCAATGTCAACATTGTTGCGGAAGATGAATCCCAACTCGATTCAGCATCATCTGCTTCAGCGCTCTCGTCAACCAACCAACATCTTCGTCTTTGGATCACGACCCTAACAACCATATAAAGAAAACATGAGAAAAGCATGCACGAGAGGCAAGAAACTCTGGAACAATCATGAATAGGGAATCACGTAGAACATAACACGTTAACACACACAACCAACAAGCACAACCATCTATCGAGATCATCACACCAATCAACCTCCAGGTTATTACAACTAAGGATCATCGCCTTTTCTACATGTACAACTGAGTCTATATGCGTGATTGGTCAATTCTACAACATGCATTCTTGGCAATGGGAATGCAACGATCATCATCCAATTGCGAGGAAGGAGAAATCAATCTCCAACTGTTAGAGTGACCATTCGCCAAAGTAAGAATGTTGCCTCCAATTGTGAGAACTTCGAGTTGGCAGTTCAGGTAACTGCTTCTTGAGTTCCGAAGACAATGCCACAGTGATTCCTCCAACTGTGAGGAAGCACTAACTTCCCGAGCCCCTCCAACTATGAGAAGACCCGAGAATTTCTCCAATTGCGAGAAAGCACCTGCGTTCCACCAACTATGAGTTTAGCTATCTTGGTCACACCGAAATGTTCACCTCGAACACCAACCTCGTGTGACCGCCACTCAAACTGTTGTTGCACCTGTACACACGGATTTTCACCACAACAATGAAAATACCATGATTCTGCATCCATCACCAACTAGTTCGTACTCAACGTATGCACCTATCATCTCAACAACACTTCAACTACAACATGATCAACGTCTTAGAGGTCCACATCCTCCAACTGTGAGGATGTCACTCTCCAACTGTGAGAGTCACCATCACCTTAGATTAACTCAAATTATTTTACGAGTCGGATACTGTCATCTATCCTATCGGTTTAACATCACACTATCTCCAAACTCAGCCAGGATCAGAACATCCACAATCATATCAACATCACATAGAACCAATCATATCTTTATCTCAGACATACCAAAGTATCAACGTGTGCAGAAGCAAAACGCTTGACGTGCACCTACCTCGCGTTTGAGCGTCAACGGTCAACGTTTGAACGTTGGGTCACTGAACACCAAAGCGTTGGACGCTGACCAGACCCGTTCTTTCACATTTCTTCACTTTCTGAGCTCAATCCAAAGCCAAAGGACCATAGCTTCCTCAAGCCATAAGAAACAGTATCCAACCTTCAAACATGCTTAACTTAGGTCTTATACATTATTCAAGAAAACATGATGTTATATGACAACCCCCTTTAAAAGAATTTTATCCTCGAAATTCGACAACAGATAGGTGTATAACTTACACTAAACTTCATCCAAGATTAAGCAAGCATACTTTACGAAACTTCGTTGAAAAAGATACATGTGTTACATCGTGTTGTGATACATATATATGACGATACAACCATTCAACTTAATGTTCCAAGAACTACCGCTTCCTATTGTACATCAAAGCAAAAGATGATCATTTTACAAAAGACGCCACTAGTCGTTTCTAGAAGATAAACTCATAGCTCATATGTTCATGGTTAAGACGTCCCCGATCCTCGCAACGCAAATACACGTACTGTTGCTTGTGCTCTCTCAGTTCTCGGTTCTTGTTCTTCTACAACATTAGGGCTTGCTGCTACCCCCTGCCTACAATCACGAGATATAAGTCCTGACTTGCCACATCGGAAACAAACGAAATCTCTTGTCCGACAATCCTTGATCAAATGTGCTCCTCCACATCTGAAACATATGAACCTCCTTTTATTTTCTTCTCCAACTATTGCAGCTTGTGGCCTAGGACGATCATATGGTTTCTGCTCTTATTGAGGCTTCTCTAACCATTCCTCTGATTATTCCTTATCGGCCCCTTGTTTTTCTTATGTTGCAGGATTCTATCCTCTTATCAAGGTTTTCCAAAGCAATACATCTCTCACGCATTTCTGGAAACCTGAAAATTCTCAAAAGTAGCATTGCTCTTTGCAATTCATGCCTCAATCCATCTTCAAACCTTCTGCATATCCACTTTTCATCCGGATGCACTTGATAGGATTTGGAGAATTTGAGCAAAGACTCAAACCTCATCGCATAGTCACCCATCGATATGTTCCCTTGCTTCAGGCTAAGGAACTCTTTTTCCATCTCGTGTCTATGGGATTCAGGAAAATAATTCTCCAGGAAGCATATCCTGAACAGCTCCCATGTGATTATCCTTCTATCTGCCTCCAGCATTCTCTATCGATTCTTCTACCAGGATTCTGCTCCTCCCACCAACATAAAAGATGCGTGGGTGACCTTCTGATCTTCCCTACAGCGCATAGTCAGAAAGATTTCCTCTACCTCTTGTATCCACAACTCTGCTTCTTCCGGGTTATATTCTCCATGAAACTGGGGTGGCTTGCCTTTCATGAATGCAACCAACCCTGCATCCACCACTCCTTCTATTCCTTGATTTTGCATTCTATGCAGGAATTCTTGTTGTTGTCGCATCAGTTGTGTATTCTGTTGTGATTGCTTTAACATACTTAGGGTCCTCATGACTTTAGATTCTACTCCTCCTCTAGTCCTAGGAGGTCCATTGATCTCAACACCAACGTCTGCATTCCCACCACTTCCTTCAATCCAGGTCCTTCGAGCCATAGGTTCCTGATAAGAGTAACTATTAACTCATATTCATAAGACGTGTAACACAATCAACATGTAGATACAAATATCTTATGAATAATCAAATCAGTTATCATTGTTTCTCAACCTAGAAACAATAGATAACTTGCGAGCACTCTACCCGACTACTAAACATAGTCAACACCTCATGCAGGTTCAACTAGACACGACCACATTAACAAAATAACCTTACAGTCCGGTTAGAACCGATCTGCTTTGATACCACCTAAAGTGACGCTCCCAACCCTTAAAATTCTCTTTCTGATACCATAAATGTTGGAACCAAAGTGGTTATGGTTCATAACTCCATAAAATTTCTATGTTTACAGAGAACTAAATTAGGTGAAAAGGATCAGTAATGGTCTAACAGTTTATCCTAAGTGTGCAGGAATTCATAGTCCAAAGACTTATCAGACCGTGAGTGTTTTGGCACAGTCCATCGTGTTGCTACAAATGATAAATGAACGAAGTCCATCTTGGACTAAGAATCTTTTTGTTAATTCATCTGAGTCCAAAGACTCATCAATGTAAAGTATACGTTCTTTTATTTAAGATCCAATGTATTTACTCCTCTTACTTTACTGAAAGTCCTTCTTAGCGCGAAAATGTAAAAAGGTAATAAGTTTCAAAATTATTATCTTTCATGTAAAAATGGAATATCCTTTAGACAATAGTTCTCTATATCTTAGTACTCTCGAACGCTAAAGCTAGTCTGTCCCTGTCACGTTGAAGTTGACTATCTCAAACAAGTAAAGACAAAATGCAACTTTCGAGTACAGGAAAAAGCTGTCAGTGCTACTTTCAGCTATCTCTCTGATAGCCTATCCTATTTTTCAGAAGCTCTCCACATGCTATCAGACTCAACGGGTTTTTGCATTTAATGCTCATCAGAATGGCTCTCTTGCCAACCGTTGATGATATCAAAGATTGATCAAGACTTGAAGGCTATATATACCCTCAACCTTGAAGAAGCAAAGTGACAAAACCTGAAAAAATTTCATACAAGCTTACAAGCAATAAAGAAAGAAAAGAATAACAAAAAGCTCACAAGCTTTCACAGATCTTAACTTTCATATCACTCTCTCTGTAGAGTTGTTCTTTCTGAGTTTATTCTTAAGTTTCACATCCTCACACATAATGAGTTAGAATTTAACTTAAAGTCTTTTCAAACTATTCTTGTTGAGCCTGAAGAGGCTTGTCTGAAAAGAATACTTGGGTTTTGCCTAAAGAGATGTTGAATGCTCGTGCTTGAAGAGGTGTAGAATACTTATTGTAACAAGGGTTTTGTTATAGTGGATAAAGCTCTCACATAGAGGGGACTGAACGTAGCTCTCAAGTTAAGAGTGAACAAGGATAAATTTCTTGTGTCATCTTCTCTCCCTTACTCTTGTCTTTAATTTATTTATAACTAATTTACGGGATTGAAATTGTTTTCTTAACGTCCATTCTTAGGAAAACGTTTTTAGCCTGTGTTCAAGCTTCAAGCTTACACGCTCTCTGATTTGCTTATCCTTTTTGCGTCCAACATATTTGAAAAACTTAAGAAACACAATTCAACCCCCTTCTTGTGTTTCAAACAGGTTCCTTCAATAAAAGCATAACAAGAAAAAGTCTTATTTTAAACTTAAACATATAAGCATATATAGCAGATCAAAACACCACATCAGAGTTTCTCCTGGAAGCCATGTCGTATACAATATACTCACATAAAGATGCCACTGGCTGTGGGACAAACACTACTGGAGACTCAATGATACCTTTGAGCTCTCTCTCTCTCTACTCGAGAAGCACGAACATCAACATCATTGCGAAAGATGAATCCCACCTCGATTTAGCATCATCTACTTCAACGCTCTCGTCAATCAACCAACACCTTCGTGTTCGGATCACAACCCGAACAACCATATAAAGAAAACACAAGAAAAGCATGCACGAGAGGTAAGAAACTTTCCAATTATCATGTATAGGGAATCACATTGAACGTAACACGTTAACACGCACAACCAACAAGCACAACCATCTCTCGGAATCATCACACCAATCAACCTCCAGATTATCACAACAAAGGATCACTGCCTATTCTACTTGTTCAACTGATTCGTTATGTACAATTGATTAGCAATGAGACTGCAACAATCATCCTTCAACTGTGAAGAATGAGAAACCAGTCTCCAACTGTAAGAGTGGTCATTCGCCAAAGTAAGAATGTTACCTCCAATTATGAGGACTTCGAGTCGATAGTTCAGGTAACTGCTTATTGAGTTCTCAATACAATGCAACTGTGATTCCTCCAACTGTGAGGAAGCACTACCTCCCCGAGCCCCTCCAACTGTGAGAAGACCCGGGAAGTTTTCCAACTACGAGAAAGCACCTGCGTTCCTCTTACTGTGAGTTTAGCTATCTTAGTCGCAGCAGAATGTCCACCTCGAAAACCAACCTCGTTTGACAACCACTCAAACAGCTATTGCAGCTTTACACACGGCTTTATACCACAACATTGCAAATGCCATGATTATGCATCCATCACCAACTAGTTCGTACTCAACGTATGCACCTATCATCTCAACTACACTTCAACTACAACATGACTAATTTCTTAGAGGTCCACATCCTCGAATTGTGAGGATGTCACTCTCCAACTGTGAGAGCCACCATCACCTTAGATTAACTCAACTTATTCTACGAGTCATATACTATCATCTATCCTATCAGTTTAACATCACACCAACCATCTCCAAACTTAGCCAGGATCAAAACATCCACAATCATATCAACAACACATAGAACCAATCATATCTTTATCTCAGGCATACCAAATTATCAACTAAGCATGTTATTACAACAAGCATACTAGAATATCTTACTTAGCATGTTATCATATATGATATCATCACATGAGCATGGTAGCAATCACAACACATAGGCATGCATCCCCAATCAACACATATCATAGATTATCCTATCGACGATATACCTACAATGCCTAAACCTTAGAATGACCACTCCATGGTAGTCACCAATGTAAGTGAGGTGTTGCTGGTTACTCAACCGCTAGTAGGGTTTGAGGATCCCTACATATGCCAACTGTTATATCCTAAACCTATTTTCCCAATAATTGAGGTTTCTTCCTCTTCACTTGAAGGTTGAATCGTATGAGCACAAATGGCACCACGAATGTAGCACCACCACCACCACCACCAAAGCTTCCAGCCGCAACCTCAGTGTGGCTTCCAACATAGCCGCTGGCTACTCCATAGATCACCACAACACAGCCTCAAACTTTGCCCTTCGTCGAATCGAGAGACCAATTGGTAGAACCTGAAGAATATGTTGCCATGATCGTCCTAGCGTAGTCGGAATTGCGTTACAAAGCTCTGATCTCCGTCAAACCAAGCTTTCTCTCTCTAAGATTCCCTCTCTCTCTTAAGTGAAGAGAAAACAAGTCACTTAAGTGAACTCCTGAGCACGCTCAAGCGTGCAGAAGCAAAACACTTGAGCGTTCCCATGCTCTGGTGTGGGCTCTCTCCATGCTTGAGCGTGGCCTCCTAATCGCCACGTCTCTTGTCACGTGCGCATACGAACTGATACGCGTATCACCACGCGTACACCCTTCCATGATTTGACGTGCACCTACCCCAGGCTTGAGCGTCAATGGCCAATGTTTGAGCGTTGGGTCACTCACTATCAAAGCGTTGGATGATGATCAGAGCCGTTCTTTCACGTTTCTTCACTTTTTGAGCTCATTCCAAAGCCAAATTCTCTCAAATTTGGACCATAGCTTCCTTAAGGCATAAGGAACATTATCCAACCTTTAAACATGCTTAAATTAGGTCTTATACCTTATTCAAGAAAACAGGATGTTACAGCCTGTACTATAGGGGTTGTCTGCATATTAGCACCATTAGCTGAAGCATTTGGCACCAAACACGGCATGCCCAACTGTCCAGTCGCATTCGATGGCCTCCTTGCCATAAAGACATGTCCATATTGCAAAGTTGGCTGAGTACCATCATTTACCACTTGTTTCCCCATAGGTTTAGTGGTATGAAATACAATATTTGGAAAATTAGGAAGAGATTGTGGTACCTGCGAAACAACATTCGGCTGAACCTGTTGAGAAGGTCCTACGTGAACTTCTTGTGTAATACTTGATTGTCCTTGTTGGTTTCCTGTCGTAGGGACCACTTGTAGCTGATTCGGTTGCCCCGCCTGTCCTAGGGTAGCTAAGGTAGCCGAATTTTCAGTAACATTCTGTTGTCTCTGCTCCAATTCCTTCGCATGTTGCACCTCATTGTGCACCATAGGCTTCACAATATCCGCCAACTGTTTGGACACCTGATACATGAGCTCATTGATGCCCAAGTCAATTTGCTTACAGATAAAAGAGATGGTCATCACAATTGGTTGTCCCTGATCAGCCACCTCTGCTACTGTTGATAGTCTAATTGTAGTTGCAACTGGCATGTAGACCTGTTGGGTAAGAGGTTTAATTGTTGTTTGTTGCGACGAAGGCATTCTCAGCGTGGCTGGAACTTTAGTTGCTTTACGCGCACCATTCTTCTTTGTCTGTTGAGATTGCTCCATGCTATCAAGACTCATCCCAGACCTCAAGTGTATACACTAACGAAAATCGTGACCACAAGAGGTAAGTTTTCCAACATGCTCACCTTTCTTGGTCCCACCAGGCGTGCCAAAATTGTTGTTGTACGAATTGGTGCTAGCTGATGGATCAACAATTTGTTTCCAATGATTCTCTTATCAATCAATTACGCTAAGAAAGAGACTTTGATTCTTAACTGCGGGTTCCTAAACTATTCCAGAGAGCGTTTAGTGTGAAAAATTGAGTTAAATTCACTAAGTTTGCATAAAGTAAAGTAAAACAAAGTAGAAAGATTATATGCATAGTAAAATAAGTCGCTTGATTGATTGGATGTCAAAATCTGTACTCATATTTATAGACCCATATTCGATTACTCTAATGTCATTCCTATTGGTCATTGCCTCCTAAAAACTAGCAACTAACTTTGCAACATGGCTAACAAAAACAAAACCAAGTAACGATTATCTAAATACTACTAATCGACTAACTATCCTTAATTGGCTGACCACGTTTACCAACATCCCTATATTTATGGCTTCTCTTCCTCCATGACATAGCACACATTTTATCTTCACTACTTGCCGTCGGACTTCAATCTGATATTCGTCTTCTCTTTCTTCAAACCGCCCTTAGCCATATCCCTAAAATCTAGGGAATATTAGTTAGTGGCAAATAAATCTTAATCAATCCCTTTCCAAATGTTAATATTCCTTTATCAACTGATCAGAAATGTATAAGAAGGCCCATTTGTCAAGACCCAAATTAATAATGCTTAGCCGAACCTTCAACAACTAACTTCTCACTCGGCAAAGCATCATTGACTATTTATATGCTTCGGCTAACTTAACTCATTATAGCACTCGTCTATCAACTTTTTAATACGTTGAATTCCATGATCAACTATAACTTTTCACGACTGATCAGCCCATTCAACTATCAGCTAACTAATAATTCCTCAGCTAATTATCAAGATCGGCAATCAGTTAACCGGCTAACTTCTAGATCGGCTATTAACTAAATAATTATTTTCTAGTGTTAACAGAAAGTAATCAATTACTTTTACATAGTAACACATTTAAAGTTCAAAGTACTTGGAAATCAACCTAAACAATTACATATTACTTCTCTATCATTTTAAAAATATTTTTACAAGTTTATAATCATATTAAAACAATTTATCATTTGAGCCAACTAATATATAAAATCAATAAAGAGATCTTACATCAAAATCCTAAAAAGTCTTCAAATATCTTCAAAGGTAGGAGTTGTAAATATAAACGTCCATCTTCAAAACATCCTTAAGAGTAAGCATAAGTCTTGGAAGCGTATTCGAGAAGTTATTCCAAATCATTGCTTGCAACTCAATGAAGGAATGCTAATTATACTAGTGAGGAACATCAGTCCCGCATTAGGAATGTGCAACGGAACAATGTTCCTTATTATGCAACTAGGAGATTTAATAATAAATAAAAAATAATTATAGGAAGTAACATTCGTGTAAGAATACTAATCATATGAATAGTTTGAATAGTAAATGACTCTCGTTTTGGTTTGAGAAGAAAACAATTCCCAATAATTTGATATGCAATAACAATAAACATGAGTCAAGAATAATCACTAAATCGTGTGGGGTTATATTTGAAAAAACCTTTATTTTATCATGAAAAATTATATGTTGCATTATAAAGAGAGAGGTCACCAAATGATTAAGAATTCTTATTGTCAAACAGGATGAGAAATAAGCTTACTACACTAAAAATATTATCTGTAATAAAGTATGCTTTTGATTTATTTCACTGTATTTCACAATTAAAAATAAAAATTCATTTATCAAGATATACTTAATATATATACTTAATATATTTAAATTATATTCACTTTCACACATTTTTATCAAAAGTTAAACATATAAAATATGAGTCTAACTTTAATACATTATGAGTGTAAAAAGTTTACATTATCAACCAATCACAAATATATGATTTTTTTAGGTAGTTATGATAACATTTTTAATGATGTACAATTTATGATTGATTGACTATGTAAATTTTTTTACATTGACAATGCATATCAATTGAATCCATAAATAAAGTTTAAAAGTTTAAAATAGAGTTTAATTTTGATTCATTGTCACTGTAAAGTTTTTTACCCTATCAATCAATCACAAATCATCTTATATGTGACTTTTAAGATAATTATAATAAGAGTCAAACATTTTTAATCATGTGACAATTTATGATTGATTGAAAGTATAAAATTTTTTACATCGATAATATATATCAATTAAATCCTTTAAAATATAAAACAAACCGTTGCAATGCATTTTTATCAACTCACGATCTAGTCATTATTATTTAGCCTCTATTTGTTTTAGATTTTGCAAAGGCAAAATTACATTAGAAAATCACCCTAAGACCCAAGAGCATTTGGATGAGATGACACAGGTCTCTTCCAGCTTAATCAATGGTCTCGAGTTCGGACCCGAGCTCTGAGAATGCAACAACGTTAAAACTCTTGAGAAAGAGTTTTGCCGCCCTTAGACCAACTTCAACGGTGGTTCTTGTGGAGGTTCTTATTGTTAAGAACTGGTTCTTAAATATGGCACCATTAGAGTTGGCTGATTTGGCAGCCAGGCTGGAGAACCGTTCTTAGAGAAGAACTAGTTCTTAGTAATAAAAAATGGTTTTCAACACTAGAATCGATGAGCAAAAGCGGAGGGAAAAATCAATAGAATACCCACCCATCTTCATTAGCCAAGGGTACATCCGAAAACGAAATTGAAAAATCAAAGAAAAATGAACATAATACCCACCCATCTTCATCAGCCATACAAGCAAAATATCCACAAAAAGGAAAAATCATCATATCTGGAAATACCCAATTAAACCATCGGCCATCTACATTACCAGATCTGGAAAATAAAAAAATAAAAAAAACTCAAACTTGTTCCATTGATGCACAGAATCCATTGATGAAGCAGAATGAAGCAGAGAGATGCGCAGAGGGGGGATAGGCCGAAAAGAGAGAAAAAACATGGTAGAAGCGAGGAGGGATGACGCAGGAATGAGAGGTGAAGCAGAGAGGGGATATGAAAAGATGATGCTGGAATGAGAGTAGAAGGTTCTGAGAGATTGGAAATGGTTCTAAAAATTAATAATAATAAAAAATAACTATAACTATATTACCGTTTGACACATACACGTTTAATAAAAATTGGGTCTGGGAAGTCTAAATGTTACCGTTTGAGAGATGAAATTGAGTAGATTGAAATGTCTAATAGATCTAAAGTTACCGTTTTAATTATCCAAAGGATCTAACGTTACCGTTATTTATTTGTTTATAAATTGTGCCTCATTTTCACCCAATTTTTCACACAACTTCTCAACTCACAATGGATCCCCCATCAGTTTAATTACTACAAAGTAGGTTGAGTCGGAAAAAACCGCGAGTTAGATTCACAATGGAAGAGGATATTTTACTTGTTCAATCGTGGCTCAATGTATCGAAGGATCCAATTGTGGGTGTTGACCAAAAAACGAATAGTTTTGGTTAAGAGTCAAAGAAGGTTATAACACCTATCGCAAACATTTAGTAAAAAATTGAAAATTAATTTCACAATATTATTGTTATGTATTTTTCATCTTTATATATTTCTCGTCATATTTATGTATTTCCCATCTTTATGTATTTCTCATTGTTTTAAAAAAATTGCAATATTTTTAATATTTTAAATTTTTTTGAATTTATTATTTTAAAATTAAAATATATATGAATTAATATTATAAGTTGAAATAAAAATAAAAATATATAGCAATATAAATAATAAGTGAGATCTATTGTGGGACCCATTTAAGAACCCAAAGTGTGGTTCTTCCACTAGAGTGAAAAGAAGGTTGGGTTCTTATATCCCAAGTGGCATTTTTGGGCCCACAAAATGATAGATAAGAACCAAAATGTGGTTCTCCATTGTAGTTGCTCTTATGGTCTTATCCGACTTGAGGGATTAGTTTCCGCAAATGTGCGCGGATGATACCCTAAAAAACCAAAAAAAAAAAAAAAATCACCCACAACGAAAAGCCAGTCTCATAAGTTTCAAAATAATCATGACTTATATTTTTTACGTTTGCGGTTAGAATAATCTGAATGAGGCTCATCAAAAAAAGAATAATCTGAATGAGGGTATGAGCTTTCAAGTACCACAGACTTGGCACTTTCGCAGTCATACGAGGTGTGTGTCTGTCTCTAGGGCTGGACAACGGTCGGGTTTGGTCAGATTCGAGCCCAAACGGCCCAATCCGAACCAAATCGAGAGGGAGAATATCTGGCCCATCTCTTCCCGTTTGTACCATCGGATTGATCGGGTGGCAGGTTGGGCAGGTCGACGGGCTAGTTAAGTCGGTTTTGCATCAAAAAACGAAAGTAGAGAAACAAACAAGAAGAACAAAGAGGAGAAACAACCCAGAAACAAAAAATATCAAGTTTCAACAAAACTAAACAAACACCAGTGTGAAAGAGGCACAATCATTTTCAGTATTTTGTTTACAGAAGAAAGAAAAAGTTGAAACTTGAACAGATTTGACATAGGCAGCTGCAACACCTCTTTGTCTTCTTCGTTGGGCAGATCTGCGAGGCAGAACAAGGTAAAGGGGACGAACGTGTGCTGGACGGAGCTATAAGAACCCGGAGAAGATAACCGAAGGGGCTGTGACGGGACGGATTGCGCGGGACGTTTCGGCGGCGTGCGGCGTCTGAGAGCAGATCTATGGCGACGTGCGACAGGTGACTGGGGTACGGCGGCACACGAGTGGATGAGGTCGATTACATGTGGATGGGTGGTTGTCTCTTGGTTGTGTTGTTTCAATTTTGAGAGAGGAAGAGAAAGAGAATGGTTCTCACTTCTCACCATTTGACATATTTCTGATGTGTGATTTTAGATTTGAGTGAGGAAGACAAAGAGACTTGTTTCAATTTTGAGATAAGAAGAGAAAAAGAATGGGTGGTTTCAAACTTTCAATGGTGAGATTCTTGGGAAGAGAAAGAGAATGGGTGGTTTTCGATGGTTTCAACTTTCAAGAGTCTTCTTTCTCTCTCTTCATTTATTCTTGCCCAAAATTTTTTGACCTTTTCTATTCTCATTCTCAAAATTAATAAGATTGACCAGTAAAAAATACTCTGCTGTAGTGGGTTCGGTCGGTTATAGGTGGTAACGATTTTTTTTTATCATATCCAAACCCGCCCGATGTAACCCATGCGAAACTGAATCCTTCAACCGTTGACCTGATGGATCGACCCGACTCGACCGTTCACTTTTAAAAAATCACAGGTTTTTCGATTTCAGTTCGGGTCGCGGGTTGTCCAGCCCTATCTGTCTCCCACAAGATTGGGCCATATGCACCTTTCTCTCTCTCCCCGTTTCATAAACAAGTAATAAATAAATAAATAATAATAAATAATAAATTAATTAATTAATTAATTTTCACCCCTTCTCTAACTTCTCCCTTTTCCCTCACTAGAACCTTCCAATTCTTCAAATTAGGGTTTATCGAAAGGGGTTTTAGCGCTATTGATCACAACCAGAAACCCTAATTCTCATTGCAAAGCTTCAACATTTCTCATTGACACGCACCTCAATAGCGCGTAGAGCTCCCAAATGGTTCGCTCCAATGGCGTCAGACTCCTTCACTGGGTTGCTCGTCGATCTCTCCCCCCAAACAAATCCGTACGCGTCTCACTCTTGATTTGTCATCTACTTCGATTTTTTACACATTTTCTACGTGAAATGTGATGCAACAATTTTGTGTATTTTTTGTTTTTGGTGGTGAATCTCAGATGAATGAAACAGTGTTCCAAAAGGGTTATAGGACATTGAATTCGGGACTTTGCAATCGATCTAGAGTTATCGGAAATCGTTCTCCAAATGGTATATGTAAAATTAACCTTTTTTTTTTGTTAACATATTTTACTATGGCAAGTTTCAAATTTTTTTTTTCTTTTGAATTTGGGTTTTGTAACAACTTAGTTATTTTCTTAATAGATTAACTATTATTGGTCCAGTTCTTGTTTACCTTGGAACGTTGAATTGAGTTTTTTTGTTTTTTTTTAAGGTTTTGCTTTTCTATTATTGTTTTTGCTGACCATTTCACACATTATCCATTTGCAGTTGGAGATGGTGTTAATTTGAAGAACTGGTTGCTATTGGGAGCAGCAAATACATATTGGGGAGCATCTAGGTCCATCCATGGCTCTGGTACTAATTACTAATTATGTGTCATGCCTCCCTTTTTCATTCTTCCTTGAATCACACTTAAAAGCTTTTGAAAAATTGCTTTTAGCTATTTATGCCTTTCAATTTTGTTTACTATTTTTCCTTTGGTGATGAAACAGAAGGAGCTCAAAGTTTATGCTACTTCCATTCAATTGCCTATGCATTTTTTTTCCTTTCTATCTTTCCCTTCTATGCATATCTGGATATTGTCCCTAACACGGGATGACTTATTCCCTCCCTTGTAACTCTTTTGCAGCATCATTGGCAAGAGACTATTATGACGTTCTTGGTGTGAATAAGAATGCAAGTGCATCTGATATAAAGAAAGCATACTATGGGGTAGGTTTTGCTTAACCATTGTCAATATACATATATTCTGATACCAAATTATGCATTCTTTTAAACATATGCCTATTTTCTGATTTCACTTTGCATTTTCTTATTCATTTCCTTGTCAAAGGGGATCACATTGCCAATTTCTTTTTTAATCTCAAGTCTTTTCCATACGAAAGAAAACTGTTCATTTTCATTTTAGTAAGTGGATACTTCGCCATTTCCCAAGTGGCCACTTAAAAACAGTAGTTTCAACTGGATGAGAAAGAGTTTGTTTTATGTATGTTGCTCTTACATTTTGTTCAATATGCAATCACTTATCTTCATTTTATAATATGGAAATATGTTTATCACATTTTGGTGTTTCAATTCTGCACATGCTACCATATGTATAATTTTCTTTGTCAATATATGCCCTCTTGTATTATTTTAGGGCCTGTTTGGGTAAACGGCTTAATTAAGCGCTTCTAGGATAAACGCTTATCATATAAGCGCTTACGTATAAGCTATTTCTATAATTAAAGAGAAAATATAGTCAAATTGTTTTCATATAAGTTATAAGTTGTTTTCATAAGCTATCTTGGAGAGCTTATCAAAATAAGCTGTAAACAGCTTATGGACATGTCATAAGCTGTTTCCATAAGCTCTCCCAAACACTCTGACAAGCGCTTATGTCAGTAGATAAGCCCAAATAAGCTGTTTCCATAAGCTTTCTCAAACACTCTGACAAGCACTTAATGTCTGCACATGTTCTATGCCTAAGAATTGCGGAAATATTATAGTCCACTCATTTTTTCCTTCATTATCTCTTGACATGAATTCTTCAAAAGCATGTTGACAAGCATGAGTTATTTCTCTGAAATAATTTTCTTTTCTCTTTTTATTCTTTCTCAATTTTTCTCCATGTTCTGCAGCTGGCAAAGAAGCTCCATCCAGACACAAACAAAGATGATCCTGAGGCTGAAAAGAAGTTTCAAGAAGTTTCAATCGCATATGAGGTGTGCACTTGTTCTTGTTACTTACCCAGAGATCTAATTTAAGTCATCATATGATGAATGAACTAACTGCTGGTTTCTTGACCCTTCTTTCTTTGGATAATTGCATTCTAGGTTTTGAAGGATGAGGAAAAGCGTCAACAGTATGATCAGGTCTCACATCTTTCCCATTTCTTTTTGCCTCCATCATTGGGCATTTTAATTTTCTTAGTTACAATGTTGGGATAAGAGGGTGAGCCTCGGCACAACGGTATGGTTGCTGCCTTGTGACCTGGATGTCACGGGTTCAAATCCTAGAAACAGCCTCTCGGCTTGCGAGCGTAAGGCTGTGTACATCTACCCACCCTAGACCCCCATCAGGTGGGGCGTGCACTGGGCCACCCTTTTTACAATGTTGGGATAAATTTTAGGTAGATAATTGATTTTATGCATGAGATACTGTAAATTGAAGATCAGTAATATGAACGTAACAAGGAAATTGTAGGATTTAAGCAGAGGACCTCTGTTTTGTGGAGAACAAGAAATTTATATAGATAATTGAGAAAAAAGATGGAGGGAGGGTTGGGGAACAATGACACATTTCTTTTATTTATCTACTGCATCTTTCGTTTGATTTATTCTAACATGGATATGTAGGTTGGCCATGATGCCTTTGTAAATCAACAAAGCACTGGTTTTGGTGGAAGCAGTGGCTTTAATCCGTTTGAACAGATATTCCGTGATCATGTAATG
Organism: Ammopiptanthus mongolicus; assembly: GCA_039655645.1. NCBI lineage: Eukaryota > Viridiplantae > Streptophyta > Magnoliopsida > Fabales > Fabaceae > Ammopiptanthus > Ammopiptanthus mongolicus. Next base: position 22,256,307 of record CM077351.1, read on the forward strand.
ACTTACAAGTTTCTTCCCTCTTATTTTTTAATCATGTCTATCAGTAGATCCTCAATTCTTTCGTAAAAGGCCAGTCTGCACCATAATATAAATTGTATTAGACATCAGCGGCCTTAGCAATCATACAACCACCTTAATTACTAATTCAATCTAAAGGCAAATGTTTTATTGATTATTTAAAACATCTGTACAAATATGCATGATTAAGCAATCATACTACCACCTTAATTTGTTATGTGGTATGTTTGGTTATGCATCTGTTTGTACTTTTAATTAATTGTAGTAGAAGTTTTATAAATGAATTGCTAATTAAGTAAATATAAATGTCTCTGAAACTTGCTTGAGTTATATAATCCCCGTTTGAAGTCTAATATTAATTTCTTGAATTCTCTGGCAATTCTGTCAATGGCGATCAGGATTTTGTGAAGAGTTTTTTTCATCAAAATATTGGTGGCGAGGATGTCAAGGTTCTTTCTTTCTTCATATTTGGATATCTTTAAGTATGTTAAGGAATTGTTTGAGGAAATGCATCTTAATCTTGTTTTTTTTTTTTTTCCTATCATCAATGCATCTTAATCTATTTTCACAGACTTTCATTGAATTATCCTTTATGGAAGCTGTCCAAGGATGCACTAAAACTGTTACGTTTCAAACAGAGGTGCTTTGTAATACTTGTGGTACGCTCATCAGTTAACCAATATTTATATACTACGAGCCTATGAGTTGTCAGCTGACTACTATATCCAGTTTAGTTTGTAAAGCTGGTCCTCCTGGATGGTCACAAGTTCTTTCTCTTTCTCAACTATTGCAGGAGGGAGTGGTGTTCCTCCTGGTACAAGACCTGAAACCTGTAAGCGCTGTAAAGGCTCGGGAGTGGTTAGTATTGTCTTCAAATTAAAATTTAACCTTCTTAATCATTTTACACATTTAATTTTTTTGTTGTTATATTGATACCTTTGATATATGTCCAGACATTTGTACAAGCTGGCATATTTAGGATGGAGAGTACTTGTGGTACCTGTAAGGGAACTGGCAAAATTGTATCGGTATGGTGCATACATTCAATTTTTTATTTTCTGATTGATTCTATCATTTTTAGTATGTTGTATAAGGGTTCTGATATGATGGACTTTACTGTAATCTATGAAGCACGGTCAATGACATGGACATAGGCATTGAGACATACCAAAGATTGTCATGGACAGGGTGTGTGTGTGTGCTTGCGTGTGTATTGAAAATTTAAGTAAAAAGATTCATAATTCAAAATATTGTATTTATAGGCTTTAAGATTTACAATATCTTGACATGTGTCATGTATTAATATTTGCTATTTTGTAAGCCCCTCTCAAAAACAGACCCAACCTCTTTGGGTGAGTGGTTTTCAAATTTTAAGTGGCTGTGTCCACGCTATGTCTATGCAGTGTCCCGCAATGTCAGAGCCGTGTCGGAGCCAAATAAGAAATAAATTTTAATTTGGACACATACAGATTTGTATTGGACATGTGTCATACAAGGTTTGTGTCGGACACATGTCCATGTAGACACGGCACCGAAATGGTGTGTGCGCTTTATAGTCTGTGATGCACTTCACTTGCTTCTTGTTGAGCTTATTTTCTTCTTACTTAGGTGTAATCCATCTTTGAAGGTTTCTTCTCCTACTTCCCCTTTCATTTTTATTAATAAATCATATGATGAATGGCACTTGGTTCTTCATGCAGTGTATAGCTTTGCTGGTCTTCAATACCAGTTACTAATGGAAAAATATAAATAATTTTGTTTTACTTGTTGGCATCAGAATTTCTGCAAGTCATGCAGGGGTGCGAAGGTTATCAAAGGAACAAAGTCGGTCAAGTTGGATATTATGCCTGGTAACCATTATTTTTGAAATTTTTGGATGCATGTTGGTTATGCAGATCATATTCATATGACACAAAATATCAAATCAACCTGCAATTTCCCTGTGGATTGTCCTTTTAATTGTGCTAACCACTCCTCTCAGTCTCACTATCTGCTGAGCTTGATAATGGAGAAATTCTTGTGTGGGCACTTCCCACCTTAGGTATCCAAATCAGCTTGACATGTGTAAAGTTGTGTGGGTCATGTTAAAAATACACATATCTCTATTAACACAACTTTACACATGTCAAAAGATGAATTGCATGCCTAAGGTAGAAAGTTCCCACCCAGGAATTTCTCCTTGATAATAATTTGTTATTAAGTTAGCTTCTTCACACCCTCTAACGTGTGTCAATCTGCCTTACATATTTATTTATTTTTGTTTAACTAATTTTTTTAGAATTATATAAATACCTGATTATCAATTTATCTATTTAAAGAAGAAACAAAGATTAGAATAAACACTCCACTAACTATAACTTCATACTTTTTAAAATAAAATTTATTTGGTAGGAAGAGACCAAGCACTAAAGCTGAGTTTTGCCATACTATTAATAACAACGTGAACAGAAAGAAGTTACCGTTTTTTAGCATATTAAAGTCAAATAAATTGGAATACTAATAGAGTATATAGCATTATAACACTTTGTAAGCTTGAAGATGTATCATCACAGCTGTCACCAACTTTAAGTTAGTTAGTTAGGCCTTTAGTTAGTTAGTTACAGTGTTCTAGAAGATCTAGACACAGCTCTATGTACCTGAGGCTGAACCTTAACTGATTCAGTTGAAAATAATTTACAGTTTTCTGATCTCTCGCTTTTCCTTCCTTCTCACGTTTCCTTTCCTTCACTTTTTTGCTACTTGCCCTCCTTTTCTCAGATATCATGATTCTAAAACATACTAATTTTTGAATAATTTGGAGCGATGTTGATTTGGGATTTTTTTTTCAATAATTTTGATTCTATGAATTATGGTGGCAAAAAGATAATTGGTAATATTTGCTTTGCATAATTCACTCCCTTCCTGTTCCTGTTAAGTCATTTTCACTTACAGTTATTCAGATATGAAAAAAGGTTGATTGTTTACACGCTTATATATTTGTAGGGATGGACAACAACGAGACCATAAAGGTTTTTAGAAGTGGTGGTGCAGATCCTGATGGAGATCACCCTGGTGATCTTTATGTTACTATCAAGGTAAAAGATTTAATCTTTCCAATAGCTTGGAGATCATTTCCATTTTCATTTTATTCCTTCTATGCCCAATCACGTTTTCCTCCTTTTCCTTTTTACAGGTCCGGGAAGATCCTGTCTTCCGTAGAGAAGGATCTGATATTCATGTAGATGCTGTTCTAAGTATCACTCAGGTAATGTTCCCAAATGAAGAAAATCTTGAGCCTGTGTCTGGTTGAGTTTTTTCTGGTTTGATTAACATATGTCTGCATTTAATTAGTAGCATTAGTTTATAATTCTGGGGAAGCAATTGGTTGCTTGCGTAGTTAGAAAAAAAATGTTGTGACTACAGTAGTCAATCCCGGATAGCGGCGGCAGCCAACCTAAAAAACGTTGTAGTGTTGTAGTGGATCACGGAGAGGCCGCTATACCAAAGATTGCAAATATAATGCAAATAACTTCGAAAACATGCGAGTTCAAAACTCAAATTATTCAAAATTTAAGACATTTCAATATTAATACTTAAAAAGTCATATCTTAAATAAACATTAAGTCTGTATTATGCCATTTCAAATGTTTATTTTTACAAAAGATGTCTCGCATGTCACAGTTATTAACAAAGGTACCATTACCTCTCCTTTGTTTCTTAGATGGCAATGGAGACAATGATGTCAATTGCCCAAACTAAGGTAGTAATGTCTTGTAATTTAAAATAAGTTGTCAACATGATTTAGATTGAAAAATAGAAAGACACCAGCCTAAAAAAGATAGAAAGACAATAAAAGCTTTCTGTGTGGGGACTGATATTAGACAGTAATAAGACAAAAAAAAAGATGGAAGACACCAAAAGAATGAAAATGAAAAGAATGAAAAATAGAAAGACACCAGCTTAAAAAAAGATAGAGAGACAACAGGCTGTTTGGCATGGAAGGTCGACAATGGACAAAAAAATAGAAAGTTGTGTGCCAGACCAGAGGAAAGCTGCAAAGGGTGTGGGGTTGCTGAAAAGGGGTTGGCTTGCTGGAAAGGGGTGGGCTTGCCCTGAAAGAGAGTGGCTTGGCTGGAAAATGGGCGGGCTTGGCCAGAAAAGGGGTGCTTGTCTAGAAAATGGACATAAACAGAAAGTTGTGTGCAGAACAGAGGAAGCTGCAAAGGTGTGGGCTTGCCAGAAAGGGGGTAGCTTGGCTGGAAAAGTGATGGGCTTGGCCTGAAAGGCAGTGGCTTGGCTGGAAAGGGGGTGGCTTGGCCGGAAAATGGGTAGGCTTGGTCAGAAATGGGGTGAGCTTGGTCAGAAATGCATGGGCTGCCAGGATTTGATCGGAAAATGGATGTGTTGCAGATCAGAGATGTGCAAACAGGGAATAGCGGATGCTTCTCCCGCTTTTCCATCTGCAACTCACCCACTATAAAAGCTGTGATGGTTGCAACACTGAAACACAATGTCACATGATGTCAGGGCTCTTTCTTCATCTAATTAGGAACCCTTTTAGCAGTTAACTAAATACTGAGCAAGTCTGGATACTATAAATTCAGTTTGCCATAATCAGGGAGAATTGATTGACTGAAATATTCAGTGTTATTTAGTGTGTGAATATTTGGATTTCAAGATGTATATTTTCTTTCCCTTTTACCTAAGTTGTCATATCTTTCTGTGTAAATTACTTCCCCCTGGCACCACAGCATTTTACTATCAAATATAATTTTCTTTCATGAAAGATATACCAAGAAGGAAAAAATTCAATAAAAGCTTGGCTTTAGTAAAATTTCATGTTTCGACTTTCATTTTTATTTTGTTCATTGGAAGCTACACCACAGGATTATGTAATGCTCAACCATTAGGATGTTTGTTGCCTTGGGCTATGCTTGGAGGTGTTAGGGATAATGGAATGGAATAGAAAGGGATGGGATGGGATGGGATAAAATGAAAAAGGTAAGAGATGGAGTGGGAAAGAGTCACCTTCCCTTTGTTTGAATTGAATATTAATGAAGGAAGAAAGGGAAAGTTATGGAGTTATATGTGTAAAATTTCAACATAGCCCTGATGACAAGTTTAACTAAATTTTTTGGAGTGAAATAGTAAATAACAAATTTTAGAAGTAATTCCTCTCGTTAACACCAACTTGGAGGCAACCAATAAAGTGAGTTTTGAGGAACAAAGGGGAATGGTTTGCCTCACATTCTCTTTTCCTCCATAAATTATTGAACTCCCAAGGAATAAGGGAATAGTTTCCCTTCACAGCTTTTCCCCTTCTGTTGTCCTCCTAAAAGACTCTTAAAAAGTATTTTTGGATAAGGATTTTAAGAAGGTAATGTATTTGTTGAGAAGAATGAAAATGATTTTGGATGAAATAACCTGTTTGCACATCAGACAAAAGAATTTTGAAAATGATAAAAAATTTTATCAGGTATTCTTTTAAATTAAAATCAGAATTTGAAATTTCATCTCTTGAGAAGGAATTTCTAAAATCCCCCATCTCTCTCCTCCCTTTGGAGCTCACTCTGTTCAAAACCACATCTCCTTCTGGCTGGCTGATCTGAAAATTGTTCTCACAAACCATGAACTTCATCTTACAGTGACTACGGGTGGCGGAAAATAACAAGAATGCATACCATGTGATCTCCTTTCCAATGAATCATCACTTTGTCGTGGCATTCCTACTCATTCATTCACTCCTTTCCCTTTCCATTTCCATTTCCACAAAATAGCATTTTAATTCATTCATTCACCCCTTTCCCTTTCCAGTTCCACAAAATATCATTCTGCGGACTAAACATGGATCTTATTGACTAAAATATAGAGACAAAAGAGCTAGCAAAATCAAGTTGCTCTCCCAGTTATAAATCTTCATGGATGACAAGTGAAAATTACTGGGTTTGAGAGCTTAGTAGTTTAAAATTCCTGGGTGACTTGTGGATATGACAATCAACAATGTGGCTTACTCTGGTAGATTTATGTCAGGTTTTTTGGTTTCACAGTGGTGGTTGTGGTTGGTGCTGGAAGTTTTATTATTGTACTTGGTTTAGATCTCAAACATTTCGTTAGTTGTCTGTCTTTATGGTGTATTAAAAACTATTACTTAAAAATAATCTAAATACTGAAAAATTGTCTTTTTTGTTCCAGGCAATTTTAGGTGGAACCATTCAGGTCCCAACTCTTACCGGAGAGGTTGTTCTTAAGGTTTGTATTGTGTTGAAATATAATTATGGCATTTTGGTTCTAGTAAATGGTGAAGTTTGAATAAGGGTTCCTGTTTGGCAGGTTCGTCCAGGCACCCAACCTGGTCAGAAGGTGGTTCTGAAAAAGAAAGGTAAGAAGTTGATGTCATTTATGGAAAGTTTGAAAAAAAATATTTTAGAGAAAGCATTGTATGAAAATACATTTGAAATTCCATGAACCTACTATTGCGTGGACTTTTGAAAGTTGTTAGTTTAAGCTGATTTCTTAACCATTATTAACTTGTTTGTCCTCTTGACAGGGATCAAGACGAAAAATTCTTATTCGTTTGGGGATCAGTATGTGCATTTTAATGTCAGCATCCCCACGTGAGTGTTACATTTGATATTGTTCAGTGTGGTTTATGAACTGCCAACTTGTCTTGCTCTCCTCACCAATAAAAATAGCCTAGGCTCAGGTTTTAAATGGAAAAGGTACTTCTTTGGGACGGATGTTCAGAATATAAATGCCTGCTTTTGTAATTTTTTGCAGAAACCTGTCAGAGAGGCAGCGTGAATTGATAGAAGAGTTTTCCAAGGAAGAGCAAGGGGAATTTGATAAACAGAGAGCTGCTTCAGCTTCGGGTTGAAAAATATTTTGGAGAGTTTCCAATAGTCATTTATTACTAGATCATGCTCAACTTGCTGTTGAAATTTTGTAGGCCTATTAAGGATTGCTATGTTTTTGTCCTCTCCACTTTTTAGTGTATGTAATATTTTTTCGTCCCGAGTGACGATCACAACTCAAAATCTTAAGGTTACAAGGCAATCCTCTCGTGCCCCTGTAAGACCGTAGTATTCTAGTCTGTCATGTACATATTTTCCCTATAACAGTATAACATATTAAATAAGAAGGGTGCATGTCCCAAATAATCAATTTTTTTTTGCTTACTATCTTTATCCAGAGGAACCTTTGCCTATCATCAGGCCATAGGTAAACTATAATTAGTAGGTAGTTTCTACATCATTACATAAGGGTTACCTTATTTTTAAAATATATGTATATGCGTTGTACCTATATCAGTGCAATTGTTCTCTCGTTATGGAAGTGATGATGAAGATTTTGTGATTTCACTTTTAATTAAAGGGTCGATAGCAGTAATTTGTTTACGGTAAAACACTGAATTTAACGTATACTTGTCTTTAGATCTAATGCCTACTTTATGGATTATGTGAGTTTACCATTTTTAAGTTAATAATGTTCATGGTTGAGTCTGCTTCAAACTATAGTATAATTCGTCGTTAATAAATTTTGAAAATTCAAGGAAAATGTAGTTCTAATTCAGTTCAGTTTCAAATCTCATTGTATTAGTTTGCCAAATGATGTTCTTATCAAAATTTAATTTAGAAATTTTAAAAGTTTAATCTTATAATCCAATAAATGATTAAAATAAAATTTAATCTGATAGTTAAATAATATCAACTCTGATATTTTATATGTAAATTTGTTTTAATTAATAATATTTAATGAAAACCTAAATGGGGTTGGTCTAGTGGAATTATGTTAGGTCCGTAAGGTAGGATGAATGTGTACAAAGATATTTTCTAGTGAGAGGTCTCTGGTTCGATCACCGTCTTGTGTAAAATAAATCCCTTGAGGAGGGGTTCTACCCATAATGCTCCAGACCCCGAAGTGATAGCTCACTTCCTACCATTTTTAATAATATTTAATGAAGAATTCAAGAAGTAACCATTTTAGTTTTTCTGTTAATGCATGGAAACTTAATTGGAACTGCCAACATAATAGGCATTTTTAATAGAAATATACAGATTTTTTTTTTTTATTTCCTTGAATGGGATGCATTTGGGATTATTTTCCAAAATGTTCTTGTTTTTTTCAAAGTGAAAAGTCCTTTCTTACATAAGTGACATCTCACCGGTCTCTTTTTTATTTGGCCTATTTGAACTTTTGATTCCTCAGGTATCACGATTGTGTAATTTTAATCCCTCAGGTTCTAATTGCACCAATTGGTCTCCCAAGTATTACAATTGTGCAATTTTGGTCTCCCAAATTTCAATTGCAACAATTGGGTCCCCTAGATATCATGATTGTGCAATTTTGGTCTCCCAAGTATCACGATTGTGCAATTTTTAACCTTAATGGACTACAAACCACATATGGGACTGATTTGGCACTTAGTAAGGCCAGCTTGGCAGTTTACATGTCATTCCTATGTGACAATTAGTGATGTGCATTTGACCATTAAAATGTATGAGATGTCAATGATGTCACATAAGAATAGTCCGTAAGCTGCCAAGTTGACCTCATTAAGTGTCAAATCAGTTCCACATGGGCCACGTAAGCTACTTGCGTTAAAAATTGCACTATCATGATACTTGGGGACCAAAATTGCACAATCGTGATACCTGTGAGACCCAATTGATGATATTGAAACTTGAGGGACCAAAATTACACAATCGTGATACTTGGGGGACTAAAATTGCACAATCGTAATACCTGCGGAACCAAAAGTGCAATTAAACCTTTTTATTTTTATTTGTTACTTAAGGTGAAAAGTTTGTAAAAGCCTAATTGTCTTATCTACAAAATGTTCTTTTTATACTTAAATAAATGAGAAGACAGTACAATCTCAATGGGCTTCTCACTTCGTTTTTTATTTTAATTTTATTAATATTTAAATTATATTTTGTTATTTTAAAAATTAATTAAATTTGTTCCTATATTTTCTAGAGCCGTGAGTTAGGGCTGAAGCCCTGAGAACAACCCTCTCGGCCTGTATGGGGCCCATTTTTTTATTAGCCCATATAATGGTAGAGTTTTTTGGTTCTAACCCCCACAACTCCACCTAGTAAGTGGGTTAGGGTGGGGATATATCGTGGGCCAGCCCCTCTCTCTCCAAATCTTCCAAAACTTAGAGCATCTCCAATGCTAAATTTTTAAGGAATCCATTTTTGGTTCTTAAGTGGATCCATTGTGTCACATCACATTTAAGCAATCCATCTATTTTTTGCTCCAATGCTAAGAATCACTTCTTGGCTTTCAACTAACTTTTAGTGGGTGACCTACATCTTTATATTTTTATTTAACTTTTTTTTATTCCGAATTAAATATTAATTCATATATATTTAAATTAAAAGAAATAGATACTCAAAAAGTAAAAATATTTTTAAAAGATATTGCAATAAGTGCAAACGGTCATTTTGCTATATCATTTCATTTTGCTGTTTTTTTTTTTGAAATAGTCATTTCATTTTCCCACTTTATCATTTCCCACTATATCATTTTCCTACTTGAGATAAAAAACCACATTGGGTTTCATGCCAATCATTTGCCTCATGGCCCATTTCGGATCCCCCATTCACCTTTCTTTTTTCTTTCTCTCTCTCTCAATCTAGTCCCTGTCTAGATGCTTCCCCATTCTCTTCTTCTTTCTCTTTCTCTCAATCTCTCTTCAGTCAACACTTGTTCCCCCATTCCCTTTCTCCCTCAATTTCTCAATCTCTCAAACACAAGAAAGAAAGTATTGCAAAATTATTTTATCCCTTGCATGCACGACCTCCAGCCCACGATCTGCCCAACGATCGTGTTTGTGGGCTTCTGATTTACAAACCCGTAACCCACGGAGGCGCAAGGTGGAGAGGAGCTCGCGGTGGCGATGACCTCAGGTCGGAAATGGAAGATCTGGAGTCTCAATCCCCCACCACCTCCTTCATTTCTGCTGATTCATTTTTGGATTCTTTGATTTCTGTTTTCCATCTCTATTGGAATTTTATTTTTTATTTCTGGTTGCCGGTTCATGTTAATTTATAGAAGATGATATTTTTCTGGAACTGTTCCCTATACAAGGAACAGTGGTTCGCTCTCCCCTCCACGTAGATCAGCTTCAACGCTAAGAAAAAATAAGGAACGGTTCTTAGGATAAGACCAAGTTGATCGCCCAATGGAGATGGTCTTACCAGCTATGATGCAGGTAGGGGTGGCATCGGATCGGTTCGTTTTCTGCAAAAGTTTTTGGGTAAGCTGAACTGACCCAACCCGGTCGATTCAGGTCGGGTTATCGGGTTACACAATAAAATAAGAAAAATGTTAACAATATATTTTTTAATATTTTCTTTTTAATATTCTTTTTTCAACACATTTAGAGAGACACATTTAGAGAGTGTTAGCACTCCTCGTAAAATAATTAGAAAACTTAAAGTTAAAAAGTTAGAAAAAACAATCATACAACGACGCCTCTAGTCAGTCTAGAATAAAAATAAAATTAAAAAATAAACTAAAAACCCTAAACACACTTGCCCACCTATATTCACTAAAACACCCATGACTACCATCTCATCCACCCAAGGTCTCAAGCGACGCTACCTAGTAATGGAGGTACCCACTTATTCGTTGATGCAAGAGGAGCAACGGAGGGCTGATTTGAGCTTGCGCAGTGGTTCAAGCGTGACGATGGTGGATCTGCACAGTGGGTTTGGCGGCGATGATGACATATTTGCACAGCGGAGGGTCGACGGTGTTGCAGATCTGTCCATTGTGTGTTTTGATCTACCTTTCTCTTCTCTTCTTTTCGTCACACTCTCAACAGATCTGCCCTTCCATTATGGCACTGGCTGTTAGTTTTTATGTGCGGGTCGGGTCAGATTCAACAGGTCGAAAGAAACAAAACCGGATATCCGACCCGAGATTAACGGGTTTGTGTTATGCGAGACCGAGCCGAATTAGGTTTCCAGGTTCGTCCGACCCAATTCCACCCATAGGTGCAGGTGCTGCCCCTCTGAGCTCCCTCTCCCCTTCCAAAACTTCTCTCCGCTTCTCTTCATCCTCCAATTCAAATTAGGGTTTTCAACTTTTCACCGTTCACTCCATTCAATTCTACTTCCATTCGCTTTCTCTTCATCCTCCTTTGTCAAATCCGTGTGAATAGGGTTTTGATTTGGGGGGATTCGATTCCATTCGATTCACTTCCCTCACCGATTTAGCATTGTATTGAACATTTTTCGGAGAATCTGAAGCGGATGTGAGAAGATGGGGCAATTGTAGCAGCTCATAACAAAAGGATAAAATCGGAGATCTTTGACGTTGATTCTTTGCTTATTTCCGGTACATCAGTTTCTCATTTCTATTTGTTTGGTTCTTTGCTTTTTTTGCTGTAATATGTGTTTCTCCGTTTTTTTACTTTTTAAATTCACCATGTAATTTCTGGTGTAATTCTTGTGTTGGATTTTCATAATATTTTGATTCAACTGCTGAATGTTTTATGGTTTGTTTGCACTTTGCATTTGTGTTTCATAATTCGTGTTGTTGTTATGGTTGTTTATATGTTGTTATGGGTGTAATAATTGCTTAGCTATATTATTATGAGCCTCCCAATTAAGTTCCAATAATTGCGTCAGGTTCTTGATAACACATCACAAAGTTGGGGTTTATGTAGGTGTTGCAGGCTCTTCAAATCCACTACTCCTGAAATATGGAGCAATCTTCTTTTTGCCTTTTCCTTCATTGCTTCCTGTTCTTTTTCGGGCAGCTGTATCTTTCATTTTACTAGTCTTAAAGAATATATATCATGTATGTTATTTCAAGCAACTTGCGTAGATTGTTGTTGTGGGATGAGAGAGACAAAGACAATAGCTCAGGCTTGACATAACTCTGTTATAACACCACCAACCTTTCACTACTACCTACACCATTGTTATAACTTTGATCAAATTCTCTAATGAATCACATAGGCAGAAACTATCAAGGAGAATCAAATGAATGAATGTTCTGATATCAATTATTATTATTATTGTTATTATTATTATTATTATTATGATGATGATGATGATGATGATGATGATGATTATTATGATGATTATTATGGTTATGGTTATGGTTATGGTTATGTTCCATAATTTCCTTCTTTATTCTTGGTGATCTTGGTTACTCTGACTCTCTCTATGCCTCAACTGTATGATAATTCTTTGATCTGTATTATTATTATGATGATTATTATTATGATTATCATGATTATCATGATTATGATTATCATGATTATCATGATTATTATGGTTATGGTTATGGTTATGGTGGTTATGGTTATGGTTATGGTTATGTTCCATAATTTCCTTCTTTATTCTTGGTGATCTTGGTTACTCTGACTCTCTCTATGCCTCAACTGTATGATAATTCTTTGATCTGTATTTTTATTCTGTTTAGCATCTTCAATTGTAAATGAATTGTATGTCAATATATAGTGTATTAACGGATGCCTGTAAATGAAGTTTATACCCAGATTGCATGTTCACCATTTGATAAAATGCAAAAACCACTATGTAGACTATTGTATTGGATTTGCCATTTTATTCTTGCGTTGGTTTGCTATAAAGGATGATACAGTAAAGGACATTTGTCTTCAAATTATGTTCTTGATGAATGTTCAAGTGATCTTTTGTGGCTAGGACTTTTAAGAAGCCGATACTACATTTACTTGTTTTCCTCATCTGCTGTCGTTTGTAATTACCTTTGTTCTCCTTTCACCCTCTTCCCTAGAAGGAAGAAAAGAAAAGAAATTGAGTCTACCCATGTATACTTTGCCTCAGGATCACGAATAGTGACTAGCTGGAGAATGTTATTAATGAATGTTTATGTTTGGAATAAATATTTGAAAATACTGGTATTGGGATTAAGTTTAGGTTTATCATATCTGCAACCAAGCCTGGCAAAGAACCCTTTCTTCTCCTTAGTCTCTGAAGCTAATCTGCTTTAAGAAACAAATATGCTTTAAGCTAATAGAATTAAAACTGAAGAAATTTCTTTTTATAGTGGGCTGGCCTTACCCTCTTGGCCCTATGGGCTTTTTGTATTATGGGTTTTTGGGCTTGTTGGCCCTAACCTACATGGGCTGGGGCTGGCCCATTTGACAACTAATATTTTCTAATTGATGAAACAATATTAACAGACCATAAGTTTAATTAGTAGTCTAAATTATATTCAATAAAACAATATTTAATAGTACAATGTGAATGCAAGATAAATAAAAAAATACATAACAAATTTAATCTTCTAAATGCTAACTAGTTGTATATGAGGATCTCAAGGATGTGCAGGAAGTTGATAATATCGTCTACCTCCGCCCTTTTTTTTTTTTATTGGCATTTGCGGCTGACTCTTCTTACTCCATAACTTCCTCTAACTAAAACTGGTGGGATGATATGACTGTCATTTCTGAAGGGAGCCATGTTTATTGTAGATGAACTAGCAACAACAACTTGGGAAAATAAAGGAGCACCCAGTATGTTTAGGTTCTGCATATAAGCACCACCAGGCTCTGGGATCTCAACATTCACACCAAATTGATTACTATTGAAATCATCTACATTATTGAAGGAATCTCTATTGTTGAAGCTTATCGGCGATATTGTTTAATTCATTGTTGACAAATTCTCCATTGTCATTGGTTCCAAGTGACACATTTTACCTAACTTATCCTAGCCACACTTTCTACCTAACTTATCCTAGCCAAACATTTTATCTAAATGATCCCTCTATAAATATGTTACCTCCCTGTCATTGTGAACCATTCTCAAGCTTTTACCAATTCCATACGAACCCTTTAGTCGTGAACCCTTGTACCAACTAATGCTAATTCCATACAGGCACTTTACTTGATCCCTTACCAAAAACCCCCCAAGTACCTCTGACCAATCCTTTAGCAACCTTTTACTATTCCTATACAAAATGAGTAACTCACGTGCAACCAATTTTGTCTTTTACACGGGACACAATCTAAATACCGATCAAGGGGCCACGCTTAAATGTGTAGTCACACAAACCTTTTGGGTTAATCACAACATGATAATAGTTCGGAGTTGTGCTTATAATGAGATGAACGTTAGGGAGAAAGTCAATTCTGCATAATCCGTAATGTTTTGGATGACCTTTCCCTCAATATGTCTAATGTGATGTTGTGATTAACCCAAAAGGTTTTTGGGACTGCATAGGCAAACTGATCCCTTGATCTATATTTAGAAATTGTCCATTGTAATAGACACAAACCATTGCACGTGAGCTACTCATTTTGTAAAGGAATGGTAAAAGGTTGGTATAGAATGTGATAAAGGATTGGTATGAGGTACTTAGAGAATTTTTGTACAGGTGGGTAAAGTGTTTGTATGCAATTGGCAAATGTTGGTAGAAGAGCTCACAACCAAAAGGTTTGTATGGAAAAGGTAAAGGATCGAGAATGGTTGGCAATGTTAAGGAGGTAATGTATTTATAGAAAATTCATTTATGTAGAATGTGTGGCTACGATAAGTTAAGTAGAATATGTAGCTAAGTTAAGTTAAGTAGAGCATGTGGCTATAATCAGTTAGGTAGAATGTGTGCTTAGGAGCCAATGACAGTGGAAATTTTGTCAACAATAAACTAAGTAGTATCGATGACAGGCTTCAACCGTGGAGATGATTTCATTAGTAATCTATTTGTTTTGAATGTTGGGACCTCAGACTCAGCTAATGCTTATATACAAAACCTATACCCATTTGGTGCTTCTTCATTTTGCCACACTACTGCTACTAGTTCTTCTATACTAAATAGTGCGCCAATGTTGGTCGCAGTATGATGGTCTAGTGTTGTATAATATTTTAGAAATGCGAAGAGATCCTCGTGATCGGACACAATCTACTCACATTCGTAATTGTTGGGAAAAAATAGAGGTAATCACCTTTTCCCACACCTATGCAAATAAATAGGCATAATAAATATAATCTTCCACAGTATAATATCAATGGCAGAAAATAAATATAAATGACACCAGAATGTTTAACGTGGAAAACTTCTCAGAGTAGGGATAAAAACTATGGGATCAAGTCCAGCAAAAACTTCTACTAAAAATATTAATGGGTACAAAGAGTTTTCCTAGTAACACTAGGGAACACCAAATCAGCAACACATCACCCAATGGGTGGATACAACCAAGCAACAAGAAAGAAACTTCACAAAAGTGGGTATCACAAACTAACCCAAAGAGAAGGCAAAACAACTAACTAGCAGTACCAAAATGTAGCTCTCAACACCAGGAACAACATACTAAAATTTTCATCAAGAATGGAAGCAATTTACTCATCCGATGAAGAGCACAAAGTTTCTTCCTTTTTCTTCTTCTCCCTTGTGGCGCTGTTACTTGTTTAACTCTCCCTGTCACTTTTTTTCTTGTCTTTCAAATGCTATCACACACACACACACACACCAACGCCTCCTTTTCTTTCTTTAGGGTTTCAATTGTTTTTTTTTTTTGTTTGTTTTACTTTTATTTACTTTTTTACTTTTATCATGCGGGTCCCACTTAGGAGGGAACCCACTCAACAAATCTCCCCCTTCCCGACTCAAGCGGGAAGATACTGCTCAACCATGTCTATCTTCTTCCTGCAACATATCAACTTTGTCATAGGCAAGGTCTTTGTCATCATATCTGAACCATTCTCATCAGTATGGATATTTTCCAGTGAAAATGCCTTCATCTCTAGCGTCTCTCGTATATACCGCATCTCAATATGCTTTGACGTCGAATGAAAAGTCGGGTTCTTGCTAAGATGGATTGAATGCTAACTGTCATGAAATAACACAAACATCTCTTGCTTAAGGCCCAATTCTTGTAGGAATTTTTGCATCCACTAAAGTTCTTTAGAAGCTTCAATAATGGCAATATATTCAGCCTCAGTGGTGGATAAAGCATAAAGCAACACATTTTTGTAATTTTGATTGCCAAGACACTGCTCCCCCTGCAAAAGTCATCAAGCACCCAGAAGTAGATTTTCTAGAATCAAAATCACCAGCCATATTTGCATCTGTGAACCCATCTAACATAGGTTGACCACCCCCAAAGCATAAACATACTCTGGAAGTGCCTCTAAGATACCTGAAGATCCACTTAACTGCTTGCCAATGGTCTCTACCCGGATTAGAGAGAAGACGACTAACAACTCCAACAGCATAAGTAATATCCGGCCTTGTGCATACCATGACATACATCGAACTACCAATCGTGGATGGATAAAGAACCTTCTTGATCTCTTCTTTGTCTTTCTCACTTTTAGGGCATTGTTGAGAACACAACTTGAAAGGACATGCAAGTGGAGCACTAACTGGTTTGGAATTGCTCATGTTAAGCCTCTCTAACACCTTCTCAATGTACCTTTGTTGAGACCACCACAATTTACCATTCTTCTTGTCACGAGTAATTCTCATGCCAAGAATTTTCTTTGTAGGCCCCAAGTCCTTCATAGCAAAGGACTTGCAAACAAGCTGCTCTTTTCCTTTAACCTGGAAGCCCTCAGGCTGCTGCATATAAATTTCCTCCAAATCACCATGAATGAATGTCGTCTTCACATCAAGTTGTTCAACCTCTAGGTTCAAGCTAGCTGCTAATCCAAACACAACTCGAATAGAGGACATTTCACCACAGGTGAGAAAATTTCGTCAAAGTCATTACCCTTATTCTGACCAAAGCCTTTCACAACCAATCTTACTTTGTATCTTGGTTGAGAGCTATTCTCTTCTACTTTCAACTTGAATACCCATTTGTTCTTGAGTGATTTCTTGCCCTTAAGCAACTTTACCAACTTAAATGTGTGATTCTCATGCAAGGAATTCATTTCTTCTTGCATGGCCTTCAACCACTTTTCCTTGTGCACATTTTCAATGGCCTCTTGGTAATGTTCTGGCTCTCCACCATCAGTGATCCTCACATACTCATGTGGAGGATATCTATGGGAAGCATGACGCTCTCTAGTAGATCTTCTCAACTGAGGTTCAACAGGTTGCTCAAGAGGAGCTTGTTCAACTGGCTTATCATGGTGAGGTGTAGGGTCATCAATTGCATTCTCATCATCTGCCTATATATCTCCCCTATCAACAATAGGAGGTTTAGGCGCAACATCAATGAAACTTCTGGCAACTGGGTTCTGTTTCTCAACTTTTTCAAAATCTTCAATGGTTTGGTCTTCAAGAAATATCACATCTCGACTTCTGATAATTTTCTTGTTAACAAGATCCTAGAGTCTATAACCAAACTCTTCATGACCATAACCCAAGAAGACACACTGTTTGGATTTCCCATCAAACTAGGACCTCTCATTTCTTGGAATGTAAACAAAAGCCCTGCAGCCAAACACTCTCAAATGACTATAACAGACATATTTCCCTGTCCATACTCTGTCTGGAACATTACCATCTAGTGGCACAGAAGGAGAAAGGTTGATCAAATCCACTGCCATTTTCATTGCTTCCCCCCAAAAAGCTTTAGATAATTTCACATGAGAGAGCATACACATGATTCTGTCAGTAATGGTATGGTTCATTCTCTCTTCAACTCCACTATGTTGAGGCGCCTTCGGAACTATCTTCTCAAGCCTGATTTCATGTTCTTTGCAATACTCTTCAAACGGACCCTTGTATTCACCAGCATTATCTGATCAGATGCATTTCAACTGCCTTCCTTTTTCTCTTTCAACACTTGCATGAAAGTGCTTGAAGACACCGAGTACATGGTCTTTAGATTTCAAAGCAAAATCCCACACTTTTCTAGAGTGATAATCAATAAAATTAACAAATTATGAAGCACCACCAAGATATTTAAAATTCATAGTGCAAACATCATTGTGAACTAAATAATGAGTGCAGGTATTTAAAAGTGTACCTTTCATAGGAAGAGAATTTTTCTTGGCAAGGATGTTAAGTCATTTCTCACTCAAGTGGCCAAGTCGCATATGCCATAAATCAGCAGATGCATCTTCAACTGCATTCACCTCCTCTATGCATAAATTTCCAAGCATCCTATAGAGAGTAGTAAAGCTTTCTTCCTTTGCTACCACTAGTGACCCTTTCGTGAGCTTGCATATGCCACCACCAAAGTAAGTGTGATAACCCTCAATGTCTAAGGCTTTAACCGAAATAAAGTTAAGACGAATATCAAGAACATGTCTAACATTCTTCAATTGTAGCTTGCACCCAATGCTAGTTTCAACCCAAACATCTCCCATACCAACAATTTACATACCCTTTCATTTCCCATCCTCATTGTGCCAAAATTACCAACAGTGTAAGATGAAAAGAAATCACGCCTAGGAGTGACATGGTACGAGGCTCCAGAACCAATAATCCAACTGGAATCATGGCATGCTAGATTTATAGAATTATCATCAAAGACAATGTAAACATCACTATAAGATGCAACTGCAGTTGTGTCTTTATCATTTTTCTTGTCTTTGTCTTCATCTTTTTCCCTTGACTTCTCTCTCTTGATAAACCTGCAATGTTTTTTGATGAGTCCCACCTTGACACTGATAACATGTCACAACTTTTCTATTCTTGGACTTGCTTCTTGACTTGCTACGACTGTCAAACTTTTCATGCTTCTGGAAAGTTCTGGTTTGGCTTCTCCCTCGTGACTCTGCAACTAGTGGTTTTGACTGAGTGGAGGTACCAATCAAACCACGCTCCTTCCTTCTGGGCTTCTTCATTTAACATGCTCTCTTTTACCATTGACATTGTCAACTTCCCATTTGGAGCTGAGTTAGTCAGTGTCACAATTAGGACTTCACAGCTGTCAGGCAAGGAATTGAGGAACAATAAAGCTTGCAACTCGTCATCTAATTTAATATTTGCGACTGTCAATTGATTCACAGTATTCTAAAAACACTCGTATGCTCTGCCATTGAAGCCCCTTCATTGTATTTCATATTCACTAGCTTGCGGATCAAACATGCTTTATTTTGGGCATTCTTTCGCTCATACAACTTAGCCAACGTCTTCCACATTTTCTGAGCATTTGTTTCTGTGTCTACATGAGGATATACACTCAGGTCCAACCACTGCCTAATCAATGCAACTGTCTTTCTGTTTATTTTCTTCCATTCACTTTCAGATTTATCGCTGGGTCGAGCAGTGTCCCCCTCAAAAGGTTCATGCAAATCTTTGCTGTATAACTTGTCTTCCATGAGAGTCTTCCAAAGTTTATTATTTGTAGAGTTCAACTTAATCATATTTGGCCCTTGATTTTCCTCCATTTAAATGCACAAGTCAAGACAACCTAAGCTCTAGATACAACTTTGTTGGGGAACAAATAGAGATAATCACCAATCTCCTTTTCCCCCACCTGTGCAAATAATGGGCACTGTAACACCCCCTTTGGGCATTACCTCGTGAACACGTGCAGAATCAAATTTAAAAGGGAATTGCTGGTTGCTTGCGGAAAAAGGATAATTTTCTTTAAGTCATAAAACTCGGGTGTAAAAGTTTTCGGCATAATACTTCAGAAAAGTGATACACACATCACAAAAATAAAATCACATTATACTTGACGACTCACATAAACTGGGTATATTCATAAATCATTTCATCATCACATATAAGCTTTGCTGAAATTGTTTTTCATTCTGAAGTTTCAAACGATACAAAGGTTTTGAAAACCACATATACCGACTTTCTCAACTTAAACATTGAAAATCCTAAGAGCTGATTTAATGAAAGAACTCTAAGGACAATAGAGCATACTACCTAGCATACGTCATGCAAATGAGACTGGGTTTCATCGTCAATAGTTCACACATCTTCGTCGTCGACATCAAAAAACTCAAGCTACAGGGTCCCGAAGTGACCCAAATGACCATTGAGAAGCATCTGTACACGTATCCAAAAACACAACAGGGTGTCCAACATGTACAGGCAAGGGTGAGTAACCAATATATGGATTTAAACACGATAACTACATGCACGACACACAAAACAGCATATGAACATATGTAGTATCAACACAGCACAATAGCAGAAGTAACACGGGAGGACACACCAGGTAACAACATGCCCAACATGCATACCATAAATCGCAACATATCATGTTAATTAATTAGCAGCATAAGACATCTTCGCAAGCAGAATAGGGATGTATAATAAGCAAATATAATCATCAACAGCCATGCAATGCAATGCAATATACATGACTCAATGCCATATGCCACAAGGGTAAAACCTTGACCCTTACTCCATGCAGCTAACAAAACGTCGAAGAGAGTGAATGGGAGGACATGTTCCGTGTATGCCAGCCATGGGCAAGATGCTACAACGAAAGCAACGTGCACGTATCTGGTTTTTCGAAAACACTCTACACCAAACATGAAAAGTACGACATCTAGTAAAGGATATCAGTGTATTGCTCGGATTCGCCACGACACAGAAAAATCACCAACTGGTCTCATGTCAGCCCTTCGAACCCTGATACCTCCAAAGACCATTTAATATCATTACCGTAAGATTCGCACCAGCATCTAGGTGTAAGCTCAATTTCTTAGTCTCAAGGCCTTACAAACTCATGCAATGAAATGTCAATGCTTACACAAGGCAGATCCGATAAAACAATGTCTATCCACCGGATAAACCTCAAGGTTCACTAAGGTTCTCTTCCTTAGGAACTATATGCGTCTTTGTATTATAAAACTTTTATCCACCGAATAAATCTCGTGATCCCTCCGGGATCGAGTCATCACAAGACTAAAACAATTGAACGACTTCATTGGATTCGGACCACCGGTCCGTCATCAAACTACTGTTTCAAAACCCAAAACGTTTCATGTTTGTGTTTGTATCTTATGAATTACATCTCAAGTCCTAAGTGTTATGAAGAAGGATTGAGATTCCTATTAGATAAGTTTTCGATCCTTTCTAAGATATTAATTCCTTGAGTTTCAAATAATGAAAAGAGTATTGATTCACTTAAGGCTTATGAAGTCATTGATGAACTAAGTCATCAATGGTATAGTGCATGGTCTTGTTTCCCCATATACTATACTTAATTATCTCTTTTCTTTTGCACTAAGTTAATTACTTAACTTAGGTTTCCATGCATAAAACTTTACAACTTAAGTTGAAAACTCTTGGTTTTAAGACTTTGTAAGCCAAAACCTTTCTAATTGAAAACTCATTTGATTTAAAAGAATTTTGTTACTTGCTTGAACTAAAATACCTTAACCAATTTGAAAAGGGTTTTTCCTTACTAACTTAGTGTAAAGTCGTGATCTAAGTTAGCGTAAAAGAAATGGAATTTCATTTTCATATTTTTAAACATTTATTTAATTGATTAACTATGCCTAAAGTAAACATATTTTCACCTTAGTTAAAAATACTTTAAGGGTCGAAACCCTAGTTGAACTTTGGATCAAAATCACTTCTTGTTTGTTTTTGAAATACAAGTTACTAAAACACTTATTTGTTTTAAAAAACATTGAAGTTCAAGAACAAGATCATGTTCTTTCTTTTGTAACCATTATGGCCGAATGCTATACTATGTGAAATGTGAAGATTTTGCTTCACTAACTTGTCAAGTAATAGCTCAAAATGATCACAATATTATGATGAACAATAATCATACATCATTCAACCATAAACAAGCATAAAAATCCTTACTTGATCTAGAAATCAAAGTATGGTTTTCAACATACATGAAAACATTTTTCCATCCAAGCATACATCATCATAACATATACTAAGCATAGGACATTATTACAACTACAACGGAGCTCAAACAGAACTACACAGATCAATCACGGATAACATATAGTTATCGGGAAAATTCCTCAAGCAAACCCCCCTTACATCTTGAAGTCAAGTAAGGTTCTATCCCTTCGATCTTTCAACACTTCCCTCTACACTACAAATCACCAACTCCATCAAATCAAGTGAAGCTACCAAGTGGTGCTCACGGTCTTTGGCCTGAACGATCCTCCGAAGCTCATCGTATTCCACGAATTGCCAAACTACAAATACTCAACAAATCCTTCACCAAACAACATAGCACAACTTAATCTTTGAGAAGACTTGATAATTCATTATGATGTAGGTTCGGCATTCATTAATTAATTAGGCTAAGGATGTTGAAATTTTACTAACTCTTGGATTAATGATCCTTAAGTATGATGAAGACATAATCACTAATCATTTGTCAAAGATTTGAATCAAAACTCACCCAACCAACAAGGTTAGGGTTTCGGCCATTCTTGGAGAAATAGGGAGGAAATTTTAGCTTGATTCATGCTCTTGAATGATGAACATAGAGGTCTTGATGAGTTCATAGAAATTGGTTTCACGATCATAGGATTTTTCTATGCTTTTCTAGAGATTTTTGAAGAAAGTTTCATGGAAGTGGATGATGATGATTCGTTGCATAATCTTATAAAATGAATGAAGAAGAGCATATGATTGATCATGGAGAGAGGAGATTACCTCTTGAATGATGGAAAATTTCAAGGATCAAGCAAGTTGCTTATGGATCACTTGAGAAAATGAAATACATAGATGTCAAGACAATGAAGCAAGGAACAAGTTTACTAACTTGAGGCAAGAGAGTTTACCTCTTGATTGGTGGGAAAATGGAAAGAAAGTGAAGAACACTCAAGAACACCAAGAACTTGAAGAACACTTGAGAGAAAACCAAAAGTCAAGTTTTTGATCTTAAAAACTCAAGACAAAGTAACATTTTTGTGGTGGTAGCCAAAGTGTGGGTCATTTAGGTGTGAGTAATGAGGGATAAGAAGGTCCAAGCTTTGTTCATTTAGGGACAAAAGGGTAAATTCACTTAGGGACAAAATTGTCATTTAAACAAAAGACTAAGGACATAAAACATCATTTCATCTCTAAAGTCATAAATATCTAGATATTTTTAAGAGGTAATGATGACGGGGTGAGTCACAGGGCCAAAAATGTATTTTCATAAATTCCCAGCAACAAAAGAGTCATTTCACCTAGGGACAAAATTAGGATTTTATCAAATGGTTAAGTACATAATGGTCCTTTCACCTTCTCATCATTTATGACCTTGGTGAGTCACTTGCATGACTCACCTAGGTGAGTTGTCATTGAAGTGACTTCATGTTTATCTGTTAGCGGATCCAAAAAATCCCGTATACAGCTCCATTGTTCACCCAATTTAGGTTTTACGCCCGAATAGAGTGTAATAACTTATTTATTTTAAAAATTTTAAAAATAACTAATATTGTTGAAAATTCGATTTAAAACCTAACCGTCTCGTTCACAAGTCCAAATTATATTTTCTGATCAGTAAAATCTCACTGTCAATGAAAACGCAGATCGGACTCCGTCTGAATTTTCAACCCAAATTTAATCGTAACTCTCTACGATAATGTAGAGTATGAATATGATTTTGGTTTATCCAAAATCATTTTCTAAATCTCGGATAGAATATAAACTCTATTATATAACTTACTGATCTTAGAAAGCAACGAAAATTGAGGTGTTACATGCACAACAAATATATTCTTCCACCATATAATATTAATGGCAGAAAATAAATATAAATGACACCTGAATTTTTAACATGGAAAATTCCCCAAAGTAGGAAAAATCACATATCCAAGTCGAGCGAAAACTTCCACTAAAAATATTATGGGTACATAGAGTCTTCCTAGTAACACTAGGGAACGCTAAATCAATATCATATCACCCAATGAGTAGATACAATCAAGCAACAAGAGAAAAACTCCACAAAAGTGGGTATCACAAACCAATCCAAAGAGAAGGCCAAACAATACCAAAATGTAGCTCTCAACAACAAAAATAACATATTAAAATTTCATTAAGAATGGAAGCAATTTACTGATCTGATGAAAAACACAGTCTCTACCCTTTTCTTCTTCTCCCCTGGGCGCTGTTACTCGTCTCACTCTCCCTGTCACTTTTTTTTCTTTTCTTTCAAATGCTATCACACACACACACCCAAGCGCACCTTTTCTTTCTTTAATTTTTAATTGCTTTTACTTTTTAGTTTTTTTTGTTTTACTTTTATTTGCTATTTTACTTTTATCATGTGGTTTCTTCTTTACGAGGGAACCACCCAACAGTAATGAATTGGATCTTAAGGACAAAGTTACTTCTACACAATTCATAATGTTTTAGATGGCCCTTCCCTCAATACACTAATGTGATGTTGTGATTACAGTCAACTTTATGCATATGAAAAGTATCCTACATGGTGTGGGGCTGGTCATCATGTAGGAGATTAAATTTGTTGTACATTTTTTTATTAATCTAGTTTTAATATTTATTATGTTATTGGTACTATTAAATATAATTTATCCCAATAATTAAATTTATAGTCCATTAATATTGTTTCATAAATTTTAAAAAAAAAATATGTCTAAATTTATTTACTTTATAAAATAACAAATTAAAATATAGTTTAAATATTAACAAAAAAACACAAAAAATACAACTAAAATTCAAAAAAAAAAAAAAAAACACACAATGAGTAAAGAAAAATGTTCGGTGAAAATTAGGTTAGGCTTATACCGACTTCTCGCCTTAATAAAAAAAATGAGACTATTGAGAACTCGGTC
This sequence comes from Ammopiptanthus mongolicus, assembly GCA_039655645.1. Classification (NCBI taxonomy): domain Eukaryota; kingdom Viridiplantae; phylum Streptophyta; class Magnoliopsida; order Fabales; family Fabaceae; genus Ammopiptanthus; species Ammopiptanthus mongolicus. Next base: position 22,280,930 of record CM077351.1, read on the forward strand.
ATACAGGATTTGACCTCTCACTTTGAAAAATAGAAAGGGAGCATTTTGGAAAATAATCCCAAATGCATCCATTTATGGAAATGAAAAACAAGATATTCAAATAGGAAAGCCAATATGATAATGTTTTGGCAATATCTTATATTATTTTTCAAAGAACTAGAATAATGTGCACAAATTTTTATTCAATATCTCACGCACCTCCATTTTTCTGTCAATCTCTCTCGTTTGGAACCATGAGAGACAACAGGTGGGTGAATAATATAATGATATTGCCAATAATGGTGATCCATTATAGCATTTCGAGTCCTTAAGGACATTGACCTGATTTATTCCAAATACCTAATTCTAAACATTCAAACTAAATTACAGAACATCAGCATCCAAACAAAGCATAAACACCACCATCAACATGTCACGATGTTCAATCATAAAAACATATAATGGAAAGGAAGCTGAAATATGAGAAACTGAAATGTAAAACAAGAGATAAACTAGGCATTCTACATTATTATTTGTTTAATCAACTGCTGCTTGCTCTTCCTCCTCTCCTTCTCATCAGGATCTTGGCCCCCGATATATCTATGCTCTCCTATCAACATGGACCCAGATTTCATCATCAGTGGGGAAACAGAGTGACCCGCTGGATCCTGCCATCAGATGTGCCCCAAGATCTTGACCATCCCCACCAGTATCTTTGTGAAACAGCAACCTGCCTTTTGGTTATGGCAAATAGTGTCCTAGTCTCGTCACATGTGGTCTAAACTCTACTTAATATGGTCTAGTTTTTGTGTAGTGATAGGGATTGTGCAACTCATCCAGGAGCGGGAAGCTGATCATCTGACTCATCCTGCACTCTGAAGCAGACCTGTTGGATATACGCATTGTTAATGGCCTTTTTATCTGGAACAGGGAGATCACCAGTCATATCCACTTTGGCTTGTGGACATAGCATTATGATCAAGTAGGGTGGCCCAATTATGTGTCTCCCTCTGAGATGACAATGGCATGAATATCCTATGCTATGCAATGGTCTATGTCGTCTGTTCTGTCGATCATAACGGCAAAGATAAGTTGGGCTCTCTTGACCACCACATCCGAAGAGTTTGATCAAGGGAGGATGTTGGGATGGAAAAAAGTGGCCCAAACCATGGCGAGAGGGAGGATATCATTCCAGTTGAGCTTCTTTGGGATACTTTTTTCATTAAGGATCCATTGGGCACCTGACCTGCACAATTTCTTCAATGTGGCATCAGGATCAACCCGTCTGCTCATTAACATGGTATAACCATCATCCCCGACCCAATGTGGTATGGTCTTCGGGTGTTGATCGTGTAATGGTCAAAAATAACTTCTTTTCCCTACACTTAGCTACAATATGTTGGTCATCTGGCATGCGGGAAATAGGCAATCCCGTAAAACTCCTTAACCACCTCTTGGTTAACTCTCTTAAGGAAAGTGGCTGAGGTCCGCCAACCACGCCTCATTATCCTCTCTTGAATATCAGAGTATTCACCCAACTTCAATAGGACCTTTCGTTCAGGCACAAAGTTTCGTGGATTGATCTCATGAAATCACTTCTCATGCTCTGCAGAGAGAATGAGGAAATCATTAAAACCCAGGGGTTGAGATGAGGAGGCATATGATTTTCTCTTTTTGGCACCCCTGGCTTGAAGTTTAAGAGCCATTAGTACCTAAAAATAATAAATGCAAACACAACTCAAATCCGCTCATATGAATGACATGATAACAACTCAAATTTGCTCATCTCAATAACTCACAATCAAACGCAAACACAACTTGCATGAAAAATTAACAACTGTAACCCAATCACCCAATAACTATATATCAATGAAAACGATAAAGCATACAGAATGAATAGATAAGTGGGTACAAGTATGAGAAATCAAGTACAAAACATTAAACATGTCGGAGCATTCGAAACATGCGGATTGGCTGCATTATTCATCACAAAAAAATTTTGAACATGCATAGGAGCACAATTAAAATTTGAAACATAAGTCTAGCACAAATATAGGACCAAACTCACAACAATTAAAACTTCAACAAGTGCATGACAAGTAAGCAATGAGAAACATGTGCAAGGGATGTGTGTAATGGCAGCCAATCAATGATGTACTCATGAATCATAAGCATACCCATACACCAAATTTGTGATAATGACAATAATTTGCATAATCATATAGTATTAATGCTACATATAACCTTCATCAATCAGAATATAGCAGGACTGCAACAACAAGCATTAAACCACTTTTGCCTCAAAATAATTCTAGAACATAAATCTTTTTTGTGCCAGCAATAACCCTTAAATTTAATAGAATAAAAAATGCAAAAGGGTATAAGCAAGTTAATAAAAGATCCCCAATTGCTTTGCTAATGCCTAACACATGCAAACCCAAAACCTTTAACCATGCAAGTACAACATAACCAAAAATCCAAGTTACAATCATGTTTAAAAACCCCAAATAAACTTGCAATAAGCACACAAACATAACTCAAACCCCCAAAATCTAAAGCTGAGCCCATCCAAAGCATCCATTGCCAAAACTGTTAAAAACATACCAAAATGACAACCAACCAAATGGTAATGCTACATGTAGTAATTGAGAAAATAGGTAAGAAAGAAATGGATTTTGGGAAAATATATGAACAAAGAAAAGCCTAAATTATGAACCTTAGGTTGCGAAATTGAGAGGGAGGTGCACTAATGGGGGCGATGGTGCAACTTGGTGATATTATGTGGGGGGATTGGAGAGGAAACTTCTACTTGATGTGAGAGAAAATGGGAGATCAGGAATAGGGGAAACTGGAAAGGGAGAATGGGGGAGACATTGTTACACACGAGGAAAAAACAGGTTTTGGAAAACAAAGTAGTCGTTAGATGCTACAGGTCCAACTCTTAACACCAGAAGAAACTAGCTCTCATTATATATGGCATACCGCTAAGCGCTAAAGACATAAAAACACATTAATTTGAAAGCCCATCCAACGATGGGCGTTGGATACAAATCACGGAACGCTAGTTTCAATCTACTGGATATTTTAGCAGCTTTTGAGGACACCTGAGACGACCCGCCATCCCATCAGTAGAACCTAAGATATTAACTAATCTTAATCGCATAATAAACTTTAGCGCATCTTATTAAAACGAAGTGAAGCAAAAAACTTAGCGCGGTAGCAAAACAATAAACGGCACGCTATGCTTTAGAGTACACAGCTTTAAATATAAAGAAATATATCACATACATCATTGCTCTATCAGTAAGGCTACATTAGTAAAGTAGTACATACAGAGTATATTGTTACAAACCAAAATAAAAGTACGAAAGATAGGCCTAGAGATAGCTCTCCGGCTAATCACTATCGCTGCCCAACCTCTCGAGGCTAGGGTCCATGGCCCGTCCTCCGGCGTCAGGCTCGTACGGAATGTCGTCCAGTTCCTCAGCAGCTGGTTCCTCTTCGGGATCTTCCCATTAAATAAAGGCAACACATACAGAAAATAGCGGGAGATAAGAAACATAATTCATCAATATAGGAGAGGGGCATCAGTACAGCATATATATATACATCACATAACACGGATAACATATATAACACAACCTCATCCATCTCTTAAGTCACCCATCACAATCATCTCAAACATCGTTCTCTCGAATAAGCCTATAGGATACTAATCCCTATGTATATGCTGTCTTCCCTATATGCATGTCGGCCGATACATCACGTCCCCAATTGGACATCCCCGTCGGGATTACATCACATCACATCACATCACATCATATCCCGGACATCCCCCTTTGGGACCAAATGCTGTGGTATGAAATGTTATGAAAATGCAACAAACATCCATCGCAGGTTGATATCGGAACCTCACGCCTAAACGCTCGTCCACGACCACGACACATCGCATCACATCAACGTCAACATCAATCATCAACACCAACATCACATCATCATCAACATCACATCAGCATCAGCATCACGACGCCTTACGTTTATGAGCCACAACTCCACAGTCGGGATCACAACGATATCAACCCGAACAACATCAACGCTCACCATACTCTCATCAACACTCAACCAACCAATCACAATAAACATCACAACAAAAGATCTTTCCAGTACAGTTATCATCATAAATTCAGACAATAGTTCATCAAACAGACAGTTCACCCAAAATAAAATCAACAGGTAATCAATTAAATAATTCAACACAATCAACCTCAATCAGTCTCATCATTCATAATATCGACTTAGCGGTGATAGCCCAAAGGTACCTACACCTAGGGTCTAGGCACTTTATCCAGGGCTCAAACTCTAGTAGGGTTCCCCTACACACACACACACACACACACACACACACACACACACACACATATATATATATATATATATATATATATATATATATATATATATATATATATATATATATATATATATACTAAGCTTGCCTTCCCGACGATATCAGTTCTTTCTCCCCACCTTAGTGATTTCCTCGTGCAACTCCGGCTACGACTCTGCAGCTGTCAGTCGGGTGTGCTGTCAGATGTTCGAATCCTGTCCGAGTCTATACAACAAACACAACCAGAAATCAATACAGTTAAACCAAAAAGTCCCTAATTCCTTAAGATTAGCTGTTGCCCCTATTTAATTAATTAGGCTAGGGATGTCGAATAATTCCTAACTTTTGGATCAATGATCCTTAGGTATCCCTAAACATAATCAATGAAGGCATTAGTTCAAAAAGCAAAGATTTCTCCTACTGCACTACCCCTAGGGTTCGGCTCTATTGAATGAAAAATATGAAAAATAGCTAGGGAGCTCCAAAAATCCTCATTTCTTGGATAGCAACCTAACTAAATGTGATAACCCTAGATATCAAGTCAAAACATCAAAAACCAACCAAAAACCCTACCCTACACAATAGGGGGTTTCGGCCTCTCTCTCAAAAAAATAGCTAGAGAGATTTCTTGGCTCTAATCTCTAGGATCATGCAAGTGTGTCATGAACCTAGGCCATAGAAATTGGTTTGGTATCAAAATGACTTTCCTACAATTTATCATGGATTTTTGAAGATTTAGGGATAAAAACCCTGACATTTCTAATCATGAAATTTAAAGGAGAAAAATGAGAGATTGAGAGAGATAGAGAGAACTAGCTACCTCCTATGATGGTCTCCTTCAAATTTGGTGAAGATTGCTTCACAAAATCTTGAGAATTTAAGCTCCAAAAGTGAGCTTCAATGGTGAGAAATTGAAGAAAAGAGAGAAAGAAGAGAAAGAAGAAAAAGAAGAGGTTTGGGTCAGGAGGGGGCTGTGCTGGTCGAAGAAATGAGGGTGGGAGTGTGAGAGAATGGGATATTTATTTAGGAAACATAACACTTAAGAAAATAGGTAAAAGTAATAAAAGATAATTAGTAAAAACTAACCAAGGGCAATTTGGTCAATTCACCTCAAGACACTGATAGGAGTCCCCAAATAATTGAACATAGCCCTGGTATGAAAATTATTGGCTCAAGGTTCTCGAAAAACCCTAAAACAACTCGAATGGTCTACCCAATCGATTTTCGGTCCGAGTATAAAATATTATTTATATTTTTGGACGTTAGGACACATTTTAGCAAAAAGGTAGAGGATTGAATTTTAAGATTTATGGTTCTAACCGTTAGTCAAAATGAGGTCATGATAGTAGAAAAACTCTATCATCCGAAAAAACATAGATCGGTCTCCGTTTGAGTTTTCGGCCCAAAACTTAACCATAGTCTCCTACGATGACGTAAAGTGTGACTATGGCCTCGAAATAATTTATTAAAGTTTCTAGACCCTCAAATAAAATACAACTACTTAAATACTGGCTAATTAAAAGATTAAGAAAATCGGGATGTTACAACACCCAGCGTTGGGTGTCAATGCCCCGCGTTGGGTATACAGAGAGCATCTCATTTTAACAACGTGACCAGCAACCAACACAAGTACGACTACGCATAACGTTCGTCCTTAAACTTGGAATTTTGTAAAATTTCATCCCAAAAAACCTCTTGAAGTTTAAAACTCATCCTTAAAGCATGTTACCCACATTCCCCAAAAGCTCAAGGAGATAGAAACCTATGCTGCCAATTATTCAACTTCAAATCCACTAACAACGGCACAAAAGAACTAAAAGATAACTAAATACTTAGAGTGGATTTAAACAAGAATAACAAAGTCCAAAACACATACATGGAATCATAATTGGCGAGTAATTAAAAGATAAGGGTTAAGAAAATTGAAACATGGGTTGCCTTCCATGCAGTGCTTGTTTAACATCTCGAGCCTAACGACTAGGATACTGAAGGTGACTTCAAATCACCTGAGGTAGAAAATCCTCATTTTTTCAAATAAGAGAAACCCCCAAAGGCATGATGAAGTGATTCTTTAACTGCTTTTTCAAACTTCCAATTTGGAATGCATTTTCCATTCGGCCATGGAAATTTGTTTAAACTTGAGGGGTCCTTATTGCCCCTTCTTGCCGAATCTTATGTTTTACACAATTTATTAGGGTAAAAAGTTTGGAAGCGATAGGCTGTTGTTCAAATACTTTGATTGTGACTTGGTCACCATCGACTCTCAAAATTAACTCCCTTCTTGGAACTTCACTTACTCCAACGATGGCCAAAAATAGCCTTCCAGAAAACTAGAGCGGTGTTTTGATCTTCATTCATATCCACAATAATAAAATCCGTTAGTAAGATAAATCAATCCACCTTCACTGTAACATCTTCCACTAACCCCCACGGATGCACTCATGACCTATTCACTAATTAAAAACAAATTATGGTAGGTTTTGGATCACCTAACTCCTGCTACCTATAAATAGAGAGTGGCATTAAGTTCACACTTGCTCCAAGCTCACAAAGAGCTCTCCCCAAATATTATGAGGCAATCATATATGACAAAATAAAACTTCTGGGATCCTTGAGCTTTAAGGGTAGTTTCCTCCTCAAAATGGAGCTTCACTCTTCAGTGAGTGCTATCTTGTCATCCTTATCATAATTCCTTCTTCGTGACAGGATTTGTTTCATATATCTCGTATAGGAAGGCATTTACTCAAGAGCTTCGAACAACCAAGATGTTAATGCGCCATTTCCGAAAGACGACCAAAAACTTGTTGAACTTCTTCTCGTCATTTTGTTTTTGCAATCATCGAGGAAAGGGGAACCTTGCAAAAAATGGAAGTGGCTTGGGATTTTCCTCTTCCTTCATTAATTCCTTCTTGGTCATATTGGAATAATGGAAATAATTGAAATCAAATTAAATTTCTTTAACATTGGAATGCTGACAAATCATTTTTGAGCCATTTTGGCTGATTCAACCTAACATATAAGGCAATTAGTAAATGCCATTCATTTGGCTTTACTATGCTCCAACGGAAAATGCATTTTTTTTAAAATGCTTGTTTCAATTATAACTTTTCCAATCTTTCACTCAAATGCAGTATGTTTTAATGTTATAATTTCAAAGGTTGAAACTGCGGGTTTGCAACATTTCAAATTGCCAATATTTCATTGGCATTCAATTTTAGCTAGGGGTGTTCACATCCAAACCAATAAAAAACATCGCAAACCGATCCAAAATAACTGAAAACGATCAAAACCAAAGTTTTTTAGATTTTGTTGGATCAATTTTTTCTAAAAACGACTGGTTCGGTTCGATTTTTAATTTGCTTTTTCAAAACCGAACCGAACCGAAGCCTTATAATAAAAATAAAAAAAAACTTACGTTTTACTTGTATACCTTGCATTTGTTTAACAGCTTTGATCCTTGTCTTTGCTAGACCGAATTGGAACTTCATCATTGTCAAGGCGAAGCTTTCAAATTATTTGCTTGGGTTTGAAATGTTTTGGAGTCGTATCTTGTTTATGGCGTGTTTTTTGTTGTGTAAAGGATTAGTAAAATGGCATTTTACACTTTAAATATAACATTTGCAAAGCGGATGAGTTGTTTAGTATTGTAATATATGATATTATATGATCTGTATTTTGCTTACTTTGCATATCTTCGTGGGGTCTAGTGAGTAGGACTTGGTAAATATTTTTTATATATTCCAAAACCAGGTTTTGATCCTTTATCTAGCATCGTTATTATATGATGTCTCAAGTAACTATGTAAGGATATGTTGGTAAAAACCTAACCAACCGAACCAATCCAAACCACATTTTACCGGATTGGATTGGTTCGGATTTTTTTAAAGGCAGCAATCCAAACTGAACAGAACTAAACCATGGGTTGTTTTAATCTTTGGATCGGATGGTTTTTGGCTCAAAACCAAACCAAACCGATTCGCGAACAACCCTAATTTCAGCGGCAACCTTAATTGACAATTAGTAAATGCCAACGAGGAGTTTTTTTTCCAGATTCCAACGAATAGAATTCCAACATGTTACAAATTTATATATTAGCACATGGTTCTAAATAAAGTAGAAGAGAAGAAGGAAATAAAGTTTTAGAACATATACTTCAAAAAATTGTATTGTGTGAGCTCAATTGCTCTTGAGCATAAGTGCACAAGTCCAAGAATATGTTGTGTTAACCTTGAGGAGCAAGCCGAATTGTCAGATTGCACCTTGGTTCTGCAAGAATTTTGCTTTCATGGAAGTGGTTCGTCCATGACGCAATCATCGTTCATTTCCTCTAATAACTTTTTCCAACAATTTAAAAGCAAGATTTGATCGATGGTTTTCTTCCTCAACGTAGGTGCACCGCCTAACATCTCTAAGATCGAGCCGCTTGATGGAACCAATTACAAACATTGGTCTCAAAAACTGCTCATCTTCTCCAAGCAATTGGAGGATGATTATGTCTTGTTCAATGTCTCTCCTTCTATTCACCCTGAAGCTGGCACAAAGCAATAGCCGAAGCACCAAAGCAGTGGAAAATTATGAGAAATGCAATAAACTTTTTTGTGCTCTGTAATACCCGGAAAAAAAAAAAAGCATATTGTTTTGATAATATGAATATGGACTCTTAATAATACTTAGTGAGACAATACTTCGTGAGACAACCCCTTCCTAGGAGGTCCTATTAGTGACCCTACTTATAATTATTAGCGTTATAGCGTAGCGTAGTAGTATAAAATTTGCGAAAATATTAAAACAAACAATACATACTGATACAATAATACAAGTATACATACATAATAGTACTGGCTCTATCAGTAGAGCCTACAACACTGATACCAAATATAGAAGACTTCAGAGTATACAGTAAATAAAAACTAAAAACATAGCAATGGAAATAAAGGTACATCAGACATCCTCTCCTGGCGCTCAAGGTCCCCCAGCGTTGGGATCCGAGGCTCTCCCGCCGGCATCAGGCTCAACAGGTATGCAATCAATCTCCTCTGGAAATTCCTCATTAGGATCTTCTCATACAGTCGAGAACAAAGAAAATACGACATAGAAAAGGACAGGAGATAAGAAACAGTAATATGCCATACATGGGAAAAACAACGATATAAATAATGTATATAGATAGCAACACACCAAATCACAACAGTGACAACCAAACAACTTCCGGATAATTTGTCCCTTAACTATTGTCTCTTACACTCATGCAACTAACGACTATATAGACGCGATCACGACACGACATCCCCAACAGATCAAGGTGTCCCAATCATCACTATGCCACCCCCATAAGGTAGGGTTCGGTCTAAAGTCCGCAGGCCCAACTCGTCTCATGGATACGACATATTCCCCCGCCCGCAGGCCAGGTTGGAATATTCGTCCGTCAACAACGCAACTTACGGTAACGACATGTTCCCCCGCCCGCAGGCTAGGTCGGAACACTCGCCCGTCCGTTAACAACTCAACTTTCGGTAACGACATATCCTCCCGCCCGCAGGCTAGGTCGAGATATTCGCCCTTCCGTCTACAATTCGACTAGCGGGTACGACCAGCTCCCCGCAGGTAAGATCGGAATCGCCTCTACGCCAAACTAATCGGTACGACCATCTCCCCGCAGGTAAGATCTGAATCGCCCGTATGCCAACACAGTGTTGAACAACAACTATGCAACATGGATCTCACTGACTCATGTCAGAATCAACGTCTAGTGCCTCAACCACGACTTATAAACAACCATAACCAACTTTCATCCGGTTCAACTGGGTATCAACTCACATCACAACAACAACAGATTTACTGTAACTTTAGGTTGAGCACTATGACATATATATATAACCTCAACTTTCTCACCACACATTCATCTCCCAATTTATCAGAAATCACTGCCTAGTTCTACTCAGACATCAGCAGTCCAAGAGCATATGAATAACAACCAAAACAGATTTAACAGTAAAATCAGCTTACAGATAAATAACATTTAATCAGTCATAATCATATAGCAGGCATAATACATATATCACATATAATATATCAAGTATCCAATCACATCACAAACATCCTCAATATATAATAAAATCAACTTAATGGTCAAACGACCTCTAGTAGGGTTTGCATCGCCCTACGCATATCAATATATATTATTTAAAGCTTGCCTCCCCGACGATATTGTGGTTCTTTCCCCCACCTTAGTGATTTTCCCGAGAGATTCCAAATGTGGCTCCGCAACAGTCAATCGAGTGCGCGATCGAACGTTCGAGTCCTGTCAGGTTCTATATACAGTAAAACACAACAAGAAATTAAAACAGTTAAATTAAAAACTACCTAATCTTTAGGATTAGCTACTGCCCCTATTTAATTAATTAGGCTAGGGATGTCTAAAAATTCCCAACTCTTGGATCAACGATCCTTAGGTATCCCTAAACATAATCAATAAAGGCATTTAATCAAAAAATAAAGATTTCTTCTATTACACTACCTCTAGGGTTCGGCCCTATTGAATGAAAAATATGAAAAAAAAAAAATAGCTAGGGAGCTCTAAAAATTCTCATTTCTTGGAATAACACCCTAACTAAGTGTGATAACCCTAAATATCAACTCAAAATATCAAAAACCAACCAAAAACCTACCCTACACTAAAGGGGGTTTCGGCCTCTCCATTAAAAAAATATCTAGAGAGATTTCTTGGCTCTAATCTCTTGGATCATGCAAGTATGTCATGAACGTAGGCCATAGAAATTGGTTTGGTATAAAAATAATTTTTGTTCAATTTTTTAGAGATTTTTGAAGTTTAGATCTAGAAATTGAAACTCATGAAAATCAATGGAGGAAAATAAAGATTGAGAACTCAATGATGAAATCTATACCTTCTAGGTGATAGAGGAGGATGAGAGAAGCAACTTTGCTTCCCAAATTAGGTTGAAAAAGCTTGTGGAAGTTGAGTGAAAATGGAGATGAAAGTTGAAGAAGAATGGAAGAAAAGGAAAATGGAGGAGAAAAGAGAAAGGAAGAAGAAGAAGAAAGTGAGGAGGGAGGGAGAGAGAGAGGCTGAGCAGCGAGTGAGGAGAGAAAAACTGAGTGAAGAATAATGTATTTTTTTAGTTAATTCAAGACATAAAAAAAATAAGTAAAAGGTAATAAAAGATAATTAGTAAAAACTAACCAAGGGCAAATTGGTCAATTCATGTCCCGACATTTTGAAAATCCTCACGACACTAGTAGTAGTCCCCAAATAATTTATCATAGCCTTGGTATGAAAATTATTGGCTCAAGGTTCTCGAAAAACCCTAAGACAGCTCGAATCGTCTATCCGATCAATTTTCGATCCGAATATAAAATATTATTTATATTCTTGGACGTCAAGACACATTTTATCAAAAAGGTAGAGGATTGAATTCTAATATTAATGGTTCTGACCGTTAGTCAAAGTGAGGTCTTGATAGTAGAAAAACACTATCATTCGAAAAGCATATATCGGGCTCCGTTTGAGTTTTCGGCCCAAAACTTAACCATAGCCTTCTACGATAGCGTAGAGTGTAGCTATGGTCTCGGAATAACTTATTTAATTTTATAGACCCTCTAATAAAATACAATAACTTAAATACTGATTAATTAAAAGGATAAGAAAATCGGGGTGTAACACTTAGCATATTGTGGGAAATTAAAAAAACAATAAATTACATTTTAAAACAATTATTTGGGGACATATTTCCTCTTTATCCCCAACGTCAAGCTATGAGTTAAGTTAAGGTTTGAGACTCTTTAGTAAAAATATAAGAGGGTTCAAATAGATAATGTGAAGGGTTCAACAATGCTTAGAACTCTAACACAGTTTCTGAACACTCTGGCAAACAAAAGAAGAAGAGTGGTGATCCAAAAGTAGAAAGGGGTGAAATCGAGGTGTGTTTGTTGTGTTTTGAGCATGGATTCATCCTTACCATCTTCTCCTTTCTCTAAAACGTGAAAACTAGGTATAAGGATTAGATTACTTCTAGTTTGGGTTTTATTTTGGGGAATTTTTCGTGTTCCGGGATGAAACATTTATTTGGGGATGTGTTTGGTTAAATTTGCATATGGTAGTATGGGTTTGATTGCAAGATGGTATTGTTGATTGATATTATATGTTATTTTGGTTTTTGTATTGTGTTTTTACGTGTTTTTTTTAATCTAATTTGGTTTAAGCGAAAGGGGAAGAAACCTTGGGTTAAATGCAGCAGGTAGGTTGTCGTGTATAACTCTTCTCGCGAACAATCCACGACCTGTTGGATGCAATGTCGTGAAGCAGGAGATTAAGCGCAAGAAGCGCCGCGACTTGCTTGAGCAGGTGCCGCGACGCAAGGCTTCTAGTGGCACAGAACTCACGACGCAAGGGGACATGTCGCAGCTTGCCTATGGCGCTCCAAATGATCGAACCATACTTCTTTTTGGATATTATCGTTTACGTATAGATTATTAAATTATTTATTCATTTAAGGTCTAGTCGTGATGCAAGATAAATAAAACACCAGGTCATATAAACGAAGTACTTCATAATAGTTCTTGAACTTGGTCCCCCATGTTTCCCCTACCAAGTAAGGTACATAAATACTAGCCAGATAACGAAAATACTAAAAATATAAGCATAAGAGTGTTCCATGTCGGCCACAAAATAAAAAAAACTACGTAAGCAACAACATCTCCCACAAACACAGGCAAAAGAAAAGGCAACTAAATAACATGGACACTATGGGTCTTAAGCATTGAGTTGAGGAAAATATGGTGGGCACCCATTTTGTTGATCAAACTAAGTCATATGACTACTCATGTGCATTACATTTCCATGCCTATGATGTGCGATAATGTTTTTGATTATAGATACACAGTCCTTCATTTTGGTGGTGCTAGATAGTCACACTTGATGTATCTATAAATGCATGTTGTGAGGATGAGCTACAAGCTCTTAATTGATACATAGCCTTTTTTGGGTGGTTCTAGACACACTTGATGTATCTACTTATGTCAGTGAGAAGGTAGATGCCGCTTTCTATGAAACACTTAGACAATCGTTCTAAAACACTCATGAGAAACTCGAAGTACACAGAAAGATTTTTATAATGTATATTTTTTTTGTTAAATATAGCGGAAATTACACAAATTCAAAGGTATAATGCGTGTTATGGAGGTTTCAACCAAATCCATTTAGTTCAAGAGCATGCAATTCACTTCTTGGATGAAGTCATTGCCTGACTTTAGTATGTATTAATTCAAACCTTTAGGATATTAACACTTAAGCATTAGTCCTTTCTTTTGTCCAAATACTTTTGCTTGTCATTAGTGGGGGAATATTGGAATAATGGCAACAATTAAAAGCAAATTAAATTTATTTAATATTGAAATTATAACAATTCATTTTTCAGCCATTTTGGCCGATTGAACCCAACGTATAAGGCAGTTAGTAAATGTCACTCATTTGGCTTTACAACACCATTTCCCGAGTGTCACATTCCCGAACGTTTATAAGGCCGAAAATATTGATTAATGCGGAAAATACGGTTTTCTTTCTTTTTCTTCTTATCACACAGATGTAATGGGATTAGTAAAGGTAAATAATACTAATAAATGAACTTAGGTTCACCATGCATTTCTAGACTATACTATGCTAAAATTACAGAAACAGAAATAACAACATTACTATATACAGGCATAAGTCTAATATATGACTGACATAAGAAATACAATAAATACTAGGAGTGGTAGCTCCCAAAAGGTACTACAAAAAAACTGACATAGTCTGGCCGACAACAAAACTAAAACAGCAAAAAGAGTCCGCCTCCGGGCTCAAGGAAACTACTGAACTGAACCATCGTCACGTCCATCTGTTCAAGCAGCAACAGCAAGTACCAGCAGAAAACATACAGATATGGGTGAGATTCCCATTCATTAACACAACAAAACAGCAGTAGTAAAAACGGGACGACTCACCGGGTAACAGCATACCCAACATGCTTACAACAATTCTCAATATAAATCATGTTAAACAGTTAACAGCATAATATAAGGCATTCTTAAACAATACAGCGATGTATAACAGTAAATATAAACATCAATAGCCATGCAATGCAGTGCAATGTATATGAATCAATGCCAATGTTACGGGGTACTACTTTGACCCCTACTCCATGGAGCTAACAAAACGTCGGAGAGATTGAATGGGAGGACATGTTCCGATTTCTGCCAGCCATGAGCAAGATGCTACAACATTCGTAACGTGCACGTATCTGGCTTTACGGAAACACTCTCGATCAAACATGAAAAATACGGCATCTAGTAGAGGATATCAGTGTATTGCACGGATTCGCCACGACACAGAAGAATCACCAACTGGTCACATGTCAGCCCTTCCAACCCTGATACCTCCAAAAAGACCATTGAAGATCGTCACCGTAAGATTCGCACCCGCATCAAGGTGTAAGCTTAACTCCTAGGCTCAAGGCCTTACAACTATGCAAATGAAATGCCAATGCTTACACAAAGCAGATGCGAAAAAGCAATGTCTACCCCCCGGGTAAACCTCGAGTTCCACTAAGGTTCTCTTCCTTAGGAACTATACGCGTCTTTGAAAAACAAAACCTTTATCCACAGGATAAATCTCGTGATCCCTCCGGGATCGAGTCATCACAAGACTGAAACAATTGAACGACTGAACGGGATCCGAATCACCGATCCATCATCGAACTACTGTTTCAAAACCTAAAACGTTTCATATTTGTGTTTATGTCTTATGAAGTCATTGATGTACTAAGTCATCAATGGTATAGTATATGGTCTTGTTCCATCACATACCATGTTTAGTTAACCGTTGTCTTCAACTCTAAGTTAGTTACTTAACTTAGGTTTTTATACGTATAACTTTACGAGTTAAGTTAAAAACTCCTTTGTAAACCAAAACAACTTCTCAATTAAAAACTCATTTGATTTGAAACAACTTTTGAACCACTTACTCTATTTTTAGCATTTTCTAAAAACATTAAATTTGCTTAGAGAAATTCCATTCGCTTAGCAAAAATGAGGTAGTAATACCTCCTTGGAGACTCCTCTGTATCGCTCGGCGAAACATAAATCGCGTAGCGAAATGTGTTGTATCGCTTAGCGAAAATGGAGGCGGTTACACCTCTTTTGAAACTCCTCTGGATCGCTCAGCGAAACAGAATTCGCGTAGCGAAATTCTCTGGAATCGCTTAGCGAATATTAATTCGCTCAGCGAAAGTGAGGCAGTGATGCCCAACTTGGAATTCCTCTGTTTTCGCTTAGCGAAGGTAAATTAGCTTAGCGAAAAGTTGCCTTAAAACAAGACATTTAACCTTATGGAACCATTTTGATTCTCTTCATGAAAACACTTCTTGTCTCATTTTGAGTCACTTGATTAACTAAATGGACTAAGGATAAGGTATAAAACATGTTTCACTTTGGTGAAAACACTTTGAGATTTAATTCCATTTGATCTTTGGATCAAAGTCACTTAGGGTTTTTCTTTGAAAAACATAAATTATGAAAACACTTTCCTTGCTTGAAAACTTAATTTGCTCAAGAACTACACATTACCTTCCTTTTCTCAAGATCATGGCCAAAAGCTAACTATGCACCAATGTGAAGATTTACTTCACCAAACTAACCAAGTTATGGCTCACAAAACTTACACAATTATGATAACAATAAACATACATCATTG
This sequence comes from Ammopiptanthus mongolicus, assembly GCA_039655645.1. Classification (NCBI taxonomy): domain Eukaryota; kingdom Viridiplantae; phylum Streptophyta; class Magnoliopsida; order Fabales; family Fabaceae; genus Ammopiptanthus; species Ammopiptanthus mongolicus. Next base: position 22,297,042 of record CM077351.1, read on the forward strand.
CATCATAATCAAGCACAAAAGTCCATACTTGATCTAGTGACCAAAGTAGGTTTTTCAACATAAATAAAAAAATGATTTTCATTCAATCATCTCATCATCAACACATGCTAAAGTACACTACAACATATTAAAGCATAAACGCATCATGACAATCTTGTTCTCCAAGAGAACTTAACAAAACTTAATAATTAAAAGTGAACCCAAACTAAAGGGTTTCACCCACGCATAAACTTAAACAACCATCTTCATTACCACCATCTTGGTGTGATGAGGTTCACCCCCCATACCTGTTGATGAGCAGATTCCCGGATCAAAGTCGGTTGATCGGTTTGTGAACCTCCTGACAATCGTCAACAACTACAACAACACAACAATCCAACATTAAACAACAATCAAAGCAAAACTCAAAAATCCTAACAAAGAGGGTTTCGGCCACCCTAGGGTAAAGAGGTTAGGAATTGATCTTGGTTTTCCATTCATGGATTCAAAGGCAATAGGAAAGCTAAGGATGAAATCAAGTGTTAAAAATCAAAAATTGATGAAAAACACTATTCATCATCATCAAAAGGGTTCGGCCATATTGTGCTTTTTGAGCTATGATGAGAGTTGAATCATAAGCTCTTGGGTTTAGGTAGAGAACGATGAGGTGAGTCCAAAGAAATTGGTCTTACCTCAAAAGGATTTTTCTACAATTTCCTATGGATTTTCAAAGTTTTTGGATCTAAGAAATTCTTTTCATGAAAATAAAGTTTGATATTGAAATAAAGAGAGATTCAAGAATCTAAGAGATCATAGAAGTGATCTTACCTTAAAATGAAGGAAGATTGCTCAAGGAATCAAGTGATTCCAACAAGAAATCAAGGAGCTTCAAGAACAACAGTGGTGTTTCTTCAAGAGCAACTATGGTGTTCTAAAGGGGAGAGGGCTGTACGAAAATGAGGGGGCTGTGGGGCTGAGTTCAGCTCTTTAAGACCTCACTTAAGGGTAAAAAGGTCATTTGCCAAAAGGGTAAAATGGTAAAAGTGTAAAAGACCAAGGTTAGGGGCATTTTGGTCATTTTGCGTCCAGATATTTCCGAACGTCGTGACGGCTCTGGCATACTCTCCCAAGTGTCCTGGGATGATGTGGTAACAAGATTATCCGTTGGCGAGTCCCGATAAATCCATATGTGGCTCCGTTCGTCACCCGATTGAGGATTCCGCTCGAACGGAGGTCAGGAAGTGATTTTTTTGAAGTTTTTGTGAAATTTAACTAAAACGTAGAGAATCGAATTCTAAGACTTATTGTCTCGTTCATGGGTCCATCTGAGGTCTCCTGAGCAGTAAAATCATATTGTCAATGTAAAAACGCAGACCGGACTCCGTTTGAGTTTTTGACTCAAAACTTAATCGTAACTTCCTACGATATCGTCGAGCATGACTATGGTCTCGGAATATTTTATTTCCATCCCTAAGACCTTGAATAAAACAAAGACATTAAAATACTGAAGAATTAGAAAACGTGAAAATCGGGGCGTTTCAGGCTTTACTAAGATCCAACGAAAAATGCATTTTTTTTCAAAATGTTTGTTTCAATTCTTTGAATGATAACTTTATAAATCGTTCACTTAAATGCAATCTGTTTTAATACTATAATTTCAAAGGCTGAAATTGTAGGTTTGCGAAGTTCCAAATTGCCAATATTTGATTGGCATTCTATTGCAATGGTGGCCTTAATTGGCAATTGGTAAGTGCCACCTATTGAGTCTCCAACCATCTGATAAGCCTTTTATCTTAAGTTTTTATGAACCCAAACATTTGTAGAATGATTTAATTGAAGCTCATTTATTTTACTAAGGAGTCTACTTAGTGCGCTGATCTCTTAATTGATTAGACATGAAATACTCTTTCAAGAAACGCATGTTCAAAAATAATACTACAAACCAAGCGTTTGCTCATTCAAGTGTCTGATGAAGACTGGTGGCCAAATGTGTAGTTAAAGACTGAAAGAACCATGCGTCTATGCTCAAGTATCTAATGCACAAGGCAGTTTCCATCTAAAGCGTCTAATGAGATGGACTATCAGAGATAAAAGAATTTCTCATATGTTTTCAAGCGGCTAATGAAGTGAACAATTGTACAAAGATATTTTCCGATGAACTAAAGTCAAAACACGTTGAAACATGGTGTTGCACAAAAGAAACCTTATATCACATTTTTGGAATTCAATAAAAGTACTTTAATCTCTGGTAAACCTGAGTGTTGCCACAAAGAGTAACATGTGCTGCACAAGGACAAAAGCAACTTTACTGTCAACTCTGATCTCTTCGCTATTCATAAAAAGTGAGAACTCCATTGCCAAGACAAAGTCCAACATTCACCATCATTTAATGCATATTTAGAACGACTCTTTGGCATTAATGGAGATTCAAAACCCTTTCTCATGTTCACATTTGTCTATTTCACCATTGAGGAGTTTTTTTCCAGACCCTAACGGAAAGAGTTCCAACGGGCTACAAATTTAAATATCAGCACATGGTGATAAATATAGAAGAAGAGAAAACAGATAAAAGAGTTTAGAACATATACTCTGACAGTTTATTGTGTAAACTCCATTGTTCTTGACCTTGAGTGCACAAGTCCAAGAGGTTGTTGTGTAATCTTGGGGAGCAAGTCGGATTATCGTATTGCACCTTAGATTTGGTGGAATCTTGCTTTTTACAGCAGCAGTTTATCCACGACATAACCATCGTTCATTCCCTTGAACAAGTCTTTCTTCTCCCATTCTCTTCATAAACTAAGTTTTGCTTTTCAACCACAATGACTTTCATATAGGTGGATCTTGGGGAGTTCACTTTCGTCACCTAAGTAGTCTTCCTCAACACCTTCAATAAGATCATCCTTCTTTTCAACCCCCACTCATTTTTTATTAACTCCATGGTTGTTGGGGGTCATTATCCTTGGGGGCTAACACCATACCACTTCTTGTAATTATTGTCGCACATTGCTCTTTTACTTTAGCATTCACATCTGTGTCACCCCCCGGTGTTGTTAAGCAATAAATATTGAATTTTAGGTCATATTCTGAGAACTTTCTTCTGCATTCTCAATTGAATTATGAGATTCCAAACATTAATTTGGTTTATTATGAGATATTGGCTAATTTGAAATAAACCTACACTTTCATTGAGATTTCGTGCAAATTTGGATATTGAATTGAGTTGTAGATGAGTGGATGCAAATCACAATTGATGTAAAGATTTTGGAGCAATGGAAAATATAATTTTGGTTGAGAAGCTAGCGGATATCAAGCATTAGGCTCACTTACTTGAAACTGCGCGGTGGACAACATAAAAATTAGGCTTACCTCAGCTAGGCCAGCGTGTTGGCCCAACTTTTAAAAATTTCGCTTTTGTCCTCATTGAAATAAATAGGTGTTTTCTGAAGAAAGAAGAAGAGTACAGCCTAGGGCAAGGGTTTCAAATGCAAGAAGGCTATCCTAGCTCGAAGGAAGGGATTCCGGAGTGAAAATTCGTCCTCTTCGTGTTCTTCCCATGAAATCATTAATGGAGTTTGCTCTTTCTTTCGTTTTTTTTTTTTTCTAAACTCTTTGTGATTGAGGATTGGTGGATGTTAGACCTTTCATGTAACTTTATTTTATATTCAAGTCAATTACCTTTTCCTTTGATTTATTAATTGAATTCGATTCTAATACTCCCTGGCGTATTCGTAATTTAAGTTGGTCTCTTTCTCACAATTGGAAAATTAGGGTATGAAGGTCAACCAAATTTAATTTTGAATTATCTTTCTTGACATTATTTGGTATCTGGGGTTGCAATTGAGAAATTGGGGTTTCACATTTCACCATAATTCAATTAACATATATGTGTAATGATCTAGAAATAGATTTTGTCATATGTATGGTGTTTTATAAATTCCATTATTCGTTATCGGATTTGATTAATTGAAGTTTGACTAAGGGATTGGTAAATTCTCTTTTAATCAAATAAAGTTTTGAACTGAAGGGATTAGGATTCAATTGAAATTGGGAATTTCATCATAAATCAATCATGAGGTGATTGGGTGAATATAAAACATGTTACGTTGATCGGGTTCAAGTGAAATCAATACTCTAACCTCTTCATTGATTGATTTATACTCTCTTGATTGTTATTTTATCTCGTAAATTTCTTCTTAATCTCTTTGCATTTTAGTTTAATTAGTTTCAGTTAATATCATCTCAAACAAACGGGTCCAAACTGTCTTAACTTTGTTAGCACCATGAGCGATAAATATAATACAATATAAACCTCGAGGAAAGTTAGTGTAAGATTTGAAAAATATCAGATATTAAGTATTATTAAGTCAAACTTTATGAAAGATTGATATAATTCTGCTTTTAAAAAAAAAAAACATTGTGTTATTTTTATGGACTTGAACTTTGGGTCAGTGGGCACGGGACGATACCTTGATGGGTGCTAGGCCCCGTCCCCCCCCATCCCCCCTCCCCCCGCCATACCCCAAACAAAATCAGCTTCCTCCTTCCTTTCAATCCTTTCAACCCAACAAGCGCCTCTCTCTGTCTCTCTCTGTACTCGGAGAAGTTCAATAGAAGCAGCTGAATCAAACTGACACATGGTAAGTTTCTATCTCTGCAACTAATCGCTTTTCAATTTGCAGCTTCCGCAAAACCACATCACAGGTACCCAAAAAAAAAAAAAAAAAAAACTAACTTTTGTGGATTTTATCATGTGATCAGTCGGGTAGGAAAGAAACGGTTCTGGACTTGGCAAAATTTGTGGACAAAGGGGTTCAAGTCAAGCTTAGCGGCGGCAGACAAGGTGACCCAGTTTCATGTTTGTTATGTTACTGCATATTTAGTGCTGCGTTTGGGCCATTGTTTCAGTTAGCAAGTTGTTAGGTTCAGTTACAAGTTTGTTAGGAGTTAGTTAACATCTAAAAAATGGAATTTGCATTGAATTCTTGTAATTAAACCTTTAACAATTTCTTACAGAAGTTATTTGAGAAAATTTTGTTAAATGAGATTAGGTTATTTAGATGCAGTGTGATACATGTATTGATTTGTTTTATATAATTTGGTTCCTCAAGTGTGTAGGTCATTGGGTCTTGTTCTGAACTGAAATATTGAGTATTTTATGCTATAAATTTTAAATGCATATTACATAGGTTTTTTTTTTACTTCGTATTCATTATGTAATTTTTTAGTTGACTTTGACAATGAAAAGGATGATAGTGGGATGAAAAAATAGAATTCACATGAATTTAAATTGTTGGTATTCAATTGGTAAGATGTTTTACGGAACCCTTTTATGTGTGTTAACAATGTTATATGCAGTTCAAGTTTAGAAACAATAGACTGATGTTTTTGCATTGTAAGGCTCAGTGGCGGATGACAGAGGGGAGCTATGGCTCCACCAGACACTCCTAATTGTCTATTTATACTCCTTACTAAACAATTAACGTTTTAAATTTTCTTTTTTAAAAAATATGAGTGGTCAATGAAAAGTATAAATAAACAAATGAGACTATTAATAAGGACACCAACACTATATATATGTCTCTGTGTGCACGCGTGCGTGTGTGTATTTGTATGTACCAGTGCAACAACATACGAAAGAGAGAGAACAATAGTCTCATGCTAGTTTGAAAATTGTCATTAGTCAATTGCTTTATGGAGAAAGGTAGGTATGAAGTAAATGAGTTTTTTTTATTTCACTTTACAATAAACCATGAACGAGTTAAATATGATCTACATCTATGTTTAATGTTGGGATGCTAGCTTGTTTCTTGGTTTAAAGCATTTGTTTAAACTCAAAATATTTTCTTTATGGTTTAATTTCTTAATAATTAAAACAATGTCTTCAAGACTTAAATATAACAATATTTGTTATTATACTTTACCCTTTATACTTTGGCTCCGTCAGTAATTTTATTTAAGCCACTGGTAAGGATGTTACTTTCCTATTCAACAATTTTTTTCAGGGTTCTTTGTGGGCATTGGGTATGTTCTTCTTATCTGGAGCAGTTTGTTGTGGTAGTGTGCACTTCATACAACTCTTTGGTGCATTTGATTGGAGCATGAGGCTTTCATCTTTATGGGTGTCTCTTTCCCCTTGAAATTTGCTATGGGATAGGAACATGTTTATAACATCTCTTTTTGTGTTTTCCCTATGGAACAGAGATTTGACAAACTTGATGCATTTTTGATATTTTTTATGTTCTTTGCTGTATTCAGTGTTATCGATGGCGGATGGCGGTCCATGGCGGATAGCCAAAAATCCGCCATACAAAATGGCGGATGGCGATGCGGCCATATGGCGGATGCCATGACGGACAACATAAAAAATATTATAAATATATATATATATATATATATATATATATATATATATATATATATATATATATATATATATACATAAAAAAAAAATGCAGAAAAAATATAAAATCCAAAACAAGCCACAATATATGTCAAGAACCATATCTAATTTGATAGAAAATATCATATAAGTCTCATATTCACCTATCATAGGCTACTAACAAGACTACTTACCATCAAGTTCAAGATCTTAAAATGCAAATAACAATAAAATGATAAAAACAACAATACAAACACAAAGTAAATGTCTAATCCTCCTCCTCTACCCCAACATAATCATTTTCTTCGTCATCTATTGGGGCATATCCTTCTTCCTCTTCTCCATCAGATTTCTCAAAACTAACTCTTCTACTTTTTCGGATGCCTCAGAATCATCCTCAAATTCCAATTATTCATTCTGATCAACTACTATTCTTCATTCTGATCCATACCTTGTCTTCTGGCCGGAGAAGAAAGAAAAAGAGAGATGGTCGTCGGAGAAGGAAGAAAGGAGTTTCTGGCCGGAGAAGAAAGAAAGAAAGAAGTTGTTGTTCGCGGTTGCTGGTCGCCGGAGCGGTTGATGGTCGCCGGTTGACTGGATGAGAGAAGAGAGGGGTGCGGGTCGATGGTAGAAGACAGGTACGCTCGATCTTTTAGGGTTTTAACCCTATTTTGGGTCGCGAATCGGGTCGATCCGACCCTCTGAAAGCCCACGCCAACTCCACCTTCCGCCATCACCGCCTTGCTGCCATGGACCGCCACCGCTATTCGGCCGCCATAGACCGCCATACAGAATCCGCCACGCCACGCATTCTCGATGGCGGTTTGCTTATTTTCCGCCACCGCCTCCCGCCATGGCGCCGCCATGGCGGTTTTTTGACAACACTGGCTGTATTTTAATTTTCTTTTGTTTGGAGGATATCTTTTCTTCTTCATTGTTGTAGTTTCCCTTTTTTTCTCTAATAATTTCTTTTGGGTCAAACAAAAGGTCAACAAAAAAAGGCAGTAAGGTCTTATATATATTTCTCATTACATTTCAAATTGTTGTATTTCAGTGACAGGAACTCTGAAAGGATATGATCAGTTACTTAACCTTGTTCTGGATGAAGCTGTAGAGTTTCTAAGAGGTAAATAGCACCAGCACCATGTTTTGACATTTTGTGATTCAATGTTATATATATATATATATATATATATATATATATATATATGTAGTTAAACTAATCATTTGGTCCTTAGACGTGACATTGATTTTGAATTTGGTCCCTGTACGTGAAAATTTTTTAAATCGGTCTCTATATGTAAAATTATTTTTAAGTTGGTCATTGTTGTTTATTGGTCTTATTACGCTGTTTGTTGGAGTTAAAGTATAGGGACCAAATTGAAAATGATTGTAACATATAGGGACTGAACTCAATTTTTTTCGAACTCAATCCCTACATGTGACGGCGTTATAACACAGATAAATGACAAGGACCAAATTAAAAATAATTGTACATGTGGGGACCGATTTAAAAAATTTTCACGTATAGAGATCAAATTTAAATTCAGTGTCACATATATGGACCAAATTTATAGTTTAACCTATGTGTGTGTGTGTATATATATATATATATATACATAATGGGAAAGTTGCATTAATTGTGGTCCTGCCCTAGCCGCCTTAATTGCGACAACTTTGAGCTGCCTTCATTGCAGCCTCCAGCACTTCATTGTGCTGGGTGTTAGGGTGTGTGTGTTTAGTCCCACATTGCCTAGAGATATGGCCTAAGTAGTGCTTATAAGGCTTGAGCAATCCTCACCTCTTGAGCTAGCTTTTGGGGCTGAGTTAGGCCTAAAGTCTAAAGCTCAAATTCTATGGTATCAAAGCCTATACTAAATCCATTGTTGGGCCGCCTACATCGTCCACGCTCTAGGTGCATAGCCCTGAGCGTGAGAGGTGTGTTGGAAAGCCGCATTAATTGTGGTCCGTCCCTAGCCGCTTTAATTGCGCCAACTATGGATTGCTTTCATTGCAGCCTCCAACACCTTCATTATGCTGGGTGTGAGAGAGTGTGTTTAGTCCCACATTACCTAAAGATATGGCCTAAGTAGTAAGTAGTGCTTATAAGGCTTGGACAGTCCGCACCTTGCAACCCAGATTTTGGGGTTGAGTTAGACTCGAGCCCAAATTTTAATATATATATATATATATATATATATATATATATATACATATATATATACTTATGAATTTTGAGCTGGGTAGTCAATCTTGGATAGCAGCGCGGAGCGGCCAACCTCAAAACCGTTAAAGCGGGATGACTGTTATTGCGAAGATTAGAAAACATTATAATTATAAATAATTTATATTATACACATATAAATACTCAAAATAGAAAAAAATACACAAAATTTAAGACATATTCATAATTAATAATCAAAATTCATGATTTTTGTCACTAACATTCAAATCCAATATAACTTAAATACTAGTCTAAGTTCTAAGCATCCAAAATAATAACAAGTGATTCCTTAAATAGAATCACTACCTCCATTTCCAAAATCTTTCTCATCATCATTCTCTTCTTCACTACAGGAATTAAAGAAATGTTCTCCTTCCTCCTCTTCAGTAGTAGACGCATCTGCATATATAAATCTTGTTTGATGTCTAGTGAGTATTGCTGGCTCACCAACCGAAACCGCATCACCAATAGCTCCCTAAGTCAAGCTATCATCGCCAAATATCAGTTCATCTTCAACCGCTTATCCATCTTCACCCATTTCCTCTACCAACCACTCATTACAATCGTCAATATTGTCTAGGAGAATGGGATCAATTAAATCCTCGCCGTCAAAGCGTCTTTAAGAGCTTGGTTATACTTCACGTAAACCAAGTCTTGCAGCTTTTGATGCTCAAGCTTGCTTCTCTTCTTAGAATAAATCTATTTTATGATTTAAAAAAAATATGTTAGTTTCACAATCACTATATCACATTTTATAAAAGTAATGAATTTAATATTTACTACTTGCTCAAATGTACTCCAGTTATGCTCACACCCTGATGTACTACATGTCAGGCTTAACACTTTAATTGCAATGGTTTGCAAACCTGGAACATCCTCCACCACTCAGCTGTAATGCAATAACTAAGTAGCATTCTTATTTACACGAATGATCATGTAATTTTAATTTATCAAAACAAAACACTTTAACTTACCCTGAGCCAAAGTGGCCCTTTGTCTAATTGCAGCACCAATGCCAAACATAGCTCCAGCTCTCCTATAAATGGATGCCTGTTGTAGATCTTTATCATTATCTTCATTATTTGGACAAAGTCTATCAATGCAAGCATAAAGTCCTGTAGACACTTCAGGATAATGACCAATGTTTGGGTCATTGTAAAAGTGCTGATTGTTAAGGAAATGCCCTGCTGCATGCAATGAATGATGGAGTTAAGACTCATCTTTTATCAATGATAGCAAAAATGTTAGGGTATTTGGCTTCATTTCCGTTGAAAGATTTTCCAATAGCTTCCTTAGCCCTATCCATTGTCTTATAGGTGTAACCCATGGTCGGCTTTTACTCATTATCAGCCAGCCCCAAAACTTGCACAAGAGGCCCCATTGCCTTGAGAGCGTAGAGGACATCATTCCAAAATGCTGTCGTAAGGACAATACCATTTGCTCTTTTTCCCTTACGTTTTTAGCCGTCTTCGTATTCAGTCACTTCTCCAAGGTGAACATCCTTCTGAGGCTGTTTTTTTTGTTTGTGCAACCTTTGACGGGTAAAGAATGTTGTGTCACTCCACTTCTAACCAATTCCATTTTGTTGGTGAACTTCCTAGTTCTGTTAAGGGCCAAGGAATGGTTGTAGATGAAGCTGACAAGAACTTGCCCTCTTTGTACAACCCTATTGACTCTTGGAATCTTCCTAATGTCTTCTAACATCAAATCCACATAATGTGCGGCACATGAAGTCCGAAAGATTCTATTCCTCTTGACTTCTAAATATTTACGTAAGACCAAGTTATCACATCAAACATTGGAAAATTTAACAGTTAAAAATAACATTTTTACCCGCCAACATAGTTGCTATTGTTGTCGGTCACAACTTGGACAATGTTTTGTTCTCCGATCTCTTCAACAAAAGAGTCCAAGAACTCAAACAGCTTCAACCCGGTCTTCATATACCCGGAACCATCAACACTCCTTATAAACATGGTTCCACTTGGACAATTGACCAAGAAATTGATTAATGTCCTCGTCTTTCCGTTCGTCCATGCATTAGACATGATAGAGAATCTATATTGAGTTTGCTCTATCTTATGCCTCTTAGACATTTTTTTGAGTTCTAGTTTCTTTTTCAAGTATGGTCCACACTTGAAGCCTCCAAGCTACCATGAGATGAGGGTTCCCTTTGCTAAAAAAGGAACTAGAGCTTACAAAAGAAATGTTGAAGGGGCATGAGATAGAGCGAACTCAATATGGATGCTCTATCATGTTTGATGCATGGACGGACAGAAAGATGAGGACATTGATCAATTTCTTGGTCAGTTGTCTAAGTGGGACCATGTTTATAAGGAGTGTTGATGGTTCTAGGTATATGAAAAATAGGTTGAAGATGTTTGAGCTCTTGGACTCTTTTGTTGAAGAGATCGGAGAACAAAACATTGTCCAAGTTGTGACCTACAACAGTAGCAACTATGTTTTGGCGGGTAAGAATGTTATTGTTAATTGCTAAGTTTTCTAATGCTTCATGTGATAATTGGTTACCCATTCAGTTTATTTAATTTGGTCTTAGATAAATATTTAGAAGGCAAGAGGAAAAGAATATTTTGGATTTCATGTGCCGCACATTATGTGGATTTGATGTTAAAAGACATTGAGAAAATTCCAAGAGTCACTAGGGCCGTAAAAAGAGGGCAATTTCTTGTCCGCTTCATCTACATCTATTTGACAATAGGGCTAAAGAAGCTATTGAAAAATCTTTCAATAGAAATGAAGCCAAATACCCTAACATTTTTGCTATCATTGATAAAAGATGAGTTTTAACTCCGTCATTCATTGCATGCGGCATGGCATTTCCTTAACAATCAGCACTTTTACAATGACCCAAACGTTGGTCATGATCCTGAAGTGTCTACGGGACTTTATGCTTGCATTGATAGACTGTCTAAATAATGAAGATAATGATAAAGATCTACAGTAGACATCCATTTATAGGAGAGTTGGAGTATGTTTGGCATTGGTGCTGCAAATAGACAAAAGGTCACTTTGACTCATGGTAAGTTAAAATGCTTTGTTTTGATAAATTAAAATTACATGACCATTCGTGTAAATAGGAATGCTTCTTAGTTATTGCATTACAGCTGAGTGGTGGAGGATGTTCCAAGTTTGTAAACCATTGCAATTAAAGTGTTAAGCTTGACATGTAGCTCATCAGAGTGTGACCGTAACTGGAGTACATTTGAGCAAATAAGTAAATATTAAATTCATTTCTTTTATAAAATGTGATATAGTGATTGTGAAATTAACATATTTTTTGTAAATTATAAAATAGATTTATTCTAAGAAGAGAAGCAAGCTTGAGCATCAAAAGCTGCCAAACTTGGTTTATGTGAAGTATAACCAAGCTCTTAAAGACGCTATGGAGAGGATTTAATTGATCCCATTCTACAAGACAATATTGACGATTGTAGTGAGTGGTTGGTAGAGGAAATTGGTGAAGATGGAGAAGCGGCAGAAGATGAACCGATATTTGGCGATGATAGCTTGACATAGGGAGCTATTGGTGATGCGATTTCGGCTGGTGAGCCAAGAATAATCACTAGACATCAAACAAGATTAATAAATGTAGATGCGCATACTGAAGAGGAGGAAGGAGAACATTTCTTTGATTCAAGTAGTGAAGAAGAGAATGATGATGAGTAAGATCTTGGAAATGGAGGTAGTGATTCTATTTAAGGAATCACTCATTATTTTGAACGCTTAGAACTTAGATTAGTATTTAGTTATATTGGATTTGAATGTTTGTGACAAAGACAATGATTTTTTATTATTAATTATAAATGTTTTTATTTTTGTTTATTTTTCTATTTTTGAGTATTTATATGTGTATAATATAAATTATTTATAATGTTTTTTAATCTTCGGTTTTGGGGTCGGCCGCTCCGCGCCGCTATCCGAGATTGGCTACCTAGGAAAAGATAAACATAGTCACGCTAAAACTGTTAGGAACTCTTAGAATTTAGGCTTTAGGCCTAACTCAACCCCAAAAGCTAGCTCAAGAGGTGAGATTGTTCAAGTTTTATAAGCTCTTATTAGGTACTATCTCTAGTCAATGTGGGGCTTGGGTTTTTCCCAATACACCCCCTCATGCCCAACATTATTGGGCTTGGTGTGTGGATAAATATGGTGGGTGGTCTAACAATGGATATAGGGTAGCTTTGATACCATCTTATATTTTGGGCCTAACTTAATCCCAAAAGCTAGCTGAAGAGATGAGGATTGCTCAAACCTTATAAGCTCTTATTAGGTACTATCCTAGATCCATTGTTCGATCACCCGCCATATTATCCACGCACCAAGCCCAATAATGCTGGGCGTGAGGGGTGTATTGGGAAAAACTCAAGTCCCACATTGACTAGAGATAGTGCCTAATAAGAGCTTATAAGGCTTGGGCAATCCTCATCTCTTGAGCTAGCTTTTAGGGTTGAGTTATACCCAAAATTCTAAGATGTAACAGAGCCTACCACGATGTTGGGCCACCTGCAGATATCCAGTCCTGCAAACTTCACGCTTCTGATGTCCAGTCCTAGGCGTGAGGGGGTTTGTTAAGTGTCAAAAAGTCTCACATTAGTTGATTATATGTGCAAAAAACCATTTATAATAACTTGGGCATCTTTCCCTCTCAGAAGCTAGCTCAAGAGGTGAGGATTGCCCAAGCCTTATAAACTCTTAATAGACTCTATCTCTAATCAATGTGGGACTGGGTTTTTCCCAGTACACCCCTCACGTCCATCACTATTGGGTTTGGTGCATGAATAATATGGTGGGTGACCCAACAATTGATCTAGGATAGCTCTGATACCATCTCAGATTTTGGGTTATGGGTCTAACTCAACTCCATAAACTAGCTCAAGAGGTGAGGATTGCCCAAACCTTATAAGCTCTTGTTAGGCACTATCTTTAGTCAATGTGAGACTTGGATTTTTCCCCAATAGGAATCTAGAATAGAATTCTGAATATAGAAAGAATAAGAAATAGAAAGAAAGAGGGAAAGAATGGTTGTATTATTCCAGAGGAGATAACTCTCCCCTAAGGAGCTTGTCCGCTCCACCGAGCAACTGCTCTAGCCTCTAGGTACTAAACACTCTTCAATTGTCACGAACTCTCTTATTACAATCATCCCTCCTATTTATATTTCTCAACTAAAACTTGTATGGCCTAATTACAATTATTGGGCTGGGCCCTATCCGAAACTGTGTCTTAATTACACCATAGGTGACTGAATATATTATTAATCTAACAACGAATCTTGTTAATGAATCTGGACACTATGTACAGGGAATCTAGACACTAATACTAAGATACAAGGTACTACAGTAATTACATGTCCAACACTCCCCCTTCAAGTTGGAGCAGCTAGGTTATATGCACCAAACTTAATTCAAAGATAACTTATTTGATGACCTCTCAAAGACTTAGTGAAAAAAATCAGCCAATTGGACATTTGAATTGACAAAGCTAGTGGTGATATCTCCAAATAGGATCTTCTCTCTGTTGAAATGACCATCTATCTCAATGTGTTTGGTCCTCTTATGGAACATCGGATTGGAGGTGATATGCAATTCAGCTTGTTTATCACAAACCAGCGTCATTTGCATAAGCTTTCCTAATTGAAGCTCTTTAAGTAATTGTTTCAACCAAATGAATTCACAAGTGGTTAAACTCATGGCTCGATATTTTGCTTCGTCACTTGATCTTGCGGCCACATTTTATTTCTTATTCTTCCAGGACATCAGATTACCACCAATGAATGCACAATACCCAAAAGTGGATCTTCTGTTAGTAGGAGAGCCCACCTAATCGACATCTGAATATCTGACAATCGTAGTGTGACCTTTATTTTCATAGATGAGACTTTTTCATGGAGTTCCTTTAATGTTCTTCAGGATAAGGATCACTGCATCCAGTGACCCTAACATGGAGATTTGGTAGTCATCTAAATAGTATTTGATGCAGTAGCCCAACTGAAAATGAAGTGAGGGGATGGGTAGTGCCAATCCCTTGGGATTGTACCTGGGAACTACTAGCTAAAGCGACAGTAGGCAAATAACTAGTGTGAGAAAGTTTGGAGAAAATGACTTGCTAATTTGTTCAACAGAGGCAGTGAAACTTGAGGAGTGATGTTTGCTCAAACCACTTCAGAAAGTTTGCATAGTCAACCCACAAGATGCTCTTGGATGGTTAGAGGTCTCAGCGGTGACTAGGAGTAGTTTGGGCCAGAGTTCAGCACATAATAGCAAGAAACGACTACAACAAGATACCTGAATGGATTTGAGTAAGTGTACTCGTCAACACAGGGCTGATTTGGAAGAGGTGAAGGCAGGTCTGGAAAGAGGAGGCCAAGACTAGTCAGATGCAACCAGTGGTAGCTGGAACAGGTCAAATCAGAGTCAAACCCGAGGCTGCATAGGTGGCTGGGAAAAGATGGGCTGAGTCAGACCGGAGATGCCACGTCGAGACTGGTGATGAAGACGGCAATTGGAATGGGTGACTGAAGCGCCTACACACGCCTCTGGAAGGTGTGCACATGGATCTGTAAGTTGAGGATGAAGGGCGCGTGTGAGGGCACGTTGCTGGGGCTCTGGGATGGGTCTTCAAGGATTGACCATGCAAACAGGGGCAAGGTGGCTGGTGGTGTGGCTGTAATGCTGCTGGAAAATGACGGTGGTAGCAACAGATGGGAAAGAAGGTGCTGGAAGAATGTCACGGCAAGGGACGAAGATCGACAAATTGTTGCTGAGACGCAGTTGGCCAGAAAAAAATTCACCGGAGGGCAGTGGATCGACTGGGCATGCACGATTCTAGAGTTGCCTCTCTTTAGACTCTAGGTATCATGTTGAGAGAGAAAAGAGAAGCATAGTGATGCTGAAACTGTGTGTCTCAAATACACCAAGATAACTGATTATATGTTAATCTAATGCAATAAATCTGGTTCATGAATCTAGATACTAATTTTAAGACACCAGGCATTACACTAATTACATATCCAACTGTAGAATATCGTATATAGTTTCTCTTACTTGTGAGCTGCCTTTATACTTAAGAATGGAGTTTAAATTGCTCTTCTGCAAAGAAACTGTTCAGTTTCTAAAAGATAGAATTGAATTGTCAAATCTTTTATTAGTATAATAACATCTTTGCTTATTCATTAAAAATAACGACCATTCCAGTTCATAACTAATTTCATGGTATTTATTTTCTCTTGTGATGCAGATCCTGACGATCCACTGAAAACTACTAATCAGAAGAGAAATCTTGGCTTAATTGTAGGTTTCTTTCTATGCCATCTCAATTTGTCTGAACATAAATTACCACCTGTACATCCAATGCTGAAAATTAACTTGTTTGAATAATGTCTGGATCATTTATCAGAAACTGCTGGATCTTTTTCTTAATCAGTTACTTGATAGAATATATCGAAAGGGGAACCAAATTTGTCACAGATATTTTTTGTGTCGAATTCAGTAAGCTATCTTGCCAAATATTAATTAGGATGGATAAATGAAAAGGGGAAAGCATTTGTCAGCTAGAGCCTAGAATAGATGGAAAGGTCTTGTTTGTATGGAAAGCATTATTGGGAAGAAAAAATGTTTAAAAGTTTGAGCCTGAAATTGTTGTCTTGTAATTTGAATGACCAAACTTTGACGTGAAGTTTTTTGCCACATGATTGATCAGTGATAAAATAGGGCCACGGTATGTTGTTTTGTCATATATGCATACTCAAGTCCCCAAACCTGAAGTTTGTTTTGTTGCCCAATTAGGAGCCTGTTAATGCTGTTATTTTTACTCCCTATTCTTGCTGTTTGGTGACTTTAAATGCCATGCTGCATTGGAATCCTGCTTGTAGCATATTCTCTGTGGGATTTATATAAGCAAGCCCCATACATCTTAAGGAAAAAAAAAATTTGGTTGATTTGTAGTTATGTTGCTTAAGCATAAAAGAATCACTTGAGAAGATTGAGAGGGGGAGGGGGAGAAATAGAAAAAGGTGGAAATTGAGTTCCATAACTGCATTTTTTTCTTCTCTTTTCCTTCCTTCATAGGATAGGATCCTATAAACAAAGCAAAAGATTAATATGAAAATTTTTAGGCAATTTTTAAGCAAAATGTATAGCCTGCTTAGATGTGCTTTCCCTTCGAGAAGAAAGTGATTATCAGCAGATTTTTATGATGGTTAGACATGTTAAGTGTTTCTCGGAGAGTGAAAAGCAGTTTTCCTGCAAATTTGAAATTGCGCAAAATGACCACTCGTTTTTGAATGGTTATGTTCTTTTCATTATATCCTCTAAGGGTGCCTTTGGAAGAACTTATAGAGAGTTTATGAGAATAGCTTATGCAAATAAAATTATGAAAATAGTTTATGGTCTTCCTATAAACTCTTTTTAGTTTATTTCCATAAGTTTGTTAGAGAAGCTTATGAAAATAAGCAGTTTCTAGCTTATTTGAAAAAGAGCTTATGAAATAAGCGCTTAATTAAGTTGTGTATCCAAACGCATCCTATATCTTATTGGGCTAAAAGTTTGAGATATTCTTACTCTTGGAATTTTATTGCCTTTGTGGCACTGCAGGTTTGTAGGGGGACTGCTGTCATGCTTGTATCCCCAACTGATGGTACAGATGAGATTGATAACCCCTTTATTCAGCCCGATGGGGCCTAGGTGTGAGATTTGTGTACAAAACATCTAACTTTTATATGTACATATATCTATGCCAACTGAACAAGCCTCTCACATTTTAGTTACCAACTATTATTTTGGTCCGCCTAGTTTTTACTCTTTGATGTGTAAGTGGATTTGTTTAAACCCATTAAATTAAAGAGTTTAATTTTGATATGTTGTTATCATATAAAGTTTTTTACACTGTCAACCAATTATAAATCACTCTGTGTAATTATAATGATGTGATAATTCATGATTGATTGATAATGTAAAAAAGTGTAGATTAAAAGTTGTTTAGGGGTCACATGACCACTTTAAAATGTCATGCCCATTTATTTTAAAATCTTGATCATTTAAATAAGATCTAATGGTTAAGATTCATTGTTTCTATTTCTTACAATAACAAATTGTTATCACCTAAGCTCCATATATATATATATAAAATTTTTATGTTACTCTTTTTTCTATTATTTTTGTGATAAAAATATAAGAATTTTGAAACTTTTTTTTGTTTGTGTGTATATTTGACATTTAACGAATTAAGATATCATTTAGGAAATCTCTGTTAAGATTTTCCATGGAATAAACAAAGATCAAAGCGCGATCTATATATAGTATATACTAATGTTTTCTTGTTTCTTGTAACAAATAGATAGATTTACAAATGAATTTAGACCAACGTTTTAATCAAATGATGGAAATGAGTTTTTGAGGAATACGTGAAGGATGTTAATATTGTTTGTTAGAGGACATATATTATGGATAAAGACTTGCATCATATTTCTCTGATCTCTGCGAAGAAAATGACCACCCTTAATTTATGTCCTTTCTCGGAAACATTTTTAATTTCCATGAATCGATGATGTGGGAGGGTTGAGTGTTCCTGCAAAATAATTATTTGCATGTTTTATTACTTCAGCAAATTACTATTGAAACTGAGAAAATCTGAAATTGCAACATAGATTGAAATTTAATCCCACCGATTACACAGTCTAATTTAACCTTATTGTGGAGAAGCATTACATAAATTACTTCTAAGAATAAAAACAACTTATTTCTAACAGCATTCCAGCTTCATGCTCCAACTTCACTTCATATGAGCTCACCTGCATAAAGAGATGAAGAAGATTAATTCTTCTTTCACTTGTTAAACATAACAAGGCCAAATTAAAGGAAAAGGGGATGTCACTTGCAAGCATTTAGGGGTCTTTTACTTTTCCTTCAACAACACTGTATTAATGACAAAGCCAGTGATACTTTGGAATTAATTTTATATCTATATAGAAGGTATTCTTGAATGTGATTCACTGCAAAAACTTGTTATATTTCACATTCAGAGTTAAGATTTAAAAGAATCATTCAAAGTCAAACAAGAAACAAAGAGTATACATAAATCGTTCTTGAGAAATTTTTTTGACTCAAACTCCCAATTCAGTCATTAACAATATTAAATATGTCAGTCAAAATAATCCTTGATAAAAACTAATGTATCCTTAAATTAGTTCCTAAAAATAATTAATTTGATCAACATTTAGAGTTTTTAGAGACCAAATTAAAAGTATTTTTCAAAGACTTAGATTAAGGGCCAAAGGACAAAATTAGATATTACTCAATATATATATATATATATATATATATATATATATATATATATTTGAGAGAGAGAGAGAGAGAGAGAGAAAGAGAGAGAAAGTACATGGATCAAAGTTTGCAGTGCACTTGTCTGGGAGCTGGGAGGCCATGTTACGGTCTACCCCAGATATTGGAGGGCCATTGACAAGAACACATAAACATGGCTGGCCAAGAGCCTTAAGGGCATTGCAGCATGTGTCACTTGGTGGAATAGGGCTAAAAGGAGCAACTGCTGGCCTACAAGGTATAAGTTGCACAAGTGCAGAGAAGAAGGTGCTTGTGCATGGAGTGCTTTGAACTTGTGCCACTAAAGCTGTCATAATCAACAAAAACCACAATAATGACAGAGCCTTGGAACTATAAAGCTTCATCTTTGAATTGCTACGTATTCCACTTCCTCAGTGAAAACTTGTTTGTTACGAGTGGGAATGTCACTAAGGTTTTGTATTTATACATACATGCATACTCATGTCATGCTGCATACCTGTTCTAACTGAGGGTCATGCTAATCATGCTTATTATGGTATCATTCTCATCTTCACAACAGAGATCACCATCAATGCGATTGGTGCTGAATGACTACAGTTACATGATTCGAATGACATGATTTCTCCCATCAGTAAAGTTTCCTTGCATGCTTTTTTTTCATGCAGTAAGGTACTAGTATTTTTTTTTTTTTTTTTTTATCAGAGTAAGGTACTAGTATATAGTAACTATTAAGGTATGAGCTATAGATATAAAAAAAAACAAAAACAAAAGCCAACACACAAATGTTTGACCCACTGGCCTAACCTTTCAAATATATATTGTAGCACTAATTAGGGAAGATAAAATTCACAATTTAAAATTAAAATTTAAAAGTAAAAATTACCCAAATTCAAGCATATTTTTTTTATTTTTTATAAAGATATATACAAATAAGGGAGGACAAAATATGGTCACAGCTGTCCCACTTTACTTATTTCTCACTAGGTAATATGAATAACCATAGTTTTCATATTATTGTTGTAAGAAATGAGTAAAGAAGTGAACCATAATTTTGTCCTATATACCATCACCATTGACTAACAAAAACAACAACATCACATTGATTCGAAAAGAAGTTTGCGGGTTAAACCCCTAACTTCGACAAAACAATAAAAGTGCGGGTCAGATTGCTGACTTTGACAAAAAAGTAAAGGCACGGCTAGGTCTCCCAACTTTGACAAGAAAACAAAGGTACAAGAAAATAAATGTGCGAGTCAATCTCCCGACTTTGACAAGAAAATAAAGGCACGGGTCAGTCTCCCGACTTGACAGGAAAATAAAGGTGCAGGTCAGTCTCTCGACTTTGACAAGAAGATAGGTACAAGAAAATAAAGGCGTCGTCAGTCTTCCGACTTTGACAGGAAAATAAAGGTGTGAGTCAGTCTCCCACTTTGACAAGAAGATAAAGGTATAAGAAAATAAAGGTGCGGTCAGTCTCTCGACTTTAACACGAAAATAAAGGCGCGGCTCATTCTCCCAACTTTGACAGACAAATAAAAGGTGCGGGTTAGTCTCCCGACTTTGACAGGAAAATAACAAAAGGTGCGGGTCAGTCTCCCGACTTTGACAGGAAAATAAAAGATGCGGGTCAGTCTTCCGACTCTGACAGGAAAATAAAGGTGCGAGACAGTCTCCCGACTTTGACAGGAAAATAAAAGGAACTTTGACAGGAAAATAAATGTTTGGCTCAGTATCTCGACTTTGACAGGAAAATAAAGGTGCGGGTCAGTCTCCCGAGTTTGTCAGGAAAATAAAATGTGCGAGTCAGTCTCCGGACTTTGACAGGAAAATAAAAGGTGGGGGTCAGTCTTTCGACTTTAACACGAAAAAGGAAGCAACATTATAAGATACTCAAATTCAAGATTAATGATATGATGCATGATGCAGAGAATGACATGTTGGTATAAGCCCTAGTGGCCAATCTATTTTGAATAGATAATCATTTGTATCATGACTTTGATCATATATTTGATCTATGTATAAGCCATTTATTTATTATGTTTTTGTTATGATCATATTCATAATATAATAAAGTCCATCGAATAGGTAGTTCATTTAATGGAACGTCAAGTATGACTTGATCGTGAGATACCATTAAATAATAAAACATTATTCTTAAATTATCCATAGTCAAATATTATTATTAATAAGGACAATAATAATATATTGAGACTATTATGTGAGTGTACTGATGATCACATCTCATGAGTCATAGATATAAGATATCAAGTCTTCACATAGGTATAAATATAAGTGGAATATTTATACTGGAGTGGCCCGTTATGAGTACGCTGCATAATAGTTATGTAAGTGTCATAAGTGATTCTCATGGTAACCATAGTGAAGTAGCCCTTCGATTTGAAGTCACTACAATTCCTAACATATGTAGTTGTAGGCTTTGATACTATTAACAGGACAACCATAAAGATAGTTATTGGGCCTGCAATGAAACATGTTGAGGAATGTGACTGATGTAGATAAGATTCGTCCCTCCTACATAACATGGGTAATGTCTATAGGCCTCTTGATGGTATGCGACGTAGAAATGCATGGTCATGCTAAGGTGGGACAATGTGAGATATTGGGCCCACATGATCGTACGTTAATTATTAGATCAAGAAAAAAATAATTAAACTTAACAAGGATAACACATTTATGCCTTGTGTCCAATTAAGACATTGAGACAAAAGGACGTTGACTTTACATTATATATGGTTACAATATGTTTTTTTTAAACGAAAATTGGCATGTAAAAGCATCACTGTGTTTACTGAAATCCCAACTAGGTTGGCATCTCAGCAACACCAATTATCTGCAGCACACTAACAAATCCAATAAAAAGAACAAAAAATACAAAAAAACAAGGGGGGACATAAACCAAAACTCTTGCAAAGAAATTATTTAAACCTATAATTAGGAAGATTTATCCTATTACGAAAAAAATCTTCACTAATTATACTAGGGATAGTATCCCACCAATGAAAATCTTGAAAACTAAAACCAAGAGAAACAATCTTATCTGCACAATGATTGCCTTCTCTAAAAATATGAGAAACAGAAAAAAGCATTTTCTCAGTCAATTCTATACAATTTCTCCATCTATTTCTAATAGACAAAGGAACAATAAAATCATTTCTAAAAGCAAGCACCACTAATTGTGAATCACACTCCAACCATAATTTATGCCAGCCCTTTTTATAAGCAATTTCTATTGCCAACATAGCATCGGAAACTCTGCTTGAAAAGCATTAGCGATACCAAGGTTTTGAGAAAAACACCCTAAGGCCGTAGCACTCATATCCCTAAAGATGCCTCCACATGATGCAAAACTTGGAGCCCCTTTAGTTGTGCCATCAGAATTGCACTTAACCCAATCATAAAGTGGCAGATTCCATGTAACTTCCTTGATAAAATGACTTGTTTTTGATTTAGCAGTAACCTTGAAAGCTTTAAGGATGACAAACTCCTGAATAGAAGAAGAATTAATGCCTTTGCTAACCTGCCCTGTTAAAGAGACATTAGCAATAATAGCACTAATAGCAGCATTGAAGTGCAATCTTTTATTATCAAATCTAAGCATGTTCCTGCATTTCCATATAATCCACAACACATTAATAGCAGAAAGAATAACATCGTTAACTTGTGATGACCAATTCCTGCCACAGATACTTAAGATGCTATCAATTGAAGATGTATCCACATTAGCTCCAATAATTGAACTTAACCAATTCCACATCATATTTGCAAAAGGACATTCACAAAAAAGGTGCATGCTGGATTCTGCATTCTACTCACAAATGCTGCAAATGGACACAATAATACAACCTCTCTTCCACAGATTATCATCAGTTGGCATATGATTATGCATCAACCTCCACAATAGAAATGATTTGGCAGGAGGAATTGCACAATTCCAAATCAACTTGGCCCAATTCAATGCTTGACCCCGAGGTCTAAAATGCAAATATGCATCTTTGAAATTTAGATCACCAGAAGTTGTATTTCTCCAAATCAAGTGATCTGTAGCAGCACATTGAGGAATTACAGTTTTCTGCAGCCTCTTTAACAGACCTGGAAATGAAATAAAAAGCTCCCTTGGGACATTCCATTTACCATTACTTATAAAATCCTTGACCTTAGCATTAAGCTGATTATGCAGGTGTTCAAGAATGCTGCAAACATGAATCAGAGGCTCAGTCTGTTGGAACCAAAGTGGTCATGGTCCAGATAATCCCTTAAGTTTTGATGTTAACAAAGAGCTAATTTAAGATGAACAAAGATTTGTTATGGACTAATGTTTTATATTAAGTGTGCAGGACAAATCTAAATTGAGTCTAAAGACTTTGTCTCGTCCAACATAGTCCAAAGACATTATCTCGTCTGACATAGTCCAAAGACGTTATCTCGTCCAACATAGTCCAAAGACTTTATCTCGTCCAACACCTATTCTTGGTTTACGACTGGACGATAACTTATAGAACCATTGAGTCCAAAGACTCTTTTGGTTACCTTCTGTAATAGCTAGTCCAATAAATGTCTTTTAAATTTCAAGCGCGAATATCTTTGTAAAAGCATTTGAAATTATTATTCCATGTAAAAGGCTTATACCAGCGGGACAAAACATTCTCTGTAAGATTCGTACAAAAGAAAAGCATAAGCCAGAATGTCTCTATCACCTAAAGAAGTTGACCTTCTTGTTTTAGATAAACAAAAGGCAACTTTCGTTCTACCCAGAGGATATGTCAGCACCACTTTTAGCTATCTCCCTGATAGTCTATTCTGCTGATCAGAAACTTCAGAAGCTATCAGACTCAACGGATCAAATGCATTCAATGCTCATCAGAACGGATCCTTTTCCATCCGTTGAAGACTGAAGACTGCTCAAAGAAAAGAGGCTATATATACCTTCATCTTTTGAAAGTGCATAATCAAAGAAACGTTGAACGAAACTAAACTTGAGCAAAAATACAAGTGAAGCAACACATAGCATTTCAAAATCCTTCAAGAGATAAAAGAGAAAATCTCAAGCTTGCAAAGCTAGAAAAGCTACTCTGATTCTAACCTTCATATTACTCTCTGTGTAGAGCTATTTTCAAGAGTCTAAGCTTTAGTTTCGAATTCTCACATTTAGTGAGTTAGTAGAACAATCTTTTTCAAAACCATAGTTTGGTTGAGCCTGAAGAGGCTTGTCTATAAAAGAATACTTAGAGAACCTGAAGAGGTTGAGAATACTGCCTGAAGAGGTGTTGAATACTTTGTAACAAAAGGTTTTGTTATAGTGGATAAAGCTCTCAAGTAGAGAGGACTGGACGTAGCTCTTTGGTGAAGAGTGAACCAGGATAACATCTTTGTGTTCTTTTCTCTCCCTTACTCTTATTTTAGATTATTATCTAATTAACTAACTGGGATTGAATTGCCTTTCTTTACGCTGTCAAACTAAGTTAGCGTCCAACGTGGTGTTTGGAAGAGCTCTCTTTGCTTTCAATCGTTTTAGCGTCCAATCTTGAGAAAAACATTATCTGCTTACGAAAAGAATTTAAAATTCTCTAAAACACAATTCAACCCCCATTCTTGTGTTTCAAACAGGTTCCTTCGATTGGTATCAGAGCTCAGCCTCTGGGTTGAGCACTTTGCCCTGTAGAGGAAAAGATCCTACTGCAGATATGTCTGGACCAGGTATGCCAAGCGGGAGTCAACCAGTTATGGAAGGCACTTCCATAACCAGACCGCCGTTCTTCAACGGTACTCATTACCTGTACTGGAAGGAGAGATTCAAAGGTTTCATCCTCAGTACAAACTCAGCTCTCTGGGCCAGAATCACAAACGGTCCTAACGTTTGTCTCAACTCTGACGGGACAGACAAAGCAGAGGACGACTGGACAGATGCTGAACGGGCTAGAATGGAACAGAATCAATCATAAAGCAAGATATGCTTTAATGTGTGCTCTTAGTCCTGATGAATTTCAGAAGATTCACGCATGTGAATCAGCCAAACAAATATGGGACACCTTGTCTAATCTCCATGAAGGGACAACCAAGGTGAAGGACTCTAAAATCATCATGCTGGTTGGCCAGTATGAAATGTTCACCATGGCTGAAGGAGAGTCCATCCTTGACATGATGGGTCGCTTTCAGACAATCATCAACAATCTGAAATCCCTTGGAAAGGTCTACACTACCAAGGAGAATGTCACCAAGATTCTTAGGAGTTTGCCTAAGAAATGGAGACCTCTTGTCACTGCAATCACCCAGGCCAAAGATCTCTCCACTTTGACTCTGGATGATCTTGTCGGGATGCTTCAAGTTCACGAGCAGGAGCTTGATCTTGACAATCCAGGAAAGAAAAACAAAGGGATTGCCCTGAAAGCTCATAGGTCCAACAACTGAAAAGCCTTAAAAGCTGATGAGTCCAGTGATGAAGCTGATCAGTCTGATGATGATGTATCAGACGATGACGAGCTATCCTTTATCTCCAGAAAGATTCAGAATATGTGGAGAAAGAAAAATGGAATGAAGAGAAGGCCATTCCAAAAGAAAAGCTTCAAGGATCATGCTGAACCCAAGGATAAAAGTCAGCTGGTCTGTTTTGAATGTAACAAACCAGGACACTTCAAAGCTGATTGTCCTACGCTAAAGGACAAAAAGAAGTTCTTCAAAAAGAAGAAAAAGAACTTCATGGCAACTTGGGAGGACTTGAACTCTTCTGAAGATGAAGAAGAAGAAACAAATGAAGAGGCTAATCTATGCCTATGGTCCAACAAGCAAGATGAAGACTCTTCGGACGATGAACAATTTGTTGTTCCCGGAGAAAGAAGTCAGGAGTCTACCTCTGGAAGAGGAAGGAATGTGAATGTTCCACCCATCTTCAAGGGAACAGACTATATTTATTGGAAATCAATGTTCCAATTATACGTCCAAGCTCAAAATTATGAGCTGTGGGACATCTTCACAAACGGAGATTATCGTCCAACGATTACCCATGAGGACGGTTCAACATCGTCCAAACATGAAACAGACTGGACGAGTGATGATATCAGACGATGTTCTCAGAATGCCTATGCCAACTGGTGTCTTGTCAACGCCCTTGATCGTCCAAGATTGGACATGGTCTCGTAACTCCAAACAGCTAAGGAGAAGCTGGACGCTCTTGAACATCTGTTCAGACCAAGGAGCTCGTCTACCTCAAATCTCTGCCTAATGGCCAAAAGCTCTTCGGACGCTGAATCAGAAGATGATGAGGTATCCGTTTCTGACTCTCTTCAAGAAGCATATGATGAACTGCTAAATGATTCTTCTATATTGCATCATCAATACATCGTGCTTAAGAAAAAATTGTCAAAAGTAAATAAGGAGTTGGAAGAGTCCAACAAACTAAATAAGCAGCTTGTTGAAGAGAATAATAAGCTTAAAGCTGAGAATGTCAGTCTAACTGACAAACTCACCTCTGAGTCCAGTGAACCTCATGAGGTAACTAGACTAAAACAAGAGGTATCTGATCTCACCAAAAGCGTAACTAAGCTTGTTGGAGGATCAGAGAAGCTAGACCTGATATTGAGGTACACTAAATCACCTCATGATAAGTCTGGCCTAGGCTATGACTCTGAGAAACAAACTGCGTCTCAGAAAATATCAGGGTCCAACAAAAATCACAAGGCTTTTCATTCCTATGGAAAGCAAAAAGAAAATAAATTGCATGCATCCAGAACTTACTGTAAGATTTGTGGAAAGAGTGGTCACACTTCTTCAAAATGCATTTACAAAAATAAAAACAAAATGCATGGACGAAGACCACCAACTAACCCAAAAGGACCCAAGTCTATCTGGGTACCTAAGAATATGATAATACCTGTTGCAGATCTGCTTAGCAACACAAAAAAGACCCCAGTCCTGGTACTTGGACAGTGGTTGCTCACGTCACATGACGGGAGAAAGGTGTATGTTCCAAGAAATCCGTGAGAAGTCTAGTGGATGGGTCACCTTTGGAGGCAACCAGAAGGGTAAGATAGTAGGAATAGGTAAGATTGGTAAGCATCCTCTTCCCTCTATTGATAATGTTCTTCTGGTTGAAGGATTAAAACACAACTTGCTTAGCATAAGTCAATTATGTGACAGTGGGTCTGTTGTTTCCTTCAATAAAGGTGAATGTATGGTCAAGAACCCTGATGGGTCTATCTTATTCACTGCCAAAAGGCAAAATAATCTGTACAAGATTAATTTGGGGGAACTTTCAACTCAAAGTGTATCATGTCTGGTGTCTGTTGAAGATGAGCGATGGATCTGGCACAAAAGACTTGGTCATGCTAGTATGAGATTAATCTCTAAACTAAACAAGCATAACCTTGTAAGAGGCTTACCAAAGATTGTGTTTAGATCAGATGCTTTCTGTGACGCTTGTCAAAAAGGAAAACAAGTTAAGAACTCGTTTGAGTCCAAAAACATTGTTAGTACTTCTAGACCACTGGAATTGTTGCATATTGATTTGTTTGGTCCAACAAGGACGGCCTCTGTCAGTTGTAAGAAATATGGACTTGTCATAGTAGATGACTATACTAGATGGACATGGGTTAAGTTCCTTGCTCACAAGGATGAGTCTATCAAGGTCTTTTCTATATTCTGTAAGCGAGTTCAGAATGAAAAAGGCGTATTCATCAGCTCGATCAGAAGTGATCATGGTGGCGAATTTGAAATGAGCTCTTTCAAAGGTTCTGTGATGAAAGTGGTATTCATCACAATTTCTCTGCTCCTAGAACTCCACAACAAAACGGTGTTGTTGAGAGGAAGAACCGATCTCTTCAAGAGATGGCTAGGGCAATGCTCAGTGATAATTTTGTCCCTAAGCACTTCTGGGCTGAAGATGTAAATACTGCCTGCTATATTCAAAACAGAATATACATAAGACCAATCTTGAATAAGACTCCTTATGAATTGTGGAAAGGACGCAAACCCAACATCTCTTATTTCCACCCCTTTGGATGTCAATGTTTTATTTTAAATACTAAGGATCAACTAGGAAAGTTTGATGCCAAAGTAGATAATGGAATATTGTTAGGATTCTCTGAAACGTCTAAAGCTTTTAGAGTCTATAACTCTAGAACGTTGATTGTTGAAGAATCCATTCATGTTAAATTTGATGACAAACAGCCTGATAAGAGATTATCAGAGCTAGATGATTCTTTTGCAGATATGAATCTGAATGATTCAGATGCTCGTCCAACAACCAACAAAGACGAGGCATCAGACGCTACGATGGACACATCATCGTCTCAGCAAGCTGTAAATACCCCTCGTTCATGGCAATTCAGAACTTATCATCCCGAGGATCAAATCATTGGCAAACCTAATGATAGCGTCCGGACAAGGTCAACTTTCAGAGAGCAAGCTGACTCAGCCTTCATCTCTGAGATGGAACCAAAGTCTATGGACGAAGCCTTATTGGACGAGTGCTGGATCCTCGCTATGCAAGAAGAGCTCAACCAGTTTCAACGTAGTGACGTTTGGACGCTGGTCTCCCTGCCTAAGGATAAGTCTGTAATTGGAACCAAGTGGGTCTATCGCAACAAGCTGGACGAGGATGGCAAGGTGGTAAGGAATAAAGCAAGGCTAGTTGCCCAAGGCTACTCACAAGAGGAAGGTATTGATTATACTGAAACCTTTGCTCCAGTAGCTAGATTAGAAGCTATACGCATCTTACTTTCATATGCTGCACATCATAACATCATGCTTTACCAAATGGATGTAAAAAGTGCATTTCTAAATGGTGTAATTAATGAAGAAGTATATGTTCTCCAACCACCCGGTTTTGAAGATCAGAACCGTCCTGAGCATGTATATAAGCTTAAGAAAGCTTTATATGGACTCAAGCAAGCTCCTAGAGCTTGGTATGAGAGACTCAGCTCTTTCCTAATGGAGAATGGCTTCTCGAGAGGAAAAGTGGACACAACTCTTTTTAGAAAAGTGAATAAAAAGGAATTTATTGTTGCTCAAATTTACGTTGATGATATAATATTTGGTGTAACTGATGAATCTCTTTGCCAAGAATTCTCTGAATTAATGCAAAAGGAGTTTGAAATGAGCATGATGGGATAACTAAAATTCTTCCTCGGACTTCAAGTAAAGCAAACTTCAGACGGAGTGTACATTCATCAGACGAAGTACACAAAGGAGCTTCTAAAACGATTCAAGTTGGACGATTGTAAACCTATGAATACACCAATGCATCCAACGTCCGTGCTAAACAAAGATGATAAAGATAAAAAGTAGACCAAAAGGTATATAGAGGTATGATTGGTTCCCTCTTATATCTAACTGCGTCCAGACCTGATATCATGTTTAGCGTTTGCTTATGTGCTCGTTTTCAATCTGATCCAAGAGAGTCTCATCTCTCAGCAGTAAAAAGAATCTTTAGATACTTAAAAGGTTCTACTAATCTGGGTTTTTTGTATAAGAAAATTGATGAATACAGATTAGTTGGATTCTGTGATGCTGACTATGCTGGAGACAGAATAGAAAGGAAAAGCACAAGTGGAGGGTGTCACTTCATTGGTGCTAATCTCGTCTCATGGTCAAGCAAAAGGCAAAGCACAATTGCTCTATCAACTGCTGAAGCTGAGTACATTGCTGCAGCCAGCTGCTGCTCACAACTGCTATGGATCAAACATCAGTTGGAAGACTACAACGTGTTTGTAAGCAGCATCCCTATCATGTGTGATAATACTGCTGCTATTAATTTGTCAAAGAACCCCATACTGAATTCTAGAGCAAAGCATATAGAAATAAAACATCATTTTATTAGGGACTATGTGCAAAAAGGAACAATAGATATTCAATTTGTTGATACTGACCATCAATGGGCAGATATCTTCACTAAACCTTTAGCCGTAGATAGGTTTATATTCATAAGAAAATATCTGAACATGCATTTCATTGATTAACTGAGAGTCCAATGCATGCGTCCAATATTTGCATTACGTCCAATATATGCTCATCCGGTGTAATTTCTGAATGCTCGTCTAATGCATTAATGAAACTCAATCTTTGTCGAATGAAATATTATCCTTCATTCCCTTAACTAAGTCAGTTCTTTGTTTTCTTTATTTGCCAAAAAATGCTTTTTACGGTTTCAAAGTCTGAACGTGTGTCAGACATTTAATGCACGTCGTTTCGCTCTCTCTCTCTCTCTCTCTTTAAAAATACGAAAGGTTTTCGCTCTCTCTTCTTCTTCCTTTTAAAACCTAAGTTTTGCTCTTTGATAAAAATCCAACCTTTACAAAAAGCTTTAACCTTTCTTCTTGCATCTTCGAAAAGGAAAACCCTTTCTGAAAAACCTTCTTCTTTAAACATCCTCTTTGAAACTATGGCAACCTCTTCTGCTGCTGGCTCTAAAGGTAAAGGAAAAACCTTCAATGCTCAGACTGCTGATGTTATGGTCGAGTACAAGTTTAACCTACAATTCCTGGCTGATAATGGGATTGATATCTTCTCTAACATCCATGCCGCTGGATGGTCAAGCTACTTTGAAGGTTCTCCGGTAATCTACCCTGCTCTAGTTAGGGAGTTCTGGACAAACCCCATTGTCTTTGCAAGAGAGATTCGCAACAAGGTGCTTGATACTGAAGTAATAGTATCTGAAGCAACTATCTCTAATGCAACTGGGTGCGCTCAATCAGGCATAACTGTTGAAGATGACTGGGAAGAAGAGATTGGTGATGCTTCCACCATCAGAGATTGTTTGTTGAAAAACTCTGGTGACAAGCTCATAGCCTCAAAAATGACTGACAAGGCTAGGGTTCTTCACCAAATCTTGAACAAGGCTATCCTTCATAAAGTTGGGTCAAAGGATAATGTTTCAAAGGCTCATCAATTTTGCCTAGTTCATCTGATTCTTGAAAGGCAAATATACCTTCCCCACCTCCTCTTTTCCTTCTTCAAATATGCCATTGAAGGCTCTGGGAAGAACACTGCACTCATCTATGGCGCTCTTCTCTCCAAAATATTTGAGAAGCACATGGTCTACGATGACCTAAAGAACTTGGCTCCAGAAAGAAAGTTCAAATACTACGGAGTTCATGGGATTGAACGGGTGCATCAGCCTGAGTTTAGCAGGCAAAGTTTGGTAATGATGCAGTTGGACTGCTTTAAAAAGTCCAAACTTGAGGAAAAGCAAAAAGGAGCTCAGACGCAAGGCTCAGAAGAAGCGTCTGAACAATGTGTCTCTGCTGGACGCTCTGCTGAACGAGCTCGTCCAATAGCTAAGACTTCTTCGTCTCGTCCAAAGCTCATCGTCCAACCTTCAAGAAAAAGGAAGCTGGTTCTAGCTCCCATTGATGAAGATGAAGAGGACAATCTACCCATCTCCAGGGTAGTTAAAGGACCAAGATTGGAAACTTCGTCTACTGCACCTCTGCCCAAACCTTTGTCAACAAGGGCAAGGTCATCTCGAGCAAAGACGAAAGGTAAT
Source organism: Ammopiptanthus mongolicus (assembly GCA_039655645.1). Lineage (NCBI taxonomy): Eukaryota > Viridiplantae > Streptophyta > Magnoliopsida > Fabales > Fabaceae > Ammopiptanthus > Ammopiptanthus mongolicus. Next base: position 22,328,442 of record CM077351.1, read on the forward strand.
ACTGAACCTATCTCCAGTTCAGTTATTATTTCTCCTGTCGTCCAATCGTCCGAGATAGAAGACTTAACCTTTGAACCTTCCCTACCACTCTCACCCACTAACCTACCACAAACCCAAACTCTAGCTTCCCCAAATGAACCCGAAGACTGGTTCACACCCTGGGGAGATCATCCCTTCCAACCCTATGGTGCCTCCTACCCCAGACGGATCTTTCCCTTAAGCAAATATAGACGCCTCCCTGGAGTAGACTACAACAACAAATGCTCAATTTGGGCTGAAGTCAAACGCAAATTTCCTGTTCTATTCCTTAAACACTCACCCCCCACTACTGAACCTCACCCCAAAAGCCCCTTTCCATTACCCGAGTATGATTTTGAACAACCCTCCACATCATCCACCTCACCCCCTAAACTTGCCTACCAACCCATCCCATACACTTCACCTAAACCTCTGCCCTCTGAAACATACAATGCCCATGGACCATTGGTTACCTACCTTGAGAAGAAGACTTTTCCTCCAAGGAAAATCTTTCCCAACCTCATCAAGGACAAGGCATTCAAATTGTGCCACTACAATATAAAGAGGCATGTTGTTCTTCGCCATGAAGCCAAGAGAGGTTGCAAGACAGAGTATGAAAGAAGGGCAAGGACGTTTGGCTTAAGTAACTTCATCCTTGATCCCGACCTTTCTTTCATTCCAAGCTATCCATCATTTTGGAAGGAGTATTCTGATGTCCGGGACTTTCTTCCTTACTATGCTGTGCGGAAGGAGTGTGACATGTCTCGAGAAGCTAAGATCCATCACAACCTTCCAAAGAGATTTTGGTCAAAGTCTTCTCGCACTAGCGTAGGAGTTGTTCCTCCTCGAGCTTGCCCAAGGCTCCCTATCCTAGATCCCAACAAGGATAAGGACCTTCGCAAAAAGCTTGAGTCATGGACGCTGCCTTACCAACATGCTTTTGATCCCCTGTTTTGGACAAAACATCGAGATGACTTTGGGGCTCTCGAAAGTATTTGGAAGAAAGATCCTCGCTTCAGATTTGACCCAGATGCTAGAATATATTGGGAAAATCACATCTGGAGATGCTCCCAAGAAGCGTCATCATCTGGTTTATCAGTTGAGGAGAAAGCTGAGATTCGCGTCTACCCGAGACAATATCGAATCCGTGAAGCAACCTTCATGATCATAGACGATATCTTTGGGATACCTCTTTATCCTAGAGATGTTCTGCCTATGCCTCCTATCAGATGGCGGGAAAATAAGTATGATGATGCTGATATCATACTTGAAGTGCTGCGTCCACCCGAACCTATTGTTGTTCCTCTTGCTCCTCCTACTCTTCCTCCTAAGCCGGTCATTCCTGAAGAGACTGGGGACACCGAAATTATCTATGCGGAACCCTCCTCTGAAACTCATGATAACGAAGTGGAACAAGTTGCAGACTCAGCTCAGTCCAAGTCTCAACCGGTCCCTCTCTCAAAGGTCCATCCTGATGCTCCATCTCCTTCTCAGGCTCTGAGTGTAGTTCCTGATCAAAGAGGTGTGGACGCAACCCGGGCCACTGCTGAGAGCTCTGCCTCGGTTATTCCTCCTGAGTTTCAAGAGTTCGTTCAACGGACTATAGAAGCTAACAATGCGGTGCTCCTTCAGCAAATTGCGGCCATGTTCAAAGATTTCATTCCCAAACCTCCTCCCTCTTCTTAAATTTTTTTTCTTTGTTTTCAAATCAACTGACTATGATGTGTTTCTCACTCTTTTGTCTGATGACAAAAAGCGGGAGAAAATTTGATTGATTATTTAAATTGATTGATTATTTGATTATTTAAAGTTAAATGGGTTGATTGAATCTTTAAATGATACATGTGCTCATATCTGTTTTGTATGCTTTAAATGATTAAATGCTTTAAATGATTAGAATGTCTGTCTTAGGGGGAGCCCTTCAGCTCTCTAGGACTCTTTGTTCAATCAAAATTAGCATGTTTTGTCATCATCAAAAAGGGGGAGATTGTTGGAACCAAAGTGGTCATGGTCCAGATAATCCCTTAAGTTTTGATGTTAACAAAGAGCTAATTTAAGATGAACAAAGATTTGTTATGGACTAATGTTTTATATTAAGTGTGCAGGACAAATCTAAATTGAGTCTAAAGACTTTGTCTCGTCCAACATAGTCCAAAGACGTTATCTCGTCTGACATAGTCCAAAGACGTTATCTCGTCCAACATAGTCCAAAGACTTTATCTCGTCCAACACCTATTCTTGGTTTACGACTGGACGATAACTTATAGAACCATTTAGTCCAAAGACTCTTTTGGTTACCTTCTGTAATAGCTAGTCCAATAAATGTCTTTTAAATTTCAAGCGCGAATATCTTTGTAAAAGCATTTGAAATTATTATTCCATGTAAAAGGCTTATACCAGTGGGACAAAACATTCTCTGTAAGATTCGTACAAAAGAAAAGCATAAGCCAGAATATCTCTATCACCTAAAGAAGTTGACCTTCTTGTTTTGGATAAACAAAAGGCAACTTTCGTTCTACTCAGAGGATATGTCAGCACCACTTTTAGCTATCTTCCTGATAGTCTATTCTGCTGATCAGAAACTTCAGAAGCTATCAGACTCAACGGATCAAATGCATTCAATGCTCATCAGAACGGATCCTTTTCCATCCGTTGAAGACTGAAGACTGCTCAAAGAAAAGAGGCTATATATACCTTCATCTTTTGAAAGTGCATAATCAAAGAAACGTTGAACGAAACTAAACTTGAGCAAAAATACAAGTGAAGCAACACATAGCATTTCAAAATCCTTCAAGAGATAAAAGAGAAAATCTCAAGCTTGCAAAGCTAGAAAAGCTACTCTGATTCTAACCTTCATATTAATCTCTGTGTAGAGTTATTTTCAAGAGTCTAAGCTTTAGTTTTGAATTCTCACATTTAGTGAGTTAGTAGAACAATCTTTTTCAAAACCATAGTTTGGTTGAGCCTGAAGAGGCTTGTCTGTAAAAGAATATTTAGAGAACCTGAAGAGGTTGAGAATACTGCCTGAAGAGGTGTTGAATACTTTGTAACAAAAGGTTTTGTTATAGTGGATAAAGCTCTCAAGTAGAGAGGACTGGACGTAGCTCTTTGGTGAAGAGTGAACCAGGATAACATCTTTGTGTTCTTTTCTCTCCCTTACTCTTATTTTAGATTATTATCTAATTAACTAACTGGGATTGAATTGCCTTTCTTTACGCTGTCAAACTAAGTTAGCGTCCAACTTGGTGTTTGGAAGAGCTCTCTTTGCTTTCAATCGTTTTAGCGTCCAATCTTGAGAAAAACATTATCTGCTTACGAAAAGAATTTAAAATTCTCTAAAACACAATTCAACCCCCCTTCTTGTGTTTCAAACAGGTTCCTTCACAGTCAACCATAAATCTATTCAGAACTTTATTTTAGCACCATTACCAAGCTGCCATATGCAATTTTCTTTAACAACAGAGACCTGTCCTCTGATACTAGACCATATTGAAGAGGAAATGTGATAAGAAACTACCTCATTCTTCCTTAGTACTATAGATCTGAGAAGATATGCCCACTGACAGTCTGAATTATAGAATTCCCTGCATAACATTAAAACAGCAGCACCATTAATCTGTCTAAGTGACCTAAGTCCTAAGCCACCCTCAGAAGTAGGCCTACAAACCTTGTGCCAAGCACAGTAACAACTTTCTTTTTATTGATTTCACCTGACCAAATAAAATTCCTAATCCACCTATCAACCTCCTTAAGCAAACAAATGGGCCATGAATAAACTATGAAACTATACAACATCATTCCATGAATCACAGTTTTTACTAAATGAACTCTAACAGTTTTTACCTTTAAAAATAGGGATTCCTAAATAAGTAAAAGGAAGCAAACCAATATTGAAACCCAAGGTTGAAGCAATGGCAACTTGTCTACTTGAGTAAATAGAACTAGTATAGAATGTAGACTTATTAGGATTAATAACTTGACCAGATATCTCACCATATTTTTGAAACAAATCCATCAAAGCATGAAGATTTTTATGAGTTCCTCTACAAAAAATCATCACATCATATGCATACATAACATGAGAAGGAATTTGGACTCCTCTAGGGCCCTGCATAAGACTAAGCTGTCCTTTCTGGACTAGATCAGTGATTCCCCTACTTAGAACCTCCTCAGCAAGGCAAAACAGTAAGGGGGACAAAGGATCGCCCTGCCTTACCCCTCTCTTACCAGGAAAGTACCCCACAACATTACCATTTAATGAGGTAGACAATTTTGCAGAAATAAGGTATAACTAAGCAACAACAAAATAAAATAAAATAAGGTATAACTAAAAGTAGAAGGTCATCATTAATCAAATTTCAATGTCATGGTTTGTGGTCAAGAAAAGAATATCTATATAGAGTTATATTTTATTGTGAATAAGTACATTTCAATTTATTTCTATAATTATAATTTCTTTGGATACATGTCAATAATTGTAATTATTTCAATAATTGGCATGAGTCTCTTTCAATTTAACTAGTGATTTCGAGTTTGCATCCTAGTTATGAGAATGCAGCATCGTTAAAACTCTTGAGGGAGAACTATACCGTCCTTGTGATCTTACCCGGTTTGAAAGATTAGTCTCCGTGCGGAGAATAGCATGAAAAGAAAAATATATTATTTAAGAGTTGAATTTATGATAGACAAGAAAGTGATATATAGGTAGGCGCAAAGAAAAATAATTGACTTTCAACAAGGTCAATTTGTTGGGTTAAATCGCAAAGAATATCATGAATCCTCAATTCTAATTCTAACTCTAACGTAGATATCCAACATTTAGAGCATGTTTGGCAAGTCCCATCCGCTTTCCGCTATACTAGCGGATGGGTTAGTAGCCCTGTTTGGTAAGTGCATTTACCATTAGCGATTAGCGTTTTTTTACGAGCTTATGACGTTTTTTTCAGACGCTACGTCAAGTGGCGTTTGAGCTTATAGCGTCTGATTTTTTCTCTCTCTTTTACCCATATTATTTTATTATAATTTCAGATTAACCCTCTTCAATTTATAAATATTTTATTATAACGTATTATAATAAAATACAACGTATTATTTTATTACATATTTTATTTGATAATATAACATATTTATAATAATATAACTTTATATCATAATATAACGTATTATAAATAGGTAAGATTGCAATTTATATAATTTTTTATATATAATAATGTAACATCATTTTTTTATATATAATAACAAAATTCAACATTTATAATACTAATGTATATATACTTTTTTTTTTTATATATAAACAACATTTATATAAAAATATATAGACACATGTCCTTTTATGCCATTTTAAATTTACCAGTTAGTTTAATCTCTAGTTTTACCAAACACTTCCACACCAATCAACTAGCTTATCCGTTATCCGCTATCAGCTACCTTGTATGCTATCAGCTACCTCATTCGCTATCCACGAGATTTACCAAACAGGCTCTTAATCGGATGAAGGAAGTGAAGTAGTCAAAATACATACAAGCTAAGTCACAAGAAGAAAAACACTTCAGACATTTATTATTATTATTATTAGTAGTAATAGTGGTGGTGGTGGTGGTGGTGGTGGTAGTGAATATATAACACAAATCCAAGCCAAATTATATGGATTTTTATGCACGTAAACCCACAACTAGTGTGGTTAGTCCGAATGGTAAGGGACTCGAGCATCTTAAGCAAGTGGTCAAGGATTCGAATCCTGACTCATATGGAGAAAACCTGGTTGGGAGGGGAGAACCTACCTTGTGTCCCCAGCAGGTTCTTTGACGGAGATTAGTTACTACTAATGGTGGTGAATACTCTGTACCTATAAGATGCTTATAAAAAAAAGCCAATTGCTACTTGCATTACCACACTTACTACATTCACCACCACACTCTAATTTTGCGCATGAAAAGACATAAATGCCCCTTTCTTCTATGTGCAACACCACCCTGCGTTAAATTATACACTCCGACAATTAGTTGCCGGAGCACAAACACCCCCAAAATGTTCAGATTCCACCTCTGTCACTGGTTGGTCATTCGTCCATGGCCGTTGCAGGAGATGCTTTATCTCCCAAATCAAGCGGCACTTGAGAAAACTCCATCAAAAGTTGAATATCGTTCTTTTCCGTTTTAATTTCCTTTTCGTTCCTCCAAAAATTAAATCTCACAGAATTCAAATCTATTCCCGCTTAAAAAATTGAATTCCGATTGAATTTGGAAGCTAACACAAGATTGAGAAGTTGTAGCTTCAGTGAGTGTCTTGCTTGTATTTTTCATTTCGGAGATGCATTTATTTAGTCTCATCAGTGTACATCGGGTCCGGGGACATCTGACGCAAAACTCATCGAATCAGTTGTTGGAATACAAAAAATTTGTGTTCCAGCAATTAATTGTCGGAATACATATATGTTTTTTTTTTTTGTATTCCAGTAACTAATTATCTGAACACGAATTTTTTGTATTCTGACAATTAATTGTCAGAAGGTCACGAAAGTGCGAGAATGAGGCGGTGTGTGAAGGATATTTTGGAAATAAAAAAAATTAAAATACATATGATGGTGGATGGAATAATAAATGGGGTGATACAGATAACACTAAAAACCCACAACTTCTTTGGAAAATTCTAAGTTCATAGAGTTTTTGGATGACCTAGGAAAATACCGAAACAAAAAAGTAAAGAAAAGATGAAAGGCCCAAGCCCACAACAAATCTGATTCCAAATGATTGGAAAGCTCTAATGTTTGTTCTTCTCTTTCTCTCTACCTCGCCGCATTCTCTCAGCCTCATCAGCTACTTCCTGCGCTCCTCTCCTCTCTCTCACAACCCTTCTCTTACCTAAAACTTCTAAAACCCTTTTTTCCTTTGTCTATGCTTCTTCCTATATAATCCATACTTCACCTGCAATTGGTTCAAGTTCTGGTAATAAAGCTTCTCTTACAATTTTATTTTTTCAGTGTTTTGGAGAAAATGGAATATTGAAATGTTGAAATTTTGAAACCTGTGCTTATATTTTATGGTTTTGACATGTGGGTTTTGTGGGAATTAACTGTCAAGAGTGCAAAGAAACATGATAGTTTAGACCATTCATTTTTTTCTTTATTGCATTATTCAGGTTTCCTTGGTCTCTATATATATAGATACACACACATATATTTATAGATAGATAGATATAGCTATAGAAATATAGAGGTACCCTATGCTGTGTGTGCTTTATTTTACTGGTTATTGGTATACTGACCTGATTATTTGGATATTGGAAGGTGAAAATGGCTGGAAAATCCAACAAGGGGAGGAGCAGAAAAGGGTCGCATAATTCTTCCACTTCTTCCAATCCTTCAGAACCATCGGTCCAATCTGATGTTCCTGCAAAGGATAATGTGGAAGGCACTACAGAATCTGCAAAAGCTGATGCGACTGAAGTTCCAGCTGCTGGTGATTCAACTAGTGCCAATCCTGAGGTGAAGGAGCATGAAGCAGTAAACGAGGGGAGCCAATCAAAGCAAGGTGAACCTGGTTTGAGAAGTCCTTTTGATTTGTTTCACATGAAACACTGCTAACCGATTAGCAGTGGCATATGTAGTACAGTAGTCAAAGGCGAAAGGCGCCAAAAAGCACACACCTTACTGAAGAAAGAAAGGCGTTGACATTCGCACAAGAAAACAATAAAATATGTAACTGTTTTGCATTGATTTTCAATATATAAATTAACTACTCGTGCTTAACATTCATAGTAAAATTTAAAATTATGATGTTCAATTTACAAAGCCTGAAGCTGCTAGCCCATAAGGGACCCAAAGACCGACAAGTAGTTATTCATCTAACATTTTGACTATTTGACCCCCTTTAATATCACAGTTAGCTAGTTAAAAGGCTAGGATTTCATTTATTATCTTACTATTATTGATAAGGAGCTAATGGCTTTCTTTTCCTGGCTTGAAGTAGAAAGGCGCTTCTAAGACGCCAAGAGGTGCTGACTACTTCTTGCGCCACACCTTACCTTAAGCATGCCTTTTGGTGCCTTTGATTACACTTGATAGTAACTAGTAACAGATCTCCAGCTTACTGCTTTTTATCTTTTTGTTTTTTGGTGCATTTCTTTTTATTCTTTTAATGTTTTAAAATTTGTCTACTTGAAGAAATTACATTTCTACTTTACGTGTATCTGTGAGTTTTTGTTTGGAAACTTCCAAAACCTTCCTGATGCCCTTAGTAGATTGACTTCTCCCTTTTGCTTTTTGGGTTTCTGTTGCTTTAGATGCATAATGCTGTTACATGTCAATGTAAAATCTGCTCAATGCTGCTCTGGCATTGTGTGAAACTGAATCGAAGGATTAATGACGTAAATGCTCCTCAAAAAATTTGTGATAGTTACTTAACCTGTCTTATTATCAGTAGTAATTAAAACTTGGTTTCAATTGGATTATTTCCATATCATTTATTTTAAATTAACTGCAGAAAGTAATTTTTGCTTTTAATACCTGAACAACTACAATTTCGGTGGCAGATAATACTCCCAAGCTTAAAAACACTCCAAATCCAAAAGTGAAAACCAATTCTTGTGAAATTCAGTCTTTTGAAATTGAAAATCTCACACCAATTTCAATAACCTGCTGAGTCATTTTTTGTAAATTTGGTTGGTTTTTAGTTCCAAAAAGAAATAAAATTAGTAACTATATAACTTGAAATTGTATATTTATTCTTACCAACTTCCAATCATGGTTGTCAATAGTGAATAGCAGAGCGGAGCGGCCAAGAGCCCCTCCCGAATGTTCAAATTTCCAATTCTAACTTCACTAAAACCCACCTTCATCCAACCGTTTGCACAAATTAGGGACCTTTAGGTCCATTGACACCCACAAACTAATTTACAAATCAGAAACCACTTTGACAGAGCAGCGCACAGCTGTCTGTTTACAAGTCTTCTTTTTGTTTTCTTTTATTCGTGGGTCACCGTGAGTCTTTTCTGTCAACTTGATAACTAATATCTTTCCCCAACTTGATAGTGCAGGTGATCTTCACCTTTACTCTGTTCCTGTCAAAACACAGACTGGGGAGAAGCTTGAGCTTCAGGTGAGTTAACTTCATCATGAAGCTAGTGGTTGTTTTGTTACTATTTCACAGAGGGACTGGGGAATCAAGAGGTTCTTAGATAATCTTGTTAGAGATCTAATTATTTCATTGCATTCTTTTTGACATATATATTTTTATTCTGAATTTAGAAAATCTAAACTCTTTATCATATCAAGTTTACATCTGTGTGATATTATTTTGGTTATATATCATAAAAAGGCATCTTCTAAGTTGCTTAATTGATTCACAGTTGAATCCAGGAGACTCTGTTATGGATATAAGACAGTTCCTTCTTGATGCTCCAGAGACATGTTTTGTTACATGCTATGGCTTATTGCTGCACACAAAGGATGGTTCCACTCATCACCTGGAAGATTATAATGAGATTTCGGAGGTAGCTGATATTACTACTGGCGGTTGCTCCTTGGAAATGGTTCCTGGTATATTAATGAACTTCAGATCTTGCAGCAATATAATGTTTAGACATTGGTTGATTGTAATATATGAAAACTGTCTTTGCAGCATTGTATGATGATAGATCTATAAGGGCTCATGTTCACCGTACAAGAGATTTGCTTTCCCTTTCTAACCTCCATGCTTCACTATCAACATCACTTGCCCTACAAAATGAGATTGCACAAAATAAAGCTGCAAATGCAGGAGGTATGGATAGTTCTCTTTCCCTTCATTGGATTGTGCTATATTAATTTGATTTTTTGTAACTTTTAGTTACTAGTCTGCTTCTTCTGCATTTTCTGAAATATGTAGGATAGCTCCCTTTTCCTTTATTGGATTTTGCTATATTAATTTGTTGTTTGTACTATCTAGTTACTAGTATACTTCTGCATTTCCTGAAATATCAGATACTTTGAAACCTGAGGTTCCTGAGGTTGATGGGCTTGGTTATATGGAGGATGTCTCTGGTTCATTGAGTAATTTGCTATCGTCCGTATCAAAGGATATTAAATGTCTAGAGAGCATAGTGTTTTCATCCTTCAATCCTCCTCCGAGTTATAGAAGGTAACTTGATAAACATCCTCTTCGGTTAATATCATTTCACAGCGTTGTATAGTTTGTATGAATTTAACAAAGGCTGTTCCATGATGTGCAGGCTTGTTGGAGATTTGATTTATTTGGATGTGATAACTCTTGAGGGCAATAAATTTTGCATTACGGGAAGTACAAAAATGTTTTATGTCAACTCAAGCTCGGCGAACATTCTTGACCCAACACCAAGTAAAGCTACTTTTGAAGCAACAACTCTTGTTGTTCTCTTACAGAAGATTAGCCCCAAGTTTAAAAAAGGTAGTAAAGTGTATCGAAGTACTCATTGTTTAGGACTTAAATTTCTCAAAATTTTGCTTTGACAACTAAAACTTATTTCCTTTTGTCCAATCTTCAAGCTTTCCGTGAAATATTGGAGAGTAGAGCTGCCGCCCATCCTTTTGAAAATGTGCAGTCTTTGTTGCCGCCTAATTCATGGCTTGGGTTATACCCCGTTCCTGGTGAGCTCAGCCTCTGGCTTTTTGTTTCATCAGTATTATTATCTTTTCAAATCTTTATGTGGTAGTAATATCTGCTACTAGATTTGGATTATAGTGCTGCTTTTTCTTTAGTGGTGGGTGATATATTTACCCCATCTATTATCTGTGAGAATAAATTGTTTATTGGAAATCTTTCTCTCGGCACATCTAAAATTTGGTTTAGTTGGCTAGTTAGTTTGATGCATTCTTGTTATCATTTACATCATCAGAAGCAAGAAAGTTCTTCAGCTCATTGTGACATGCGATGCTATTACCAGATATTTCATTGATGAATAAATTTTAACAACATTTTTGTTATAATAATAGTATGAAGACAAGGGATACATGCTCCTGATAATTTTGTAAAGCTGATTGCTATTGGTAGTTTCTTTTTTTTTTTTTGGCCCAATTACATTTTGTGACAATGAGTATAAAAAGTAGTTATTTTTATTGAGAAGCGGTCTCACAACCTCTATTTTATGGTTTGATAACATGACAGATGGTTGCTAATGCAATAAATGTTGGCAACATTTCCGTTAAAATATAATAACAGATGGAATCAATTTTTGAATCTTTTATCCAATCTTGGTAGCTTTTTGTAAAGGGTCCTCCTACACTGTAACTCATTATGGTTGATGGATTTGAAACTTTGTTCAAATGATTGAGAAACATAGGTTTCTTTGTGATAGTGTGATATTAATTAATGCTTCTTGCTACTTGTATCTCCTTATATGATTTGGAAGTCAACTTACAATGACATGAATTTTGTAGTTAATATGCATTTCTGAATGATCTTCCTTTTTTCCTTATCAAGCAATGACAGAAAGATTTTATAGTTTACTTATATGTAGTACTATGAGTGAGTTGTAAATGAGAACCTCAGGCTGGCTTCATGTAGTTTGTAATGTGGTTTTATTTGTTGGCAGACCACAGACGTGATGCTGCCAGGGCTGAGAATTCCTTGACTCTTCTATATGGCAGTGAGCCAATTGGCATGCAAAGAGACTGGAATGAGGAGCTGCAATCATGTCGAGAGTTTCCTCATACAACTCCACAGGAGAGGTACCTTTATTTTCTCTCATTCGTAGCTTGATGTCTTTGGAAGTATGCCTGTCCTTTAGTTTGTATGTTGGTAATGACTTATATAATTTATTATCTCTGCTTCTTGGGTTATTTGTCCATTGCTGCAGGATTTTACGGGATAGGGCACTTTATAAAGTGACATCAGACTTTGTTGATGCAGCCATTAATGGTGCTGTTGGAGTGATCAGTGGCTCCATTCCTCCAATAAACCCAACCGACCCAGAATGCTTTCACATGTTAGTGGGTCTTTAACTGTTTTAAAACCTGCAATTTGATACAGATATTCTTGATTTTATTATTTCTTGAAATTCCAACTAGTTTGTGTTCTGCATTCTGATATTTATTATTTAAAAATGTTGAAAAGTATGCATTCCTCCTTCCCCCGCACGAGTTTTCCTTTGCATGGGAAGTTTTTAGCTCATCAGTGTAATTTTGGTATTAGGTATGTGCACAACAATATATTCTTTAGTTTCGCTGTTGATGCTGACCTTGAGAAGCTGTCAAAGAAACAAGCGGATGCTAATTCAAAAACAGGGTGCACAGGCACTCTGCAAAACTCTTCTGATAAAGCTTCTTATAATCCACTTCATGGTGACAGTCTGGTTGCCAATGGGGGCAAAGATGATGGTTCTGGTTCAGATGATCTTATTAATTGCACAGAAGTCACTCAAGATGTTTCTCCTGAGGCTGAGCTGGCTGAGAATGAGCAGGCCACATATGCTTCCGCAAACAATGATTTGAAGGGCACAAAGGCTTACCAGGAAGCTGATGTCCCTGGACTTTATAACCTTGCTATGGCTATAATTGACTACAGGGGTCATAGAGTGGTAGCTCAGGTGTGTAGTGAAGCTCAAATTCACTTATTGCTAACTTTCTCTTTTCTCATGAAGGTGTGATTAATTATAAGATTCAAGTTTATAAAATTAATTTAATACTGGTGTGGCTGTCTAAGAAGCACATATATGGCTGTTTGGTGTTTTACCCATACTGGGTATGTATCAGCTACAGACTTGTGTGAATTGTGAGATTTTCCTTTTTCTTTTTGGAACTTCTTTTCTCAATATATTTTGAAATGCAACGTAATGGATTAGAGCTTGTCACAACATCTTCCAAACGGTGAGCTACAGAATTAGGACATACTGAAATGAGTCAAAACGCCCATGAAACAAGACAAGACCATTGAATTTCTTATTTTTTTTTTTTAGCTTATAGGATGTACTTATATTGGGTAATATTCTTCACTTTTTTTTGTGTAGTGTAATATTTTATTTGAAGTGCCCACCCAATTTTGTATCAGTATTGGTACTTGTGCAGCATAGATTTATCAGAATTTTTTCTGTATAGTGTAATATGGTTGATATTAATAATTATATATTGGATATGAAGCCTAGATGAGTTCTATATTACTTCCTCCATTTCTATATGATAGTCGTTTAAGGTTTATGCACAGGAATTAAGAAACTTATTAAATGACTTTGATTTTAGGAAGAAATAATCATATTGGACAAAATTACTCTTCTATTAAAATATTAAGATATTATCACCTCATCAATTTTCTCTTCCTTATTACTCTCTTTGTTTTGTGTTAGTGGAGATAATAATAAATAAGCGTAAAATTGAAGAGGTAATTAAGTTTTCTTGATTCTCTATGGTGACAAATAATTTGAAACAAAATTAGTTTTGAAAAGTGACAAATAAAAAAGGAAAGGAGTAGTAAATAGGTTTTGCTGACGAGTGCTCTTAAGGCACTAATAATAGAGCATTTAATATCCTCTTCTAAATGCTTCTAATTACTTAAATAAGTAAGTGTTAAATGTTTTTGGGTTCCCTATATAATAAATGCTTTACTTTTTATTTAATACTTTCTAATTTCTATTTTGGTTTTTTTAACCAATGTCCTTTAGGACACTTGTTAGCAAATCCCATATTAAATTGTTTCACCGGAGATGTGATGGATACATACTTCAAATTTGCTTCATTGTTTGTAACTTGAAATCCCACGAATCCTTGTTCACAGTTTAACTTGCTGTTTTGATTTCAAATCATATATTGTGCTCCAGAGTGTCTTACCAGGCATTCTTCAAGGGGACAAGTCGGACTCTCTCTTGTATGGCTCTGTTGACAATGGAAAGAAAATTTGCTGGAATGAAGATTTTCATTCTAAGGTAAGGAAGGAGCTGCAGTTCAATTTAATTTAGTGAGGCTGTCAGATTTCAGTGTTAAATATTATTAATGAAACACTGGGTGACCATCATGCTCACTGTGGGTGACATTAAATTATAAGCAAATTTGCTGTTAGTGGAAAATAACTATGTTTTATATTGCATTATCTGTAAATTGTAACTATACATTCTTTTTGCCCTTGTTCTTTATCAGATAGGTTTTATTTTGCATCTCTTCTAAGCCTTTCTTATGTTAGGTGTCAGAGGCTGCCAAACGCCTTCATTTGAAGGAACACTCAGTCCTTGATGGATCTGGAAATGTCTTCAAATTAGCTGCACCAGTGGAATGCAAGGGCATTGTTGGTGGTGATGATCGGTAATTATTCTTGAGTTAGTTTGTTATTTTTATACAGTTTATGTGTGTTGTTGATGACCTCTCTACGGATTAGCTAGTGAATCATAGGATAGGCCTGATTTCCAACTACACCAAAGATTTTGATTTGAACAGTGCTGATCATTAGATTTTTTTTTTAACTCCATTCTGGCTATTTTTGTATGTTATTTATTGTCGAAGAATGTTGTTGAACACTAATAGATTGGAAGTTAGCCAAGCACATCATGTCCGTTACAATGTTAATTTTAGTTTATCACAACTTACATTTGCGTAGCCCATTGCCTATTGTAGTACTGCTGTGCACTGATGCTCTTCTTGTTTTGTAATCAAATCAGACATTATCTTCTTGATTTGTTGAGGGTAACTCCTCGGGACGCAAACTATACTGGACCTGGTTCTCGTTTTTGCATCTTGAGACCAGAATTAATTACTGCCTTTTGTCAGGTAACTACAGTACTCTGATGTTAACAATATTTGGGATTTGCTTTGTATATTCAGTTTCACAGTGCTGACTCTTTGTGGGAATAGGCCCAAGCAGCGGAAACATCAAAATTGAAAGAGACGAATTCTCAAGGGGCAGGCAACATGGCCACTGATTCTCAAGATGCCATTGATTCTCAAAATGCCACTGATTCTGACAAGCTGGCAAGTGTCATAGCAGTGAAATATATGCTTTTATTGTGTTTTTCTTAAACAAATTCTTTTCTTAACTCCTTCCTGCATTTAAGGACAATCTTGACTATAGTTTTCTATATAAGTTTGATATGAAATTTATTTTGTTTTTAAAGTTAGCTATGTATTATGACTTGTACTAATATATCCTCCATTTCTATTCTGAAAAGGAACTTACTTGTTTCAACTTCATACAGTACCAGGTTCACTTCGTTGCCTGTGCATGTTTGAACATTATTGCATTGTGGTCATACACTTTCTCTACCTAGATTTTGTGGGTCTAAAAGGATAAATAAGACTAACTTGAGTATTCAACTGATCGATGGACTGTATTTCTTGCACGAAGGATTACTGCTGGAATGGAAAAGCAGAAGAAATAACTCGAAAAATCATGTTTGCTCTTTTTTTTTTCTTCTTCTCTGTAAACCCTTAATAGAAATGGAGGATAAGAAAGGAGAGAGAGATAGAGAGAGAGAGAGAGAGAGAGAGAGAGAGAGAGAGTGCTCAATATAATTCTGTTATAATCATTACACCATAGTGAGCATACATAATGGACAGATATAGAGGCGTCAGGCTGATAGGAATCTTTCTAGAAGAATTCCTCTAACAAACAAATGATATGTCAGCATTCTAGAATAAGGGCTGAAATAAGAAAAGGCCCAATACAATATTACTCTAATACACCCCCTTATAAGTGGAGGGCAGGTGTGTAGAGTACTTATCAACAACTCCAAGATTGCTTCTAAGTTCTTCAAATCTGGACTGTGTGAGAGGCTTGGTTAGCAAATCAGCAACTTGATCAGTGCCAGGGATATGAATGATAGAAAGAGTTTTGCTGATAACTTTTTCCCTTACAAAGAAGAGATCAAGTTCCATGTGTTTGGTTCTTGAGTGTAGAATAGGATTATGTGAGAGAGATACAGTGCTAAGATTGTCACAATAAATGACAGGTTGCCTAATATCTACTTGCAACTCTTTGAGCAAAGATTGGACCCACATAACCTCAGATGTAGTTGTTGCCAAGCTTCTATATTCTGCCTCTGTGGTGGATCTTGCAACTAGGGTCTGTTTTCTAGACCACCATGAGATTAAATTTGGACCAAAATACACACATGAGCCAGAGGTTGACCTTCTGTCATCAAGGTCAGCAGCCCAATCTGCATCACTAAAGGCCTGCAGAGTGAAGGGCAGACCTTTTGGAGCAGGTTTCAGTAGTAAACCATGAGATGCAGAACCTTGGAGATATCTCAGTATCCTTTTGCCTGCTTTCCAGTGTTCTTCCAAGGGCTGAGCCAAAAACTGACACACTTTACTGACACTGTAGCATATTTCTGGTCTTGTGATGGTTGCATATTGCAAGGCTCCAACAATGGATCTGTAGAGAGAGGGATCAGCCATGTAGTTTCCTCCATACTTGGTCAGTTTACAATTGCTTATCATGGGTGTAGGCAAGCCTTTTGCATCAGTCATATTGGCTTTGCAAAGAAGATCTTTTATATATTTGGTTTGGGAAAGCAGTAAGGCACCATTAGGCAACTTCTTTACCTCAACTCCAAGAAAATAATCAAGCTCTCCTAATTGTTTGAGAGCAAACTCAGAATTTAGTTTAGAAATTAGATCATGAATCCTCTTAGGACAAGATCCTGTGACAATTATGTCATCAACATAAATTAGGACATAAGTTGAGTGTCCAGCTTTTGTGTGAATAAAGAGAGAGGGGTCACATTTGCTAGAGTGAAATCCAAACTGAATTAGAGTCCTGGTTAGCCTCTCAAACCAGGCTCTAGGTGCCTGTTTGAGGCCATAGATGGCCTTGTTGAGTCTGCAGACCTGGGCTGGATTCCCACTGATAAAACCAACAGGTTGGTCCATGTATACCTCTTCCTCAAGCACTCCATTGAGGAATGCATTGTTGACATCAAGTTGCTGAATTGGCCAATTATTGGTGATTGCCAAGGTGAGAATAAGCCTAATAGTTACAGGTTTAACCACAGGAGAGAATGTTTCAGTGTAGTCTCGGCCAAGTTGTTGGTGAAAGCCCTTAGCAACCAACCTTGCCTTGTACTTATTTACAGTCCCATCAACATTTTCTTTAATTCTGAACACCCACTTACAACCAATAGCTTGCCTAGTGGGAGGACGATCAACAAGAGTCCAAGTTCCATTAGCAACAAGAGCATTGTACTCAGATTGCATGGCTTGATGCCAATGAGGGCTAGCCAGGGCCTGTTTTGGTGAAGAGGGTTCTGCCAGTGTTAATAGTATAGCAGGGTCAGTTCTAGACTTAGATCGGGTAGTCATAGGGTGGACATTTGTGGGTTGGAAAACAGTGTCAGTGGGCTGACGAGAGGGACAGGAGACAGGATTAAGAGACTGACTAGAAGAGCTAGGAACAGAATCAGTGGGGGACACTGAAGGAGAATATGGAGGTGTGAGGCCAGAATGGAGAGAAGGAAAGAGGGGAGACTCGGATAGAGAATTAGAGGTAGGAGTGTGTGAAGTAGAGGGATAATGGGTGGGATTGGGAATAGGTGACTGAGTTTGACTGAGATTATGGACACTATTAGGAGAGGAAGTGTCATGAGAGGGAGGAGGAACAGGTGCAGCTAGGGGTGGGCATAGGTCAGGCTATGGCCTAGCCTATTTAAGACTTAGCATGGCTTAGCCTATTTAACAAAAAGGTCAGGTCAAGGCTTTTTAAAAAGCCTATATAGTTAAAGAGGCCAGGCTAAGGCTTTAAAAAAAGTCTATTAGGCCTATCAGGCTGGCCTATTTAACAAACGTACACACACACACACAAACACACACACACGCATATATATAATTTAATATATAATACTATAATATATAAAATATTATTTATAATATTTATAGCATTTGAAAGTAAAGGCCTATTGGTCCATTTAAATGTAGAGGTCTACTTGCATATTTATTTGTGGAGGCCTAACGATCTATTTATCAGTATAGGCCTATCAATTTCTTTATCATTAGAGGCTTACAAGCCTATTTACAAGGTAGGGCCTATGACCTATTTATAGGTGGAGGCATATTTAAAGGTCTTGTTGAAAAGTAGGCTTTTAAATAGGCTTTCAGGCCAGGCCAGGCTTTGAAGTAGGCTAGGCCAAACCTTAAAAATTGGCCTATATCAGGCTAATAGGCCAGGCTCAGGCCTTGAGATTGGAACACAGGCCAGGCTCAGGCTTGTCAGGGCCTAGCTCGGCCTAGCCTATTCCCACCCCTAGGTGCAGCTGATGGTGTAACAATAGAGAGAGGAATAGGATTGACAAAGAGTTGCTGTTGAGGACTGGAGTTTTGTTCTACAGAAAGTTGCTTGGCAAAAGGGAATTTGTTTTCATCAGATTGTACATCCTTAGAGATGTACATTCTTCCTTCTTTGGAAAGGCACGAGTATCCTTTGTGGGATGAGGAATAACCAAGGAAAGTGCATTCACTTGACCTTAGTTCAAGTTTGTGTTTGGTGTAGGGTCTAAGGCAAGGATAGCAAGCACACCCAAAGACCCTAAGGGAAGTATAGTCCGGTTTAGTTTTGTAAAGGATAAAATAGGGTGATTTATTTTGTAAAGTAGGGGTAGGAAGTCTGTTGATAAGGTACACAGCTGTGTGAAAGGCATATTCCCAATATTGCATAGGTAGGGAGGCTTGAGCAAGTAAAGAAAGACCTGTGTCCACTATGTGTCTATGTTTTCTCTCCACACTCCCATTTTGGTGATGAGTGTGAGGACAAATGACACGATGAAGAACACCAAGTTCTGAAAGAAATTTAGAAAAAGGTCTAAATTCTCCCCCCCAATCAGCTTGAACAGCTTTAATATCAGTTTGAAATTGAACTTTGACAAGTTCCCTGAACTGTTTAAAGAGATTGAGAGTTTCAGATTTTTGTTTGAGCATGAAAATCCATGTATATTTGGAGCATGCATCAACAATGGACAAGTAGTAAGAATGTCCCGCAGTTGATGCAATAGGAGCAGGACCCCAAAGATCCATGAATAACAACTCAAAAGGTCTAGAATAGGTTGTAGTGGAAAGATGAGAAGGAAGTCGATGAGATTTGCCAAGACAACATGCAACACAAAAATCCATTATATTCTTTGTAATTTTTGGAACATTACATTGATTGAGAATATATTTTACAGCAGACTCATTGGCATGTCCTAACCTACAGTGCCAAATGTGATAAGAGTAAGGCACTTTGTTACAATGATCAGCTGCACTAGTATCCCTAGGACTAGAATTAATAGAAACAGAACTATGGTTGCAAGTAGATGCACTTGCAACACTAAGACAACTAGGAGTAGATGCTTTGGCTGGAGTAGATGGCCTTGGAGACACAAAGAAATTGTGGAAGACATATAAGCCATCAGGATTGACAGTGCCTTCTAACACGACCTTTTTATCAACCTGAGATTTGACAAAGAAACCATGAGGTAGAAATTCAAAGTAGACATTATTATCCCTAGAGAACCTACTAACACTAATAAGATTTTTTGTGATGGCTGGAACATATAATAGGTGTTGTAGTTTGAATGTAATATTTTGGTTAAAAGGACTATTAACACAAGCAGAGCCCATAGTATCAATAGAAAGGCCAAGTCCATTACCCATAAAGATGTTATCAGGACTAGTGTAATCTGAGTGCAAAGTAAGATTGGCCAAGTTGGATGTCACATGATGAGTGGCACCACTATCAGGGTACCAAACACTGCCTGTGTCAGTTCCAGAATTCGATGCAACCATAGCCATAGGACCTGATGATGACAGAGAGCTGGATGGAGCAGAGTTCTGAGAGTGCCATGGCAGTGGAAGAAGAGGAGGAGCTGGAGCAGGAAGAGGAGCAAGAGGAGGAGTACCAGATGGTCCAGACTGAGTGATAGGAAGAGTGGGACGAAAATGCTGGCTAGGAGAAGGATAGCCATAAGTCTGGTGCTGAGTTTGATTGCCATAACCGTGAGGAGAAGGACCAGAAGCTTGCTGCTGAGGAGCATAACCCTGAACATAGCTCTGCTGATTAGTGCCATATCCTTGATGTTGGTATTGGTTGTTAAAAGATTGGTCGTGAGAAGAGTAGTCATAGCCTTGACCACGGCCACCACTATCATAGGACTGATCAAAACGGTACCAACAATTGAGTGCTTCATGGCCTCCCCTTCGACAGATCTGCCAATAAGGTCTTGGGCCGGAACGACCTCCTCTACCACGGCCAGAACGGCCACCAGCCCACCTCGATAAGGAGAGCCAAAAGTGGGAGTAGATGGTGGAAAATGCGAGTGTGGAAAATAGCCTTGAGATGGAGATAAGGTAGAGGAAGGTGGTACCTGAGTGGGGAGATTCAGTGCTGGAGTGGTGGAGTGAGCAATATTGACCGAAAAGGCATCTGAGGTCAACTGAGATTCTTTGGCCTTGTTACGCTCAAGACGCGATTCACGGGACAGAAGAAGCGCCTCCACCTCAGCAATGGAACAGGTGTTCGAGCGACTTTCGATCGTCGGGAAAAGAATATGATAATCCTCCGGCAACCCTTCAAGGATGGCTTCAAGGTGTTCCTGAAGTGAAATGGGGTTCCCAATGGAAAGAAGAGCATCAGCGAGGGCCGTGATGCGAGAGAGATACTCTGAAATAGTCCGATCGCCCTTTACCATGTGACGGAGCTCGGAACGGAGCTGGGTGCTGCGAGCTTTGGTTTGGGAGTTGAAGTAGCTGTGGAGTTCATCCCACAACTGCCAGGCATGCAAACAGCCAACCACCCTTGCATGGATGGTGTCAGAGATGGAATTGAGAAGCCAGATAAAGAGGTGCTGGTCTTGAGCTTCCCAACTGAGAACCTCGGGGCTAACGACGCCATTGAGACGATCAGAGTCCGAAAGATACCGAGGTGGGATGCACGGGCACACAACGTATCGTTCAAGACGATTAGCACGCAGGACCGCCTCGACAATCTGCTTCCAGTGAAGGAAGTTCTTGTCTGTTAGCTTCGTGGTTATGATCGAGGACAAGTTCGGAACAGAGGAGACCGGTGGTGGAGTAGGAGGAGGTGGTGGAGGAGGAGGCGGTGGTGGTGGGGGGTCATCTTCGTTGTGAGCGGAATGCATGGTTTAGATTGAAGCTCTGGATACCATAATAGAAATGGAGGATAAGAAAGGAGAGAGAGATAGAGATAGAGAGAGAGAGCGAGAGAGAGAGAGAGAGAGAGAGAGTGCTCAATATAATTCTGTTATAATCATTACACCATAGTGAGCATACATAATGGACATATATAGGGGCGTCAGGCTGATAGGAATCTTTCTAGAAGAATTCCTCTAACAAACAAATGATATGTCAGCATTCTAGAGTAAGGGCTGAAATAAGAAAAGGCCCAATACAATATTACTCTAATAACCCTAAAGTTTAACATGGTATTTGGGCGGTACCATCCACCTTGGATGGGTTGATCGTTTCCAGTGGTGTTGAGTTCTGAGGAACTCTGTATATTCTCCCATTTGTTTTCCATAAATCCTTCTACTTTCTTCTGTTCTCTTTTATATATTTCTGAGTCAGAATAAGTTCTCACATGTATTTGACATATGAGAAATTAAAAATGTTTTTCAAGTCACTAATATGATCTTTGCGCAACCAAGGTGCCTGCACTTACGTTTTCCAGGTGCCTGCGGTGGTTTGTGGCTTCCTATGTTTTCTGACACTGTTCTCTGCTGTTACTTTCACATGCTCTCCGTGCAAGATTCAGCAGCGACCCTCTAGGGTATGACTAGGACATGTGACTAGCCTGGGGTACTCGCCATCGATGGAGATGGCGGCTAGGAGGAGCTCCAGCAAGCTCTGTTTTTTCTCACTTTTCAGTTTCAGAACTTATCCCTCTTCTGATGATCTCTCCTTTTGTCCTTCTAGTGGTGTCTCCTCTCGTCCTCTCCTCTGCTGCTGAGCTGACAATGATTTGGGTTACCGAAGATCCCTTTTGGTGAGTGCTCTGTTATACTGCAGTTGAGCTTGGTCTGGTAGCCATGGAGACTATCGCATGGTGTGCATGAAGTCTGGACTTCTTGGCGATCTGGAGACCGGTTGTGTGAACCAGTGTTTAAGGAGAAATGCTGAATTTCGTCATTGTGGACCCACATTTTGGCTGAAACTTGAGCGGAGAGACTTTAGAAGTTCTAGTTGGTGGTGTCTAGAAGCATTTGGTTGGCTATGGTGTTCTGGTGATTGTTGTTCATTCTTTGTTTGGCTTGGGATTTGCTTT
Organism: Ammopiptanthus mongolicus; assembly: GCA_039655645.1. Classification (NCBI taxonomy): domain Eukaryota; kingdom Viridiplantae; phylum Streptophyta; class Magnoliopsida; order Fabales; family Fabaceae; genus Ammopiptanthus; species Ammopiptanthus mongolicus. The sequence continues at coordinate 22,350,638 of CM077351.1, forward strand.
GTTTGGTTGCTGATTTGTTGTTCTGCCTCTGTATGGCATGTTTGGTTGTTCTGTCTTCATTTGGACTGTTTGGTCTCTCTTGCATCTCTGTATGGCCTGTTTGCCATCGAACTAGTTTGTCAAGGGTTTGTGGTTTGAAGACTTTGGGCACTAGTAATGGTTAATGGGTGGCACGATGCCCGGTTCAATGTTTTGGAGATCTGGTTGGAGATTGTTGTTGTTGGGTCGTATGATACCTGACATAATGTTTTGAAGATTGGTTTGGAAGTCCAGGGTCTAAGGACAAAGGTCGAAGACTCCAGAAACACTCATTTGCTTGGGACGCGTCCCAGGGAGAAGTTAGGAACTATCTGTCAAGGACGTTTCCAAGGCTTTGTTATTCAAAGGGAGTACTAGTTTCTTTTGTTTTTTTTTACTGAGATCGGCTGAGTTTAAATGTTGGTGGTCTTTGTTTTTAGTTTATGGGTTCGCTACTTGTAATAAGCTTAAAGCTTAGTAAGCTTTAACTTGAGGATCAGTGTTAGAATACATTAGGGTTATTAGTAGTGGGCTTGGGTTAGAGACCATTTCAAAGAGAGAGGGAGAGAGAAAGAGAGGCTTAGTCCCATGTGGTTCTGTCTCACAGCTCATTTGCTTTAGTAGGTGAGTGGTCTCATGCAAATTTGTCAGTCATTTGCTTTAGCAAGTGAGTGAATTAGTTGAATAAGGAAAACTAAATGATGTTAACATTTGTTTTTGATGTTGGGTTGGCTTGTTTCAGGGGTTGCCCTCGCATTCTTTAAACCCTAAATCTTTGGTGTTTTGAGTTAATACTTGGATAAATTTTCTAATTTATTAGCAAGAACAATTTCTCTTGACACAAAAGAGAAAAACATCAAGTATTTTCTCAGTCTTATTCTATCCTTCATACTTTCGCTCTTTCAAAATTTTCTTCAATCTCCACCATTGACTAGTAGTAGTAGTATTTGACCTAATTAGTGGTATAAATAGAATGGTTATTGTATCTCAAATCAATTGTATTCAGTGTTATCAAATAGCAGCCATGGTGGCGCCACGCCGTGAATTGCGGCCGCCACAGCCATGGCACCATGGTGATGGTGGAGATGGCACCTTGAAACCCTTCCTTTTTGTTTTTTGGAGGCATTTTCATACTTATGGCTAGGTTTTATTTTATAAAACCTCTTCTTTTCGACCAAGAGACTCACTCAGCAGCTTCCCTCTCTTTGTTTAGACCTCCCACTCCCACCCACTCTCATCTTTGACCACTATCTTCTTTAGTGCGCAACCATCTCCGGCGACCTCCACCCAGAGACTGCCACGGTTTGTTTCTGTTTTCTGAGGTACCAGTACCTGCCTTTTCCCTTTCTGATTCTCTTGATGAAGCAGCCACCGTTCTTCTCATTTTCTGTTTTTTTTTTGCTTTTTCCTGTCTCTGAATCTCTGTTTTATTTTTTTGCTCTCCTATCCCTGACTCTCTGTTTATGAACCCGTCACCATTCTTGTCTGCTTTTTTACTTTTCTTTTTTTCCTTTTTCCTGTCTCTGACTCTGTTTGATGAACCAGCCACTGTTTCTCCACTTGTTTTTTTCCTGCTTTTTCCTGTCTCTGACTCTTTGATTAATTTTATTTCACAGAATATATTTCTAGTTTTGTTTGTCTATACACATGATTTATGATGGAACATTATGGTGTCGTTTGATCCATGTAGCCGACCCCACCTAGTGGGAAAAGGCTTGGTTGTTGGTATATGTCTAGTTTTGTTTGTCTTAGTATATGTTATTAGTTTTTATTGTTTATTTTATTTAGCAGTTTTTTTTGTATATATATATATATATATATATATGTATAATTCAGCTGCCGAGTTTGCAACACAAATTTGGCGGATTTTCGGCTTTCCACCATGGACTGCCATCCACATATAATAACACTGATAGTATTCAATTTTCTATTGTCAGCTGTCATTCTTTTTCTCTCTAAGCCCTAAAGTTGTAAATGTGGGAATTAAGGATATTTTCTTGGTGATTAGATTTGAATATAGCACATATAAACTATGATTATATGCTTTAATTGCTTTCTGCAGGATTTAACAAAGGAAGAGAAGACTGATGATGTTAAAGAACCTGCTTCTGCATCTTCTGAAGCCTCTGTTCGCTATGATGAAATTGTTTTTAATCCTAATGTCTTCACTGAATTCAAACTGGCTGGGAGTTCAGAGGTTTTTTTAATCTTATTTAGCCTTTATCTACCCCTAAATATATATCTTCTCTCTCTGTCTGTCTCTTTCTATCTAACATTATGTTTCCCTGTTTATCTCCATGTGGTCTGTATTTGTCTACTTTTTGCTTGAAAACATCATGGTGCACTCTTAGCATTCACAATATTCTTATATTGTTGTATTTGATCATATTCACCAGGAAATAGCAGCTGATGAAGATAATGTGAGAAAAGTTGGTCTATATCTTACTGATGTTGTGCTTCCGAAGTTCATACAAGACCTTTGCACACTTGAAGTGTCGCCTATGGATGGCCAGACATTAACAGAAGCACTCCATGCTCATGGAATTAATGTTCGCTATATTGGCAGTGTAAGCACTGTATTTTTGTCAATATTGCTGCAATAATTTCTTTTAGGAGTTGGTCAAGTTAATTAGGTTCCATTTCATTTGGTGGTTTGCTTGTCATTTCCTTACTTGTCTTTTGATACTAGTTTCATTGCTGCTGATATGCCCTTATTTCTCTGAAAGGTGGCTACCGGGACTAAACATCTACCACATCTGTGGGATCTGTGTTGTAATGAGATTGTTGTCAGATCTGCCAAGCATGTTATCAAGGTGATAAAATCATCTCAGCTTCAACATTTCTTTTACGTCAGTTTTTCTCTTTCATATTTAGTTTTAAAATAAATTAAAATGCCTGAAAATGCTCTTTGATCTTGTAATTCATTCTGGAGCATGAACAGTCTGATGATCCATTTGAAACAATTGAGAGTTTGGTTTGATGATCCTTGTTCAAAGCTCCAAGCTATTCCCAAAATGAATGTCTTTTTGGGATCAGAAAATATTATTAGTTTTATTACTACTAATTGGATCATACAGGGAATAAGCTATATTTTGAAAATCACTTCCTGTTTTGTCCACTTGCACCGATAACATGAATGATAATTAAGATATACTGTTCATATTTAGTGGGTCTTTACTTTTTCTCAATCATATACCATTTGCAGGACTTATTGAGAGACACAGAGGATCATGATCTTGCACCGGCAATATCTCATTTCTTGAACTGCCTATTTGGAAATTGTCAAGCTCCTGGTGGAAAAGTAATTGCAAATACTATGCAGTCCAGAACTCCTAAAAAGGCATGTCCAGTATGATTGACTTTTGAGATAACAGCAACTATTATTTCCTAATTTGCTTATTCTTGTATCCCATGATCCCTTTAATTAATCTGTGAACTACGCCTTCTCTTCTTTGGCTGTACAAACCACTTTTTTTCTTGTCAAATTTTATAATCCTTGCTTTTTAATTTACAGGAACATGCAGGACATCGGTCTCCAGGAAAGCGTTCTAAAGGGCAAGCACGATGGAAAGGCAGGGCATCTTTAAGAAAGAGTCAACCTTTGTATATGAATATGAGCTCTGAAGCTCTTTGGTCAGACATTCAAGAATTTGCAATGATCAAATACGAGGTACCAGCTATTGCCAAACTTGAATGTATAATTTTAACTTGGGCAGTCTAATTATGAAGGTTAGGTGTTTCCATGACCAATCTGTTCAAAGTACATCTGAAAGTATGTAAATTTGTTATTTTCACTGCTTTTAGTTGAATGAGAGGTTTGCCTAGCTGTGAAGTTGTCCTTGTGGGGTTTGCTAAGTGGATCTTTATTAAATGTTATTACATTCTAATATTTGAAAGCTAAACATCAACCTGTGCTCATTCTGTGTTTCTTTTTATGTTTCATCTGTAACTTTGTTGCTGTGCATTTGAACTTTGAATCAATTTGTTGCAGTTTGAGTTGCCAGAGGATGCAAGGTCCCATGTGAAGAAAATTTCTGTAATACGTAATCTCTGTCAGAAAGTAAGTATAAGATCATTTATTCAATTCATATTTGACTTGTTAGTGGTGTAAATAGTTTTTACTGATCTTTCATGGTCTGACTTTTATGATCTTTCAATACTTCTGATAGCATGAAGCTTTAGAAAAATACTTCTCTTTTTTAATCTTTGCTCCCAATTTATGCTATATCATTGTGATCTTTGTATATGTAAAATATTTCTCATCTAAGCCTTATATTTCGTTATGCATGTCAGAAAAGAAGGATGGGATATATTTTCACTATCTTTTCCTTTTTATCATATAAAAATAGTATTGCTTTTTCTAAATTTATAATACTTTAGTTTTTTTGATCTTTCTGACTTTGCTCATGTTTTGTGCAATGAATGCTTGAACTTGCTGTCAGCAATACTTTTTATTGTCAGGTTCTGGTAATACTTGTGAATAGTTTTTGAAAGGATCTTGATGTTATCCACTACTACCTCTGATGTTGAATACTGCCCTCATCAATTTTAATGCTGTTAAACTTGAGTGAGTGTTTTCAGCGTGCTTAAACAATGCCTGGTTTTCAGGTTGGTATAACCATTGCAGCTCGAAAATATGATCTCAATTCTACAGCACCCTTCCAAACATCAGATGTCTTGGACCTCTGTCCAGTGGTCAAGCATTCAGTTCCTGCTTGTTCAGAAGCCAAGGAACTTGTGGAAACCGGAAAACTTCAATTGGCTGAGGTATTTACCATGCTTTATATTGTTTTTAAGTATTATTAGAGTATGTGCGTGTTATCCTAGTGCTGTGCACATTGGATTACTGACTCTGCTGAGTCAGCTAGACTGTTAGACTGTTAGCAGTTAGTTACAGGTCAGTTTCAGGTAGTTGGGCCTTGGCTTCTCAAGGACTCTACCGATCATACTATATATATGATCTCTCTGTACTAGCATAATCAAGTTTTTCTAATACACAAGAATATTTAGTTTCTCTACCTCTCTTCTCTCTTCTCTCTTCTCTTCTCTCATCACCATAGCTGACATTCTAACATGGTATCACGAGCTTGACTCGGCCATGACTTTCGCATTTCCCGATGGCACACCGCCACCACCTCCGCCACCTGTGGCGGCGGTGGCGCAACTCCCAAACCTTTCTGCTGTAGTAACCAACAAACTCACCGATAAGAATTTTCTTCACTGGAAACAAATTGTCGAAGCAGTGATTCATGCAAATCGCCTCGAGAGATTTGTTGTTTGTCCACCATTCCTCCACGGTTTCTCTCTGATGACGATCGCCTCACCGAAACAATTAATCCAGAGTACTTAGCATGGGAAGCTCAGGATCAACACTTGTTCATTTGGATGTTGAACTTGATTTGCGATTCAGTTCATGCGCGTGTTGTCGGTTGCACACACTCATGTCAGCTATGGGATGAGCTCCATAGCCACTTCAACTCTCAGACCAAAGCGCGAAGTACTCAATTGCGCGCCGAACTTCGCCATATGGTGAAGGGAGATAGAACAATTTCTGAGTATCTTCTTCGCATTAAGGCGATTGTGGATGCATTGATCTCAATTGGTAATCCTGTCACGCACCGAGAACATGTTGAGTCGATTCTTGAAGGATTGCCAGAAGAATATCACTTTGTTTTTCCCACAATTGAAAGCCGTGTTGAGCCCTATTCCATTGCAGAGATTGAATCTTTGCTTCTTTCACGTGAATCTCGATTAGAAAGGTCAAAACCCAAGGTGTCAGCGGATGCATTCTCGGTTAATGTTGCTCAAACTGTTTCTTCCACACAATCCTCAACTCAGGTAGCATACTCATCTACACCTCCACCTCCTTGCAATTTTCCTTCTACTGAGATCTATCAGCAATCTAATGTCGATTTTCACTCTGGAAATGGCTACTGAGGTGGAAGAGGTGGTCGAGGTGGCTTTCGAGGACGTGGCCATAGTGGTCGAGGTCAGTTTGGTGGTTATGGCTCCTGTCAAATTTGCAATAGGAACAACCAACCACTGTTGATTGCTACTATCGCTATGATGATGCTACACAATACAACCCGGGCAGAGGTCAGCATAATGGTAATGGTGCTCAGTTTGTTCAAGAACCGCTGGGTGGATTTGGTTCACAATATCACCAAGGCAGAGGGCAGAACTACTATGGCAACTCGTATGGTTATGGCAGAGGTCAGAACTCTGGTCAGGGAAACTTTAATGGCTTTGCACAGTCATCACAAACATCATCTGTACAATTTCATCAAGTTGCACCACCTGCTCAGCTCCCTGCTCCTCAGCCCCTGCTCTCACTACCTTGGCACACAGCCAATTCCACTTAACCTCCTACTACTTAGCAAGCACCCACTCCTATGGCCATGGTTGCCTCCAACTCTGGTTCAGATCCTAATGTTTGGTATGCGGATAGCGGAGCTACACATCACATCACTGCTGACCCAACAAACTTGAGCAATCAGACAGATCAATGTGGCTCCAACCACATCTATATGGGTAACGGTTTTGGTCTCAAAATTCATGCTGTTGGTACTACAACTGTTAGATCTTCTTTTGATAGCACTGTTCATCTTAAACTTAATGATTTACTCTATGTCCCAACTATCACCAAAAACCTGTTAAGTGTCAGTAAGTTCTCCCCATGATAACAATGTTTTCTTTGAGTTTCATCCTCATGTTTGCTATGTCAAATCTCAGGACAATAGAAGGCTTCTCCTAGAAGGGTCTATCACCTCTGATGGTCTATATGTTTTCTCCAACTTCCCTGTAGTTGCCAAGCAAGCTTCAGCAGCTGCCTCTAGTCTCTCTAGTCTTCCTATCTGCTTAAGTGCCTCTTGTAACCCTTCAATTCCAAAGAATGTTGTGTCCAGTTCTGTTTGTAATAACACTAGTTCTAGCTGTAATGTTCCTAAGGATAGTGCTCAGTGTAATAAAGTGCCATTATCCCATTTTATGTGGCACTGTAGGCTAGGGCATGCCAATGACAATGCTGTAAAACAGATTTTTACAACAATGTAATGTTCCTCATATTAATAAACAAGTGTTTGACTTTTGCACTGCTTGTTGTCTTGGGAAAATCAAAAAGACTACCTTCCTAACCCTCACACACCACTTACTCTACACCCTTTGAACTTTTGTTTCTTGATTTGTGGGGTCCTGCCCCTATTATATCATCCACATGGTACTCTTACTACCTATCTATTGTAGATGCTTGTTCCAAGTTCACTTGGATTTTTCTCCTAAAACAAAAATATGAAACTCTAACAATCTTCCAACAATTTAAGGAACTTGTTAAGGTGCAATTTCAAGCCTCCATTAAAGCTGTTCAAACTGATTGGGGAGGGGAGTTTCGCCCCTTCACCAAGTTTCTCACTACCTTAGGCATTCACCACGGAGTTATTTGCCCCCACACTCACCATCAGAATGGGAGTGTGGAGAGGAAGCATAGGCACATTGTGGAGACAGGCCTTGCTCTCCTTGCTCAAGCCTCACTCCCAATGAAATTTTGGGATCATGCCTTTCAAACTGCAACTTACCTCATAAACCGATTGCCCACTCCTACACTTCACAATCAAACTCCTTTCTCCATCCTTTATAACACTGTTCCTGACTACTCCTTCCTTAGGGTCTTTGGGTGTGCTTGCTACCCATGCCTTAGACCCTACAACAAAAATAAACTAGAATTTAGGTCGGGTGAGTGCACATTTTTAGGGTACTCCTCCACTCATGAAGGGTACAAGTGCCTCTCCAAGTAAGGTAGACTGTATATCTCCAAAGATGTACAGTTCAATGAACATCTCTTTCCCTTTGCTACCCCACACACACCAGTTGCGCAACCTGCCTCCCAACCTGAGATCACATGCCCTATGCCTCTCACAGTTGTCCAGCAACCCTAGTACAACACTGACACTGTCTCTAGTAACCACTCAGCTTCTTCTTCTGTCAACTCTAGTCCTCCCAGTGCTCAACCTTTCCCAGTTTTTGGCACTGCTGCCATCTCCTCTCCCAATCCTTTGAGTTCTGCCTCTACTAGTTTCGTATTTGTCCCTCAGGGTCCTGTCACTTGCCATAACCCTGTCCCACCAGCTCAGCCCCTCACTATAGTTCCTCCATCTCCATCTCTCACTCATTCTTCTTCGAACACCTCTTCCTTCCTTGACCTATACTCTGGTCTCACACCTCTTTATCCATCAAGTCAGTCAGTCTCTCCTACTCCTCAACCCATCGACACTCATCCTATGATCACTAGGTCTAAGGTTTCAGTGCTAAATAAGGGAGCTCCTACAGTGTTGCTAACACATGTGGAATCCACCTCTCCAAAAGAGGCCCTAACTGTTCCCAAATGGAAAGAAGCCATGCAACTAGAATATGAGGCTCTAATGGCATCTACCTCCCAAACAGGCAGGCCATTGGTTGCAAGTGGGTATTCCGGATCAAAGAAAATTCTGATGGAACTATCAACAAATACAAAGCTAGGCTGGTTGCAAAGGGGTTTCATCAAAAACATGGTTGTGACTACACTTAAACTTTCGGTCCAGTGGTTAAACCAGTCACTGTTAGAGTGCTTCTGACCTTGGCAGTCACTCACGGTCCATACAACAGCTTGATGTTAATAATGCTTTCCTCAATGGTGTTTTGGAGGAAGAAGTATACATGGATCAGCCAGTTCGCTTTCAAAGCCAACAACCAGGCCTAGTATGCAAGCTCAACAAGGCCATATATGGCCTCAAGCAGGCCCCAAGGGCTTGGTTTGAAAGGTTAACCAAGGCCCTGGTTCAGTTTGGCTTTCAGTCAAGCAAATGTGACCCTTCTCTGTTCATTCACTACAAGTCAGGCCATTCCACCTATGTGTTAGTCTATGTCGATGATATAATTGTAACTGGCTCATCCTCTCAGAGAATTACAGAGCTTATCTCCAAATTGAATGCTGAGTTTGCTCTAAAACAGCTAGGGGAACTTGATTACTTTCTTGGTATAGAAGTGAAGAAGTTGCACAATGGCGGTCTTATTCTCTCTCAAACCAAATATATTAAAGATCTCTTGACCAAAGCTCACATGGCAGAAGCAAAGAGTATGCCCACACCTATGATTAGTAACTGCAAACTCACAAAAATTGGAGCCAACTACATGGAGGACCCTACTCTCTATAGGTCTATAGTGGGGGCACTCCAATATGCTACAATTACTAGGCCTGAAATCTGCTTCAGTGTAAGCAAGGTGTGTCAGCTTTTGTCTCAACCGTTGGAGGAGCATTGGAAAGCAGTAAAACGAATTCTAAGATACCTCCAAGGGACTTCTACACATGGCCTTGTACTCAGACCAGCACCTAAAACAAAACCCCTCACCCTACTGGCCTTCAATGATGCGGATCGGGCAGCAAACCTAGATGATAAAGGGTCAACTTCTGGTTCATGTGGCTACCTAGGGCCAAATCTTGTGTCATGATGGTCAAGAAAACAACCCTTAGTGGCCAGGTCTAGCACAGAGGTCGAGTACAGAAGCCTTGCTGCCAGTACCACAGAGGTCCTTTGGCTCTAGTTTCTGCTCAAAGAGCTCAAGGTTGACACCCTGCAACCAGTAATATGGTGTGATAACCTGAGCACTGTTTCTCTCTACCATAACCCAGTGCTCCACTCCAGAACAAAGCACATGGAACTAGATCTCTTCTTTGTTAGGGAACGAGTCATCAACAAGTCTCTTTCAGTCTGCAACATCCCTAGTTTGGATCAGGTTGCAGACCTTCTTACAAAACCATTATCTCAGTCCCCATTTGAACAACTGAGAAACAACCTTGGTGTTCTTGACAAACTTCATGTTGTAAACCCACCTTGAGTTCACAAGGGGGTATATCAGTGTTGCAGTATTGTAATAATGTTGTAAACCCGCCTTTGGTATATAAGGGGGTATATTAGAGTATGAGCATGTTATCCTAGTGCTGTGCACACTGGATTACTGACTCTGCTGAGTCAGCTAGACTGTTAGCAGTTAGTTACAGGTCCGTTTCAGGTAGTTGGGCCTTGCCTTCTCAAAGACTCTACCGATCATACTATATATATGATCTCTCTGTAGTAGAATCATCAAGTTTTTCTAATACACAAGAATATTCAGTTTCTCTACCTCTCCTCTCTTTTCTTCTCTCATCACCATAGCTGACATTCTAACAAGTATAGAGTGAATTCATTTTTGGTCACAAGGAGAGTGGGCTAGAGGTGTGGGGTTTGGGTAGTTTGTAGGTCATAGGTTCCATGCTGCCCTTGTTGAGGAGAAAAAAGAATGAATACATTTATATACTGTTTGTATTGTACATAGTTATTGGTATCTGTAGCATTCTTTTTTATTTTTTCTGTTAAAGCTGTGATTTTATTTTTTGGTTGAAGTTGTGGTAACTGGTAAGGTTAACCAAAATCCAATTATTTTATACTACTGGTACTGGGCTATCTTCTTGATGTGCACCTTAGTGAATTGAAGTTATTATGCTTTCTAAGATGCCATTCTCTTCAATGTCTTCATTACTATAATATAAATTTGTAAATTGTGGAGGTTTGGTGTATGGCTTTTTGTTTTTTGGTTTTCCTGACAAAATGCATTTGTATGTGAAATTTTGTCTGATACAGGGCATGCTCAGTGAAGCCTATACTTTATTTTCAGAGGCATTCTCAATTCTACAACAGGTATAAAATTCAGTTTTATTTTATCCCTCTTGGAAAAGTTTCTTGTGCATATAAATACTTTTTGTTGTTTTTTATCCAAATAATAATAATAATAATTGTTGTTGTTGTTAAATGGGCTGCAGGTTACTGGTCCCATGCATCGGGAGGTTGCTAATTGCTGTCGGTATGTCAGTATTTCTTTTAATCATGTTGACATGATCCTAAAATCTCTTCTACTTTAATCATCTTATAATGAGGATCACAATTCTGCATGCATTGATGCTTTAGACCTTGCCCATCTGGGATAATGGATGTGAAAGAGTTGTCATATCTGATTTTTAGTTGCTGGGATTCATAAAGTTGAAGATTTATAGCCAATGTTTGCTTTGTAGCAAAGTCCTTCTTATCATATTTTTATTGTAGTATGCAGTATTTGCATGTTGTTCATTTAATCTCAATTTAAATTGTTGAATTTCAGGTATCTTGCCATGGTTTTGTATCATGCTGGTGACATGGCCGGGGCTATTATTCAACAACATAAGGAGCTAATTATAAACGAACGTTGTCTTGGTCTAGATCATCCTGACACTGCTCACAGGCATTCACCGATCTATTGATATTCTTGGTTATCTCCATAATATTTTGGGTTATCTAATCTACATTTCCCCTCACCCCCATTTGTATATCATTTTGTTAATGCCAAAAGCCAAATTGGAATGTTACTATGGCGGAATGGCCAAAAAAGTAAAACTTGAGATACCGAGTTACAGAAATTTGGGCATGAATCGTTTTGAAGATCGGACCAGACTGGTCAAACCTCTAAAACTAGGAGTTCAAAAACCAGTGTCAAAACAAGTTTTGAACCATTGGGATTGGTCATAGTTTAATTGGTTTGACTTGTTTTCGGCTTTTTATGTTCCTTTCTAAAACTTGAATTTTTAGCATTGTTGGTTGTTAATCATTTTATGACAGTGTTGTATATTTTTATAAGGTGTTCACTTATTGTATGTGCCATGAAGTAATTTGATCATGTTGGAGTTGAAGATATATTTACTTTTTTTTGTGTGGAAATTACACTAACATCCCCTGAGGTTTAGCTTAATTATACATGGCACCCCATTTGTTTTAGAAATTACACCAACTTACCTTAAGGTTTATGTTATCATTGTAATTTCCCCATTTTTTGTCAATGATTTTGCTTGTATACTTAGCATATGTAATATGTATGTTATATTTCTTTAAATATTGACTTATGGATTCTATATGTATCATGCATGTACAAAAACTCGATTCTACCCTGGTTGGACCCTAATTCCTCGAACCTCTCCTTATCAGTTCAAGGATTGGTTTCCAAACATTGGGTAAATGATATAAAACTGTATGCTCTAGAACATTCTGTGATCTGCAATATTGTTGTTGCAGTTATGGCAATATGGCTCTGTTCTACCATGGACTTAACCAGACAGAACTTGCCCTTCGCCATATGTCCCGCGCTCTGCTCTTATTAAGTTTGTCATCAGGGCCAGATCATCCTGATGTTGCAGCAACTTTTATCAATGTTGCAATGATGTATCAGGATATGGGAAAGATGAACACAGCTCTTCGTTATCTTCAAGAAGCTCTGAAGAAGAATGAGAGGCTTCTTGGCGAGGAACATATTCAAACTGCTGTTTGTTATCATGCACTTGCTATTGCATTTAATTGTATGGGTGCTTTCAAGCTCTCTCACCAGGTATGTATGGTGGTGAAGTTGGTTTCTAGTAGTAACATAGTTGTTTGACTGATTTTGGCATTTTGTTTGACAGCATGAGAAAAAAACATACGATATACTTGTCAAACAACTTGGTGAAGATGATTCAAGGACACGAGACTCGCAGAACTGGATGGACACTTTTAAGATGCGTGAGCTACAGGTAACTTTTAACACGATATACATCTCATTATGCACATTGATGGGCATTTCCATATTTTTTGGGAGTTTGGCATTTGCAAGCAGGTTGAATTACCTGCAATTTAGTCTCTATTTCCGTATTAGAAAATGCAGGTGTTTTGGATCTCTGACTTATTTTACTGTGTGAATTGTAAATGACTATGAAAGTAAAAACCTCTTTCATTTTAGTTGTGTATGGTTCACATTTCACAACTTGTTTTGGCAGATGAATGCTCAAAAGCAAAAGGGTCAAGCTCTGAATGCGGCTTCGGCTAAGAAGGCTATCGATATCTTGAAGGTACCTTATATAACTTTAATTTAGGATGCAATGTTATGGGATGGTATCTGACTATCTGTAGCTAATATTGAGAATACTTCTGTTTGTGTTCTGTGGATGACAGTAGCTTTGAAAAGGGAGATACTCAATAAGTTTAGTTGAATTTTTGGCCAAAATCTCTTCTATTTCGTTAGCTTTTACTTTTTTTGTTAGTCATATAGTTTGACTTGGTGTTTTCCTGTAAAATGTTCAACGTTTGTCCATTCAATTCAAACACTTCAGAGGTTGGCAACAATCTGTAGGTTTTGTACCATCTGAGGATTTGTATTTCCTTGGAGAAAAAATGAACAAAGAAGCTTCGTAACATTCTAAAGATGATTGCACTTTGTTCTCAGATTAGTTTCTTGAAGAATATCTGATTTTTACACTTTTTGTCATTTCTTGATAGTGTAATTTCTACTGAATTTGGGATTTTATATAATGGCAGGCACATCCTGATTTGATACACGCATTCCAAGCTGCTGCAGTTGCTGGGGGATCTGGAAGTTCTGGTGCACCTGCTAACAAATCCCTTAATGCTGCAATAATGGGTGAGGCTCTTCCCAGAGGAAGGGGAATTGATGAAAGGGCTGCACGTGCAGCTGCTGAAGTCAGGAAGAAGGCTGCAGCAAGGGGCCTGTTGGTTCGTCCACATGGTGTACCAGTACAAGCCTTACCACCCCTTACCCAACTTATGAATATTATAAATTCAGGTATGACTCCAGATTCTGCGGGCAATGGGAATGCAGATGGAGCAAAGAAGGAAGCAAATAGCGTCCCTTCAAGTGATCCAACTGATGCCAATGAAGGCAGCCAATCAATGCCTGCGCAAGAACAGGCTCCCGTTGGATTGGGCACGGGGTTGTCATCATTGGATGCTAAGAAACAAAAATCAAAACCAAAGGCTGGGGCTTGAAATTTTGAACATATAAGCTTCTGGCTAGTTGGCAATGGCTAATTCATTTGAGATCAGAAAAATTCTTTATGAGATTGTTGGATTGACCAGGTAGCAGGTACTCTGCTCAGCTTTTGAAGAGTGTTGAGTAGCGGTTAGAAGTAATTTTGTTTTTTTCTGCCCTTTCCATTCCAACTAGGTTTGGTAGATGTTACACAGCTGGAGTGAATGCAAGTGATTGTTATTTCAGTACAGTATTTGTTTTTTCATCTGGCCAGTTACTGATAATCTTCCAGTAAATTATATATTTGAGGATTATAGGGTAATAACTTGCATTTTGAAATGAATCCTTGTACCTGTAATAACAAATTTAAGTGCCAGCTGAATTGAGGCAAATTCAATGCATAATACGACTTGTAGAAATTTTGCTGCAGCTTTTGTATGACACTTACGAGCAATAAAATGGTGGATAATTCTCTGGGAATTACTTAATACTGAATTTATAAGACTTTCAGTAGAGGTTGGTGCTTTTTTGTTTCTACCTGTTACTTTTGTTGGCTTCAGGTAACTTAAAAAGGAATGGAATAGTGAGGGCTGCCTAAAGTGGCATCCTCTTTGCCTTTATCATTTTATGGCCATTACATTATTTTCGTTTCATGTTTCAAGTTGATGAATAGCTTTTATTATTTGAATTTTATGGGCAAAAATACTAATATTTGATCATTGTAAATATTTTCTGGCCTATTTGATTTTAGATGTAGTTCCAAACGTCCTTGTATGTACCAGATCCAATGTATTAATATGTAATAAGTAATTTGTGTTAATGCTTATACTATGAATCAAAGGTGATTCTGGATATCAAATTCCTTTTCTATATACTAGTAAATTCCAGATAAGTGATAAGGCTAAGTGTGTGATTTGGAGGGATATGTAATTTACCCATAAATTGTTCTTGATGGCTATATCTATGTTATTTATATGACGGAGTTATTATTATATATCCGATAGTCAGATTCACAGATTTAGTATATCGAGTGGAGCAATCATGCTAAATCGTACATGTGCATAAGACGTGTCTATTTGGTATCACGGTGGACGGTACTAGAGTTGCTTTCGCATCAGTCAAATGTGATTCTAGAAGAAAAATAGATGTTTGGTCCCACATTTAGAGAAATAATTTTACATTCAGAATCGATTCTATCAGAAGCAGCTTGGAGTAGTTTTTGTTTTTGGATTAAAAAATTACATAAAGTTTTACATCAAATTTGCTTTCAAAATATAAACATCCAAACATAATTCTCTTTATTTGAAATTCAATCATATTGAAATCAATTTTATCCAAAATCATGTTTGCCAAACACACACATTTGACTTAAGACATTTGTGATCTTGAGGTTACTATTTTTTAGTTGGAGTGTTCCTCTGTTGTATTGTAGTTTGGGGTTGCATTAACCTTCTCATTTTATTAATAACATACTTGAGAGATCAGAGTATAATTTGGACTAGATAATTATGAATTGCTTGAGTAAAACACTTGGAATAAATACAGCATATGTTATAAGGCAATAAATAAAAGTGTTACTTCCTAAGTAAATGAATGATATAATTTATGTACAAGAATCAATAAATATATGAACCAGAATCATTTTACTTGTTATTTCAAATATTCCCCCTCAATTCATCAAAAAAATATTCCCCCTCACGTTGGAGCGTATAAGTCAAATGCTCCAAGCTTGGAGCAAATATATTGAATTTCGGGACCCGTTGGAGACTTTATTAAGATGTTTGCCAGTTGATCAATAGAATTAATAGATTCAACAAGTAGAAGATGCAAAGGAGAGGCCCGCGACTAGTTATGGGCAGTCGCAATGATTTTTCGGTGTCGGAAAGGTGGAGTGTGGATTACATGCGCCAGTGAAGAAGTTGTGTGTGGATTACACGTGAAGATGATTCCGTCGACAACGCTTGGTGGAAAGGACGATCGACATTTTCTAATGAGGTTTTCCGGCAACAATGTATGGTGGGTTCACTATTTTGGTGTTGGGTTCAAAAATGTGGGACAAGGTGACTTGGAGTTTTGAGGGCTTTGCCGGACCAAATGGCAAAACTTTAATTAAGAAAAACAGAGACGGGAACGAGCATGCTCTGATACCAACTTGAGAGATTAGAGTATAATTTGGACTAGATGATTGTGAATTGCTTGAGTGAATAGCACTCAACATACTTTGATTTTTATCTACACTTAGGAATAAATACATCTTATGTTTACAAAGCAATAAATAAAAGTGTTACGTTATAAGTATATGAATGATATAATCTATGTACATGAACCAACAAATACATGAACCATAATCATTAATTACTTGATTTCCAACACTCTCGCTCAAGTTGGAATGTATATATAAGTCAAATGCTCCAAGCTTGGAGCAAATATATTGAATTATGGGATCCTTTAGAGACTTTGTTAAGATGTCTACCATTTGATCAATAGAACCAACGGATTCAACAATGATTTTCTTATAAAATGATGAACAAAATGACAATCAATATCAATATGTTTAGTTCTTTCATGAAACACTAGACTGGAAGATATATGAAGAGTCACTTCATTATCACTGCATAATGTGGGCGCATTTGGGTAAACAACTCAATTAAGACTTATGTAATAAGCTTTTTTTTTTTAAATAAACTAAAAACAACTTATTTTCATAAGCTTCTCTGGCAAGCTTATTGAAATAAGCTAAAAATAGCTTATCAAAATATCATAAACTATTTTCATAAGTTATTTGTATAAGTTTATTTTCATAAACTATTCTCATAAGCTCTTTGTAAGCTCTTCCAAACGCACGTGAAGGTGATCAACGTTCTCGTTCACGAAGCCAATCGAGTTGCTCATGGGAAGGAGCATGTAAGGGAGAAGGACCAAACTTCGTCTCTTCGAACGAAGCCCAGGTTTTCTTTTGATACTATGTAACACCTCCTCATCAACGGACGTTTCCCGAATAACCATTCATTTCATGAAAAACCTGTGCTTGTTAGCAGCTCACTACCGGAAGTCTCTTAGTAAGTAGCATCAGCTCTTCCGAGGGAAAGCCTAAGTCAGGAGTATTCGTGGGCTATCCACAAGTAGTAGTTCTCCCCTTGACCTGCCTCCCAATCTCAAGATCATCAGTGCACGGCGCCTTCTTCCGAAAGTAGGTATTTTAAATGGAGTTGTTCTTGCTACTCCCATAAACTAAATAAATTGGGTGGGTACGATAAGGATTTTTATCATGCAACTCTTTTTCTTGCTCTTTTGGTGTCCTTTTATTCTCTCTTGGCCCGTTGCGCCAGCGCTTCTACGACTGGGTAAGATGCTTACTTTTCCTTTACTACCACCCTTGACTCTACTGTAGCCTTTCCTTTGTTTGAAGGCTGGTTTCCGCCAAGGGGCAAAAATCCTCCAGTTTATGAATATCGATGCACCGGCTATTCCCCATAATGTGCAGTGAGATCTTTTTTTTCAAAAACTTCCCCTATCGATAGTATGTTGCCGATGAGGACAGTGGCGGAGAATATGGAATCTTTTCTTCATTAATTTTTTAAAGAATGTGTGTTGTATTATTCCCTAAGACATAACGTCCAAGCATCATTAAGATTAAATTAAGGTGGCCTAAGGATTGGTTCCCGGTGATACATTGATCCATCCACAACATTGTGATTAGGGGTGGCAAAATGGGTTGGGCTCGACATGCCAACCCGTTTAACCCGTCTATTTTGGCGGGTTGGGTTAGGGTTCTCAACTCACCAATCTGTTTTGACCCGTCCTGCTTAACCCACCAAGAAGGTGGGTCAGATGCGAGGCGGGGCCAACCCGCCTATTCTATATATATATATATATATATATATATATATTTATATTATATATTATTTACTATTTTAATAGTTTGGAGGCGAGGCGGGGCGGGGCGGGTTGACCCGCCAACCCATTTTCGATTTTTATGCCTAGTTTCTATATTTTATAATTGTTTTTAAATTTTTTTAATTATTTTTTGGCTGGTTAACCCGTCAACCTATCAACCTATTTTTCTAGTTTTTTGTTTTTAGCGGGCCAACCCACCACTAAAAGGGGTGGGTTAGGAGATCTAACCCATTTTTTTCAAGCGGGTCAACCCGTTCCGCCCCGTTTTAGGCGGGTCAATGGCTGGTCGGGGCGGGTTGGCCCGTTTTGCCACCCCTAATTGTGATGTGAGCGATTCAATTTGTTCTCCCCCCCAAATTATCCTGGCTGGAACTTGTATGCAGCACTTATACGAAGGTGTATGCATAAAAGTTTGGAACTCTTTTCTTATCTGAATCTTAAAAACAGGACCCTACTCTATTCTCGAACCCTCTACCGAGCTTAACCCTGCCCACATTTCCCCTTTTTTTTTAAGGGGGCCAAATTGCCCTTAATTGGGTTGGGATTCTGGTAGCTATTCAAATAAGTTTCTTTCGGACGCGCTGCTAGCTTCCTCTATGTTGTATATCCATACCCCGTTTGGGTCGATACTTTGGTCTTGACATCCCCCACATGGGGTTTACGACAGATTCTCAAAAGTCTAGGAAGAAATGACTCAATAGGTAGGGGTGACTAAGAAATACAATTTACATCCGTTCAAGTGAATAAGGGAAATGGAACTAAGGCTTTTCAAATGTTCGAACGACTTTCACTTTCAACCTGATTCACCGCCTACGTGCCTTTTACGCCTAGTCATTCTAAAGAACAGTTGCCCCTCGTCTTACCGCGGCTGCTAGCACGGAGTTAGTCGGGGCTTCTTCCTCGAGTCCTATCATGATCAGGCACTCGATGAAAGAGCTTTACAAGCGGCATTGCAGAGGTTAAACGAGCATCCCACACCCAAAAGGTGCCCCACATAGGTCTTCCCCGAAACCCCCCAGTAACTAAGGTAAACAACGTAAAAAAAGCACCCATTTCTATACCGGTTCCGACGTCCATTTAACTACCAAAGAAAAAAAGGTAAACCAATGTGATCATGACATTGTAGGTGCTTGCGATGGGGCGGATGCGACTTCCCTCAGTCCATTACTAATAAAAGGCTGCATCTGTTTTCTTGCTGGGAGGGGAGTTCAGCTGCTCTAACGGATCTGAGTTCAGCTGCTAATAAGTGAAAGAAAAGAGCGGACCACAATTAGACCTGTGAAAACAACAACGCAATTCAAGATTTCTTTTGTGTTCTGCCGATTTCTGATGTGAATGCGGCGGGTCGTCCCCCCTTCCTATGGGTTCCCCTACCAGAGCCCACTTACGACACCCATGACAGTATGGCAACGACTAGGTTGCCAATCAGATAAAGGCAATGAAATTACAAGAGGATCCATTCGCAATGGCTTGCTAGCGAGCTTGATTCCGTTACAAACTTGCCTTCCAAGATGTCTGTGAAAGTAAGTCTTTATTTGGATCATAAGCATAACGAACGAACCAAATGAGACCACAATAGATACCCTTCGACGTCCATTTTAGTGTTCCAAACTTCAATTCGTGAAGGAGTTGTTTAATCCAAATGAGTTCACAAATGGCTGTAGTCATAACCCTATGTTCTGCTTTTGCCCTAGACCGTTCAAAAACATTTTGCTTTTTACTCTTCCAAGAGTGTTGTGATCCAAGGTAGGATCTATGAAATATAGGATCTGTCAAGGAGATTTGATCCATAGTTAAAAAAAAATTCAAATAGAATTTGGATGGAAAACCAAACTTGGTCATCTTTGTGATCAACATGGCAACTAAGAGGATAATACATGGAGAGCAAGCTTCTCCTCAGGCCTAAGCCATGCTCAAACGAATCTCAAGTATAATTGGCTTCCAATTGGAGCATAAAAACCGAATTCGAAAACAAATAAAACAAGCTAAGACTTGCGTGAATTACAAACCAAAAGAAAGGGAAAAGATGAAAGGGAAGAGAATGGAAGAAGGCCCACACCTTGCTCCATGAATTGGATGAAGTGGTAAGCCCAAGGAAGATTCGCCACAAGAGTATGATGCTCTTGATAAGAATCAAGATTGGTTCTACTCGAGAACCCTTAAGAGGAGACTCAACTAAACTCACAAATTCTCAATATGGAGAAAACTCATATTCATTCAATAATGATTCAAATCCCTCACATACGAATATTTATATGTCTCCTAAAATGGAGGGAAGCTCATGAAGCCTCTAAGCAACACAAAGTCACGCCTCCTCTAGTCCTAAATGGACCTAAGTGACTTCATCCTAGCCCAAGTACAAGTCCAAGTACAATTGGACAAAAGTCAAAGTCAAAGTAGCCTACCTATTACAAAACTCCTACTTTATTACAAGATTCCTAATCCTAATGACTTGTGGCTACGACCTCCATATGGGAGACTTGGACCCGTTGGAACCAAAGTGGTTATGATTCATAACTCCTTAAGATTTTGATGTTAACAAAAGACAAAATTAGGTGAACAAAGATCTGTTATGGTCTAACGGGTTTTCCTAAGTTTGCAGGTATGCAAAGTTTAAAGACTTATCTAATCTCTTAGCCAAATGAGCTATTCCAAAGATTTTGTGGTGAAAATGACATTCATCACAATTTCTATGCCCTTAGAACACCACAACAAAATGGTGTTGTTGAGAGAAAGAACCGATCTCTTCAGGAGATGGCTAAGGCAATACTCAATGACAGTTTTATTTCCAAACACCTCTGGGATGAAGCTGTAAATACTTCTTGCTACATTCAGAACAAAATATACATATGACCAATCTTGAATAAGACTCCTTATGAATTATGGAAAGGACGCAAACCCAACATTTCTTATTTCCACCCTTTTGGATGTCGATGTTTTATTTTAAATACCAAAGATCAACTTGGTAAGTTTGATGCTAAGGTAGATAATGGAATATTGTTAGATATTGATATTTAGTACTTCAAAAGCTTGTCGAGTCTATAACTCTAGAACTTTAGTTGTAGAAGAGTCCATTCATGTTAAGTTTGATGACAAGAAGCATGATAAGAAATTATCAAAGTTGGACGAATCTTTTGAAGATATGAGTCTAAATGACTTGGAAGAATGTCCAACAATCAAAGAAGATGGATCGTTAGACGCACCACAAAATGCCTCAGACGCATCAATGTCTCAGCAAGTGGACAATACCCAACGTGCTTGGCAGTTCTGAACTTATCAGCCTGAGAGAACAAGCTGATTCAGCTTTCATCTCTGAGTTGGAACCAAAGTCTGTGGACAAAGCCTTGATGGGCGAATGATGGATCCTTGCCATCCAAGAGGAGCTCAACCAGTTCCAACATAGTGACGTTTGGACGCTGGTCCCTCTTCCAAATGACAAATCAATTATAGGAATCAAATGGGTATATAGAAACAAGCTGGACGAAGATGGCAAAGTTGTAAGGAATAAAGCAAGGTTAGTTGCTCAAGGCTACTCTCAAGAAGAAGGCATTGACCATAGTTAAACCTTCGCTCCTGTAGCTAGATTAGAAGCTATACGCATTTTGCTATCATATGTTGCACATCATAACATCATGCTATATCAAATGGATGTAAAAAATGCTTTTATAAATGGTTTAATAAATGAAGAAGCTTATGTCATGCAACCCTCGGGTTTTGAAGATCAAACTCATCCTGAGCATGTATACAAGCTTAAGAAAGCTTTATATGGACTCAAACAAGCTCCTAGAGAGGTATGAGAGACTCAGTACATTCCTAATGGAAAATGGTTTCTCAAGAGGAAAAGTTGATACAACTCTATTTAGGAAAAATGTTAAAAAGAACTTTATTGTTGCTTAAATTTACGTTGATGATATTATATTTGGTGCAACTAATGAATGTCTTTGTCAAGAGTTTTATAAGCTTATGCAGAAATAGTTTGAAATGAGCATGATAGGAGAACTTAAGTTCTTCATAGGATTGCAAGTTAAACAAATATTGGATGGTGTGTACATTCATCAGACGAAGTACACAAAGGAGCTTCTGAAATGCTTCAAAATGGATGACTGCAAACCAATGAACACTTCTATGCATCCAGTGTTCATACTGAACAAAGATGATAAAGATAAAAAGGTAGACCAAAAGGTATATAGAGGTATGATTTGTTCCCTCTTATAACTAACTGCGTCCAGACCTAATATCATGTTCAGTGTTTGTCTTTGTGCTTGTTTTCAATCTGATCCTAGAGAGTCTCATCTCTCAGCAATTAAACACATCTTTAGATATCTTAAAGGTTCTACTAATTTGTGTCTACTTTATAAGAAATATGATGAGTACAGGTTAGTTGGATTATGTGATGCTTACTATGCTGGAGACAGAATAGAACGAAAGAGCACCAGCGGAGGTTGTCACTTCATTGGAGCCAATTTAGTATCCTGGTCAAGCAAAAGACAAAACAAAATTGCCTTATCAAACTGTTGAAGCTGAGTACATTGCTGTTGCAAGCTGTTGCTCGCAACTCCTTTGGATCAAACATTAGTTGAAAGACTATAACGTGTTTGTAAGTAACATACCAATTATGTGTGATAATATAACTGCCATAAATCTTTCTAAAAATCCTATATTGCATTCTAGAGTTAAGCATATAGAGATTAAGCATCATTTAGTTAGAGATTATGTACAAAAAGGAGTAATTGATATTCAATTTGTTGATGCTGACCATTAATGGGCAGATATCTTCACCAAACATTTTGTTGAAGATAGGTTTACATTCATAAGAAAGCATCTGTACATGCATTTTATAAACTGATCATAAGTCCAATGTATGCGTCCAATACATGTTAGAGTCCAATGAATGTAAGTCCAATATATGTGCTTTACGTGCTTATGTTTGTTCGTCCTTAACATTAAATGAACTAAATCATTATCGAAGACAAATTAAATTCACATTCCCTTAACTGGGTCAGTTTTTTTCCCATCATTTCAAACCGCTGTTTTTAAGGTTTTCAAAGCTGGAACGTGTGTTAGGCATTTAATGTGCACGTCGCCTCACCTTTCTCTTTTTTTTTTTTTTTTTTTTTTAAGTTTTATTTCGAAAAGAAAATGTGAAACATTTTTAAAGTTAGATCTTTTAAAGTTCAAACCTTTACAAAGTTTTTTCATCTTCAACCTTTTTCTCTCTGAAAACTCTCTCGTGAAAAACTCTCTCTTCTACCTTTGCAAAAATGGCCAGTATAAGTTCTGCAAAAGGAAAGGGGAAGACTCTGAATGTTGAGAATGCTGAGATTCTCGTCGAGTACAAGTTCAACTTGAAGTTCCTTGCTGACCAGGGAATTGACGTCTCCTCGCACATCAAAGCTGCTGGTTGGGTGAGCTTCTTTGAAGGTTCACCAGTTATCTATCTTGCATTGATAAGGGAGTTCTGGACGAACCCTACCATCACTGCAAGGGAAATCAAAAACATTGTTCTGGATACTAAGGTGATAGTGTCAGAGGCAACTATCTCTAATGCTACTGGTTGCGCTTAGTCTGGGATAATGTATGAGGATGAATGGGAAAAGGACTTTGGAGGACAAGAGTTCATCAAGAGTTATCTGCTGAAGAATATTTATGACAAGCTGATTGGGTCTAAAATGGCTGACAAGGCTAGGGTTCTTCATCAAATTCTAAACAAATCAATCATCCACAAAGCAGGCTCTAAAGATTCTGCTTCAAAGGCATATCTGTTCTGTCTGGTTCATCTTTTGCTGGATAGGCAAGTAAACCCTCCTCACCTTCTCTTCAGTATCTTCAAGGCCACCATTCAAGGGTCTAGGAAGAGCACAACCATTCCCTATGTTCAATCAAATTTACTATGCTTTATCATCATAAAAAAGGGAGAGATTGTTGGAACAAAAGTGGTTATGGTCCATAACTCCTTAAGATTTTGATGTTAACAAAAGACTAAATTAGGTGAACAAAGATTTGTTATGGTCTAATAGGTTTATCCTAAGTGTGAAGGTATGCAAAGTCTAAAGACTTATCTGATCGCATAGTCCATCGTTTTGCTGTAAACGATTAATGGACGAAGTCCTTCTTGGACTATAACCTTATCAGAAGAATAACTGAGTCCAAAGACTCACCAGAGTAAAGTTTATCTGCATTTGTTTCAAAGTCCAATGTAATTAATTAGTCTTTACTTTACTGGACTGTGTTCAAGCGAGCCAATGTAAAATATAATAGTTTCAAATTTATTGTCTATCATGTAAAAGGATAATATCCCTTAGACAAAAATTATCTGTAACTTAGTACTCTCGAACACATAAAACCAGTTTGTTCCTGACACGATGAAGTTGACTATCTCAAAAAGGAAAGACAAAAGACAACTTTCGAGTACAAGGAAAAGCTGTGAATGCTACTTTCAGCTCTGTCTCTCTCTGATAGTCTACTCTGCTTTTCAGAAGCTCTTCACAAGCTATCAAATTCAACAGGATTAAGCATTTAATGCTTATCTGAACAGCTTTCTTGCCAACCGTTGAAGAATCAAGATTGCTCAAGATCTGAAGGCTATAAATACCCTCATTCTTAAAGAAGCAAAGCCACATAAATTGAACGAAATCAAACAAGCTTACAAGCAATCAAAAATATCAAAAGCAAACAAAGCTCTTAAGCTTTCTCTAAGTTTAACTTTCATATTACTCTCTGCATAGAGTTTGTTTTCAGATTTCCACATCTTAAGTTTCATATCCTTACACATAGTGGGTTAGATTTAAACTTAAACTCTTTATAAATCTTTCTTGATTGAGCCTGAAGAGGCTTGTCTAAAAAGAATACTTGTTGATTACCCGAAGAGGTTGTAGAATACTTGTGCCTGAAGAGATGTAGAATACTTGTAACAAGATTTTTTTGTTATAGTGGATAAAATTCTCATGTAGAGGGACTGGACGTAGCTCTTGGGTTAAGAGTGAACCGAGATAATATCCTTGTGTCATTTTCTCTCCCTTTTCTCTGTCTTTAGTGTATTTATAACTAACGCTTGGAATTGAAATTGTTTTCTTAACGATTGTCTTTCAAGAAAATGTTTTTAGCATGCGTCCAAAATTTCTAGTATATGCCTTTAGCGTCCGTTAATTATCTTTGCATCCAAACGTTTACGAAAAGATATCTACTTGCGAAAAAGTTTTCAAAAACTTAAGAAACACAATTCAATCCCTCTTCTTGTGTTTCCAACAGTTCCTTTAGAACCATCCTTGGTTCTTCTTCCATGTTGATCTTCATGTCCAAGAGGTTGGCCACTTTCTCTTCTAGAGCACTTTGGACTTTCTTCATCCTTGATCTTGTCATAGGTCCATCTATGTTCATTAAGCTTGAGTCTTTGTCTTCTTGAGGTGATTATTCTATGGTTGAGGCATGAGGGATCTCCTCAAAGAGGCAATATTCCCTCCAATAGAAATACAATACCTTGAAGTGAAACGTTTATCAATAGGCAAACTTGCCCCATCTACATCACAATATTAAACTATTTAAGTGTTTCCTTTGTCTTCATATAGTAGCCCCTGTCTTGATGCCTTTTTAATATACGTCAGATTTTGTAGCACTACATCGCAATGGTCAGTATAAAGAGATTGCATGAACTGGTTTACTACCCCAACTGCAAAGGAAATGTCTGCTCTAGTAATAACGAGGTAGTAACTTCTAGATAAGGCTCCCCTTGACTAGGTAGTAATTTCTAATTTGAATCCATGGGACTATTAATGAGTCTACAATCTAACATACCAATTTCTTCAAGTATGTAAAATGCATACTTCCTTTGCGAAATCATGATTCCATTACTTGATTGACCAACTTCAATACCAAGAAAATATTTTAACTTTCCCAAATCCTTGGCTTATGATAAGTGATTTATTGATGTAACAGAAAATAATTAAAGTTTAAATGAAAAAAAGCATACAAAATGTGAATAATTAGTATGGTTAGAATTACAAAAGGCCCATAAATTGTGTATTAAAACATTTGAACTTTTTGTCCCATCACCCAATTTGTTTTTACAAAAAAACTGTCAAAATATTCTTTGAAAATGCATCTTCAACATTTGTGTCTACGAGTATTCTTAGCTTGGTACCATATGAGTCAATTCATCTCCTTTCCCTTTGTTACACTCCACACACCTTGGATTTGCAAGAAAATAATAATTTGCGTATTTATGGAACGCAAAAACCTAGATCTTAATTTCTAGTTTCAATGGTAATTCCATATAGAATTCACTCTTTAGGCATTGTGTCACAGTTTCTTTCAGTTCCTCTGTAACGCTATCAAACTTGATATAAATAAAATAAAATGAAAAGCTACAAACACTCTGCTTAACATGCTAATAGTACATTATGATCCTTAAATCAAGCTATAAAGAAAAAAGAAAATCAAGGAAAATTTGAAAAACAAAAGTGAAAAGAGATTCGCCTTGACCTAAATTATTACTAGGCAAATATCAGCATTTTATGTAATTACAATTGCCAACTTTGGCACATAAAAAACAAAAAACATATCCTCCTTCCTTATGCTATCTACAAGGAAATAAATCAGGCAGAAGGTCAAAAGTACTGCTTCTAATTACTTGTACATTTGCACTTTGCCCTACTATCCGTGAGTATCTGCATAAAGTGAAAGAAATTTAGTTAGACAACATAGACTTCTGTGGAGTTTAATGTGATTATTACTCTTCAGGATTTATGGGGAGACTTGTACTTCTCTAATACCTTAACTTGTTCCTGCAGGTCTTTAATGTATTCAACTGCCAAATCCAACATATCTGCTGTGCTTGTTTGCTGCAAAGAGGGAAGTTAGTTATAAGTGCATATGAAGTTTCAATCAACATATGATATGCTTGTGAGAGAGTTAAATTACCTTGTCTGATTTTGGTAAAACGCCTTGCAATTTCTTGATTCTTTCACTAATCCGCGTCCTTCTTACCTGAAATTTTCAGATCACATAACATATATGAAACAGTTCAGTCAGATAGTGAGAGTAGTATGTATGGTAGAGTGACTATAGATTTATAATTGTTAGTGGCAATAGGATTTTACCCTCTCTGCAATGCTTCTTGGGTGTGTGGCAAAACCTCTTTTGGCTCGAATTTTGCAAGGAACAGATCCTTGAATTTGAAGAAACTTTTCTATGGATGCCATCTTAGTAGAAGAACTAGGCAGGCTCAAATGGTTAGTCAGAACAGGATTTTGATAGCAAAAATCTGCATCCTGTTGACAATTTTCAGTTATCAATATTGGATAGAAGTTAAATTGGCTAAAACAAGGAGTTTAATTTTGTGAGTGTAAAGTTTTTTATACTATCAATCAATCAA
This sequence comes from Ammopiptanthus mongolicus, assembly GCA_039655645.1. Taxonomy (NCBI): domain Eukaryota; kingdom Viridiplantae; phylum Streptophyta; class Magnoliopsida; order Fabales; family Fabaceae; genus Ammopiptanthus; species Ammopiptanthus mongolicus. The sequence goes on from CM077351.1 coordinate 22,377,753, forward strand.
CATCACCTTCTGTTTGACTTTTAAATTAATTATGATGAGAGTCAAACATTTATAATGATGTGATAATGTATGATTAGTTGATTGCGTAAAATGTTTTACACTGAAAGTGCATTACAATTAAATCCTAAAATAAATTCACAAACTTTCTCCTATACCTTAGATTCCAAAGCATTTGAAGTAGAAAACATGATTTCATCTTTTTCACTTTCTGTTTTTTGAGCATTGAATTCAGAACCGTCCCATAATTCATTGGTGAAGCTAGGCATTTAACATTTAGAGCTGCTATTGTCATTTACCAGGTTTCTACTTTGGTCAGAATTTGCTTCAAGGCTTTCATTTTCATCGATCCTTGGCATCCGTTTCAAGCAAGAGGATGTCAAAGATGAGAAGGCAAGAGTACCATGCAACCCACTAGTTGATGCAGTAGCCTGTCCATTTGAGACATCACCGGCTCTAAAGCTTCCTACCTCTCTCAATGCTGCAAAACCTGCATTTAATAGAAGTATTCATAACACTAAAACAAATGTCTTTTTATCATTTTGAGCAGTTGCGCGCACGCACATACACTCATATATGACACATAATTCAAGGATTCCCAGTGTGACCAAAATTTTAGTACTTTTAAGGCAAATTCTTCTGCTTTCTTTTCCCTGATTCTTTCTGGTACCCCTCCCCTTCCCTCTTTTTTCTTCATCAAAATTTGCGAGATATTTAATTGGTTTAATTTTTTGTTCAAAGATATTTTTTTTATTAATAAGAGTTGTTCAAGAAGTCAACTTTCTCTGCACAAAAATGTGAACAAACCATCTCATAATCTGGACAAGTAACTCCCGGTTACTTTATTCTGTTAGCAATGCACCAGAAAAGAGGTACCTGATTTGATTTAACTTTAAGTAACTTGCAAGGTTTATTTAATTTGAATTTAGTTTCTATATTTCTAAGATTAAAGATGACCTAAATTCTGGTATTCATTTACCTGTGGTTGGTTTTGACTTTTGAGAGTGATTTCACATAAGAAAAATGATTCAATTTTAGGCCATAACCCCATTCCATATCTATTTCACTATATGAGAAAATGTTAATAACCATAGGAATTAGGAACAAAACTCGCATAAAAGGAAAATCTAAGTAATAGCTAGCAAGTAAGAGAAAATGCATACCATTTTCATTAGAGAAAAATTCAGCGGGGGAGCTCTTTTCCCTAATGAGATTGGAGCAATTCCTGACACCCATTTTAGATTGAGTGGAGTTCTCTGAAGGTATGGAATTCACTACACAGAAAGAGCCATCAATAGCATTGGCAGAAGCACCTGAAGAAGAAGAAGAAGCATTTGGCAGGCCATGAATTTTCTGAGATTGGTAAATTAACTGAGACCCTCCATAAGAGTAATCGTTATGTTGTGATGGTCCCTTTGGAACAGATTCTCCTACTGCTTCTTGCTTCACAGGCTTCCCTCCAAACTCTGGCAAAGGTTCAGAATTGCTCCATCCATTGTTGGAAGATATCAACTTGGACAACATGGTATCCATTTCTGAACTTGTGGATGGAAGATAACTCTGATGATCCTCACTTCTAAAAGCTTCTTCTTTGAAAAAGCTGTGCGTTTTGTTGTCAACAAGGCTTGTCAGCAATGAGCTTGGAGCAGAAAGGTACCTCAATAGTCCAGAATTGTGCTGGTGACAGTGTTGTTGTGGATGGCCAATACTTGAGTCCATTTCTTGGTTTCTCCTTAGCTCCTCATCTGAGTACTTGAAAACATGACTATACATAACACTCATCTTTTCTTTGCAAATTGCAATTACCTGAAAATCACCCCAAAAAAGAAAGTCATGTTTATATTTCCTTTCTTTAGCTAGCTAAGAACTTCTCAAGAAAATTTAAACATGGTATTATCTTAATGCTACCATGACAACCTCCACAAAATTATGCTCAAACCTCCAAAGGGAAATTCAAAGTATATCTCCAACAAATTTCAAGGTTCAGCAGCTGCCAAGAGTTACAAAGTTTAAAAACATGCTATTACAGTAAAATGACAAACATAATTTTTGCTCCGTATTTTCTTGAATTCTGTTCCTACTATAATCAGAGTATAAATGGCATACGTGCAACTCAGAATTTGGCTCATTCAAGTCCAAGGTTCAGGTCCCTCAGCTCCTTAAGTCTGGCTCTGAACTATACACACAAACAGAAGAGAGACAAGAGGTAAAAAAGGAGAAGATTTGTGGGAAGGAAAGCTAAGATTGTTTGTCTTGTGTTGCCCTATATTTATGCAGTATCTTGTTCAACAATCACCCTTAAGTTTCCACAATATAACAATTATACCTTGATGACATAAGGTGGACCATTGTAACCTTTTTTTTTCATTCTATTGCCGTTGACCACTAAAATTCTTGAACTAGATATGGTCAAACGTTATAATCTGGGTCTAGGGATTTAGCTTTGGTTGTCCACATGGAATAGTGAAAGTGGACTAATTATTTAACTAATGTTGGTGATAATATAATTTGGCTTGTAAGTCTTAAAGTAATAGTATAAGTTAGTAGGAGGAACAATAACTTAGATTGGATAAGTGATGCTTGACTTATGGACCAAGCGACCATTGTCTATTGCAATAGGGGTGATTGTGGTGCAGGGAATAGAAAGAATAATTGTACGGTTGTTCTTTGGTTGCAGGAAAGGGTACCAGCTTTTGCATTTCTTAATTTATTAGGATCATGCATTATCTCCGAAACGATTCTGTTTATTTTATTTTATTTTATTTTATAACATGACTCTGATCTTCTCACCTCAAAATAGGCGCACACCCTTTCCCGTCATTGGCGGCCGGCTACTGCCAGTTGCTATCGTTGACCACCGCTAGCGACTTTCGTCGGCTACCGTCTCATCTCTGTGACTGCCGGCAATAATCTTGGCCACCGTTACAGCCCACCAACCACCACCTCAGCCATCGCCTCGATCGCCATCACCGCCTGTCGGACCACCTCTACTACTAGGGGTGTAAGTGAGTTCAGCACCTTCGGCTTGCTCATTAAATGTTTGATCGAACTCATTTATTTAATTAAATAAATAAATTCAAGTTTGAGATTGACTCGATTATTTAAATAAATCAAATTCAAGTCTTAAAGATTCAACATTAATGATTCATAAATAGCTCGTATATATATATATATATATATATAGGAGATGTATCAAGTGAGAGGAGTATTTTTATATGAAAGTGAAAGGAGCAAATCTTAGCCTTTGAATCAAACCATTAATGATTAAGATTAAAACATAAAGTCACGTGACTTTTTTAAGTGATCACATAATCACTAATCAACTTTTAATCTTGACCATCTATATATAATTTTAATGATCAAAATTTATTTCTAATACTCTCATGTAAAAAACCCCTCGCATTGGAGACGTTTTATTGTGAAAGGTGAGTGTTAAATACGGACTATTAGATCAAGGCTGACTTTAGAACATTACTTTAAAAAATCACCTTGCCCATGCTCTCCTCTCTCTGTCAAACGAACTCCCTGTCCCCAATCCCCCCCCCCCCCCCTCCCCCAATCCCTGAAACCTTTCGAATTTTTGTATCTATTCATAAGAGATAAGATAGTCAAATGAACTCCCTCTTTGCCTGCACTATCGTTACTTAGAAATCTATTAATCTAGTCATACAAGAAAAGGTTTGTGGCTGTTCAACTTCTTCATTTATTTTTTATTTTTTAAATTTTGCAGTTAATTGGGTTTCTTCTTTTAATGTTGTTATAGTAATTTCTTCTTTTATTTTATTACATTAAATTCTTCTTTTATTTTTGTTCATCAGATTTTTATATATATTATGCTCAGACTAGAGATAAGTAACATCATATCACTATCGAGAAGTCCTACATCACCCACGCCTTTGGTAACATCTATGAGATGTCATTTTGTTAATAACACCATATCCCCATTTTAGTACCATTTTATTTATATTATATATTTTGTACTTTTTGGACAAATGAATGGGTGCCAAATTGTGATGAAGAATTAAAGCCGAAGGTTGGACAACTATTTGATACATTAGAAAAAGGTGAACAAATTTACAAAAAATATGCACATGATGTCGGATTTAGTGTGCGATGCTCATCGGAAACTAAAGATAAAAACGGTGTGAAACGTTGGAAATATTTTGTTTGCTCAAAAGAAAGTTACAAACCAAATAAGACAAAAGTTGTGGAGTGAAGTGAATCAACTATTAAGGCTAGAAGAAGGGATGCGTTATAAAGAATATTATGTAATGGATAAATCTGATATGAGGGATCAAGTCTCAGTATCCAATTTTTATTTGTGTCTAGCACAACTTTTTATTTGCAGGGTTTTGGTATGTGTTACTTTATTTGTGATTTTCAATTTTTATTTGTGTTCTAGCACAGCTTCTCTTCGCTCCCAACTGTTAAAATTGAGAAAATGCAACAGAATAATAGAATATGCTTGTCCTCGTGTTTAATATGGGAAGAAAACAATAGATTTTTATTTGAAGTTGTTGTGCACAAGGAATTTAGATCCCAACAAACGCTACAATTGCCTTTTTTGTGTGGCATCAATGATAATAACAGACATTTTAATTGTACATAACCCTGTCCATTTGGTACATTTTGGGTGCTCAGAGGAATGTAGTGATAAAATAAGCATATATGGATGTCCATCAAGCCAAAGATCTGCATATCAATAAAGAAAGCTTTTTATTAAAAAATATTTCTCTTTGAATACATTTACATTTTCAGAACTCCAACAACCTTATTCTACATGATTATAACATATTTATGCAGTAACTCTATACATATGGTTGTTTGTCCTAGCTTGCTAATTGCATGTAGAATCTATGCTGCAACACCCTTTGAAGCTTGTGATGCCAATCTGCAAGGAAGCATGTTTAAGAGTCATCATTTCGTATCTGTAATAAAGCTTCGCAAGTCTGATGCATCGTTTCTTCTACAAAGTAACGCTCTGCAACATCAACATAGCATGGAGAGCCACGCCTTTGATAAGAAACCAAACTGAATCAGAAAAAACAGCCAGGGAAACTACAAAACAATGCACACGTGATAAACAAACTACATCTTGGACAAAAAAATGCAGTAAGAAATCAAACTGAATCCGAAAAACAGCTAGGGAAACTTGCATAGATCAGTTTGGGATTTTATCAAACATATAGTGTGCAAGCTTACAAGATGCACAAATTTGCATAGCTCGTGGCAGCTCCTTACCATAAAATTATGAACATCAGTCAGTCAAGCACCATTAAAATTACAACATACATGTTCATTCAACAAATAGGAACAAGGGGTAAGAAAAGAAAATTTTCGAATTTGACCCCAGCATCGGTTTGTGGTTGCTTCGAATAGAGACAAGAATTTTCATTTTCGTCTCCCTTGTTTCACGATTTTCAGCAAGAAGGGAGAAGGGTTTTTTGCGATTAGCTGGGCGGTGGGAAAAAATTAGTTGAAGGTTTCAGGGATTGATTTGCTGGGAGAAGGGTTTTTTGGTAAAGTTTTAGCAGAGATTGATTTGGGGGGCAGTGGAATTGGGGAGAGAGCTTCAGGAATGCGCGAGAGAGATGGGGGCGACAAGGAGTTGTTTGATAGAGAGGGGGGCATGGGCACGTGATTTTTTAAAGTAATGTTCTAATCTCAGCCTTTAATTTGATCTAATGATCCTTATTTAACACTCTCATCTCTCACAATAAAACATCACTCTCACCTGAGTCATATATATATATATATATATATATATATATATCATCGAAAAATTAAAATTATATAGCAAAATAGATTGATTAGTCCTGTACGTTTTTTTATTTTTCACTTTGGCCCTATATGTTTTATTTTTTGCATTTTGATCCTATACATTATGTTTCATCACCACTTTAATCCTAAAATTGACACCGTCAAGAAGGAATTGACGGAAATGACTAATATGAAAGACAAAATATAACATATTGGACCAAAATAAAAAAAAAAAATTTATATGTTTCCTTTCATTGTTTCTTATTTTGGTCGTATACGATATGTTCTGTCTTTCACGTTAGTCCTAAAACTGACGTTGTCATGTACAAATTAACGGAAAGGACTAACGTGTCAACACAACATAACGTATAGAACCTCTTTGAAAAAAAATTAAACTTATATGACTAATGTGAAAAATAAAAAAACGTATGAAACGAATCAATCGATTTTGCCAAATTATATATATTCTACTTTTTGTATAAAACCACTTTTGTATAATTTTCTAATGACATATTTTTATGAATCTTTTTATTTAATTTGTGAGTTAAAAAGTATGGTTATAAATTTGTTTTTAAAATAAATAATGAATAATAAATTAATAAAATAAAAAACTAGTGTTTCAATTATTTACAGTTTCTCACTCATTTTTTTTCCTTTTTCTTTACCTCGTAACTCGTATGTAGGATGTAAATAAACTGAGCTATTCATGAACTATATGGGCTCGACTCGTTAGTTAACAAGCCAAACTCAAGCTTTTGGTTAAGCTCGTGTAAATAAATGAATCAAGCTTGAGCAACCCATTTTTTCCACAAGTTAAGCTCAAGCTTCAAGTGTTTGGTTCGACTCGACTCGTTTGTATCCTTCACTACGTCTATCACCTTCGCTGCTAAGTCAACTTTTCGTATGATTTAAAAAAGGGTGATATGAAAAAATATAGTGAGGTGGGAGGAGTGATATAAGGAAATCGGTGATATGGAATAGGTGTAGAAAATGGTATATGAAAAAATATGATAAAATGATATATATTTGGAAGCTTCGATGGTACTCTTGGGGTATCATACCCTTGCCCATGTGGATCAATCAGATGATGAGAACTTAGTCCCATAGGACATTGATATAACTCAATTAATTGAGGTGACACATTCTGGTTAGATATAGGGTACCCAAATCCTATACTTTCCATGGGTACCATAGCAACGCCCTATATATTTTTCTATTTTTTTTAAACAAATGGCTTAATGCATTTCATTAATAATCAAATGAGCAATACAAGTGATATGAGCCCACTAAGGAACATGGACCAAGAAGCACTACAAAGACTTGGTGGGCCTATAGCAAGAGCAAGAGCTAAGAAAGCCCAAGAAGTTTTAAATCAAATGGTGGATCTTTTAATGGACACAAGCCCAAGTGCAAGTCAAGAAGAAATGGAGCCCAAGTTGATGACTTATCTTTGTCGACTAGAAGGCCCATGATGATGATATGGGGCGTGCGTCACATTTTTTGTTTGTTGGTTTTATTTCAACTCAATATGTGTAATGGGTTATGTGAGTGGATTCAATTTTGGTCACTTTGTTAGTGGGCTACACTAAGAGAGTTGCATGATGGTCTAGTCCATTTTCTTGTCCATGGTTTACACGAATTTTAGAGGGTCTTGGAGGAGGGAATCTTTGGCTTGCATGCTATAAGAAACTCCTCATTTAGTAGAGTGAATAAATTGTAGGTTATGGGTGTTAAACTTTTAATTTGAAAAAGCAAGTGTAACCACCCATAATTATGAGATGCTAGGCATGATAATTAGGGGGTTTTGGGCTGACTTAAATTGTTGTTGACTATTTAAGTTAGGTTTTAAGTTGGTCTTTAGTGTCATGAATCAATCTAATAATGTGGGAGTTTAAGTTTGTCCTAGGATTCCATGTGTGGGGCGTAAAACTCAAATGGGGGCTGAATAGAATAGGTTGTAACTTGTGCTAGGAGGCGTGAAGGGGCTGATTGAAATAGGCCACATATTTTTGTCATTAATCCACCAATTAGTGGCATATTCATGATAGTTATTAGGGAGGTTATGGAATCTTATGATGACTTATGTAAGCCAACTCTTGGCAGCCCCAATTCCTATATGTATGCGCCTTCTAAGATGAAATAAACAACTTGAATGTTGAATTTGGATTAATTTCATTTGTGAGAGAATTGTTCTCCTAGGTTCTTGGTTGAACCAAACTTAGTTCTTATCAAGAATTCAAGATTCTTGTGGCGAACATCACTTGGCTTATCAAACCTTCTTGGTTTGTGATGCCTACACCATCTCTTTCTTCACCATTTTCTTATTTTCTTCACTTTTATGTTGATTCATATTGCTTCCAAAGAAGAACACGAAATTTACTTGTTTTGAATTCAACCATAAGATCGTTAAAAGGCAACCACACCATTTGGTTGTCATCAACAAGGTGGAGCATGATAGTAAATTTGTGGAGTAGCTAAGAAAGACGCCGCCTTTGCTAAGCTATGAGCTACGCCATTCGCTAGTCTCCAAATGAAACTTACACCAAAGTTTAGGAAAGAGGGTAAAATACATTGACAAGCTCTAATAATGGCACCAAATTCAAATAAATCCTTTTTTGGACTAATGACACTATTAACCACCACCTGATAATCAAGCTCAAACAACACCTGCTGATGAAGAATATTGAGGCTTTGGGCCCATTGAAGAGCTTTTAGAAGACCCATTGCTTCCCCTTCACGAACAGGAAGACAAAAGGGAAATCGTCCCGTTTTAGCAATAACAAAATCACCTTTATCATCTCTGATGCATACCAATAGATGTTCTTCCAAATTGAGAAGATAAACTTGCATCAACATTACACTTAAAGGACCCATGCAAAGGAGCAATCCATGAGCTGTTATTTACGCTCCTCATCGAAAGTGCAACTGTAGTACTTGAAATATTAGCAACCTTCCAATCTTCCAAGAAATTGTTTGCACGATGAATAATATTAGCAACGATGGGCCCCTTATTATCCCAGACCAATTCATTCCTAGCATGCCAGAGACTCCACATAGTTAGAACAAATTTCTCTCTATTAGTAGCATGCAAAATCCGCAGCAAGTGAAAACAAAGTTCTGCAAAACCATGCGCAGATTGAAGATGGGGACCAATAAAATGCCATAGGTTTTGTTGTGCCCAGCAAGCTTGGCTCAAGGGACAAATAAAAAAACAAATGCCACAAATTCTCCAGATCCCCATTACAAAAAGCACAAATACTAGAACAAGAAATACTTGTCCGTTGCAACTGGGTTCTTGTTGGAAGGCAATCTCTACACACCCTCCATAGAAAAATTTTAATTCTAGGAGGAACTTTAAGCTTCCAAATCAAAGATCAATCTCTTTCCACACGAAAATGTGAACAATCAACTAGATTATTAATAGCTAGATGATAAGCCGTCTTGGACTGAATAACACCCATCATTTGTTGATCTCCAAATAATACGATCCTCACTCACTAACTCATGAAGAGGCGAGCTCAAAACCTACGCAGCATCGGCAACAGGGAGCACCACTCGAATGAAGGGCTCGTTCCATTCTTTAGCATGACAAAGAAAAAAGTCACTTACATGCAATAATTGTACTTTGAGGGGCAAAAATTATGGGCAGTTCAAAGGGATGCCATCACGAGTCTAGGGACAATGCCAAAGAGGGATAGAGTTTCCAGTACCAATAATCCATTTCACACCTTCTTTCACCAAAGCTTTGGACATCCAAAGACTTCTTCAAGCATAAGAGGGGTTATGGCCCAAATTAGCATCAAGAAAACTACCTTGTGAAAAATATTTGGCTTTGTAAATTTTTGTCACAAGAGTATTAGGTTCTAAAATGAATTTCCAAGCTTGCTTGCCTAACATAGCAAGATTAAAAGCATGCATATTACAAAACCCAAGGCCACCTCAATGTTTTGGCATTGAGAGCTTATCCCAAGAAAGCCATTTAATACCTTTTGATTCTCTATTTGATGAACCCCACCAAAAAGAATTAAGCATCTTTTGAATCTCATCACTAAGAGAAGGAGTAATAAGATACATACTCATGCAATAAGAAGGAATTGCTTGGGCCACCGATTTAATAAGAACTTCTCTACCACCCATAGAAAGAGTTTTACCTCTCCAAGAACTCACCTTCTTTCAAATACGGTCCTTCACATAATTAAACACCTCTCTTATTTCTGCCAACAATAGAAGGAACACCCAAATATTAACCAACATCCAATTGCTCATTAATACCAATAATACCTGCTAGAACAGATCTGGTTTGGTAGGAAACATTATGTGAAAACAGGAGAGCTGACTTGTTCAAATTCATAGCTTGACCAGAGGCTAATTCATAGGAGTGCAACAAATCCTTAATATATCTCAACTCATGCTCATTAGCACGCATAAAGAGGAAACTATCATCAACAAAAAATAGATGGGTAATAATGGGAGCTCTTCTACAAAGTTTTATACCATGAATATGACCACATCTTTCAGCATGCTTAATTAAAGAAGACATACCTTCCGTAAATAGAATATATATCAGTAGGGAGAGAGAGGGTCACCTTGTCGAAGGCCATGACCGGCTGAAACCAAACTTGCCTCCTCATTATTCATAAGCACAGAGTAATAAACAGAAGAGACACACATCATCATCCAATGAACCCATTGCGTATTAAAGCCGATCTTTAGCATAATAGCTCGTAAATAGTCCTAGCTGACCCGATCATAAGCTTTACTCACATCAAGCTTAATGGTCGCACCGCCAGTAGCACCTTTCCTCTTACATTTCATATAATGTATCAGCTCGGTAGCTATTAAAGCATTATCTACAATAGATCTACCAGTCACAAAAGCTGATTGCTCCTTCGAGACACACTTACTAATAACCTGAGCTAGTCTATTAGCAAGAGTTTTAGAGAGGATCATGTAGATAATATTGTTACACAGAGATAGGATGCAAGTCTCGCATAGATTTGGGGTTGTCACATTTTGGGATAAGGGCTATATTTGTACCATTGATATTCTAAGGAATCACACCATCAAGAAACCATTTTCTGCAAGCTAAAATCACATCCACACCACAACAATCCCAAAAATTCTGATAAAAAGCTGCATTAAGACCATCTGGGCCGGGAGATTTATCTAGATCCATTCTTAGAGTAGCCTTTTTAAAATCCTCATTAGAAAACGGGGCAAGAAGTAGATCATTATCCACATCAGAGAGCCTCACTTGGACATGATCAATCACCAGAGTCACTTCACTACGTTGGCTAGCAAATTTTTTTTTAAAGTAATCATTAGCAAATTACAAAGACCCTCCTGAGTACACACTGCAAAACCATTATCATTCACAAGATTGTCAATAGAATTAATTTTCTTTCTAGATGAAGCAGATGCATGAAATAATTTAGTATTAGAATCACCTCCTTTTAACCAATGAGTTTTAGACCGCTGCCGCGAAGAAGTTTCCTCCTGCAGTAACAACTTTGTTAGATGGGTCATTTTTACCCCCAATATTGGCCAAATTTTCCTTGCAAACTGCAATATCAACTTTAAAATTTGGAGAAATGTTGCGCTCTCACTCCTTTAAATTATTAACGCAATTCAGGAGTTTATCACAAATATTTGAAGAACTTGCGCCAATGAGAGGCACCAGAAGGCCGATGTTCAATAGAAAGAAGAATGGGAGAATGATCAGAGACCGAAGCTATTATGTTTGTTAGCCGAGCCTCTGAAAAAATATTCCACCAAGAAGAAGTAACCATAGCCCTATTAAGATGTTCTTCCACTGCCAACTCTGAATCCCTACTCCTTGACCAAGTAAAAGGATACCCCTCCAATTGAATATCTAATAAAGAGCAGCCCAATACAGTATTGCCAAAACCATTTATCATCCATTGAGGCCTTTATACCCATCCACACTTTTCCTCATTTCCTAGAAGATCATTGAAATCCCCAACAATACACCAAGGGAGATCAGATAAGCCCGCAAGTGACCTAATAATATTCCAAGAATTTCTCCTTCTATGATTCTCTGGGCAGCCATAAAAACCTATAAGCCTTCACTTCCCTCTCCCAACATCATCCACTACCAAATCAATAATTTTTTTTGCAAAACTGGTAACCTGAATATTAAGAGAGTCCTTCCACATAACAGTAATACCACCTCCCCTACCTTCTCTATCTACACAAAAACAACAAGAAAAACCCAACTTCACTTTCACTTCTTCAACTTTCCTTTAATGAATGAGGGTCTCACAAAGAAACATAATGTCTGGCTTGTGAGAGCGGGTAAGATCGACCTTGAGAGAAAGAGCTGCATGCAGGTTACCCAGTCCTCGACAGTTCCAACTAATAATAATCATGGCTCCTGGCAGACTTGGGAACTAGGCCCTGCCGATAAAAAAATGCATCATGTTTGTATTATTTTTCAGAAGAACTTGCCAAGTTTGCCCCAACGTTACTGTTCATGCCATGCACGTCAACTCCGTCCGTGCGTAGTCTTTTTCGCTCCCCCTGCCAGCTTCATTATCAGTTATTACGTTTGAATTTGTGATAGTTAATGCAGATTGATTGGCAATAATTGGTTGAGAGAATCTCGGAATTGCCCTCCCTGCATTAGTGGTAACAACACTAATATCATTGGCCAAATTAATCTCTCCAGCTAGTCCCAGACGATCGTCACCAGAAAAAACCACCGCTAAATCTGAATTATGATGTTGAGACCCTTGACTTCCGTGATTTCCGCCCCTATTGGTTCCCTGATTGTCTCCAACATTAACTGAGTCTGACCCCACCTGACCACCTTCCTTCATCTATCACCTTCCCTTAGCATTCCTGTCGCTACCTCCACGCCTGTTATTAGCCCTCAAACCAGGACCCCATAGTCTAACTCCATCATCGTCCTCCATGTCAAAAAGTTTAGCACAAAATTTATCTGAGTGGCCGAGCAAACAACGAAGAAAACAAAAAGTGCTAAGCCTTTCATATTTGAAACAGACAGTTCTCCATTCACCTCCAGCCTTCTTCACCTTCTTCTCCTTCTTCAACGGAATACGGACATACACTTTCACTTTAATACGCATATAAGTCCTCCAAATTCCAAAATTATTATTAGGATCATACTCTAAGAATTCCCCAATAAAGTTTCCACGATGCTTCCCTATTACTTCATTCATGAAACCTGTTGGAAGGTCATGTATCTGGACCCAAGGTTCTAAATTGCGGACCGCATCACTTATTGCGGCCGCAATATTGCGGTTGCGGACCGCAACGCAACCGCATCACACCGCAATTGCGGTGTGATTTACTTTCACGTGTGACGACCGCAATGCAACCGCATCGGACACCGCAGCGAACCGCATCAGAACCGCAACGGACCGCATCACACCGCATCAGAACCGCAACGGAGTTTTCAGTCCCGTTCCATTCAATGTTACTTTCAAAAAGATTATGCAATGTCTTAAAAATATTATTTTCATTACGATTAAATTTGAATTATTCATAAAAATGATGCAATGTCTTAAAAATGAATAAAAATGTATATAATATTATTAATAGAAGATATATAAAGAATTATAATAATTATAGATTTTGTTTATATTTGGTGCGAATATAAAATTATTTCACGTCGCAGCGACCGCAATTCGCATCGCAGCGACCGCAATGGCCGCAATCGCAGTGACCGCAATCGCAACCGCATCCGCGATCGCAATCGCAACCGCAATTTAGAACCATGGCTGGACCCAGAAGTTAACATGAAACAAAGGGATTTGAGTTAGCATATCTCCTGGCTTCACTTTACCCAAAATCAGTAGATGGCCATTAAAAGTCCAAGGTCCTCCCATGAAAACACGTTGAGTATCAATCTTGTCATATAATTGAAACACATAGAATCATAGATCCCTGCTCCAAGTTCCTTGATCGACATCCCCTTCCCTGGACATCAAATACTCATCATTGTCTCCTTCATCATATTACTATGGATAGATCTTTCCGTTAAAAAACAGCCCACCAATGCCAGTTCCAGATTGACATTGTCTTCAGAGTCATCTTGCATATGATACACCAAACCCTCCTCCTCCTTATCCACCAATGACATGTTACTGAAACTCGAATCCATATTAGGAGTACACAAGAGAGAAACCGATCTTAGATTGATAGAGCTCTCAAAAAAGAGAAGGAACAAAACTCTCACAGGGGAGAGAAACGAAACCCTAGCCAAGCACAAGACTCTGAAACTCTCTCTGGCTTTCTATAATATTGTTTACCTGACCGACTGTTTATATATTTTTCGATTAAAAATCACTCTTTTGGTCAAGAATTTATTAACGCTTACCACTTGCCACATAAAGGTAATTTTGAAAAAAGGTTGGTCATCCTTAAACGTTAGTAATTTTGTTTCAAGTTTTATTTTGACATAAAGTTAGTGTAATATTTGACTTTTATTATAATTATCTTAAAAATCATATTTACGATGATTTGTGATTGGTTGATAATATCAAAAATTTTTATACTATCAATATATATTAATTAAATCTTTATATACAGTGGTTAGCTGAAATTATATCATTCCATGGATTCAGGAAGATTGACGCATCATATAGGTAAGATTTGAAAGTGTGTTGTTAAAAAAGAAAAAGAAAATATTCACTGAACATCTTAGATTAAGGGAAATAAAATTAAGGATGAAAAAAGTATCTAAATTTTATTTTTTAGCTTCCTGAAAATGACTGAATATATACTAATAGAAAATTTCTTAAGTAGGTACAACGTACCACACCAAAATGACACCACAACGCCATGATATGATTACGAAGTTTGAACATACCACTTCCCCAGCATGGAAGGAAACAAAAAGTCACATTATTATCAGATTATTGATTGTTTTATTTCAACTTTCGTGTTTTCATTTTTTGATTTTAAAAATAATTATAAAATAAATAATTATAAAATTTTTATATTGTTTTTATTTTATTTTTTGTTTTCAAGGATTTGTATAGAAAACAATGAAAGAAAATAAATAGTTATTTTCAATGTTTTCTATACAAATTTTTAAAATAAGAAACAAAATGAAAATAATGTGACAATTTTGTAACTATTTATATTATAATTATTTACCCCCTACTCATTTTACTTATCCCATTTGGTTATGCACACTTCTTAAAAATATGATTAAGTTTACTCATTTTTATAATAAAATGGCATTCTTTGACTAAAATACCTCTATTTAAATTGTACGGTCGGATAGTTGCAATTACTCACCAACTACTACACTCTTTGATAAAAAAAAACTCATTAATATAGATTGGTTGAGATATAAGGGATATTTTCTGAAAAAAGTAATTAATATTTTTTTATTTTCTAAAGGGATAAGTAATTTGAAACAATACAATAATGAGAAATAAAATGAGATGGAGGGAGATTTTTGTAGGAAATGAAAACCGAAACCAGAAACCAAACCAAAACAATATAGATTTTTGTTTTCTTCGAATCTATGGGTATTGTAATTGTTGGTATTCAGATTGCAGATCATATTGTTCAACTATATATAAATATGAATGACGAAACAAGACCTGTTCAGTGTTCATTCCGCCCCAGCATGTATAAGCAAAAGAAAATACAAAAATTATCATTTCATATTATTTTTTATATTATTTTACATCTAATTAATAATATATAAATTCATGGTTAATCATATATACCAGATAATTAACAATTAACTCTTAACTACAAATATATCTATTGAACAATTCATCAATTATTGAATACATATTACTAAGGGTTAAATATGTTTTTGGTCCCTATAAAATAGCGAAAATTTGTTTTTAGTCCCTCATTTTTTAAAAGTTCTTTCTTGGTCCATCAATTTTCAAAATAGCTCACTTTTGGTACCTAACGTTAGCTCAATTTTCAAAATAGGGATCAAAGGTGATCTATTTTAAAAATTAAGGGACCAAAAAAGGACGTTTTGAAAATTAGGGACTAAAAACGAATTTTCGCTATTAACAAGGACCAAAAATATATTTAACCATATAATATTCTTCTTCAATACTTTTTTTGTGAAATTTAATCAAAAGAATATACAATTCATAATTGTTCTATGTGAATAGCAAATAATCATATAATTCAATTATTATATAGTTTGGGTTTTAAATTAAATAACCATATCATAAACTTCTTAAATAATAATATAATGCAATAACTTTATTCTTATTTTTCAGAAATGTCCTTTATTAAATAATTTTTTTAAATTAATTATCAATTATATATCACTCCTACTACCTCAATTTATAATTAAGAATTATAATAATTATTTTTTAATATAAAAATCACATCCTAATTAAAGTGGTAGATTTCTTTTAAATCAATGTGTCATAAATCCAAACAATAAAACTTAACACAATACAGAGAATTTTTATTATT
Source organism: Ammopiptanthus mongolicus (assembly GCA_039655645.1). NCBI lineage: Eukaryota > Viridiplantae > Streptophyta > Magnoliopsida > Fabales > Fabaceae > Ammopiptanthus > Ammopiptanthus mongolicus. The sequence continues at coordinate 22,393,959 of CM077351.1, forward strand.
CATCCATAATATTATAAAAAATGATTTCCATCCTCAGTGTTTTATTTTTATTTTTTAAATATCAATGTCAATTATTCATTTAATAATTTTTTTTTGGTAGTAATAAAGGGGCAGATGCCCAAAAAGAAAAAGTCTACAAGTCAAAAGGAACTACACGGGGTACAGACACCCCAGCTAAATCATAACCAATAAGCCTACAGAGCTCTAAAGGAGGAGAATCAAGAAGATGAAACCCCGAGTCTTGAGTAATACTCCAATTAGCTAGTCAATCCACACAACAGTTGCCTTCCCTATAAGTATGAGAGAGGACAACCTCCCAGTCTCTAAGAAGCCAATCACAAATACGCCGAACCAAGTAAAGACGAGGTCTCCCATCAATATTCTCGGAAATGGATGAAATAGCAGCAAGAGAATCTGATTCCACCACTAATTTCCTAATTCCCATATCCCACGCCAGAGAGAGACCTCTAAAAATACCCCAGAGCTCTGCTGAAAACGCACTACAATAACCAATATTGGCACTAAAAGCACAAATCCAACCACCAGCATCATTAAGGATAATGCCCCCACATCCCACACAACCCGCGTTACCTTTTGCAGCTCCATCAGCATTGAGCTTAAACCAATCATTCTAAGGAAATTTCCAACGAACCAACACAGTATCCTTCTTGCAATGCTTCACCGCCACAAACTTCTTATCAAGCCACACAGAGGAAATTAAATCTGCCTGATCACGAATAAACTTACTCGGAGATTGAGGCCGAGCAAATTCCTCATCAAAAATCGTCTTGTTTCGCCAAATCCAAATAAAATAACAAGCCACAGGGAAGATAGCAAGCCAACTTTCTCTTTGCTGAGACTTGATCCTACCACTCAAATTAAGATGAATCCAAGAATCAAGCTCAACATTATAAAACTCCTCCAAGCAAGAAGATGAAATAGACAGATGCAAACACTAGAAGGGGGGTTGAATGGTGTTTGACAAATTTATGCGGAATATAGAAACTTTTTCGCAAGCACAGACGGGTTGTAATAGACGAGTAAACACAGACAGGTCAATCAGACTGATAACTTGTCTGAAGGTTTTCACAGAAAACACACAATCATGCAAGATAAGAAAAGTTTTGATAAACACAATTATAAACCCCTTTAGTTAGATGATAGTTAAGACAAATAATCAAACTAAAGAGTTAAGGGAAAGAGAGATCACTCAGCAGGTTTTATCCTGGTTCACCCCTTAACAATGAGGCTACGTCCAGTCCTTGGCAGCACCAAGTTTTCTCACTATAACTGATTTAGGTTGCAGGACAGACAAGTATTATTTTCACACTTAGCCTCTTCAGGCTCCAGATGAGTATTGTTTTCACATCTAGCCTCTCCAGGCTCCAGACGAGTATTGTTTTCACACCTAGCCTCTTCAGGCTCCAGACAAGTATTATTTGCACACTTAGCCTCTTCATGCTCAGACGGGTTTGTTTGAGAGAAGTTGTAAAATGATTACAATTTGCAAGTCTTTCACAAGCACTCAGACGAGTGTATTAAATGTGAAGATCTAAAAGACTGCGTAATAACTTCAAATGATTGAAGAATAAATAATGAAAGAATGAAGATATAAATATACATAGTAATAGCTCTTGATTGCTTTGATCGTTCTCTTGTCTTGTGGAATCTTCAAAGTCTTCTTCATTAAATAGGCTTCAAAATTTTAAAGTCGTTAGACACAAAGTCTGAAGGTTTGGCTTCTTGCAGATCTTCAATAAATGCAATAGAGTCGTTCTGATCAGCCATTAAAGCATAGGGAACTTCGCTTGTTCTCTCTCATCAGAGTGATACAAACTTCTGATATACCTTTGGTCTCAGCAGGTCTGTATACGTGCTTTTTGTTTGCAGAGGGAAGACTTTCCCTTTTGGTGTAAGATGCAGTTGTGTTTAGGCAAAGCACTTTGTTGAAGTTCCTTATCAGAGTCGAGACAGCTTTCATCAAATGTATTCTTTAACGTTAGTCATTAGACGGATGAGTAGCTTCATTCGACGGGTTGACTCTTAACAAAGAGATGACGTCAGTTGCAAAGTCTATTAGACGAGTGAGTCTTCCTTTGATCAGACGGTTGAAGACTTCATTAGACGAGTGAACTTCTCTTAGTTCAGACCAGTGAACCTTAGCTAGTTCAGACGAGTGAACTTATCTCAGTTCAGACGAGTGAACTTTTAGTTAGTTCAGACGTGTGAACTTAAGTTAGTTCAGATAGGTGAACTTATCTAAGTTCAGACGAGTGAACAGTTCATATAGACGCTTAATGTTATAATCTGCACACTAAGTAGACGAGTTAAATACCACAGACGGGTTCAATTAAATCATTGAATAACTGTTTTAATCTCATCAAAACTAAGGTGAATGCACATCAGACATTTGGAGACTCAACAATCTCCCCCTTTTTGATGATGACAAAACATGTTAAATGATTTAATGAACTTAAGAAAATTCACATAATCAGTCATGTATATGATCAGATAGATTAAAAACATTGTTCCATAATTATAACATACTCAGACAGATAAGCATTTAACCTTTTATCTTAGTCTTATCTTAGTATTTTCTCCCCCTTTTGACATTATCAAAAGCAATAGAATATAGACAGAGAGAAAAGAAAAGATACATCATATTTAAAGATAAATATTTGTTCATATCAGACAGTTGTAATATAAAGACACTTTTCATTTAACTTTCTCCCCCTTTTGTCATAATCCAAAAAGGGAAACAAAGGAGGTAATTGTAACATTAAACCATCATTGGCTATGTACAAGGTACTTTTTTTAAAAAAAAAAAATAGAAAATTACATATAAGTGTTAAAAGGATCAAAAAGAGCATCTATTCTAGCTTCTAAAACAATTCTAGTTCTTCTTTCTGCAGCAAGATCTTGGTGAGCAGCTTCTACCAAGGTCCTGAGAGATGCTACTTCAAAAAGCAAAGCTGGAAGATCTCATCTGGGCACATGAATGTGATCAGCAGAGTCATCAGAATGCCAGGGAAGAGCATAGACAGGTGGTGCAGAAGGGATAGAGAAGGCTTCTGAAAACTGGGAAAAGAAGCGTAAGTGAAGATTGCGATAGAAGATAAAAGGTAGAAAGGTGATTTTATGGAAAGAATCATCAAAGGAGTTATCTTCTGGAGGTGAGGGAAAAACAGAGGACAGAAAGGAGAGAGATGGATGAAAAGATGCGGGTAAAGGTGCAACAGGGAGTGAGGGATAATTAGGGATTAATAGATCAAGATATTCCATGAAGAAATTTGATCCAGTAATAAGAATGAAACAAGGTTTTGAATAGTTAGGAAGAATAACGACAGAGTTTGGATGGGTGATGGAAGGATTAGGGTGATGAAACATGATAACAATAGGTTCAAAAACACATATAGCTCTACAGGTATTGGTAAAGTGAGATGGAGGAGGAGGTACAACAGAGAGGTTAGAGACACTGGTAGACATTAAAAGTTGCAAATCAGACTTGAATAAAAAAGAATTGCCAACAGGTTTGTCAGGAGTTGAATCCCTTGAAACATGACACATATCAGATACAATGATGAAAGAGGAGGAAAGAGAGGAGTTTTCCTGAATGGGTGAAGCCTGAGGTTCATCATGAGATGAGGAGGAAGAGGGTGAATACTTGCCAAGAGTAGAGTTTTCTGACATTCTGAGCTTGATGCGTTTAGGAGCCACAAAGACAGCAGGTTGGCTAACATGAGGGGCTTCTATGGCAGCAGCTATAACAGATATGCTAGACCTCTTCCTTTTAGGAATAATGCCAGGACAAAAAGTTGGGTGGTCCAAGGTTTGTCCTAAAGGCTTTGGCAGTTGCTCCCCTGAGCAGGTGCATTCTTTTCACTAGAGACAGTCTCACTCAGTATAACTTGAGAAAAGGCAGAATCAGAATCCACCACAACAAGAGCTTGTCTCTTGGGAGTCAGCTTCCTCTTCTTCAAGGAGAGAATAGGAGCACTTTCTTCTGAAGAAAGGGGCTGGCTTTGGCTTGCAAACTTTTCAGAGGGTTTGCAAATATGTTCAGATGCAGAGGCCTCAGACTCATTGGTTGATTCAGCAGGAGTTTGACCCTTCTGATCCTCAGATGCTTGATTTGAAGAGGATGGAGCAGGGGTTGAGAGCCTCATTAAAGAGATAGTCTGTTTGGCTAAATGTCTAGCCATGTCCACAAAGGTGACTTCTTCAGGGACAAAGATTTTGATTCTAAAGAGCTTGGTCAGAAGCATGCCATAGGGATATGTAGGAGAGCTAGGTCTCTTAATCAATGACACGAAATGTTTGAAAATGAGGTCATTGATGTCTACCTTTATTTTGTGAATGAGATGAAAGAGGGCAAATGAATCCATCTTAGAGATGTAGTCTCTTGAGCCCTTCCTAGGTAGCACACATTCTTGCAAAAGCTTGAGCAAGAAGCGGCATTTGGGAACAAGGTTACTCGATTTGAGATTTGTAGGGTTAGGTTTACCAAAAAGGGCGATGTTGATGTCGCTCTGGCTTACTGAATCTACCCAGTTGTCTGTATAACCAGCACCATGTCTAGGGCATCCAGTTACCAGTTCCAGAGTGTTGAGGGAGAAGGAGAAGCGTTGGCTGGAAATACGAGCTCGAATCTCCATGGGAAAGCCACTTGGAGAGTAAAGAACGACGGCGTTGGTCCAGAAGTCAGTGACCAACTTGGGGTGCACAGGCTCCTTCAAGTCGAGGAAATGAGTCCAGTTGGAGTAGTTGAGCTCTTCAAGCACATCTAAACCCGACCGACTTAGAGCCGAAAGGTCAATAAGTTTCCCTGGGATGATTTTATGAACAGCTTCAACATCGAGGTTGTAACGCTTAGCAATGACATCAGCAAAGAGTTGCTTTGGGGGTGCCATTTCAGAGAAGTTAGGGTTAGAGAAGTTTGAGAGTCAGAGAGTGAGTGAAGAGAGAAGAAGACGAAACGAGAGTGAAATAAAGAGAGTGATTTTGAAAAACGTACGGATGGAGATTTTAAAAGAAAAAAAGAACGGTTCAGATTTAAAATAAGACAAAAACATCCACGTACACATTTTGCCTCAGATAAAGAAACGGCACTTAAAAGAAAAAATAGCCATTTTAAAAAGAATTTTTAAAAGAAGAGCGAATGACTCATAAGGTCAGACGATTAAACATAGACGGGTATCATAAACACTCATCAGACAGGTTATTCAGCAAAGCAATGTATATTCAAGTTGTCTCTTATAAACTTAAACCTATCCTCAGCTAAAGGTTTTGTAAAGATATCAGCCCATTGATTTTCAGTTTTAACAAACTTAACACCAAAAACACCTTTTTGAACATAATTTCTTATGAAATGATATTTGATTTCTATGTGCTTAGCCTTAGAATGTTGTATGGGATTCTTAGTTAAGCAAATAGCACTTGAATTATCACACCAGATAGGTATATTATGCTCAAATATAGAGTAATCTTCTAGTTGATGTTTTACTCATAATAGCTGTGAGCAACAACTTGCAGCAGAGACATATTCTGCTTCTGCAGTTGAGAATGCAATAGTTGTCTGTCTTTTGCTTGACCAGGAGACTAAGTTTGCTCCAATGAAGTGACATCCTCCACTGGTTCTTTTCCTTTCAATTCTATCTCCAGCAAAGTCAGCATCACAAAAACCAACTAATCTGTAATCTTGTGTTCTCAAATACATTAAACCAAGATTAGTGGTTCAAAGCAAATATCTAAAGATTCTTTTAACAGCCTTAAGATGAGATTCTTTGGGATCAGATTGGAATCTAGCACACATACAGACACTAAATTGAATATCAATTCTGCTAGATGTTAAGTAAAGAAGAAATCCAATCATACCTCTGTAGACAGTTTGGTCTACCTTTTTACCTTCATCATCTTTGCTTAGATTAGCATTAGTTTGCATTGGAGTTTTCATGATATTTGAGCTATCCATTTTGTACTTCTTTAGAATCTCCTTGATGTACTTTTGTTGATGGATGTAGATTCCATCACACGTCTACTTGATTTGCAGTCCAAGGAAGAACTTCAATTCTACCATCATGCTCATTTCAAATTCTGCTTGCATCAACTTAGAGATTTCTTTGCACAATTTTTCATTAGTAGCTCCAAAAATAATATCATCAACATATATTTGAACTACTATGAAGTTATCTTTTGAGCATTTCTTAAACAAAGTTGTATCAACTTTTCCTCTTGTAAAACCATTAGTCATAAGAAAAGAACTAAGTCTATCATAACATGCTCTAGGCGCTTGTTTTAAACCATATAAAGCCTTTTTAAGTTTGAAAACATAATCTGGTTTTTCATTATCTTCAAAACCAGGAGGTTGTTTAACATAAACTTCTTCTTCAATTATTCCATTTAAAAAAGCACTTTTTACATCCATTTGAAATAAAGTAATTTGATGTTGTGCAGCATATGACATATGTATGCAAATAGCTTCTATTCTAGCTACAGGTGTAAAAGTCTCAGTATAGTCAATACCTTCTTGTTGGTTGTAGCCTTGAGCTACTAACCTTGCTTTATTTCTGACAACTTTGCCATCTTCATCTAGCTTGCTTCTAAAAACCCATCTTGTTCCAATAACAGACTTGTCTGTTGGTTTCGAGACAAGTTTCCAGACATCATTCCTTTTGAACTGATTAAGTTCCTCTTGCATAGCAAGAATCCAGCTTTCATCTTCAAGAGCTTCCTCAATATGCTTTGGTTCAATTTCAGATAAAAAAGCCATATTGCTTGACTCTCTTAAGACAGATCTGGTTCTAACACCTTCAGAGGGACTTCCAATGATAAGATCTTCAGGATGATGAGCTTTGAACTTCCAGTCTCTTCTGAGATCATCATTCTGATGTTGATTAGACTGATGACTCGTCTGCTCCACTTGTCTGACCGATTCCTCAGCAGATTCAATTTTTGATACGTCTGGCTGTTGACTCGTCTGCTGGGTAAGATCAAGTCCTGCAAGATCATCTTCTAGATCTGATAATTCCCTATCAGTCTTTAGATTATCATTGAATTTTACATGAATGGATTCCTCAACAACAGAGGTTCTAGAGTTAAAAACTCTATATGCTTTAGACACTTCAGAATATCCAATGAAGATACCTTTGTCTACCTTGAAATCAAACTTTCCAAGTTGATCCTTGGTATTTAAGATGAAGCATTCACATCCAAATGCATGGAAATAAGATATGTTGGGTTTTCTACCTTTCCACAATTCATAAGGAGTCTTCTTTAGGATAGACCTTATAAGTATTCTATTTTGCACATAACATGCAGTGTTTACTGCTTCAGCCCAGAAGTACTTAGGGAGATTATTTTCATTGAGCATTGATCTAGCCATCTCTTGCAGAGATCTGTTCTTTCTCTCAACCACTCCATTTTGCTGTGGAGTTCTTGGTGCAGAGAAGTTGTGAGAGATTCCATTCTCTTCACAGAACAATTTGAATTGCTCATTTTCAAATTCTCCCCCATGATCGCTTCTAAGGGTAGAAATACAGAAACCTTGCTCATTTTGTACTTTCTTACAGAATACAGAGAAGGCCTTAAAAGACTCATACATGTGGGATAAGAAAAGTACCCAAGTAAATCTAGAATAGTCATCAACAATGACAAATCCATATTTCCTTCCAGCTAAACTGGCAACACTAACTGGTCCAAACAGATCCATGTGTAACAACTGAAGAGGTCTAGAGGTTGATACAATGTTTTTTGATTTGAAACTTGATTTTACTTGTTTACCTCTCTGACATGCATCACATAAAACATCTTTCTTGAAACTAATACCAGGCAATCCTCTCACAAGGTTATCCTTTTTTAATTTCGAAATAAGTTTCATACTAGCATGTCCTAGTTTCTTATGCCATAACCATCTTTCATCCTCTTTAGACATCAGACAGGTTACACTTTGATCTGAGAGTTCAGTTAGCTCAATCTTATAAAGATTTTGCTGTCTATTAGCTGAAAAGAGGGTCTTGCCACTCTTGTCTTTGACTATGCATTCATTCTTAGTGAAGGAGACATCAAATCCACTATCACATAATTGACTTATGCTAAGTAAATTGTGTCTTAGTCCTTCAACCATAAGTACATTTGAGATAGAGGGAAGAGGGGTTTTACCACCAATTGTACCAACACCAGTTACTCTTCCTTTTTGATTGCCTCCAAAGGCAACAAATCCACCATTCTTAGACTGGAGGTCTTGGAACATAGACCTTTCTCCTGTCATATGTCGCGAGCAGCCACTGTCCAGGTACCAGCAGAGGTGTCTGCTTTGTCCTATTAAGGATGTTTGCAACAGAAATTATTTTATCTTTAGGTACCCATATTTTTCTGGGTCCTTTTCTGTTAGTTCTAGGAGTCTGTGAAGACTTCCTCTTCTTCTTGTGAAAACACTTAGACATAACATGTCCAGCCTTTCCAAATAGGTTACAGACAGGTCTAATCCTAACTGGAATGGGTTTAACATAGACAATTGAAGATTTTGTTGATACTTTATGATCAGATTGATGATCATATCCAATGCCTTCTTTGTTAATAGAGTGTCTCTGACATCCTAGCAGTTTTGTCGGATTATCTCTGCCATTAACAAATCTAGCAAGATTAGAAGTGAGCTCCTTCACTTTCTGTTGAAGTGTGACCACTTCTTCAGAATGTGATGTTTCACTTGAGATCGAAGCTTCATCAGACTTTTCAGTCCTCAGCTGGCTATTCTCTTTGGCCAGCATCTCACACTCTTGAGATTTTTATTTATGCTCACTGAGGAGTTTAACATAATCTCTCTTGAGGGATTTGAAGGCCTTAGATAAGCCTTTGGATTCCTCTACCAGCTCATCATAAGCATCATGCAATTCCTCAAGTTCAGAATGTACCTCAGTTTCAGGTTTTGAATCTGTATTGGCCATCCGACAGAGATTGGCTTCCTCTTCTGTCTCTTCTCCTTCAAAAGATGAACATTCAAGATCTTCCCATGTGGCAGATAAGGAGTCCCACATTTCTTTAGCAAAATCACAAGCACGTACCTTTTCAAACTCTTCTGGACTGAGAGCACAGATTATAGCATATCTGGCTTTATGGTTTAGATCCCATCTTGTCTTTTCTGCAGGTGTCCACTGAGCCTTAGGCTTGTCTGAGCCATCATTATTTTGAGGAGTGTAAGGGCCATCAGTAATGACATCCCATACATCAGAATTTGTTGACAAGATGAACCAGTGAAACATTTTATTCCAGTAGTTGTAGTTTACACCATCGAAGAAAGGGGGTCTGGTTATAGAGCCTCCTTTAGGTTGGGGGTTCCCGCTTGAGCTTGCTCCAGAATACATTGTCTATTCTTCAGGATCTTTTCTCTACACTATTAGGTGCTCAACCCAGAGGCTGAGCTCTGATACCAACTGAAATAGACAGAAGCAAACACTAGAAGGGGGGTTGAATGGTGTTTGACAAATTTATGCAGAATATAGAAACTTTTTCGAAAGCACAGACGGGTTGTAATAGACGAGTAAACACAGACAGGTCAATCAGACTGATAACTCGTCTGAAGGTTTTCACAGAAACACACAATCATGCAAGATAAGAAAAGTTTTGATGAACACAATTATAAACCCCATTAGTTAGATGATAGTTAAGACAAATAATCAAACTAAAGAGTTAAGGGAAAGAGAGATCACTCAGCAGGTTTTATCCTGGTTCACCCCTTAACAATGAGGCTACGTCCAGTCCTTGGCAGCACCAAGTTTTCTCACTTTAACTGATTTAGGTTACAGGACAGACAAGTATTATTTTCACACCTAGCCTCTTCAGGCTCTAGACGAGTATTGTTTTCACACCTAGCCTCTCCAGGCTCCAGACGAGTATTGTTTTCACACCTAGCCTCTTCAGGCTCCAGATAAGTATTATTTGCACACTTAGCCTCTTCAGGCTCAGACGGGTTTGTTTGAGAGAAGTTGTAAAATGATTACAATTTGCAAGTCTTTCACAAGCACTCAGACGAGTGTATTAAATGTGAAGATCTAAAAGAATGCGTAATAACTTCAAATGATTGAAGAATAAATAATGAAAGAATGAAGATATAAATTACAGAGTAATAGCTCTTGATTGCTTTGATCGTTCTCTTGTCTTGTGGAATCTTCAAAGTCTTCTTCATTAAATAGGCTTCAAAATTTTAAAGCCGTTAGACACAAAGTTTGAAGGCTTGGCTTCTTGCAGATCTTCAATAAATGCAATAAAGTCGTTCTGATCAGCCATTAAAGCATAGGGAACTTCGGTTGTTCTCTTTCATCAGAGTGATACAGACTTCTGATATAACTTTGGTCTCAGCAGGTCTGTATACGTACTATTTGTTTGCAGAGGGAAGACTTTCCCTTTTGGTGTAAGATGCAGTTGTGTTCAGGCAAAGCATTTTGTTGAAGTTCCTTATCAGAGTCGAGACAACTTTCATCCAATGTATTCTTTAACGTTAGTCATTAGACGGATGAGTAGCTTCATTAGACGGGTTGACTCTTTAACAAAGAGATGACGTCAGTTGCAAATTCTTTTAGACGAGTGAGTCTTCCTTTGATCAGACGGTTGAAGACTTCATTAGACGAGTGAACTTCTCTTAGTTCAGACGAGTGAACCTTAGCTAGTTCAGACGAGTGAACTTATCTCAGTTCAGACGAGTGATCTTTTAGTTAGTTCAGACGTGTGAACTTAAGTTAGTTCAGACGGGTGAACTTATCTAAGTTCAGACGAGTAAACAGTTCATATAGACGCTTAATGTTATAATCTGTGCACTAAGTAGACGAGTTAAATACCACAGACGGGTTCAATTAAATCATTGAATAACTGTTTTAATCTCATCAAAACTAAGGTGAATGCACATCAGACATTTGGAGACTTAACAGAAGACTGAAGCAAAGGCAGCCACACTTGAGAAGCAACCGGACAATCCCTGAAAATATGCAAAGTGGTTTCTAGGACTCCTACACAATGGAAACAATCTTGAGAACAAAAAGGCCACCTACTCCTTCTAACATTGGTTTGAAGACTATCATGATCAAGGCGCCAAAGGAGAAATTTATACCTCTGCGGCTCTTCCGAACTCTAGATAACATTCCACAGCTTTTTATGAGGACCATTGGGAAGATTCGCATGTAGCCAGTAAGCCGAACTGACTGTAAACTTTCCATTTTTACTGCCTAACCAAACATTACAATCACCACCATCTTCACTTCTAGGAACTGGGAGCGCTCTAGTCTTTTCCAACACATTAACCGGAAGCAACAATGTTATGCCTCTCAATATCCCAATCACCCAACGAAGTAACAAACTTATTTACTATGGACAAACGCTCCCCCATCGAGCTCCCCCATCGAGCAATCCGAGGGGCACCAATTCTCCAAGGACACACCATCACCCATCCAACTATCACTCCAAAACAAAGTATTAGTACCATCACCCAAAGATGACCCCAGATTTTTTATAAGACAAGGCCAGAGCGGGTGTAAGCTCTTCCACAGAAAAGAATCCCCCACATTACAACCAATCTCCCCCAACCTAGCCTTAACCTTATTCTGGTATTTGCCTTTCATTACCTGGACCCACAGAGCATTAGGGTGGTTAACTAACCCCCACACAAGCTTTAGTAAAAAATGCTTCATTCATAGTGTGAAATCTCCTCAGCCCCAAACCCCCTTGCTCTCGAGGCATACAAATGACATTCCAATTCACTATTCTCATCCTCTTAGATCCCATGGTATCGCCCCAAACAAAAGAATGTTGAATCTTCTCCAACTCTTTGCAGGTAGAAATTGGAATTTTAGTATGTTGTACGGCAAAGGATGCCATTGAACCAAGCATAGATTGAGCAAACGTCACTCTCCCAACCATACCTAAACACTGCGCCTTCCAACCAGCTAATTTAGAACCCATTCGATCAATGATGCCCTTAAAGTTTTTTTTTCTTTCCTCTACCATTCGGACAAAGAGCACCCAGATACCTACCAATGCCATTAGCCAAAGAAAATCCACTTCTTCTCACTATTATATCCCTGACCGAAGGAGAAACATTCTTGGAATATCTTTTCTTTATTAATACTATGCCCAGACACCGAATAGAAGTTATCAAGCACTGGGAGAATACTCACCCTCTGATCAACGGAAGCCTCAATAAAGACAAGAAGATCATCAACAAATAACAGATGAGAAACCCCCGGGCCAGCCTTACCAGCCTTAATAGGACTCCAAACATTACTATTAACCGCTTCATGAATCATATGGGTTAGCCGCTCCATACAGATGACAAAAGGATAAGAATATAGGGGATCCCCTTGGTGAATACCTCTAGTGGGAAAAAATTGATCTGACTTTTCTCCATTCCAAAGAATTTTAAAAGAAGAAGAAGAAACACACCACATAATTACTTCAATAAAATTCTGAGGAAAAGAAAGATCCTCTAAACAATCACGAATAAATTTTCAAGAAAGACGGTCATAAGACTTCATAATATCAATTTTAATAGAATAAACCCCTTTCTTCCTTTCATCCTACGTATCGTATGAGTTAACTCATGGCCAATAACAATATTATCCTGGATATTTCTTCCAGGAACAAAACTAGCTTGAATAGGGGATATACACTTCTTAAGAAGAGGCTTAATCCGATTAGTAATCACCTTGGTCAAACACTTATACATTGTATTGCATAAAGCAATAGGGCAAAACTGCGAAATAAATTCAGGGGTGTTTACCTTAGGAATAAGCACCAGAAGAAAATTATTGATGCTACTAACAAGCTGCCTATCATGCCAAACTTTCTTAAGAAACAAAGAGAATGACCCACCACATTCCAATTTCTTTTGAAAAAAGCTGTTGGATAACCATCTTCACCTGGAGCTTTGAGAGAACCCATAGAAAAAAGAGCACCCTTAATTTCCTTGAACGAAATCTCAACACCCAACATATTAACACCGTAATCATCCAAACTCGGGTAAGAATAGAGGGTGATCGACTTGGCTCTATTGGGAACATCCTCGCTGAAAAGTCATGATAAAAATTAAGAGCAAGCATCTTCATAGAATTCTGATCTTCTAACCAATTGCCTATGCTGTCACGTAAAGCTAGGATTTTATTTTTTATTCTTCTAGTTAAGGCCTTTGCATGATAAAATCTTGTATTGCGATCACCCTCTTTAATCCACTCTCTCCTTGACTTTTGAAACCACATGGATTCCTCTTGAAAAAGCACCTCCTCTAACTAGGTTGGGATAGACTTTCCTTGGAGGAAACGTCTTCTTCTCAAGGCAGACAACCAAGGGTCCAAGAGCTGTGTACATTTCAGTGGCCAGACGCTCATTTGAAGTGTGAGGGATGGAGTAGTATCCGTGTTCTGGGGGTGGTCCAGAGGTAGGTGGAGTGGAAGGTTGTTCATATTCGTATTCAGGTGGTGGAAAAGGGCTTTTGGGGTGAGGTGATGTAGAAAGGGGGGTGTGTCTGAGAAATAGGACAGGGAATCTACGTTGGACGTCAGCCCAATTTGAGCTTTCATTTCGGAAAGTTTTTCTTGGAATGCGTCTATATTTTCTCTTGCGATAGATCATTCTGGGGTAGGGAGCACCATGAGGTTGGAAGGGGCGATCTCCCCATAGTATTAACCAGTCTTCAGGTTTGTTTGGTGAGGTAAGGGTTTGTGTTTGTGGTAGGGCAGGGGGTGAAGGTGGTAAGGAAGGTTCAATGGTCAAGTCCTCAAACTCAGAAGATTGGACAACAGAGGAAGTAATAACAGAACTAAAGATGGGTTCAGTATTACCTTTTGCCTTTGCTCGTACAGTCCTTGCCCTTGTCGAGACTGGTTTGGGTAAAGGTGCAACAAACGAGGTCTCCAACCTTGGACTTTTGACTACCCTGGAGATAGGCAAATCGTCCTCTTCGTCTTCATCAATGGGAGCTAGAATCAACTTCCTTTTTCTGGATGATTGGATGGTGAGCTTTGGACGAGAAGGAGGAGTCCTTGCTGTTGGACGAGCTAGCTCACTTGAGCGTCCAGCAGTGACTTGTTGTTCAGACGCTTCTTCTGAGCCTTGCGTCTGAGCTCCTTTTTGTTTACCTTCCAACTGCGTCATCACCAAGCTTTGCCTGCTGAACTCTGATTGATGCAAGCGTTCAATACCATGAACACCATAGTATTTGACTTTTCTTTCTAGAGCCAAGTTCTTGAGGTCATCGTAGACTATATGCTTCTCGAAGATTTTTGAGAGAAGGGCAGCATAGATGATCGAAGTATTCTTCCCAGAGCCTTCCATGGCATACTTGAAGAAGGAAAAGAGAAGGCGGGGAAGGTTTATCTGCCTCTCCAGTATCAAATGAACCAGGCAGAATTGGTGAGCCTTTTATACATTATCCTTCTACCCAGCCTTGTGAAGGATTGACTTGTTCTGTATTTGGTGAAGAACCCTAGCCTTGTCAGTCATCTTTGAGGCTATGAGTTTGTCATCTGAGTTCTTCAAAAGACAGTCTCTTCCTCCCATTTATCCTCAACAGTTATTCCAGATTGAGCGCACCCAATCGCATTTGAGATGGTTGCTTCAGACACTATCACTTCAGTATGAAGCACTTTGTTGCGAATCTCCCTCGCAGATATAGTAGGGTTTGTCTAGAACTCCCTAACTAGCGCAGGGTAGATTACTGGAGAACCTTCGAAGAAGCTTGACCAACCAGCAGCATGGATGTTTGATAAAATATCAATCCCATTATCAGCTAGGAATTGCAGATTAAATTTTAACTTGACCAAGACATTAGCAGTCTGAGCATTAAAGGTTTTTCCTTTACTCTTAGAAGCAGCAGAAGAGGTTGCCATAGTTTTAGAAAAGAGGTCTTTGAGAAGAAGGGTTTTCAGAAAGAGTTTTCCTTTTTCGAAGATAAAAGAAAAAAAATGAAAGCTTTTGTAAAGGTTTGATTTTTAACAAGACTTAGGTTTTAAAGAGAAGAGAAGAAAGAACGAAAACCTTTCGTATTTTCAAAGAGAGAGAGAAAGAGAGCGAAACGACGTGCATTAAATGCCTGACACACGTTTAGACTTTGAAACCGTAAAAAGCATTTTTGGCAAACAATGAAAACAAAAACTGACTCAGTTAAGGGAATGAGAGATAATAGATCATTCGACAAAGATTGAGTTCCATTAATGCATTAGACGAGCAAGCAGAATGTATAATGGACGAGCATATATTGGACGTAATGCAAATATTGGACGCATACATTGGACTCTTAGTCAATCAATGAAATACATGTTCAGATATTTTCTTATAAATGTGAACCTATCTTCAGCTAATGGTTTGGTGAGGATATCTGCCCATTGATGGTTAGTATCAACAAATTGAATTTCTATTGTCCCTTTTTGCACATAGTCTCTAATAAAATGGTGCTTTATTTCTATATGCTTTGCTCTAGAATGCAGTATGGGGTTCTTTGACAAGTTAATTGCAGCAGTGTTATCATGATAGGGATGTTACTTACAAACACGTTGTAGTCTTCCAACTGATGTTTGATCCAAAGCAGTTGTGAGCAGCAACTGGCAGCAACAATATACTCAGCTTCAGCAGTTGATAGAGAACAATTGTGGTTTGCCTTTTGCTTGACCATGAGACAAGATTAGCCCCAATGAAGTGACAACCTCCACTTGTGCTTTTTCTTTCTATTCTGTCTCCAGCATAGTCAGCATCACAGAATCCAACTAATCTGTATTCATCAAGTTTCTTATACAATAGACCTAGATTAGTAGAACCTTTTAGATATCTAAAGATTCTTTTTACTGCTGAGAGATTAGACTCTCTTGGATCGGATTGAAAATGAGCACATAAGCAAACACTAAACATGATATCAGGTCTGGACGCAGTTAGATATAAGAGGGAACCAATCATACCTCTATATACCTTTTGGTCTACCTTTTTATCTTTATCATCTTTGTTTAGCACGGACGTTGGATGCATTGGTGTATTCATAGGTTTATAATCGTCCAACTTGAAGCGTTTAAGAAGTTCCTTTGTGTACTTCGTCTGATGAATGTATACTTCGTCTGATGTTTGCTTTACTTCAAGTCCGAGGAAGAATTTTAGTTCTCCCATCATGCTCATTTCAAATTCCCTTTGCATTAAGTCAGAAAACTCTTGGCAAAGAGATTCATCAGTTGCACCAAATATAATATCATCAACGTAAATTTGAGCAACAATAAATTCTCTTTTATTTATTTTTCTAAACAGAGTTGTGTCCACTTTTCCTCTTGAGAAACCATTCTCCATTAGGAAAGTGCTGAGTCTCTCATACCAAGCTCTAGGAGTTTGTTTGAGTCCATATAAAGCTTTCTTAAGCTTGTATACATGCTCAGGACGGTTTTGAACTTCAAAACCAGGTGGTTGAATAACATATACTTCTTCATTGATTAAACCACTTAAGAATGCACTTTTTACATCCATTTGATAAAGCATGATGTTATGATGTGCAGCATATAAGAGTAAGATGCGTATAGCTTCTAATCTAGCTACTGGAGCAAAGGTTTTAGTATAATCAATACCTTCCTCTTGTGAGTAGCCTTGAGCAACTAACCTTGATTTATTCCATACAACTTTGCCATCTTCATCCAGCTTGTTACGATAGACCCACTTGGTTCCAATGAGAGTCCAAACGTCACTACGTTGAAACTGCTAGAGCTCCTCTTGCATAGCGAGGATCCAGCACTCGTCCAGTAAGGCTTCGTCCACAGACTTTGGTTCCATCTCAGAGATGAAATCTGAGTCAACTTTCTCTCTGAAGGTTGACCTTGTCCGGACGCTATCATTAGGTTTTCCAATGATTTGATCCTCAGGATGATAGGTCCTGAATTGCCACGAACGAGGGGTGTTTATAGCTTGCTGAGACGATGATGTGTCCTGCGTTGCGTTTGATGCCTCGTCTTTGTTGGTCGTTGGACGAGCATCGGAATCATTCGGATTCATATCTGCAAAAGAATCATCTAGCTCTGATAATCTCTTCTCAGGCTGTTTGTCATCAAACTTAACATGGATGGATTCTTCAACAATCAATGTTCTAGAGTTATAGACTCTAAAAGCTTTGGACGTTTCAGAGTATCCTATCAACATTTCATTATCTACTTTGGCATCAAACTTACCAAGTCGATCCTTAGTATATAATATAAAGCATTGACATCCGAAAGGGTGGAAATAAGAAATGTTGGGTTTGCGTCCTTTCCACACTTCATAAGGAGTCTTATTCAAGATTGGTCTTATGTATATTCAGTTTTGAATGTAGCAGGCAGTATTTACAGCTTCAGCCTAGAAGTGCTTAGGGACAGAATTATCACTGAGCATCGCCTTAGCCATCTCTTGAAGAGATTGGTTCTTTCTCTCAGCAACACCATTCTGTTGTGGTGTTCTTGGGGCAGAGAAATGGTGACGAATACCACTTTCATCACAAAACCTTTGGAAAAGCTCATTTTCAAATTATCCTCCATGATCACTTCTGATCGAGCTGATGAA
The DNA here is from genome assembly GCA_039655645.1 of Ammopiptanthus mongolicus. NCBI lineage: Eukaryota > Viridiplantae > Streptophyta > Magnoliopsida > Fabales > Fabaceae > Ammopiptanthus > Ammopiptanthus mongolicus. Next base: position 22,411,497 of record CM077351.1, read on the forward strand.
TATGCCTTTTTCATTCTAGACTCGCTTACAGAATATAGAAAAGACCTTGATAGACTCATCCTTATGAGCAAGGAACTTAACCCATGTCCATCTAGTATAGTCGTCTACTATGGCAAGCCCATATTTCTTGCCACTAACAGAGGTAGTCCTTGTTGGACCAAACAAATCAAGATGCAACAGTTTCTAGTGGTCTTGAAGTCCTAACAATGTTCTTGGACTCAAAAGAGTTCTTAACTTGTTTTCCTTTTTGACATGCGTCACAGAGAGCGTCTGACCTAAACACAATCTTTGGCAAACCTCTTACAAGGTTATTCTTGTTTAGTCTTGAGATTAATCTCAGACTTGCATGACCAGGTCTTTTGTGCCAGATCCATCGCTCATCTTCAATAGACACTAGACATGATAGACTTTGAGTGAGAATTCTCCCAAGTTAATCTTATACAGATTATTTTGCCTTCTGGCAGTGAATAAGATGGATCCATCAGGGTTCTTGACCATACATTCACCTTTATTGAAGGAAACATCAGACCCACTGTCACATAATTGACTTATGCTAAGCAAGTTGTGTTTTAATCCTTCAACCAAAAGGACATTATCAATAAAGGGAAGAGGATGCTTACCAATCTTACTTATTCCTACTATCTTTCCCTTCTGGTTGCCTCCAAAGGTGACCCATCCACCAATCTTCTCACGGATTTCTTGGAGCATACACCTTTCTCCCGTCATGTGATGTGAGCAACCACTGTCCAAGTACCAGGACTGGGGTCTTTTTTGTGTTGCTAAGCAGGTCTACAATAGGTATTATCATATTCTTAGGTACCCAGATAGACTTGAGTTCTTTTGGGTTAGTTGGTGGTCTTCGTCCATGCATTTTGTCTTTCTTTTTGTAATGCATTTTGAAGAGTTGTGACCAGTCTTTCCACAAATCTTACAGTAAGTTCTGGATGTATCCAATTTATTTTCTTTTTGCTTTCCATAGGAATGAAAAGCCTTGTGATGTTTGTTGGACCTTGATATTTTCTGAGACGTATTTTGTTTCTCAGAGTCATAGCCTAGGCCAGACTTATCATGAGGTGATCTAGAGTACCTCAATATCAGGTCTAGCTTCTCTGATCCTCCAACAAGCTTAGATACGCTTTTGGTGAGATCAGATACCTTTTGTTTCAGTCTAGTTACCTCGTGGGGTTCACTGGACTTAGAGGTGAGTTTGTCAGTTAGACTGACATTCTCAGCTTTAAGCTTATTGTTCTCTTCAACAAGCTGCTCATTTAGTTTGTTGGACTCTTCCAACTCTTTATTCACTTTTGACAATTTTATTTTAAGCATGATGTATTGATGATGCAATAGAGAAGAATCATTTAGCAGTTCATCATATGCTTCTTGAAGAGAGTCAGAAACAGATACCTCGTCATCTTCTGATTCAGCGTCCAAAGAGCTTTTGACCATCAGACAGAGATTTGAGGTAGACGGGCTCCTTGGTCTGAACCGATATTTCAAAGCGTCTAGCTTCTCCTTAGCTGTTTGGAACCACGAGACCATGTCCAGTCTTGGACGATCAAGGGCGTTGACAAGACTGATATCCTCACTCGTCCAGTCTACTTCATGTTTGGACGATGTTAATCAATCCTCAAGGGTAATCGTTGGACGATAATCTCCGTTAGTGAAGACATTCCACAACTCATAGTTTTGAGCTTGGACGTATATTTGGAAAATTGATTTCCAATGAGTATAGTCTGTTCCCTTGAAGATGGGTGGAACATTCCATCCTCCTTCAGAGGTAGACTCCTGACTTCTTTCTCCGGGAACAACAAGTTGTTCATCGTCCGAAGAGTGTTTATCTTGTTCATTGGACCAAAGGCATAAGTTAGCCTCTTCATTTGTTTCTTCTTCTTCTTCTTCAGAAGAGTTTAAGTCCTCCCAAGTCGTTATGAAGTTCTTTTTCTTCTTTGTGAAGAACTTCTTCTTGTCCTTTAGCGTAGGGCAATCGACTTTGAAATGACCTGGTTTGTTGCATTCAAAACAGATTAGCTGACTTTTATCTTTGGGTTCAGCATGATCCTTGAAGCTTTTCTTTTGGAATGGCCTCCTTTTCATTCCATTTTTCTTTCTCCACATATTCTGAATCTTTCTGGAGATAAAGGATAGCTCGTCATCGTCTGATACATCATCATCAGACTGATCAGCTTCATCACTGGACTCATCAGCTTTTAGAGCTTTTGAGTTGTTAGACTTATGAGCTTTCAAGGCAATCCCTTTGCTTTTCTTTCCAGGATTGTCAAGATCAAACTCCTGCTCATGAACTTGAAGCGTCCCAACAAGATCATCCAGAGTCAAAGTAGAAAGATCTTTGGCTTGGGTGATTGTAGTGACAAGAGGTCTCCACTTCTTAGGCAGGCTCCTAAGAATCTTGGTGACATTCTCCTTGGTAGTATAGACCTTACCAAGGGATTTCAGATTGTTGATGATCGTCTGAAAACGACCCATCATGTCCAGGATGGACTCTCCTTCAGCCATGGTGAATAATTCATATTGGCCAACCAGCATGATGATCTTAGAGTCCTTCACATTGGTTGTCCCCTCATGGAGATTAGACAAGGTGTCCCATATTTGTTTGGCTGATTCACCTCTGGAATTCGTCAGGGCTGAGAGCAAAAATTAAAGCATATCTTGCTTTATGATTCTGTTCCATTTTAGACCGTTCAGCATCAGTCCAGGCGTGCTCTGCTTTGTCTGTCCCGTTAGAGTTGAGACAAACATTAGGACCGTTTGTGATTCTGGCCCAAAGAGCTGAGTTAGTACTTAGGATGAAGCCTTCGAATCTCTCCTTTCAGTATAGGTAGTGAGTCCCGTTGAAGAACAGAGGTCTGGTCATGGAAGTGTCTTCCATAACAGGTTGATTCCCGCTTGGCATACCTGGTCCAGACATATCTGCAATAGGATCTTTTCCTCTACACGGCAAAGTGCTCAACCCAGAGGCTGAGCGTTGATATCAATTGAAGGAACCTATTTGAAACACAAGAAGGGGGGTTGAATTGTGTTTCTTAAGATTTTAAAATCTTTTCGTAAGCAGATAGTAATTTTTGCAAGGTTGGACGCTCAAAAGATTACAAGCAAAGAGAGCTTTTCCAAACACCAAGTTGGACGCTAACTTAGTTTGATTAAGATAAGAAAGAAGCGCAGGCAGCAAGCAATTCAATCCCAGTTAGTTAGTTAAATAATAAACTAAAGCAAGGATAAGCGAGAGAGAAGAACACAAAGATATTATCCTGGTTCACTCTTCACCAAAGAGCTACGTCCAGTCCTCTCTACTTGAGAGCTTTATCCACTATAACAAAAACCCTTTGTTACAAAGTATTCAACACCTCTTCAGGCAGTGTTCTCAACCTCTTCAGGTTCTCTAAGTATTCTTTCTATACAAGCCTTTTCAGGCTCAACCAACAAGGTTATGAAAAGAGCTTGTTCTACTAACTCACTAAATGTGAGAATTCGAAACTAAAGCTTAGACTCTTAAAAAATCTACACAGAGAGTAATATGAAAATGAGGATCAGAGTAGCTTTGCAGGCTTTGCGATTTTCTCTTGATAGCTTGAGTAGTTGTTTGCTTGTTTTCTCTTGAGAGATTTTTTGAATCACTGAGTATTGCTTCGCTTGTTATTGTGCAAGTTCTCTACCTTGTGTCTTCAAGAAGAGAGGTATATATACATAGCCAGCTTTGAGCCTTGACCAACTTTGATCTTCAAGGATGGAAAAGGATCCATTCTGATGAGCATTGAATGCATTTGATCCGTTGAGTCTGATAGCTTCTGAAGTTTCTGATCAGCAGGATAGACTATCAAGGGATAGCTAAAAATGGTGCAGACATATCTTCTATGTAGAATGAAAGTTGCCTTTTGTCTTTCTAAAAGAAGAAGGTCAACTTCTTTATGTGACAGAGATATTCTGGCTTATGCTTTTACATTTGAACGAATATTACAAAGAATGTTTGTCCTAAGGATATAAACCTTTTACAGGGAATAATAAATTCAAATACTTTTATAAGGTATTCACGCTTAAAATATAAAAGCACTATTGGACTAGCTATTACAAAAGTAACAGAAAGAGTCTTTGGACTCATGGTTCTATTTATTATCGTCCAGTCTAAGAAGGATGTAAATCACTGTTGAACCAGGTTGGACTAGATAAAGTCTTTGGACTTTAGATAGTCTTCAGACTCAAAAAAAGTTTTATCCTGCACACTTAATATAAAACGTTAGTCCATAAGAAATCTTTGTTCTTCTTAAATTAGCCCTTTGTTAACATCAAAACTTAAGGGATTATTTGGACCATAACCACTTTGGTTCCAACACACAGAGACACCACACCCAAAGCACACCATATGCAACCCCTCATACTCCACCCGAAAGGATTCACCATCCATGCTAAAACCCGATACTAAAGGCTTATTCAAATCAATTTCCACACAAATACGTTCGAAACGACCACGATAATGATAAGCCGTATTAATATCGACTTTAAGCATGCTACCAATATAGTCTCCAATACGCTTAAGAGTTTTACTATTGAAAAACGCCATATGAATATCTGGGATTCACACCCAAGCTGCAATTTTATTAATGATGGTATTAAAAGGCTTAAACCTAGCCTCCCATTGCTTCACTTCCAAGTAATGATCAAAGATTAACCATGGACCACTAGTGAGCGCAAACTCATAGTCATCATCCGAATGAAACTTGACAAAAAAGAAATCTTTACCAACATCAATAATCACTATAGATCCACATCGCGCCCATGCCATCTCCAATTTTCTTTTCAACACCATATAACCAACCCTTTTTCCTAGCAACTTGACTATTAAAGTTTTCTTCCATGACCTCTCCAATCTCCTTTTTTCCTCCTTGCTAATAATAAAATTAGCATGCCCCTTATCATCAGACTCCAGAGTATAATCCGGTTGCTCTTCACCCTTCTTTTGTCCTCTTCATTCAATGACGAACCATCTTCATCCTCCGGATCATACTGATCATCCTTCAGCATCTGAGCATATGACTTCTTTGGATAATCATCCACTCTCATCCATTCCTCCTCCTTAGGGGGATTAGAATAGAGCTATCAAAATGGACCAACCCGGGGGGTTGGGGAAAAAACGGGCCAACCCAACCCGGCTCACATTTTGGTGAGTTGGAAAATAGTCAAACCAGCCCTGCCCACCACGGGTTGGTGGGTTCTGTGGATTGCCTCACCTAAAATTGACAAAAAGTTGAAATAAAAAAAATTAAAAAACCTAATATATGTCAAATGCCAACTCGGTTGCCACATACCTGGACAATTAAATGGCAACAGAAATTTATTGAACCTACTGAAAATGCAAAATATGACATACATTCATGCAATTGTAGTTGCAGATTTTTTGGTATGCATACATTGACTACAAGGGGGGAACCTCTCTGTCTTTTTCTGAAATGACTGAAAACACATGTTTGTTAGACTGAAATACATGGATCTAATATTGTCCATAAATATGATAAAGGTGGAGGACATAAAACAAAATATGGCCACTTTGTAAAGATCAGTTCAGGCTTAAGAATAAACCACTAGTTTAATTTTAGAGCAAGCGAAGACCGTAAATGAAATTCAGGTCAAAAGCTTTGTTTTAAAATCTCTATAGATGACAGAGAGTGGGGACAGATACGCTACGTTTTAAATTCCAACGCCTAACAGAGCCAAGTTTTTTCGGTTTTTCTTCATGCCCTACGTTTTGACTCTTTTTTTTTTTAAAAAAAGGTGCAACCCGTGAGCCAATCCGGCTCAACCCGGGTTGAACCCACCCAATTCATGGGTTGGTGGGCCGGGTCAAAATTAACAGGGGTAACGATGAGCCAGATTTTAGCCAACCTAACCCACCGGTGAGCCGGGTTGAGTCGAGTTGGCTCGCGGGTTGCAATCCATTTTGACAGCTCTAGATTAGAAGCACCCCCTGTAAAACCTCCATCCTGCTTTCTTACTTTCAAACAACTCCTATGGAGTTGATTAGTCTCCTCCATGGAGATCTCCTTCACGCGACTCACCATAAGGCAAACCCTAGCAAAGCTCTTTTATGTTTATCTTTAATCTTATTTTAATAATTTATTCATTTAATAATTTAAAATAATATAAAAAATATAATTATAAATATTTTTTTATTAAGGATGAAAAATTTACAAATAAACTTGTAAAGGATAATGTTATAAATAAATGTTACTCACCTATCAAATAGTTCTCACCTATTTAAATATGTTTTTGGTTATTGTAAGATAGTGAAAATTCGTTTTTAGTCCCTCATTTTCAAAATATCTTTTTTAGTTCCTAATTTTCAAAATGTTCTTTTTTTTTTATCCCTTAATTTTCAAAATAGCTCATATTTTATCCTTATTTTGAAAATTGAAATAATGTTAGGGATCAAAAGTGAGCTATTTTGAAAATATAGAAACCAAAAAATGACTTTTTGAAAATTAGGGATTAATAACGAATTCTCGCTATTTTATGGTTACCAAAAACATATTTAATCCTATTAAACATAAATTTATGTATATCCTTAATTAAATATAATAATATATGATGAAAAAATAATGTAAAACTACAGAAGTCAAAGAAAATATATGGTCTGGGACACGTGCTTTATCAGAAACTTCGTTTTCTTTCCCATTCGTGTACTGTTGAAAACTTCAAATATCTAGCTTTAATACTGTACTAATGCGTATGGATGGCTATTTTTTTTTTAAGGATATCCCTCACGTGTAATTACGTAAACTAATCCTTCAATATACTGGATGATATTTAAAGGTTGATTTCTCCCAATCAGATTTTTTTCATATATAAAAGCTATTGATCGAATTCTTAATCACTTATTTAAAAAATCTGAGCTCATTATCATTAGAATCATTAAAATATATTCACAAGGGTGGCTACTTTTTATTCATCTGCATAGCGTTATTTCCCATTAAAATATGGGAAATAAAGCAAGTCAATAAAGTCAGAAGTCCCAAAATTTAGTTAGGACCGTAAGTTTCACAGCATTGGTTCAATGAAATAGGGACAAGAAGACAAATAACCGAGTCCCAGTCAAGGAATTCTTGAGCTTCCAGCTGTTACCCCCTTTGATAAACTAATCTAGGAAAGATGACTGACCATTGTACTTAACCAGATTTTATTTTATATTGAATCGTACTGTAATGAAAAGTCCAATATTATGCAACTGTACATTGATAATGAATTATTGAATGGTTAATAAGTAATGCAAATTGAATTTAATTTTGATATATTATTAATATAAAATTATTTATATTATCCACCAATCACAAGTTATATTATGAATGAAATAGAGTTAGAGAGTGATCATAAGATATTCATTAACAAAATTGTATGAAATATTCAATGTCAATCCCTTTGATAAGACGACAAAATAATTGGAAGAGGATAAGGACATATTTTCCCTGAATGAGGTGCAAAGACAAAGAAGTCTTAACAAATTCATTGCTGTCGCAGAAAGCGATGCAGTGGCATGGATAAGAACAAAGTTCAAGGGGCAAGTTGGTTTATCCGAAGAAAAATCTGATTAGAAGTGAACTTATTTTAAAGTGGATAAATAAATATGTTTATATCTTTAATTTAATAAAATGGATTAAAATCTATGTGCAATTTATTAAATAAAGAGTGAAAATACATTTATTTGTTCACTTTAAAAATAAATTCACTTTTGAGGAATCTTATCTTTCTCGAAAATAGAAAATATCATTGCTTGAAGTATTGATATTTGTACATGAATCAAGTATTTATTTTTTGAAAAAACTTCTTTTCACTACAAAAAAAAGGTCAAATATCGACCGAAAATTTGCAACCGACAACGTCTGACGTCAATAGCGACCGAAATGGCGACTGATAACATGATTTTCAAATTTTAGATAATGTATGTCCTATGCGACCAAACTGATTCGCCGCAAATAAATTGGTCGCGATTTCAATTGCAAAATCAATTAATTTCAAAGTCAAATCTATTAACTATTTGACTATCGAAATAGCGACGGATTTAATTGAAATGGTAATATTAGAACTTGTTAGCGATCGATTTTTGTTTCCGTCGGTAAGGCATGATAAATAAAATTTTATTGGAGCCATTCTTTGCGACTGAATGGCGACCGAAGGTGATAATTGGATACAGTTAGCAACCAATTTTTAGATCGGTCGCTAAGACGCGCTAAATGAAACTTTAATGGCTTCGTCTTGCGACCGACTAGCGACCGATCTATTTCGGACGCTAAATCTAAATCCCTGAATCACGTCCAACCTTTTCTTTTCCTCACTTCTCTGCTCCGCCGTCCCCCTCGTCCAGCCATCTTTGCCTCGGTAAGTTCCCTTCTCTTCCTTTCTTCTCTTCCCTTCCATTCTCATCTCTTCTCTTCTCAACAGTTGGCCAAGGGTTTTGGCTAAGGGCTTTGGTCGCCGTTGACCACCGTCTGCACTGCCATTGACCACACAAAGGTCAATAAGCTTCCCCTTCTAGGTTTCCCTTGCTGGCTTGAACATGAGGCAATTTTGTTTTTTGACCCTTCAACAAATTGGCCCGTGTTGTTTTGACCTTTCTTAAGGCAATTTTGTTGATCATTTTTAATTTCTTTCCAGCATTGAGAGGCTCAAAATTCTAATGCTACTATGTTTTTTTCTTTAAACAATAAGGATGTTGTATGGTTGTCTTGTTTGCGACTTATATTCAACTTTCTGGTTGCAACACTGTCACCATGAGCTGTATGATACTATAATTAATAGAATATTCTTGCTGTAAATGCTAATTGATGCTGTAGCTAATTGTAGGGATTTGATTAGTTGACTGATCTTGTGTATTAAAGGTAGGAATATTTATTTTCCCTAAAGATAGGACATTTCCTGTTTTTTGTAAAGTAAATTGTATCTATATAAACCCCTTTCTGGGAGATGAAATACACACAGAAATTGAGGTACTATTATCTTACATGGTATCAAAGCAGGACTGATCCTGCCTGTAGCAAAATCGAATCGAACGCTGTAGCTCTTTTTTTTTTCCTTCTCGTATTTCTGTCTTTAACCTGCAGTGTTGTTGCTGTTCTTGCCTTTTTTTTCAAAACGCCGAAAAATCCATGGCAGGCCCAACCAGCCCAAACTCACCAAACAGCCCAAACTCACCTAAAACAACCCACTCATCCACCGAAACACCAAAACTCACCCAAGTAGCCCTATCGCCTTCAATTATCGTTCACCAGGAAAGTTCTGTGTTCCCAAACAGTGTCACACTGGATGAAACCAATTACCCATTATGGTCCCAACTCATGGAGATGCGTATTGGTGCTCGCAACAAAGCTGGGTACCTCACCGGAGAAACCAAAAAACCAGCACCCGGAGATCCAAATCTTGGATCATGGATTACCGAAAATCACAAAGTGAAAAGCTGGCTTATTGACTCAATGAGTCTGTCACTAATGCAGCGATTTATTCGCCTTCCCACTACACATGAAATTTGGGATGCCGTATCGAAAACCTTCTATGACGGATCAGACGAAACTTGCCTCTTCGAATTGAATCAGCGGTCCTTTTCGACCAAACAACATGGTCGACCGTTATCTACTTATTATAATGAGCTTGTTGCCATTTTTCAGGAAATTGATCACAGGACTGTTTCTCAAGAAGGAACTGTTGAAGGGGTAGTCCAACTACACTCCGCAATGGCGAGGCTTCGAGTCCATATTTTTTTGAGTGGCCTTGACTCTGATTTTGATCAGGTTCGTGGGGAAATTTTACGGAAGGACCCAAAACTTGACTTAGAGAGTACTTATGCGTATGTCAGGCGAGAATATCAGCAAAGACAAACAATGGGAGGCCCTCGTCCAATCTCTGAGAACTCTGCTATGCTAGCCAATCAAACTCGACAGTTTGGTTCTTCAAAGGATCAAAATAGTACTCAATCAACTGGAAAGTCTAGCGGCTTGGTCTGTACTCACTGTGGTGAAGTAGGTCATTCCAAACAACGATGTTATGAGATCATCGGTTATCCTGAATGGTGGGATTTCACAAAGAAACCCAGAAAGAAGACTGCAGGGAAAGCGATGGTGACCTCTACACAGGAAAGCCTATCACATCCTACAGCAAACGTTGCTCAATCAGGTATTGTTGGTAAGGCACATGTATTCTCTGCAAACTCTAAGAATAATACTTGGATTATTGATACAGGTGCATCTGATCATATGACTAGTGACTCTGGTCAGTTACAATCTGTTTCTCCCTCCTCTCAAACCATTATGTCCACTGCTAATGGTAGTACCTCCCCTATCACGGGTGTAGGGTCTGTTATCTTATCTGAAAATCTTACATTAGATACTGTCCTTGTTGTCCCATCCTTGAATGTAATCTATTGTCTGTTAGCTAAACAACCACCTCTCTTTCTTGCACTGTAACCTTTTGGCCAACACATTGTGCTTTTCAGGACATTTTGACTCGGAAGATTCTTGGTTATGGTATTAAGCGGGGCAAACTCTACTATTTGGAACCGATCGATGGTGTGGGACCAAAATTCAGTCAAGCAAACAAGGCTTGTAGCGAGGATAGAGCAAGAGACGCTATTTGGTTATGGCACCGAAGATTAGGACATCTTTCTTTTGGTTACCTGGAAAAATTACAGCCACATTTGTTTTCTGTTTTGAATGATTCTGATTTTCATTATGACACTTGTAAATTGGCTAAGAGCCATCGTGTTCCTTATTTACCAAGTTTGAATAAAAGTTCAGAACCTTTTGCACTTATCCATTCTAATGTATGGGGTCCTGCAAAGGTCCCCTCTCTTTCTCACGCTCGTTACTTTGTTACATTTATTGATGAATGCACCAGAATGACTTGGGTGTCTCTACTTCACCAGAAAAGTGATGTCTATGCAGCATTTCGGGACTTTCATAACATGGTTGGCACTTAATATCAGAAACAGATTCGGGTTTTGCAATCTGATAACGGTACTGAATTTGTCAATACACCCTTTTCCAAGTTCATCAGTCAATATGGGATTCGACATCAAACTTCTTGTAGCTATACTCCGCAACAAAATGGATTAGCGGAGAGAAAGAATAGACAACTTCTAGAAGTTGTTCGAGCCTCTCTCTTTGGCACGAATATGCCACGGTTCTATTGGGGTGAAGCTGTGAAATCTGCTGCATATCTTATCAATCGGATCCCTTCACGAGTCCTAAATTTTGAAACTCCTCTATTCAAGATGCATTCTTTACTCTCGGTGCCTCATCTCCCAAATCTTGAGCCACGAGTCTTTGGTTGCACTGTTTTTGTACATATTCCTAAGTCTCAGCGTAATAAACTTGATCCATGTGCAAAACGATGTGTTTTTGTTGGCTACTCTGATTTTCAAAAGGGATATAGGTGCTATGACCCTGCAACGAAGAAGTTACACGTGACTTTGGATGCTTCTTTTCATGAATCTGAACCTTATTATTCTAGGGGAGTTCCTAGACCTTCTCTTCAGGGGGAGAGCTCTAGGGAAGAGAATGTGTTACAAGAAAGAGGAGGAGGCGATGAACTTAAAGAGTTAGAAGAACTGAATGAGTTTTTTGATTACAAAATTGAAACAAGTTGCGACAGAACAAGTTGCGATAAACTTGCTGAAAATCTTCCTCAAAATGAGCCAGATACCCCTATCAGATCAGAATCAGGGTCCGTAGAGTTGCCTATGCTTTCACCATCAACTATAGAATCAACCCAAAATGATCTACCACAGGTAATTTCAGATCCTTTTGTTGATCAACCCTGTGAAACACATGCTCCTATAGAAGATATAGCTCCCAGATACCCACAAAGATTAAATAAAGGAATCCCAAAGAAACAATATGAACCTGATCCCAAAGCAAAAATTAAATACCCTATTGGTAACCATGTGTCGTCACATAGATTATCTGAATCATATGCACTTACTGTTAATCATCTATGCAATCTTATTATTCCTAGTAGTGTGCAGGATGCATTGTTGGATCCAAAGTGGAAGAAGGCAATGAATGAAGAAATGGAAGCTCTACAAAAGAATGCCACTCGGGAGCTTGTTCCATTACCTGAAGGAAAGAAGACGATCGGATGTAGATGGGTGTTCACTGTTAAACTCAAAGCTGATGGTAGTATTGATAGATATAAAGCAAGGTTAGTCGCAAAGGGGTATATGCAGAAGTATGGGGTTGATTACCAAGAGACTTTCGCACCTGTTGCCAAGATCAATACAATTCGCATTCTTATATCTATTGCAGCAAATCGAGATTGGCCTTTGCAACAATTTGATGTTAAGAATGCATTCCTTAACGGAGATCTAGAGGAAGAGGTATATATGGATTTGCCTCCTGGAGCTAAGCGCAGTACTTCATGTAAAAAGGAAGTGTGTAAGTTGAAAAAGTCCTTGTATGGACTAAAACAGTCCCCTAGAGCCTGGTTTGGAAGGCTCTCCTCCGCCATGAAGAATTTTGGATATAAGCAAAGTATTTCAGACCATAATTTGTTTATAAAACATAAAGAAGGGAAGGTAACAATCTTAATTGTATATGTTGATGATATGATTGTGACTGGGGATGATCCTTGTGAAATAAAAGCATTACAAGAGTATTTGGCTGCTGAATTTGAAATGAAGGACTTGGGGCAACTTAAATATTTTTTGGGAATTGAGGTAGCAAGATCAAAACAAGGAATTGTTCTCTCACAGCGAAAATATTTGCTAGATCTTTTAACTGAGACTGGTATGCTTGCTTGTAAACCAGCTGAAACGCCCATAGAAATGAATCATAAGCTTGGAATCTTCCCACACCAAGTCCCTACGGACAAGGATCGGTATCAGCGGTTGGTTGGAAGACTAATCTATCTGTCACACACACGACCAGATATAGCTTATGCTGTAAGTGTCGTAAGCCAATTCATGCATTCACCAAGTGAAGAGCATATGAATGCTGTTTATCGAATCTTACGGTATTTGAAGAATGCTACAGGCAAAGGACTATTGTTCTCAAAAAATAGTGCCTCTAACATTGAAGGATATACAGATTCTGATTGGGCAGGTGATCAAACGACTAGAAGATCTGCATCAGGATATTTTACTTTCGTGGAAGGTAACCTTGTTACTTGGAGAAGCAAGAAGCAGAAGGTTGTGGCAGGATCAAGTGCAGAAGCTGAATTCCGAGGTATGGCATATGGCGTGTGTGAATTGTTGTGGATTAAGAATGTTCTAAAAGACTTAGGAATCAAGTCTGCAGAACCTATGAACCTTTATTGTGATAATAAGGCAGCCATTGAAATTGCGCAAAACCCGGTACAGCATGATCGCACCAAACATGTTGAAGTTGATCGTCACTTCATAAAGGAGAACCTCGACCAAAAGATTATACGGTTTCCCTTTGTCCATTCAGAAAGCCAATTAGCCGATGTGCTCACAAAGGCTGTTTCAGCAAAAGCGTTCCATGGTGCAATTGACAAGTTGGGCATGATAGATATCTATGCTCCAACTTGAGGGGGAGTGTCAGCATGAGCTATATGATACTATAATTAATAGAATATTCTTGCTGTAAATGCTAATTGATGCTGTAGCTAATTGTAGGGATTTGATTAGTTGACTGATCTTGTGTATTAAAGGTAGGAATATTTATTTTCCCTAAAGATAGGACATTTCCTGTTTTATGTAAAGTAAATTGTATCTATATAAACCCCTTTCTGGGAGATGAAATACACACAGAAATTGAGGTACTATTATCTTACAAACACTAATTTTTTTTCTAGGACTGTGCAGTTTCTAGATAGATTTTCTTGCAGCAGCCTAATTTATTGGAGCTTGAATCACCCATTAAGATTTGTGGTATTTTTTCTAAATTTATTTATTCTCCTTACGATAATTACCATCTGTTTTATTTCCACTTTTTTCAATTGGGTATTGTCATTTTGTGTTGTAGGAAGATCTATACTTTGTGATTTTTTTGGATGTGATTTTAGTGCTTTTCTTGTATCACTATACTGGGTTTCGTTACAAATCTAGTGTCTAAATTGCATGTTTCATTATATTTGTATGTTATCCTGTATACGCATGCTAGTGAGTGCGTTCCAGGCTGAATTGTTAGTGAAGTTTGTGGAATATACATTTGACTCAAGTTTGTCTACTATCTTTCAATGTTCTGAGTGTGGCCACTACTATTAAGATGTTCAACTTCAACTAGTCCAATTTCAGTTCTAGAATCCTTTTAATAGAAATGCTATGTTAGGACACCAAAAAAAAAAAAAAAATGCTATGTTAGTTGATTTCTAAAGGAAAATATATGGATGAAAGTTAATGTACGAATTGAAACGAGTTTATCGGGACACGTGTATGGCCTTGGCCAGTTGGGCGGCGAATTTATCGCCTCATCATCTGGCATGCCTGCTTCGTCTTGCACAGCTACCGTCCCTTCAGAGCAGTTCGAACAGATGCAGGATACCATTACATGACTTAATGCCGAGCTCAGGACACAATCAAAGCCCATAGACAAAAATACAGATACTTCCACATAGGATGTGTGTAGGTAGCTGCTAAACCTTTAATTAGAGAAGGACTAAATGCCTCAAAACTAATGTGCCTAAGAGATATAAGACACAATAAATTCCAAGATTCTTTGTTAGGGACGATAGAAACCAACCTAAGTCAAGGACCGATCTATTTTAACTGTTACCTAAACAGAACACTGAGACTACAAGATAAGTACATTCTAGATTCATTATTTTTAAACATAAAAATTTGCGGCTTGGACAATGAAACCCGGATCAATACCAGTTGCTTTACTTTATAGAATTCAATACAAGGTTATGAATTCATGCAACTCAAAAGTCCTCAAAACTAAGACGTCGAGCGAAACAACCCTGTTTCTTATTGATGTCACGAAAGCAAACGTCATTGTCCCCAAAACCATCGTATGGAAAGACATAGTTCTTCCAAAAAAATGGATCTTGGACAAAGCTGCTCTAGCTTTACCAAGAGAAACATCTGATTTCACTCAAATTAATCAACTCCAAGTAGGAATGGTAGAATTAGTCTTCGATAGGCGAAATTCATTCAGTTCCTCTTGATCATGTGATCTACGCCCTGAAGATTTCATATCTATAGCATCAAGAAGATCATTTTCAAATGTGTCCTAATCCACATCTCAAACAATACGTCTCCAAGGATTAGGTAATTCATCAACAATCCCAAGACCAACATATCAGGCTGAAGATGATGACAAGTCAATTCAATCTCCAACATAATCCTCCCTTAATGAGTCTTATGATATTATCTGATTTCATAATAGATAAGGAGTCCCTTAGGAAAGAATTTTATTCTGAGGAATGGAATTCTCAAAGAGAATGGTTCTTTCAAAATTATCAAGGAACAAATGGAAAAAAATATTCAAGAAGAATATTATCAATTCCTTAATAGAGTTAAGATAAAAATTCCCTTTTTTGATTAGTTTCATGCCTATACAATAAAAAACGCCATAGATTACCCCTTTCAAACTGACGTAATAGGGTCTAGAACCACTAATGTCATTACAGTATGGCATCTCAAAAATGGGGAGATAGTTAGGTCATAACTACCTCCGCATAATCAGTATCAACTTCCAAGCATTAAAGATGATAAAAACCAGCCGATAATAGCTGACCCATTCAAAACAAAGAATGAGGAAGAGCCTGTGACGGCTAAAGATATTAAAAGCCTAATGGAACAAGCAAATTATACCAGTAAATATCTCCAAGTTCTAGGCAAGAAACTTGAGAAAGAAGAACCTTCAACTTCAAAACAAAAAATGTGAGAAAAACAGTTAGACGACCTCTTTTCAAACCATCCAAAGTAAACAAACAACTTCAAGAAAGTATGAGGCTAATTAGCCCAAAGACAAAAGAAAAAGAGGTCATTACCCTCATTAATGACTGGCTTAAATAGTTAAACCTTCTTGCACCAGAAACATCGCAAGATCAAACACCATAACCACCAAAAGCAGTTACCAAAAATTTATCTACTAATGCCTTAATAGAAGATAGCACCAAAACAGAGTCGGTTAAGAGTTCAACATCAAACATTAAGGTTAACCCAATTATTGACCAATCTTATAAAAATTGGAAAAAACTATCAAAATTATATTACAAAAGGGCATCAGCCCCAGATCTATTAATTGGAGAAAAAGACCAAACTTTTAAAAGCTCTAGTGCAAACCAAATTTATGAGTGGAACATAGATGGCCAAAACGAATACCAAATAATGAACACCTTGCAACATATGGCTATGGTGGGAACATCATATCAGATGAGCCATGATTTCTCAGAAGAAAGGATTGCTAAAATTTTAGCCGCTGGATTTTCCGGCCAACTTAAAGGATGGTGGGACCATTCTTTCACAGAACAAAAAACAACAATTTACCAAGCAGTCAAAACTGATTCAGAAGATGTTCCTATTACAAACAATGGGGAACTTATCCCTGATGGTGTCAACACCTTAATTTTTTCCACAGCCCACCACTATATTGGTGATCCATCTTCATGGAAAGATTGATCAATCGAGCTGCTTTCAAACTTAAGATGTAAAACCCTATCTGATTTTAGGTATTATAAAGATACCTTCTTAACCAGGGTCTATACACGAGAGTATTGCCAACAACCATACTGGAAAGAAAAATTTCTAGCAGGACTTCCTAAGTAATTAGGAGACCAAGTTAGGAATAAAATCAGAAGCCAAACTATAGATGGAAACATACCCTACGAACAATTGACCTATGGGAAATTGATATCGTATATTCAAAAGGTAGCCATAAAAATATGCCAAGATGATAAAATTCAACATCAACTTAAAAAGGAAAGAGCCCAAAACAGAAAAGATTTAGGGAATTTCTGTGACCAATTCGCTTTAACATGTTTTAGAAACAAAAAACCAAAACCTAAAAACATTGAGGCATACGACTACAGAATACCAAAGGCAAACTTTAACAGATATAAAAGGAGCAACCCTCCGAGAAAACTTAAAAAAGAGTTTAGGGCCAGATCAGCTGTAGACATAAAACTATAAAAGTTACTAAAAGAACAGTCATTTGCTATAGTTGTGGTAAGTTAGGGCATATTAGCAAATATTATAGGTTAAAATGGAAAGTATAAGCCTTAAACCTTGAATCAACCATAGAGGAACAATTAAACAATATGTTGATAAAATCTTCAGATGAATCTGGAAATTCTGACTACTTAAATCAAATTCAAGATGATGAGATTGATTCTTCTGATGGTGAGCAATCAAACTCTTCAAATGAGATAAATGTTTTGACAAAGGAGCAAGATCTCCTTTTCGAAGCTATTAACTCAATTCCCAACTTAGATGAAAGAAGGAAGTACTTAGAAAAACTAAAATACATAATAGCAGAAAACTCTAAAATCCACTATATACATATATGATAATCTTTGGACCAGCTATGGGACAAATCCTTGGTCGGCTGCTTAGAGCCGGGACTTAACCCTTGGTTTTCACAATCCCTAACTAGAGTGTCTGTCACTGGAATTCGAACTTGCGTTCTCCTTCTTATGGAGTTGAGATGCTTACCACTCGACCAACCCTTGGTTAGTCACGGAAGTATAACCTTTTATTCCTCTTCAGTCTTGCATATACAGTAATAAATACTTTCAAAATATTTGATGTTTTAACACTAAATATTATTTTATTTTATCTGTCAAAATTAAAAGTTTTAATTATTTTTAAAATTTTATCATGTGTTTTGATATTTTTACTAAATAAAATAAGATAGAGCATGTGACTATTTTAGTTCAATATAATAATATTTATTTAAAATTCATATCATTCTTATTTTTTTGTAAAATTTTTTTTAAATAATATATATGTAAATACTTCTTTTATTTTTCCATATTTTTAATTAAAATATTTTTTATGTAAATTAAAATTTAATCCCTTTAGTTTTATGAAAATATAATTACGGACTAAATTTTTATTTTACTTCAATAACACTCTTTCATTTATTTAATAGAAATTAAAAAAAATAAAAAATTTAATTAAACTAATTAGTGCATAATTAATTTTTACATTAATGTATACAATTAAACAAAGGAAGAAGCTCAAGTTTAACCACTAACTAGAAGCTACAATTCAAGATTTAACCACTTGACAAAAGCAAAGAGCAAAGGAAAATCAATTATTAACCACACAAGGCAGAAGAAGCTTAAGCTTAATCACCAAACAAAAGCTACAATTCAATACTTAACCACTTGACAAAAACATAAATCAATGCTTAACCACCCAAGGCAGAATCTCACATCAATGCTTAACCACCTAGGGCAGAAGCTTACATCAAAGCCAATCCAAGGCTAAACAACTGATATTAAAGCTAAAAAAATAAGGCTGAATAATATTGAATATTGAAGGAAAATCATATGGACCAAAGCCGAAAACATAATGGGAAATCAAAATTGATTGGAAGAACACCTATGTGCTTAAGCAACCAAATCGATGAGAACAGAGAGGATACCAGAACCAATGTTGGGTTGTCATTTGAGTGCATGAAGAATGGACTAAAGGGATCAAGAATGGGTTTGTCATATCAACAATTAAGAATTTCAAAAATCAAGGCCTTAAGAAATCAAGAACTCTCTTAGAAAAATATCAAGCACAAGACGAATCGAAATCGCCAAAAATGGTACCGATTTCATGAAGAACTGAGTAAAATCTGAGGAATCAATTTGAATAAAGATTTGGAAAAATTGAAAAAGATGTTACCAGTTGCGTGGAGAATTGAATGGAATCAGATGAAGCAAATGGAATCATCATATGCCTCTTTGGTCACAATGCAAAGAAGGCCATCGGCCATGCCATGCTTGACGAAGATGCAAACAAGATAACCCACAACATTTCCATCGCCAACAATCATATACACACTGGAATACCAAAATCACAAAAGGATACCATATTAGGTGACAGAAACTAGATCGTGAAAGAAACGAATAATCTACGAGAAAAATTTTATGGGAAGAGAAAACGAAAGAAAATAAGAAAGAAAATGAGTTACAAGAGCCCAATGGAAGTTGAGAGTAATCTGGAATTGTATATTGATACAATGAAGAAAGTTGGTGTTAGTATATTCAATTTTGAGTTTTGTTATATGGCAAACTTATATTAATGAATGAATGAATACTAATTAAATGTGCAAGAAAGTTTGATTTGTGTATACAAGAATGCAAGAAATCAAGTGAAGTATTATTTCATACAAGAGCATCAAGTTACAAAGCATCAAAACCAAGCAATGATAGATACTTAGGCTATAGAGGTTTTTATAAGAGAAATATTTTTCTTCATATGATAGCTCTTTGATTTGCATAAAAATATGTTTTACAAAGGTTTCATGAACTTAGTTTTCATCAAAATTATTTAGAAAAACAAGTTATGCATGAAAACTTGATTATGACAAGTTTATACGTCCATGTATATTTTAAGTCAGAAGTCATGTATTTGAGTAATCATGTAATATATAGATGTATTAGTTTGTACATCCATGCATAATGAAAGTCAATAAGTTTGTTTTTGAAAAGTTTCAAATTACATCGATGTATCAAGTTGTATTGTAAAGTTGAGGCATCCCTTGGAGATTTGATTTGTATTGAGGCTTGTCATAAGGGTGAGGTATCCTATAGTTGAAAAGTGCTCTTCCATGTAAAGGTTACAAGCACCTGGTTAAACCTTGTTGATTAGTGGACAAATCCTGAGAAGTGGTTCTTGGGGACTGGATATAGGTCATCGGTGGTTTGGTGGTTGGACCAGGATAAATCGGTTTGCACATTCTTCTCTCTAAAGCTGGTTATACGGGCTTGGGCCCTCAGACGGTTCGTTTAACTTGCGATCCGTGTAGGTTAGGGCCAGACAAAATGTGGGTCCATTTAAATGTAGGCTAGTTTAGCCTGGTTTGTTTAACCCGCGTGCAACACCTTTCACAGACAATACATTTTACGTGACATTTTAAGGCCAAAAATAACGAGATTGTAAAATATTTAGAAAATGTAGGTTAAGTTTTTCCTTTTCGCAAGATATAAATATAAATGCTTGTAAATAATTACATGTACGAGATAACTAAAAATATTTAAAATAGGTCCATATGGTCATACATAAACAAACCTAACCAAGAAATGAAAATACAGAAGGATAAATACATAAGACTCGGAGACACAGCTCTTCAAAATAAAACTATACATACTCACAGACACCTACACTGTTCGACATAAAAGCTACTCGGAGGAGTCATCCTCTAGATCTACCTCTGGATCCCCATTCCGGATCCTTATCAACTGAGGCGGAGCGGAGCGGATAAGAACAACTCGAATATTCCTATACCTCTCCCGCATATCGCGAGTAAGGGGACCCGTCAAGTGAGTCCAAGTAAGAAGCCTAGCAGGGGCTACTACTGGCATCACCACGGAAGACACCATGGGAATTGCCTCAATTGCAACTTTCTCCACAAACGACCTTTTCCCCTAAGAGGGAAGGAACACAGAATGCTCCGATGAGGAAGACCATCTAACATCCCACAATTCATCGTCGCTCATGTTTTCTTTGATGAGAGGACAACCAAATAGGTAGATATGGATACTCCCGTCGCGACCTACGTGAAAGGTGAAAACGCCACCTCCCAAGAACTCAACCGGCCCACCATCATGACCAATCGCCTAATCTTCGGGACTGTCATGTTAAATAGCAAAAAGGTGCACCAGAAACATCGAAAAAACCCTCGACATCACGATCTTCTCGAAGGACAAACAACAAAGCACACAACAAAGAAATACAATAACAAGTTGAGATTCCCAACATCAACACAACAAATGACAAATGAAAATAGTAAGATACATATACAACAAATATCACAACAATATTCATACTAACGGAAATCATCACATAAGCAGTAATACAGTTAAACAATATAACAATATCACATATCCAAGTCATGCGGTATAGTAAACATGATGTATTCAATATGCAAATTGGTATGACTCAGATCCCTAATCCATGGAGCTAATGTAATGTCAAAAATAGTGATTAGGAGGACTATTCCACATGCCCCAGCATTGGGCAAAGTGATACAACATTCGTAACACGTGGAATACCACCAACTTTAACAACTCATTAAGGATCAATGTTTGATGTACGAAAAATAGTCGAATATGCTAATTTAATGCAAATTAAAATGCTTACATCTACCCCATATTATGCTGAAGCAAATGGACCAGTCGAAGCCACGAATAAAATCATTATTGGTCTGATTAAAAAACATATTGGCCGACAACCTAAGAATTGACATAATAAACTTGATCAAATTTTATAGGCTTATAGAAATTCACCAAGAGAATCAACATGCACTGACCATAAAAATTAGTTTATGGACATTGAGACGACCCGCCATCCTATCAGTAGAACCTAAGGTATTAACTAATCTTAATCGCATAATAAACGTTAGCACGCCTTATTAATACGAAGCGAAGCGAAAAATTGAGCGCGGAAGCAAAACAATACACGGCACGCCACGCTTCAGAGTGAAGGAACCTGTTTGAAACATAAGAAGGGGGTTGAATTGTGTTTTAGACGATTTTAAATTCTTTTCGTAAGCAGATAATGGTTTTCGCAAGATTGGACGCTAAAACGATTAAAAGCAAAGAGAGCTCTTCCAAACACCAAGTTGGACGCTAACTTAGTTTGACTAAGATAAGAAGACAGCGTAATGAAAGGCAATTCAATCCTAGTTAGTTAGTTAGATAATAAACTAAAGTAAGAGTAAGGAAAAGAAAAGAACACAAAGATGTTATCTTGGTTCACTCTTCACCAAAGGGCTACGTCCAGTCCTCTCTACTTGAGAGCTTTATCCACTATAACAAAAACCTTTTGTTACAAAGTATTCAACACCTCTTCAGGCAGTATTCTCAACCTCTTCAGGTTCTCTAAGTATTCTTTTACAGACAAGCCTCTTCAGGCTCAACCAAACTATGGTTTTGAAAAGAGTTTGTTCTACTAACTCACTATATGTGAGAATTCGAAACTAAAGCTTAGACTCTTGAAAACAACTCTATACAGAGAGTAATATGAAAGTGAGGATCAGAGTAGCTTTTCTAGCTTTGCAAGCTTGAGATTTTCTCTTTGATCTCCTGAGCTAATATTTGCTTGTATCTCTTGAAGGATTTTGAAATGCTAAGTGTTGCTTCACTTCTATTTTTGCTCAAGTTCAGTCTTGTTGTTCTTGTTGCACTTTCAAAAGATGGAGGTATATATAGCCTCTTGTCTTTGAGCAGACTTCACTCTTCAACGGATGGAAAAGGATCCGTTCTGATGAGCATTGAATGCATTTGATCCGTTGAGTCTAATGGCTTCTGAAGTTTCTGATTAGCAGGATAGACTGTCACGATGATAGCTAAAAGTGGTGCTGACATATCCTCTGAGTAGAACGAAAGTTGCCTTTTGTTTATCCAAAACAAGAAGGTCAACTTCTTAAAGTGATAAAGACATTCTGGCTTATGCTTTACACTTGTACGAATATTACAAAGAATGTTTTGTCCCAGGGGTATAAGCATTTTACAGGGAATAATAAATTCAAAATGCCTTTACAGGGTATTCGCGCTTGAAATATAAAAGCATTTATTGGACTAGCTATTACAACAGGTAACCGAAAGAGTCTTTGGACTCAAGGTTCTATAAATTACCGTCCAGTCGTAAACCAAGACTAAACGTTGGACGAGATAAAGTCTTTGGACATGTTAGACGAGATAAAGTCTTTGGACTCAATTAAATGTTATCCTGCACACTTAATATAAAACATTAGTCCATAACTAAGCTTTGTTCATTTAAAATTAGCTCTTTGTTACCATCAAAACTTTAAGGGATTATTTGGACCATAACCACTTTGGTTCCAACAATCTCCCCCTTTTTGATGATGACAAAACATACTAATTTTGATTGAACAAAGAGTCCTAGAGAGTTGAAGGGCTCCCCCTAAGACAAACATTCTAATCATTTAAAGCATCTAAACATTTAAGGCATATAAGACAGATATAAGCACATGTATCATTTAATGATTCAACCGACCCATTTAACTTTAAATATTCAATCAACCCATTTTCTCCCCCTTTTTGTCATCAGACAAAAGAGTGAGAAACACATCATAGTCAGTATATTTGAAAACAAAGAAAAATAATTGTTTAAGAAGAGGGAAGAGGTTTTGGGGTAAAATTTTGGAACATAGCCGCAATTTGCTGAAGGAGCACCGTATTGTTGGCTTCGATGGTTCGTTGGACGAACTCTTGAAACTCAGGAGAAATAACTGAGCCGGAACTCTCAGCTGTGGCCCCGGTTGCGTCCACACCTCTTTGATCAGGAATTACACTCAGAGCCTGAGAAGGAGATGGATCAGCGGGATGGACCAGACTTGGACTGAGCAGAGTCTGCAACTTGTTCCACTGCCTCAGTATGAGTTTCAGACGAAGGGTCCGCATAGACTATCTCGGTGTCCCCAGTCTCTTCAGGAATAACCGGCTTAGGAGGAAGAGGAGGAGGAACATTAGGATCAACGACAGGTTTGGGTGGAGGAGGCAGCACTTCAAGTATGATCTCAGCATCATCATACTTGTTTTCTCCCCATTTGATAGCAGGCATAGGCAAAACATCTCTAGGATAAAGAGGTATGCCAAAGATATCATCGATGATCATGAAGTCAGCTTCACGGATTCGATATTGTTTTGGGTAGACGCAAATCTCTGCTTTCTCCTCAATTGATAGTCCAGAAGATGATGCTTCTTGGGAGCATCTCCAGATGTGGTTTTCCCAGTAGACCCTAGCATCTGGGTCAAATCTGAATCGGGGATCTTTCTTCCAAATACTTGCGAGAGCCCCAGAGTCATCTCGATGTTTTGTCCAAAACAGGGGATCAAAAGCATTTTTGTAAGGCAGCGTCCATGACTCAAGCCTTTTGCGAAGGTCCTTATCCTTGTTGGGATCTAGGATAGGGAGTCTTGGACAAGCTCGAGGAGGAATAACTCCTACTCTTGTGCGAGATGTCCTTGACCAAAATCTCTTTGGAAGGTTGTGATGAATCTTAGCTTCTCGTGTCATGTCACATTCCTTCCGCACAGCATAATAAGGAAGAAAGTCCCGAACATCAGAATACTCCTTCCATGTTGATGGGTAGCTTGGAATGAAAGAGAGGTTGGGATCAAGGATGAAGTTGCTTAGGCCAAACGTCCTTGTCCTTCTTTCATACTCCGTTTTGTAGCCTTTCTTGTCTTCATGATGAAGAACAACGTGCCTCTTTACATTATAGTGGCACCATTGGAAAGCCTTGTCCTTGATGAGGTTGGGATAGACTTTCCTTGGAGGAAACATCTTCTTCTCAAGGCAGGTAACCAAGGGTCCATGGGCAGTGTATGTTTCATAGGGCAGACGTGTAGTTGAAGTGTGTGGGATGGGGTGGTAGCCAAGTTTAGGGGGTGAGGTGGATGATGTGGGGGGTTGTTCAAATTCATACTCAGGTAATGGGAGAGGGCTTTTGGGGTGAGGTTCAGTAATGGGGGGTGTGTGTTTAAGGAAAAGAACAGGAAAGTTGCGTTTGACCTCAGCCCAAATTGAGCATTTGTTTCTGTAGTCTACTCCAGGGAGGCGTCTATATTTGCTTATAGGAAAGATCCGTCTGGGGTAGGGAGCACCATAAGGTTGGAAGGGGTGATCTCCCCAGGGTGTGAACCAGTCTTCGGGTTCATTTGGTGAGGTTAGAAGTTGAGTTTGTGGTAGGTCAGCGGGTGTGAGTGGTAGGGAAAGTTCAAAGGTTAAGTCTTCGATCTCAGACGATTGGACAATAGGAGAAGTAATAACTGAACTGGAGTAGGTTCAGTATTACCTTTTGTCTTTGCTCGAGTTGACCTTGCCCTTGTTGACAACGGTTTAGGCAGAGGTGCAGCAGACGAGGTTTCCAATCTTGGCCCTTTAACTACCCTGGAGATGGGTAGATTGTCCTCTTCATCCTCATCAGTGGGAGCTAGAACCAGCTTCCTTTTTCTGGATGGTTGGACGGTGAGCTTTGGACGAGAAGAAGGAGTCTTAGCTATTAGACGAGCTAATTCAGCAGAGCGTCCAACAGTGACACATTGTTCAGACGCTTCTTCTGAGCCTTGCGTCTGAGCTCCTTTTTGTTTTCCTTCAAGTTTGGACTTTTTGAAGCAGTCCAACTGCATCATCACCAAACTTTGCCTGCTAAACTCAGGCTGATGCACACGTTCAATGCCATGAACTCCGTAGTATCTGAACTTTCTTTCTGGAGCCAAGTTCTTTAGGTCATCATAGACCATATGCTTCTCGAATATTTTTTAGAGAAGAGCACCATAGTTGATTGCAGTATTCTTCCCAGAGCCTTCAATGGCATATTTGAAGAAGGAAAAGAGAAGGTGGAGAAGGTTTATTTGCCTTTCAAGAATCAAATGAACCAGGCAAAATTTATGAGCCTTTGAAACATTATCCTTCGACCCAGCCTTATGAAGGATAGCCTTGTTCAAGATTTGGTGAAGAACCCTAGCCTTGTCAGTCATTTTTGAGGCTATGAGTTTGTCACCCGAGTTTTTCAACAAACAATCTCTGATGGTGGAAGCATCACCAATCTCTTCTTCCCAGTCATCTTCAACAGTTATACCTGATTGAGCGCACCCAGTCGCATTAGAGATGGTTGCTTCAGATACTATTACTTCAGTATCAAGCACTTTGTTACGAATCTCCCTTGCAGAGACAATGGGGTTTGTCCAGAACTCCCTAACTAGAGTAGGGTAGATTACTGGAGAACCTTTAAAGAAGCTTGACCATCCAGCAGCATGAATGTTAGAGAAAATGTCAATCCCGTTATCAGCCAGGAATTGTAGGTTAAACTTGAACTCAACCATGACATCAGCAGTCTGAGCATTAAAGGTTTTTCCTTTACCCTTAGAGCCGGCAGCAGAAGAGGTTGCCATAGTTTCAGAGAGGAGGTTTAGGAAAAGAAAGGGTTTTTCAGAAGAGGTTTTCCTTTTGCAAGAAGAAAGGTTAAAGCTTTTTGTAAAGGTTTGATTTTTAACAAAACTTAGGTTTTAAAGAAAGGAGAAGAGAGAACAAAACCTTTCGTATTTTCAGAGAGAGAAAGAGTGAAAACCTTTCATATTTTCAAAGAGAGAGGGAACGAAACGACGTGCATTAAATGCCTGACACACGTTCAGACTTTGAAACCATAAAAAACATATTTGGCAAATGAAGAAAACAAAAACTGACTCAGTTAAGGGAATGAAGGATAATAGTTTTTCGACAAAGATTGAGTTCCATTAATGCATTAGACGATCATTCAGAAAGTACAATGGACGAGCATATATTGGACGTAATGCAAATATTGGACGCATGCATTGGACTCTCAATCAATCAATGAAATGCATGTTCAGATATTTTCTTATAAATATGAACCTATCTTCGGCTAACGGCTTAGTGAAGATATCTGCCCATTGATGATCAGTATTAACAAATTAAATATCTATTGTTCCTTTTTGCAAATAGTCTCTAATAAAATGATGTTTTATTTCTATATGCTTTGCTCTAGAATGCAGTATGGGGTTCTTTGACAAATTAATAGCAGCAGTGTTATCACACATGATAGGGATGTTGCTTACAAACACGTTGTAGTCTTCCAACTGATGTTTGATCCATAGCAGTTGTGAGTAGCAGCTGGCTGCAGCAATGTACTCAGCTTCTGCAGTTGATAGAGCAATTGTGCTTTGCCTTTTGCTTGACCATGAGACGAGATTAGCACCAATGAAGTGACACCCTCCACTTGTGCTTTTCCTTTCTATTCTGTCTCCAGCATAGTCAGCATCACAAAATCCAACTAATCTGTATTCATCAAATTTCTTATACAAAAGACCCAGATTAGTATAACCTTTAAGATATCTAAAGATTCTTTTTACTGCTGAGAGATGAGACTCTCTTGGATCAGATTAAAAACGAGCACATAAGCAAACGCTAAACATGATATCAGGTCTGGACGCAGTTAGATATAAGAGGGAACCAATCTTACCTCTATATACCTTTTGGTCTACCTTTTTATCTTTGTCATCTTTGTTTAGCACGGACGTTGGATGCATTGGTGTATTCATAGGTTTACAATCGTCCAACTTGAAGCGTTTTAGAAGCTCCTTTGTGTACTTCGTCTGATGAATGTACACTCCGTCTGAAGTTTGCTTTACTTGAAGTCCGAGGAAGAATTCTAGTTCTCCCATCATGCTCATTTCAAATTCCCTTTGCATTAAATCAGAAAACTCTTGGCAAAGAGATTCATCAGTTGCACCAAATATTATATCATCAACGTAAATTTGAGCAACAATAAATTCCTTTTTATTTACTTTTCTAAATAGAATTGTGTCCACTTTTCCTCTTGAGAAGCCATTCTACATTAGGAAATAGCTGAGTCTCTCATACCAAGCTGTAGGAGCTTGCTTGAGTCCATATAAAGCTTTCTTAAGCTTATATACATGCTCAGGACAGTTCTGATCTTCAAAGCCGGGTGGTTGAAGAACATATACTTCTTCATTAATTACACCATTTAGGAATGCACTTTTTACATCCATTTGATAAAGCATGATGTTATGATGTGCAGCATATGAGAGTAAGATGCGTATAGCTTCTAATCTAGCTACTGGTGCAAAGGTTTCTGTATAATCAATACCTTCCTCTTGTGAGTAGCCTTGAGCAACTAGCCTTGCTATATTTCTTACAACTTTGCCATCTTCATCCAGCTTGTTGCGATAGACCCACTTGGTTCCAATAACAGACTTATCCTTAGGCAGGGAGACCAGCGTCCAAACGTCACTTCGTTGAAACTGGTTGAGCTCCTCTTGCATAGCGAGGATCCAGTAATCGTCCAATAAGGCTTCGTCCACAGACTTTGGTTCCATCTCAGAGATGAAGGCTGAGTCAGCTTGCTCTCTGAAGGTTGACCTTGTCCGGACGCTATCATTAGGTTTGCCAATTATTTGATCCTCAGGATGATAAGTTCTGAATTGCCACGAACGAGGGGTGTTTACAACTTGCTGAGACGATGATGCGTCCTGCGTAGCGTCTGATGCCTCGTCTTTGTTGGTTGTTGGACGAGCATCTGAATCGTTCAGATTCATATCTGCAAAAGAATCATCTAGCTTTGATAATCTCTTATCAGGCTGTTTGTCATCAAATTTAACATGGATGGATTCTTCAACAATCAAAGTTCTAGAGTTATAGACTCTAAAAACTTTGGACGTTTCCGAGAATCCTAACAATATTCCATTATCTACTTTGGCATCAAACTTTCCTAGTTGATCCTTAGTATTTAAAATAAAACATTGACATCCAAAAGGCTGGAAATAAGAAATGTTGGGTTTGCGTCCTATCCACAATTCATAAGGAGTCTTATTCAAGATTGGTCTTATGTATATTCTGTTTTGAATATAGCAGGCAGTATTTACAGCTTCAGCCCAGAAGTGCTTAGAGACAGAATTATCACTGAGCATTGCCCTAGCCATCTCTTGAAGAGATCGGTTCTTTCTCTCAACAACACCGTTTTGTTGTGGAGTTCTAGGGGCAGAGAAATTGTGATGAATACCACTTTCATCACAGAACCTTTGAAAAAGCTCATTTTCAAATTTGCCTCCATGATCACTTCTGATCAAGCTGATGAATATGCCTTTTTCATTCTGAACTTGCTTACAGAATACAGAAAAGATCTTGATAGACTCATCCTTGTGAGCAAGGAACTTAACCCATGTCCATCTAGTATAGTCATCTACTATGACAAGTCCATATTGCTTACCACTGACAGAGGCAGTCCTTGTTGGACCAAACAAATCAAGATGCAACAATTCCAGTGGTCTAGAAGTACTAACAATGTTCTTGGACTCAAACAAGTTCTTAACTTGTTTTCCTTTTTGACATGTGTCACAGAGAGCGTCTGATCTAAACACAATCTTTGGTAAACCTCTTACAAGGTTATGCTTGTTTAGTTTAGAGATTAATCTCATACTAGCATGCCCAAGTCTTTTGTGCCAGATCCATCGCTCATCTTCAACAGACACTAGACATGATACACTTTGAGTTGAAAGTTCCCCCAAATTAATCTTGTACAGATTATTTTGCCTTTTGGCAGTGAATAAGATGGACCCATCAGGGTTCTTGACCATACATTCACCTTTATTGAAGGAAACAACAGACCCACTATCACATAATTGACTTATGCTAACCAAGTTGTGTTTTAATCCTTCAACCAGAAGAACATTATCAATAGAGGGAAGAGGATGCTTACCAATCTTACCTATTCCTACTATCTTTCCCTTCTGATTGCCTCCGAAGGTGACCCATCCACTTGTCTTCTCACGGATTTCTTGGAACATACATCTTTCTCCCGTCATGTGACGTGAGCAACCACTGTCCAAGTACCAGGACTGGGATCTTTTTTGTGTTGCTAAGCAGAACTGCAACAGGTATTATCATACTCTTAGGTACCTAGATAGACTTGGGTCCTTTTGGGTTAGTTGGTGGTCTTCGTCCATGCATTTTGTTTTTATTTTTGTAAATGCATTTTGAAGAGGTGTGACCACTCTTTCCACAAATCTTACAGTAAGTTCTGGATGCATGCAATTTATTTTCTTTTTGCTTTTCATTACCTTGTGATTCTTGTTGGACCCTGATATTTTCTGAGACGCATTTTGTTTCTCAGAGTCATAGCCTAGGCCAGACTTATTATGACGTGATCTAGTGTACCTCAATATCAGCTCTAGCTTCTCTGATCCTCCAACAAGCTTAGTTACGCTTTTGGTGAGATCAGATACCTCTTGTTTTAGTCTAGTTACCTCATGGGGTTCACTGGACTCAGAGGTGAGTTTGTCAGTTAGACTGACATTCTCAGCTTTAAGCTTATTATTCTCTTCAACAAGCTGCTTATTTAGTTTGTTGGACTCTTCCAACTCCTTATTTACTTTTGACAATTTTTTCTTAAGCACGATGTATTGATGATGCAATATAGAAGAATCATTTAGCAGTTCATCATATGCTTCTTGAAGAGAGTCAGAAACGGATACCTCGTCATCTTCTGATTCAGCGTCCAAAGAGCTTTTGACCATCAGGCCGAGATTTGAGGTAGACAGGCTCCTTGGTCTGAATCGATGTTCCAGAGCGTCCAGCTTCTCCTTAGCTGTTTGGAATTGCGAGACCATGTCCAGTCTTGGACGATCAAGGGCGTTGACAAGACACCAGTTAGCATGAGCATTTTGAGAACACCGTCTGATATCATCACTCGTCCAGTCTGTTTCATGTTTGGATGACGTTGATCCGTCCTCAAGGATAATCGTTGGATGATAATCTCCGTTAGTGAAGATGTCCCACAACTCATAGTTTTGAGCTTGGACGTATAGTTGGAAAATTGATTTCCAATAAGTATAGTCTGTTCCTTTGAAGATGGGTGGAACATTCACATTCCATCCTCTTTCAGAGGTAGACTCCTGACTTCTTTCTCCGGGAACAGCAAGTTGTTCATCGTCCGAAGAGTCTTCATCTTGCTTATTGGACCAAAGGCATAGGTTAGCCTCTTCATTTGTTTCTTCTTCTTCTTCTTCAGAAGAGTTCAAGTCCTCCCAAGTTGCCATGAAGTTCTTTTTCTTCTTTTTGAAGAACTTCTTCTTGTCCTTTAGCGTAGGGCAATCAGCTTTGAAGTGTCCTGGTTTGTTACATTCAAAACAGACCAGCTGACTTTTATTCTTGGGTTCAGCATGATCCTTGAAGCTTTTCTTTTGGAATGGCCTTCTCTTCATTCCATTTTTCTTTCTCCACATATTATGAATCTTTCTGGAGATAAAGGATAGCTCGTCATCGTCTGATACATCATCATCAGACTAATCAGCTTCATCACTGGACTCATCAGCTTTTAAGGCTTTTGAGTTGTTGGACCTATGAGCTTTCAGGGCAATCCCCTTGTTCTTCTTTCCGGGATTGTCAAGATCAAGCTCCTGCTCATGAACTTGAAGTGTCCCTACAAGATCATCCGGAGTCAAAGTGGAGAGATCTTTGGCCTGGGTGATTGCAGTGACAAGAGGTCTCCATTTCTTAGGCAGACTCTTAAGAATCTTGGTGACATTCTCCTTGGTAGTGTAGACCTTTCCAAGGGATTTCAGATTGTTGATGATCGTCTGAAAGCGACCCATCATGTCTAGGATGAACTCTCCTTCAGCCATGGTGAACATTTCATACTGGCCAACCAGAATGATGATTTTAGAGTCCTTCACCTTGGTTATCCCTTCATGGAGATTAGACAAGGTGTCCCATATTTGTTTGGCTGATTCACATGCGTGAATCTTCTGAAATTCGTCAGGACTGAGGGCACACATTAACGCATATCTTGCTTTATGATTCAGTTCCATTCTAGCCCGTTCAGCATCAGTCCAGTCGTCCTCTGCTTTTTCTGTCCCGTCAGAGTTGAGACAAACGTTGGGACCTTTTGTGATTCTGGTCCAAAGAACTGAGTTTGTACTGAGGATGAAGCCTTTGAATCTTTCCTTCCAGTACAAGTAGTGAGTACCATTGAAGAACGGTGGTCAGGTCATGGAAGTACCTTCCATAACAGGTTGACTCCCGCTTGGCATACCTGGTCCAGACATATCTGCCTTAGGATCTTTTTCCTCTACACGGCAAAGTGCTCAACCCAGAGGCTGAGCTCTGATACCAATTGAAGGAACCTGTTTGAAACACAAGAAGGGGGGTTGAATTGTGTTTTAGATGATTTTAAATTCTTTTCGTAAGTAGATAATGGTTTTCGTAAGATTGGACGCTAAAACGATTAAAAGCAAAGAGAGCTCTTCCAAACACCAAGTTGGACGCTAACTTAGTTTGACTAAGATAAGAAGACAGCGTAATGAAAGACAATTCAATCCCAGTTAGTTAGTTAGATAATAAACTAAAGTAAGAGTAAGGGAAAGAAAAGAACACAAAGATGTTATCCTGGTTCACTCTTCACCAAAGAGCTACGTCCAGTCCTCTCTACTTGAGAACTTTATCCACTATAACAAAAACCTTTTATTACAAAGTATTCAACACCTCTTCAGGCATTATTCTCAACCACTTCAGGTTCTCTAAGTATTCTTTTACTGACAAGCCTCTTCAGGCTTAACCAAACTATGGTTTTGAAAAGAGTTTGTTCTACTAACTCACTAAATGTGAGAATTCGAAACTAAAGCTTAGACTCTTGAAAACAACTCTACACAGAGAGTAATATGAAAGTGAGGATCAGAGTAGCTTTTCTAGCTTTGCAAGCTTGAGATTTTCTCTTTGATCTCTTGCGCGAATATTTGCTTGTATCTCTTGAAGGATTTTGAAATGCTAAATGTTGCTTCACTTCTATTTTTGCTAAAGTTCAGTCTTGTTGTTCTTGTTGCACTTTCAAAAGATGGAGGTATATATAGCCTCTTGTCTTTGAGCAGACTTCACTCTTCAACGGATGGAAAAGGATCCGTTCTGATGAGCATTGAATGCATTTGATCCGTTGAGTCTAATGGCTTCTGAAGTTTCTGATTAGCAGGATAGACTGTCACGATGATAGCTAAAAGTGGTGCTGACATATCCTCTGAGTAGAACGAAAGTTGCCTTTTGTTTATCCAAAACAAGAAGGTCAACTTCTTAAAGTGATAAAGACACTCTGGCTTATGCTTTACACTTGTACGAATATTACAAAGAATGTTTTGTCCCAGGGGTATAAGCCTTTTACAGGGAATAATAAATTCAAAATGCCTTTACAGGGTATTCGCGCTTGAAATATAAAAGCATTTATTGGACTAGCTATTACAATAGGTAACCGAAAGAGTCTTTGGACTCAAGGTTCTATAAATTACCGTCCAGTCGTATACCAAGACTAAACGTTGGACGAGATAAAGTCTTTGGACATGTTGGATGAGATAAAGTCTTTGGACTCAATTAAATGTTATCCTGCACACTTAATATAAAACATTAGTCCATAACTAATCTTTGTTCATTTAAAATTAGCTCTTTGTGGGATTATTTGGACCATAACCACTTTGGTTCCAACACAGAGTACACAGCTTTAAAATATAAATAAATATATCACATACATCAGTTGCCCCGTTAGTAGGGCTACAGTATTAAAGTAGTACATACAAAGTATATTATTACAAACCAAAATAAAAGTATGAAGAGTAGGCTGAGAGGTAGCTCTTCGGCTATCCATGATCACTGCCCAACCTCTCGAGGCTAGGGTCCGCGGCCCGTCCTCCGGCATCAGGCTCGTACGGAATGTTGTCCAGTTCCTCAGCAGCTGATTCCTCTTCGGGATCTTCCCATCAAATAAAGTAACAAATATAGAAAATAAAGGGAGATAAGAAACATAATTCATAAATATGGGAGAGGGGTATCAGTATATATATACATCACACAACATAGATAACATATACAACACAACATCACCCATCTATTAAGTCATCCATCACAATCATCTCAAACATCATTCTCTCAAATAAGCCTATAAGAGGGATACTAGTCCCTATGTATATGTTGTGTCCCCTATATGCATGTTGGCCGATACATCATGTCCCCAGTTGGACATTCCCGTCGGGATTACATCACATCACATCAGATCCCGCCTCGGGATTTCAAGTAACGTCCCCAATTGGACATCCCCCTTTGGGACCAAATGCTGTGGTATGAAAAGATATGAAAATGCAACAAACATGCATCGCAAGTTGATATCGGAACCTCACGCCTAAACACTCGTCCACGACCACGACACATCGCATCACATCATCATCAACATCACATCAGCATCATGACGCCTTGCGTCTACGAGCCACAGCTCCACGGTCGGGACCACAACGATATCAAACCGAATAACATCATTACTCACCATACTCTCATCAACAGTCAACCATCAGTCAAATCACAATAACATTACAACAGTAATTCACTACAAGGCAGATATCATAATAAAAATCGAATAGCAGTAAATCACACAGGCAGTTCAACACAACAAATAAACAGATAATCAATTAAATAAATCAACACAGCAACCTAGATCAATCACATCATTTATAATATCAACTTAGTGGTGATAGCCCAAAAGTACCCACACCTAGGGTCCAGGCACTTTATCCAGGGCTCAACCTCTAGTAGGGTTTAAGGGTTCCCCTACACAGATATATATACTCTATACTAAGCTTGCCTTCCCGACGATATTAGTTCTGTCTCCCCACCTTAGTGATTTCCTCGTGCAGCTCCGGCTACGACTCCGCAGCTGTCAGTCGGGTGCGCTGCCGGATGTTCGAGTCCTGTTCGATTCTATACAACAAAACACAACCAGAAATTAAAACAGTTAAATCAAAAACTCCTTAATTCCTTAGGATTAGCTTAATTAATTAGGCTAGGGATGTCTAAAAATTCCTAACTTTTGGATCAATGATCCTTAGGTATCTCTAAACATAATCAATGAAGGCATTAGCTCAAAAATTAAAGATTTCTCCTACTGCACTACCCCTAGGGTTCGGCCCTATTGAATGAAAAATATGAAAAATTTCTAGGGAGCTCAGAAAATTCTCATTTCTTGGATAACACCCTAACTAAATGTGATAACCCTAGATATCAACTCAAAACATCAAAAACCAACCAAAAACCCTACCTTACTCAATAGGGGGTTTCGGTTCCTCTATTGTTAAATACGCTAGAGAGATTTCTTGGCTCTAAGCTCTTGGACCATACAAGTATGTCATGAACCTAGGCCATAGAAATTGGTTTGGTATCAAAATGATATTTCTACAACTTTTCATGGATTTTGGAAGATTTAGGGATAAAAACCCTAACTCTTCTACTCATGAAATTTTGGAGAGATAAATGGGAGACTGAGAGAGATAGAGATGAGATTCTACCTCCTATGATGATCTACTTCAAGTTTGGTGAAGATTGCTTCAAGAAATTCAAGCTCAAAGTGAGCTATAATGGTGAGAAATGAAGAAATGAGATGGAGAAGAAGAGAAAGAAGAGAAAAGGAAGGAGAATGGGCTGCTGGGGCTGGTTTCCTCGAGAGACAAAAATGAGAGAGTGAGGGTGAACAATAGGGTATTTAATTGGTAGACTTAAGACTTAAATGATAGTAAAAAGAATGGTAAAAGGTAATTAGTAACAAAAATTAACCAAGGGCAATTTGGTCAATTCACGTCCCGACATTTCGAAAATCCTCATGACATTGGTAGGAGTCCCCCAAATGATTTAACATAGCCCTGGTATGAAAATCATTGGCTCAAGGTTCTCGAAAAACCCTAAGACAGCTCGAATCGTTTACTCGATCGATTTTCGGGACGTCAGGACACATTTTAGCAAAAGGTAGAGGATTGAATTCTAAGACTAATGGTTCTGGCCATTAGTCAAAATGAGGTCTTGATAATAGAAAAACACTATCATTCGAAAAAACATAGATCGGGCTCTGTTTGAGTTTTCGGCCCAAAACGTAACCATAACCTCTTGCAATGTCGTAGAGCGTGACTATGGCCTCGAAATAATTTATTTAATTTTCTAGACCCTCTAATAAAATATAATTACTTAATTATTGATTAATTAGAAAAATCGGGGTGTTACATTACTACCCCTCTTAAAAAGAATTTCGTCCTCGAAATTCAACGTACCTTAGAATAGATGTGGATATTGTTGCTGCATATCCTCTTCACGTTCCCAGGTGGCATCTCCGATTATAGCATCCCATATGACCTTGACTAAGGGAATCTGCTTCCTGCGGAGTTCTTTCACCCTCGTATCTTCAATCCCTACAGGCAATGCTTCGTATTCTAAGTTCTCCCTTACCTAGATTGAATCGGGCTCTATCACGTGTGATGGATCAGGATGGTATTTTCTGAGTTGGGATACATGAAATACATTGTGAATATTGGATAGGTTGGGAGGTAAGGCAATTTGGTAGGCAACTGGACCAATTCGGCGAAGAATTTGAAATGGTCCAATGAATCTAGGAGTAAGCTTTCTGGATTTGATTGCCCTGCCAATTCCAATTTTTGTAGTGACTCTCATAAAGACATGATCGCCTTCCTGGAACTCCAAAGGTCTCCTCCTCTTGTCACTGTAGCTCTTTTGTCGATCCCGTGAGACTTTCATCTTTTCCCGAATTTTCTTAACTTGCTTCGTAGTTCGCTGAACCATCTCTGGGCCTATCAACTGATTCTCCCCGATTTCATACCAACAAAGCGGTGTCCTGCACTTTTGTCCATATAGTGCCTCGTATGGCTCCATGCCAATACTTGAGTGGAAACTATTGTTGTACGTGAACTCAATCAATGGAAGGAATTTGTCCCAACTTCCTGTGTTTTCCAAAACACATGCTCTTAAAAGATCTTCCAACGATTGAATCGTCCTTTTAGACTGACCATCCGTCTGCGGATGATAAGCTGAACTCATTCTGAGCTTAGTTCCGAATGTACCATTTAGACTCTGCCGAAACCTGGAAGTAAATCTCGGATCCCTGTCCGAAATTATACTCGAAGGTACCCCGTGTAATCTCACTACTTCCGTGATGTAAATCTGGGTTAACCTTTTCAAAGAATACCTTTGATTGATCGGCAAGAAATGAGCACATTTCGTAAGCCTGTCAACGATTACCCAAATTGCGTCGCACCTCTTTTGCGTCCTTGGTAGTCCGGAAACAAAATCCATTGCAATGCTATCCCATTTCCACTCTGGGACGTCCAGTGATTGTAATAA
Source organism: Ammopiptanthus mongolicus (assembly GCA_039655645.1). Lineage (NCBI taxonomy): Eukaryota > Viridiplantae > Streptophyta > Magnoliopsida > Fabales > Fabaceae > Ammopiptanthus > Ammopiptanthus mongolicus. The sequence goes on from CM077351.1 coordinate 22,448,326, forward strand.
CCCTGTTGGTTTCTGGTGTTCAATCTTTGCCTTTTGACACACCAGACAGGATTGGACATATTCTTCTACTTCCTTCTTCATCCCAAGCCACCAAAACATTCCCTTTAGGTCCTGGTACATCTTTGTAGATCCGAGATGAAAGCTCAGCTTGCTCTTGTGTGCTTCCTCCAAGATCATGTTCCTAACTCCACTATCCTTGGGCACACATATCCTGTCTCCAAAATTTAGGATTCCATCAGTACCTTTCCTGAATTCCGAAGTCTTTCCTTCTTCTACCATCTGGTTCTTTTCCTACAGGTACTGATCTTCTCCTTGCTTCTTCCAGATCAAGTTCAGAAAATCACTAGTGATAATGACCATTCCTAAACTTATCTTATCTCTAGATAACTCCACGTCCAGGTTCAGATTCTTGAACTGTTCCAGCAGTTCTAGTTCCTTCACCATCATGGCAGACATATGCAGAGATTTCCGACTCAATGCATCCGCCACTACGTTGGCCTTCCCGGGTGGTACTGTAGATCAAATTCATAATCCTTTATGAATTCCATCCATCTTCTCTGCTGCATGTTCAACTCCTTTTGGTCGAACAGATGCTTCCAACTTTTACGGTCGCTAAACACGCTGAATTTAGCACCATAAAGATAGTGTCTTCATATCTTCAATGAAAACACTATTGCGGCCAACTCTAGGTCATGGGTTGGGTAATTCCGTTCGTGCACTTTTAGCTGTCTGGAAGCATAGGCTACCACTTTCCTTTCTTGCATAAGCACACAACCCAAACCTTGATACGATGCGTCACAGTACAAAAAGAATGACATTGATGGATTTTGCAAGACTAGTACCGGAGATGTAGTTAGCCTCCCTTTCAACTCTTGGAAACTAGCCTCACACTCTTCTGTCCGTTCGTACGCTTTTCCTTTCCTCGTTAATTGCGTCAGAGGTAACGCAATCTTCGAGAATCCCTCGATAAACCTCTTGTAGTATCCTGCTAGTCCGAGAAAGCTTCTGATCTCGGTTACCGTCTTAGGACTTTCCCATTTAACCACAGCTTCTACTTTTACAGGATCTACTGCGATACCATCCTTATCGATCACATGTCCAAGGAATTATACCTCCTCCAGCCAGAACTCGCACTTCGACAACTTGGCATAGAGTTGTCTGTCCTTAAGTTCTTGAAGTACAATCCTCAAATGCTCTTGATGTTCTTCCTTGTCTAAGGAGTAGATAAGGATGTCATCGATAAAAACAGCGACAAACTTATCGAGGTACGGTCTGAAGATTCTTTTCATGTAATCCATGAACACTGCAGGAGCATTAGTCACACCAAAATGCATAACTAGATACTCGTAGTGTCCGTACCGACTCCTGAAAGCCGTCTTCGGTATATCATCTTCTTTCACCCTTATTTGATGATAACAGGATCTCAGATGAATCTTAGAAAATACCGTTGCTCCCCTTAATTAGTTCATTAGATCGTCAATCCTTGGCAACGGGTATTTATTTTTGATCGTCACCTTGTTGAGTTGTCTGTAGTCCACACACAACCTTGAACTGCTGTCCTTCTTCTTGACGAACAGCACAGGTGCTCCCCATGGTGAAACACGCGGTCTGATAAACTGCTTTTGCAGCATGTCGTCTAGCTGCTTCTTCAGCTCTGTCAACTATGTTAATGACATTCGATAGGGTGCTATCGAAATTGGTCCGGCTTCAGGTGCAAGATCGATCGCGAACACTATCTCCCTCTTGGGTGGTAATCCTAGCACATCATCTGGGAAAATATCTGGAAACTCACGCACCACCAGCAAAGCATCCAGATTTGGAGTCTCCTCGGCTTCCACAGAAAACAGCACCATGTACTCTTCTAATTGTACACCTCCCGATACACCATCACTGGCAAGCAATGATCCAGATTGCTTGGAAAAGCAGAGGGTTTTATTTGTACAGTCTATTACTGCATGGTTGGCCAAAAGCCAATCCATGCCTCAGATAATATCAATCTGCTGCATAGGCAGACAAACTAGGTTCACAAGAAAAGTTCGATTTTCTAACATAACCGGGCATTTTAAACAGACAAATAGAGTTGTCAGGGAATCACTCGTAGGTGTAGAAACAGTCAAATCATATGGTAAGGTTGAAACAGGCAAATTCAAATGATCCATACACGCCAAAGAAATAAAGGAATGTGTAGCCCCCGAATTAAATAAAACAGATAAGAGTCCCCCCGTAACTAGGCACTTACCTTGTATCAGATCAGGACATTGAGAGGCTTCAGACCCTCTCACGACGAATACTCTTCCTGTCGTCTGTGGCCTGTTCTGCTGGTCCACCACTTGTTGTCCAGTCCAAGCATTCTGAGCTCGTCCGACTTGCTGTTGAACTCGGCCCTTACCAGCGTCCCCCGTTCGACACTAGTTGGCATAGTGGCCCCACGTGCCACAACGGAAGCAAGTGACGTTCGGTGCCTGAGCACAATCTTTCACTTGATGAGGCCCGCCGTACCGAAAGCACTTGGAGAATCCTGGTTGCCCTTGACTGGCATTTCCTTTTCCATAGCTTGCTGGTTGCTGATTCGGGCAACTGTAAGGCTTCGCCCTCGGTTGGAACTTTCATCCTCGGTCTTTCTGACCAAAGCTCCTGGTTGGTCCACCGCTTGTTGGTGGAGTTTGTGTAACTCTCTCTTGATCGTGCCCTTCCAGTACGGTGCACTTTTCCACTAGCTCTAGGAATGATCGGACGCTCAACGGCAGCATAGCCCTCTTCAGTTCGGGCCTCAGTCCGTCTTCAACCTTTTGCACACCCAGTCTTCATCTGGGTGTACTTGATAAAACTGGGAGAATTTCAGTAGCGCCTCGAACCTCATGGCGTATTCTCCCACCGACTTCTGTTTCTGCTTCAGGTTCAGGAATTCTTTCTCTTTCTCTTTCTCTTGGCGGACACTCCTTGGAAAATATTTCTCCAAGAAGCTCTCACTGAACACTTCCCAAGTCAGCAGTCTTCCTTCAGTCTCTAGCAGTCTCTGCTTGTTCCTCCACCATGCTTTAGCTATGCCTCGGGATTTCAAGTAACATCCCCAATTGGACATCCCCCTTTGGGACCAAATTCTGTGGTATGAAATGATATGAAATGCAACAAACATCCATCGCAGGTTGATATCGGAACCTCACGCCTAAACACTCATCCACGACCACGACATCGCATCACATCAACATCAACATCACATCAGCATCAACGTCAGCATCACGACGCCTTACTTCTACGAGCCACGGCTCTACGGTCGGAACCACAACGATATCAAACCGAATAACATCATTACTCACCATACTCTCATCAACACTCAACCACCATTCAAATCACAATAACATTACTACAGTAATTCACTCCAAGGCAGATATCATCATAAAAATCGAATAGCAGCAAATCACACAGGCAGTTCAACACACCAAATAAACAAATAATCAATTAAATAAATCAACAAAGCAACCTCGATCAATCACATCATTTATAATATCAACTTAGTGGTGATAGCCCAAAAGTACCCACACCTAGGGTTCAGGCACTTTATCCAGGGCTCAACCTCTAGTAGGGTTTAAGGGTTCCCCTACACAGATATATATACTCTATACTAAGCTTGCCATCCCGACGATATTAGTTCTTCCCCACCTTAGTTATTTCCTCGTGCAGCTCCGGCTACGACTCCGCAGCTGTCAGTCGGGTGCGCTGTCGGATGTTCGAGTCCTGTCCGATTCTATACAACAAAACACAACTAGAAATTAAAACAGTTAAATCAAAAACTCCCTAATTCCTTAGTATTAGCTAATGCCCCTATTTAATTAATTAGGCTAGGGATGTCTAAAAATTCCTAACTTTTGGATCAATGATCCTTAGGTATCCCTAAACATAATCAATGACGGCATTAGCTCAAAAAGTAAAGATTTCTCCTACTGCACTACCCCTAGGGTTCGGTTCTATTGAATGAAAAATATGAAAAATAGCTAGAGAGCTCCGAAAATTCTCATTTCTTGGATAACACCCTAACTAAATGTGATAACCCTAGATATCAACTCAAAACAACAAAAACCAACCAAAAACCCTACTCTACTCAATAGGGGGTTTCGGCCCCTCTATGGTTAAATACCCTAGAGAGATTTCTTGGCTCTAAGCCATAGAATTTGGTTTGATATCAAAATGATTTTTCTACAATTTTTCATGGATTTTTGAAGATTTAGGGATAAAAACCCTAACTCCTCTACTCATGAAATTTTGGGGAGATAAATGGGAAATTGAGAGATGATCTACTTCAAGTTTGGTGAAGATTGCTTCAAGAAATTCAAGCTCAAAGTGAGCTTTAATGGTGAGAAATGAAGAAATGAGATGGAGAAGAAGAGAAAGAAGAGAAAGAAGAGAAAAGGAAGGAGAATGGGCTGCTGGGGCTGGTTTGCTCGAGAGAGAAAAATGAGAGAGTGAGGGTGAAGAATAGGGTATTTAATTGGTAGACTTAAGGCTTAAGTGATAGTAAAAAGAATGGTAAAAGGTAATTAGTAACAAAAATTAACCAAGGGCAATTTGGTCAATTCACGTCCCGACATTTCGAAAATCCTCACGACACTGGTAGGAGTCCCCCAAATGATTTAACATAGCCCTGGTATGAAAATCATTGGCTCAAGATTCTGGAAAAACCCTAAGATAGCTCGAATCGTCTACCCGATCGATTTTCGGCCCGAATATAAAATATTATTTATATTTTTGGACGTCAGGATACATTTTAGCAAAAAGGTAGAGGATTGAATTCTAAGAATAATGGTTTAGTCAATATGAGGTCTTGATAGTAGAAAAACACTATTATCCGAAAAAACATAGAGCGGGCTCCGTTTGAGTTTTCGGCCCAAAACGTAACCATAGCCTCTTGCGATGGCGTAGAGCGTGAATATGGCCTCGGAATAATTTATTTACTTTTATAGACCCTCCAATAAAATATAATTACTTAATTACTGATTAATTAGAAAAATCGGGGTGTTACAGACATGATGCAATGTTGTCTGTTGAAATTAACCTTCAGTCAATTCATATTAAAAAACAAGATTAGTTACCAGCAGAAGATTATTAGAACTCAATATTTGATGAATTGGGTGAATTAAGTGATGAGAGGTTGATAGCCTTGGACAATTTGATTCAACAGAAAGAATGAATTGCAAAATTCTATAATAGTCGAGTTAAATATAAATCTTTAAAAGTTGATGATTTTGTTTGGAAAGTTATTTTGCCCATGGATAAGCGTTCTCGTGAATATGAGAAATGGTCACCAAAATGGGAAGGACCACTTAGAATTACACAAGTGTTTTCTGGGAATGATAATGCACTCATCGAGGTTAATACAAGATTACGAGTTGAATCCATTAGTGGAATATACTTAAAGTCCTATAAATCGACGATGTGTGAAGTAAACATTGAATGAGGGAATTTCTATAAGTTTTCATTCAAACACTTGAAATTTACAAATGGTATTCGTGGAGCTGCAAGTTTACATAAAAACATCATATTCTAAGAAAATTTAGTCGAATTATTCTTAGTTACAAAAAATACTTATCCTCTGAAAGTTGAATTGGCTAAAAGCCATAAGCTTCCCCCAGCTGAGTGGCAGTGAGTTATTTGTCGAAGCTAATGGAGAACTTATTTCCGAATGACCTCAATAGGCCTAGATGTTTCCATCTTCTTCAAGGATGAAGGGACTGGGGGCACTTCCGGGAAACACTTTGGTTGTTGAAACTTGAAAGCTCAACAACTTCCACAAAATTTTCCCACAGGACACCTTCTTGTTCCTTGTTGTCTATATCTATGATGGAGAGTATCAATTTTTATCACCAGATTCAATGGCCCTCTAGCCATTATAATTCTTACTGATACTCACCATACCTCTTATGAATCTTACTGAAACTCAAAGTGAAATTGACCATTAAGACAAAGGCCTTGGTTTGTTACAATTAGGCTAAACCATTTTTTCCGTGGCGAGAATAGAAGCTTGCTAGAAAACATAGTGATGGTTAAAGATGAAGAAAGCTTAAGTGTGTTTTTTAGGTTCGGTTGATAATGTTTTGAAGAACACTATTTATAAGAGCTCTAAACTTTAAGTTATGGAGTTAGCAATGTTTTGTAACTTGCAAAGTGATTAATTATTTTAATTATGATGTAAAGTTACGAGATACATTGAAAGTAAATAAATCAATGTATATTTATTGCACGTAGAATAAAAAAGAACATTGATAAAACATACAGAAATATGGAGAAAGAGTTCATTCATGATAAACATGGCCTAAACGACCATACAAATGTTATCGAATGATTAAAATCGACAAATAATTGTAAAATTTACATATTCTTCAAAGCTTCCCAAGAGTTCTCCAAGAATTGCTTATCAACACATGCTGTCCGATAATCAGCTTCGAAAAAATTCAAGCTAGCTAAGACAACTTTGGCTTTAACCCCTAGCTGATTGGAGTGATCCTTAATCCTCTTTTGGTTGGTCAGGGTCTTTGCCATAGCTAAGCTGAGTTTTTCCTTTTGATCGCGCGTTTCTTTGAGTTCTTTCTCTAATTTTGCAATCTTCTTGTCGAGAGATTTTTCTTTGCCTTTTCCTTTGGCATATAGGTTATTCAGTCTGTTCCTTTCAGCCTTCATGTCCGTCAGTTGCTTCAAGATATTGGCCTTTTCAATTGCTTCTTTTGTTAGATTTAAACTCAATAATCATATAAGAGGCATGCTATCATAAACTTTATTGCGGAAACATAATAACAATGAATAGCATGCATCTCTATTATCAAGAACAACTAAAACTTGATACCTTTAGGATCCACAACATGCTGATTTATTAAAGATATTAGGAATACCTGGATCCATTGTATGTTCCTGACCTTAGGTGTTCTGAATCCATTGTATGTTCCTGACCTTAAGCGTTCTTGAAAAGGGTGAACATGATCACCAACCTTCACTGGCAATCTATCACGAACAAATGGGGTTATTTGTCTTCTTGTGCGGAAAACCTTTTACAATCAAAACATGATGATAACAAATATGATTAGCAGTGGCTTTATGGTTCTTCCTCAACCTGGACTCCTTATGCCTTAGTCGCTCTTCAGATGGAGAGAATAGGCAGTATGCGTTATTGTCCGGTGTATTGGGGACTATACCCTAGATATAAGGTGATGACCAATTAGGGTTTCCATTATTCCAAAATGGGCCATTAGTGACATCCACTCATTTAGCCCATAGCAATTAACTAATTTATTATCAAATCAGAAATCTAATTAGCCTTATCACTTAATTTGATCACATATCAATTAAGGCTCCTAATTGATAAATAGCTAATATAATTAAATGATGATATCTACTGATGAACCTCAATTCTGTGTATTTTATAAGGGGTATTTGGGTCAATTTTAGATGCTTTTAAAGATAAATGTTATTGTATTTCACATTTTTACTTAAGTTTTGATAGAATTGACGTTCAGAGGCAGTTTAATGGGCTTTTGAAGAAAAGAGAAGATTTTAGAGCTTAAAAAGGCAGAATACTGAAGTTCTGAGGTTAGCACGGGCGTGCCATGTGAGAGCACACCCGTGCCAACCTTCCAAATCCATTCATCCAAAGAAAACAATACAAAAATACTCAAAACTGACCTCTGAAGACTTAGCGTTGTCGTGCCATGCGAGAGCACGGCCGTGTCATATTGAAGAAAGGGTTGACTCAGAGATGCAAGGCTTGACATAAGCTAGTATGGCCCTAATCGCAAAGAGCAAGCCCGTGCCAACTGAAGAGCACGTCCGTGCACTAGAACATTGTTCTACGAAGTTAGTAAGTCCTGACAGAATTGAGCACGATCTGATATTCTGAAGAGAACGACCATGCTGAGTGAAGGGCACGTCCATGCCAACTAATTGGCACGCCTGTGCTGATGGCACAGAAGACTTGATTCAAGGCCCGGCCCACATATTTCGTTATAAATAGAGGCCCTTTGTGCCACTTAAGAGACATCTTTTGGCATCTTTACTTCTTTTCATCTTTGATTTTAGTTTTCTCTATTACTATGAGTAGCTAAATTCACCACTAGAGTTGTGGTAGATCTTGTGTTAGTAGAAACCCTTTTCGCTATGTCTTAGCTTTAATTCAATTCTATTTGGTTTCAAGGTTGCAATTTGAATAGTGTTATTCTGTTGTTCTTCATCTCATACTAGGATTGTGCACCCTTTGTATGCTTTTAATCAATTGATTGACATTTGGCTATCACGCCCAATTAAATTGGTAGATCTATAGGATAACCGGGGTTTAATATCTAGATTTGCGAAAACGTGATTTATTCCTTTCAATCATTCAACCTTTTTATGCTTTATGCTTTCTAATCTTTTAAACTCTTTGTATGACAACCATTGGGTTTATTTAGGGAAAAGAATATCAGTTGCCTAACAAACAATTAATAGTTTTCGTAGAAGGATTGATATTCGAAGAGCAATTGCTAAATTGAATAGAATTAGGATTTCGGGGGTATCGAAAGTACAAGTGAAACCACGGCTCTGGGCTCTTTTACTCTTGATTTCTAAAACTCTTTTATTCTTCTTTCATCATCTTTTACCATTGGTTTATTATTATATATTTATTTACTAAGTTCTTGATTAGTCCGAATAGCATAAGGATTTCCCTATTCCAATACTTTCTTTAACATTTAGTTATCAAAATTAATCTCTTGGGTACAATATCTGGACTTCCGTCCTATATTACTTTTGCGACAGGGTGCACTACCCTTAATTGTGTTTTGAATGCAACAAGTTTTTGGCGCCATTGCTAGGGATTAATTTTGAATATTTTGTGATTTTAGTAATGTTGGAAGAAAAGAAATTCTAGTTAATTTGGACATTTATTTTTCTTTTTGTTCTCTCTCTTTGTATGCTAACACGTTCTAAAGATTCTGATCTAGTCTTTGATAGGATGTTGAAGGGAATTTTCACATGTTGCAGAGGCAGAAAAGAGAGGAGGACACCATTGGGAAAAGAATGACATTGCAAGATTACTTTACCCCCTCTGCTGAGGTGACGAATAGCATCACCAACCCTTCGGTGGATGCCAACAACTTTGAGATCAAGCCTGCTTTGGTCTCTATGATCCAAAACTCTGGATTATTTAGGGGATTGCCAATTGAGGACCCCAACTGTCATCTGAAGAAGTTCCTCAAGATCACAGATCTTATCAAATACAACGGAGTTTCAACAGATGCAATCATACTCAGATTGTTCCCGTTCTCACTATCCGACAAAGCAAATCAGTGGCTTTCTTCTTTGCCAACTGTTTCTATCATTACTTAAGATCAATTAACATGCTAATTTTTGGCCAGGTACTTTCTACCTTCTAAATCTGCTAAATTTAGAGCTGATATTTCGAACTTTGTGCAATATGACCAGGAATCTCTCTATGAGGCATGGAAGCGATATTAGGAGTTTATGCGAAGGTGTCCATACCATGGTTTTGCAGTCCCCATTCTGGTGCAGATGTTCTATTGTGGGCTTTCACAACAAAACAGGTCCACTATAGACGCTTCTTGTGGGGGCTCAATTCTAAAGAAAACACTTGAAGAAGCCTAAGCCTTGATCCAAGAGATGGCATCCAACCATTACCATTGCTAGTGACGGTCAAGATAGTGAAAAGTTGACCAGATTACGTTCAATAGATGCCATCACATCATTAGAAACCAAGGTCGATGCTCTAACAAAGCAGATAAAGACAGTGATGCAGGCACAAGTTCTAATCATGACACAAACTATCACATCTGCACCTTCGCTCCTTTCTAACAACTGTAGTCTGACTGGTCATGAGAGTAAAAATTGTAAGTGGGATAGTTCCTTCACCCCGTTAGTTGAAGAAGTTAATTATATGGGCAATGCCAATGAAGTCAAAATAATTTTAGACAACCCAGTTGGCAGAATCAGAAGTCAAGGCAAGAAGACACAAGGACTGGTGTGGAGAGTATTTTAGCAGAGCTTAAGAAGAAATATGAAGATGATTTTCAGACCCTGAAAGCCCAACTAACTACCCTCGCAACATTGGTGATCCAAGATACAGCCCCTATTTAGACCGAGGAAAAATAAGAAGGGCAGGTTATGGCTATCACTCTTACGATTGGAAAAGAATTGAACAAAGAACTTGACAAAGGAACCACAAGCAAGCATGCTTCTGCTGGAGAAAGCACGGGCGCGCTCCATACCGCACGGCCTTGCTCACTGACGAACGCTACTGCAACAGAAAGGGAAGGTAAAAATAGCTCTAAACCAGAAAAGGTAAACATCCTTTACCCTCATAGATTGAAAAATGAGCATCAGGATAAGCAATTTACCAGATTTTTAGATATATTTAAAAAATTGCGTATAAACATTCCTTTTGCTGAAGCTATTGTCTAAATGCCCAAATATGCAAAAAAATTTGAAAGAGATAATCTCCAATAAAAAGAAATTAGACGATTTTGAGGTAGTAAAATTAACTGAGGAATGCTCATCCATTGTTCTTAAAAAGTTGCCACCTAAATTAAAAGACCCAGGGAGTTTTACTGTCCCCTGTTCCATTAGTAACTCTTACTTTGCAAAAACATTATGTGATTTGGGTGCCAGTGTAAATTTAATGCCTTTGTCTGTCTTTAGAAAACTTGGCATGCAGGAACCTCAGCCCACCAATATCTCCTTACAGCTGGCAAAAAGATCCATTGCTCATCCACAAGGCGTGATCGAAGATGTTTTAGTCAAAGTTGACAAATTTGTCTACCCTGTCGACTTTGTTGTGGTGGATATGGAGGAGGATGAGGAAGTTCCAATTATATTGGGACGACCTTTCTTAGCTACAGGACAGACTCTGATTGATGTCCTGCAAGGAAGGATAACTCTACGGTTTGGTGATGAGGAAGTCTATTTTAGAATTTTTGATTCTCTGAAAAAACCTTCTTCTTTCGTTTCCTGTAATTTTATTCAAGATATTGATGTCACTGATCTAGCTGTATCTGACAATCTCTCTGATTTCAGGATAAAGGACCCGCTTGAAAAGATTCTTATCTCGCAGGATCCAGATATTACTTCAGATAGTGAAGAAGAGGAAGCCATGATGTTCCTCCAAGCTCACTAAGTAGGAAGTTGGAAATTAAACATGTTTGAAAAATTGGAAAGAGACAACAGCCTGCGGCCCAAGCCTTCGATTAAAGAACTTCTAGAACTGGAATTGAAGCCTCTGCTGGCTAATCTCAAATATGCCTTCTTGAAACCCCCTTCATCTCTACCTCTCATTATCTCTGCTGCTTTGACACAAACTATGGAAGATCAACTTTTGGAGGTACTAAGGGATAATAAAGAAGCTTTTAGATGGACAATTCATGATATTAAGGGCATAAGTCCCTACATATGCACTCATAGGATCTACATGGAAGATGAATTTGAACCTCGGGCCCTACCTCAATGCCGCCTCAACCCAAACATGAAGGAGGTAGTAAAGAAAGAAGTAATCTAACTACTCGATGTAGGTATTATATATCTTATCTCTGATAGTAAGTGGGTAAGTCCGATTCAATGTGTCCCTAAAAAGGGGGTACAACTGTTACGGAGAATGACAACCAAGAATTAATAGCAGTAAGAAAAACCACGGGGTGGCATATGTGCATTGATTTTAGAAAATTAAATGAAACCACTAGGAAGGACCATTTTCCTCTCCCTTTCATCGATCAAATGCTCGAAAAGTTAGCGGGGCATGAATATTATTATTGCTTAGATGGGTATTCCGGTTATATGCAAATACCAGTGGCTTTACAAGATCAAGAAAAAACTACTTTTTGAAATAGACAGATGCAAACACTAGAATGGGGGTTGAATGGTGTTTGACAAATTTATGCGGAATTTATAAACTTTTTCGCAAGCACAGACGGGTGATAGTAGACGAGTAAACTCAGACAGGTCAATCAGACTAACAACTCGTCTGAAGATTTTCAAAGAAAACACACATTCATGCAAGATAAAAAAAAGGTTGGATAAACACAATTATAAACCCCTTTAGTTAGATGATAGTTAAGATAAATAATCAAACTAAATTGTTAAGGGAAAGAGAGGGATCACTTAGCAGGTTTTATCCTGGTTCAACCCTTAACAATGAGGCTACGTCCAGTCCTTGGCAGCATCAAGTTTTCTCACTATAACTGATTTAGGTTACAGGACAGACAAATATTATTTTCACACCTAGCCAGGCTCCAGACAAGTATTGTTTTCACACCTAGCCTCTCCAGGCTCCAGACAAGTATTGTTTTCACACCTAGCCTCTTCAGGCTCCAGACAAGTTTGTTTGAGAGAAGTTGTAAAATAAATTATAATTTGCAAGTCTTTCACAAGCACTCAGACGAGTGTTTTAAATGTGAAGTTCTAAAAGACTGCGTAATAACTTCAAACGATTGAAGAATAAATAATGAAAGAATGAAGATATAAATGCACAGAGTAATTGCTCTTTGATTGCTTTGATCGTTCTCTTGTCTACTTGAATCTTCAAAGTCTTCTTCATTAAATAGGCTTCAAGATTTTAAAGCCGTTAGACACAAAGTTTGAAGGCTTGGCTTCTTGTAGATCTTCAATAAATGCAATAGAGTCGTTCTGGTCAGCCATTAAAGCATAGGGAACTTCGCTTGTTCTCTTTCATCAGAGTGATACAGACTTCTGATATACCTTTGGTCTCAGCAGGTCTATATACGTGCTTTTTGTTTGCAGAGGGATGACTTTCCTTTTTGGTGTAAGATGCAGTTGTGTTCAGGCAAAGCACTTTGTTGAAGTTCATTATCAGAGTCGAGACAGCTTTCATCCAATGTATTCTTTAACGTTAGTCACTAGACGGATGAGTAATTTCATTAGACGGGTTGAGTCTTTAACAAAGAGATGACGTCAGTTGCAAAGTCTTTCAGACGGGTGAGTCTTCCTTTGATCAGATGGTTGGAGACTTCATTAGACGGGTGAACTTCTCTTAGTTCAGACGAGTGAACCTTAGCTAGTTTAGACGAGTGAAATTTAGTTAGTTCAGACGTGTGAACTTAAGTTAGTTCAGACAGGTGAACTTATCTAAGTTCAGACGAGTGAACAGTTCATATAGACGCTTAATGTTTTAATCTGCACACTAAGTAGACGAGTTAAATACCACAGATGGGTTCAATTAAATCATTGAATAACTATTTTAATCTCATCAAAACTATGATAAATGCACATCAGACATTTGGAGACTCAACACTTTTACTTGCCCATATGGGACTTTTTCATATAAAAGGATACCCTTTGGCCTGTGCAATGCCCCCACCACCTTCCAGAGATGTATGATGGCTATTTTTTCTGATTTAATTAAAAATTGAATTGAAATTTGTATGGATGATTTTTCAGTGTTTGGGTCCTCATATGATAACTGTTTGCATAACTTGAGTTTGGTATTAAAAAGGTGTAGGGACACTAATTTGGTTCTCAATTGGGAAAATTGTCAATTGTACAAGAATATATTATTCTCAGACATAAAGTGTCCACAAAAGGAATTGAGGTTGACCCCGCTAAGGTAGAGGTAATTGCGAGATTGCCTCCACCTAATTCTTTGTGGGCAGTACGAAGTTTCTTAGGACTTGCGGTTTTTTATAGGAGGTTTGTTCAAGATTTCTCTAAAACTGCCAAACCAATGACAGACCTCCTAGCTAAAGAAGCCACTTTTAATTTTTCTGACTCATGTTTAAAAGCATTTAAATTGCTAAAACAAAAATTGATGTGCACCTATTGTCATGGCCCCCGATTGGACTCTTCCTTTTGAATTAATGTGTGATGCTAGTGATACTGCTGTAGGAGCAGTTTTGGGGCAAAGAAAAGACAAGGCATTTCACACCATATACTATGTCAATCGCACTTTAGAAGATGCTCAGAAAATTACATCACCACTGAAAAAGAATTGTTAGCTTTGGTTTTTGCTTTTGATAAACTTTGTCATTATCTCATTCTTTCAAAAGTAATTGTTTATACGGACCACTCTACTATAAAGTATCTGCTTGGTAAACAGGATGCAAAGCCTCGATTAATTAGGTGGATATTATTGCTATGAGAATTTGATCTGAAAATTAATTAAGGATCGGAAAATCTTGTAGCTGACAATTTATCGTGCCTGCAACATAGCGTGATGCAGCATGCCCATGATGGAGAGATCAAAGAGGTGTTTCCTAATGAGCGCCTCTTAGCTGTTTTCCCTGCTCCATGGTATGCTGATATTGTTAACTACCTAGCCGGTAAGGTTGTTCCCCCTCATTTCACTTTCCAGCAAAAGAAGAAACTTTTCTCTGATGCTAAACACTATCTTTGGGATGACCCTTATTTGTTTAAAGTATGTGGGGATAAAATGGTTCGACGTTCTGTCCTGGCTTACGAGGTAGCCTCTATTCTTGAACATTGTCATTCTAGAGAGGCTGTGGCCATTTTGGTCCAACTAGGACTGCATACAAAGTTTTGCAATGTGGTTTTTATTGGCCAACAATTTTTAAACATGCAAATGAATTTGTGAAATCCTGTGATAGCTGCCAGCGTAGTGGTAATATTTCTAGGTGGCAAGAGATGTCTTTGACTAATATTTTGGTTGTGTATTTTTTATGTTTGGGGTATTGACTTCATGGGCCATTTTCCTAAATCATTCTCAAACCAATATATTCTTATTGTTGTAGATTATGTTTCCAAATGAGTTGAAGTTGTAGCTTTGCTTACTCATGATGCTTGGGTTGTGATAAAATTTTTGAAAAAAAATATTTTTACTCGATTTGGCCGACCCAGAGCAATCATTAGTGATGGGGGCACTCACTTTTGCAATAAACAATTTGATAAGCTTTTAAGCAAATATGGTGTTACTCATAGCGTAGCAACTCCTTATCATCCACAAACCAGTGGACAAGTGGAAATTTTAAAGAGGGAATTAAAAAGAATTTTGGAAAAAACTGTTGGGGCATCTAGGAAAGATTGGTCTTTAAAATTAGATTATGCATTATGGACATATAGGACTGCATACAAGACTTCCAGTGGGATGTCTCCTTATCACCTTGTTTTTGGAAAGTCATGTCATCTACTTGTTGAGTTAGAGCATAAAGCATTTTGGGCTTTGAAATTTTTTAACACTGATACACAACTTATAGGTGAAAAAACGTTGCTATAGTTAAATGAGTTAGATGAGCTTCGTCTGGAAGCTTATGAGAATGTCAAATACTATAAAGAGCGCACTAAAAAGTGGCATGACAAACATATCCAGAAGCGTGAGTTTCAGATTGGAGAAAAGGCATTGGTCTATAAATCACATCTACGTCTCTTTCCGGGTAAACTGCGCTCTAGGGTAGGTCCCTATACTATGACCCAAGTTTTTCCCTCTGGAGCACTTGCAGTTGCAAGGAATGATGACACTATCTTCAAAATCAATGGACAAAGTGCAAAGCATTTTGAAGAGAGGTTACTACAGGTGAAAGTTGTCACCTATCTGCAGGATTGATTCAATTTTAGCACTGTTAGGCTCGAGACGTTAAACAAGCGCTGCACAAGAGGCAACCTGTGATGTATAGGTTATTTTATAAAAATTTATCTTCTCCTTTCCCTCTCCACTTGTATTTCATGATTAAATGATCTCGAGGCAAATTTGACTTATGCATGTGGAACTCCGGTTGGGGCACTCTTAGGTATTTTTCTGGCCACATTCTTTATTAAACACTTCACTTCCTCTAGTTGTCCAATTTTGAGCCTTTATGAAAATTCTCTTCTTTGGTCCCTATTCTGAAAATTAAAAAAATTATTTGGGGTGACCTCTTGAAAGTATAATGGAGAAATAATAGGAATGTATAGTGATAGATCCCTTTCCAAAAATAAAAATATTAAAAATAAGCTGGCAGTAAAAAGAAAAAAATTGCTTCTCTCTTCTCAAAAAGAAAAAAGCAAAAAAAAAAAAAGAAAAGAAAAAGAAAAAGCTTATAGCAAAGAAAGAAGGAAAAGTTGAAGAAAAATAGTAGATCCTTGAAATATTTTATGAAAGAGGTGCCAATGCACTTATGCTATTTATTGCTTCTAAGGGTCATTACGTTTTTTGTTTTTTATTTACCCCTTTGATCATCCCTTTTTTTCTTTACCTCACCTGACACTAATGCCTTGGCCCCGTTACAACCCATAAAAGACCCCAACCTTCTTCTGCATGCATGAGGTTCATATTGTGGAGATTTGGTCATTGAACAAGCTTATGGTAATGTATTTATTTGAGAATCTTGAGTACTTTTAGGTCTTTACCCAATACATTGAGAGATTATGAGTAGAGTGACCTTCGATCTTTTAAAAGTTTGATTTCAAGGAATTTAAAAGTTCCAATTGGGTAATCTCTTGACTTTCTTTTGGAAATTATACTTTTTTGACTATCTTAGCAATTTTGAGAAACTCTGTTTGTTTTGGGTTCCCTTAATTTAAATCTGAAGTTTCTTTTGGAAATTATTCTTAAGCCAGATAATTGCTTGAGGGAAAACAATGTTTAAGTGTGGGAAGTTTGATGAGCCTCAATTATGTGCATTTTATAAGGGATATTTGAGTCAATTTTCGATACTTTTAAAGATAAATGTTATTGTATTTCACCCTTTTACTTAAGTTTTGACAGAATTGATGTTCGGAGGCAGTTTAATGGGCTTTTGAAGAAAAGAGAAGATTTTAAAGCTTAAAATGGCAGAATACTGAAATTCTGAGGTTAGCACGGCCGTGCCATACGAGATCACACCCGTGCCAACCTTCCAAATCCATTCATCCAAACAAAGACTTACAAAAATACTCAAAGCTGACTTCTGAAGACTTAGCATGGCCGTGCCATGCGAGAGCACGGTCGTGCCACATTGAAGAAAGGCTGACTCAGAGAAGCAAGGCCTGACAGAAGCTAGCACGGCCCCAAGAGCAAAGAGCACGCCTGTGCCAATTGAAGAGCACGCCCGTGCTGCAACCAGTGCACTAGAACGTTGTTATACAAAGTTAGTAAGCCCTGACATAATTGAGCACGACCTAATATTCTGAAGAGCACGGCCGTTCTGAGTGAAGAGCACGCCCATGCCAACTGATTGAAACGCCCATGCTAATGGCACAAAAGACTTGATTCAAGGCCCGGTTGTCAGGACCCAACTTAGGCGTCCCTGACCGCCCAGGAGTTCCATTCCCAAGGCCTTTCAAAAACGTATAAGTCACATCATAGCAAGATATGTAGCATGTCAATAGTAAATATCAGAGTAAATGATTATACAAAACATAAGCCATGACGGCCCTGAGTTAACATATTAAAGTTTAAAAGAAAAACAAACCAGAAGCGTTTACAAATCCAAAGGAGATTTAAAACTCTAAAACGAGGAGATTTCCCATATGATAATACCAAACTAAAGGAACCAGCAGTAGCTACCCAAGCACAACACAAGTGCGAGGATTTCCTGAGATGACTTCCTTCATGAAGTACCTGAATCTAAACCAAAAAGGGCGGGGGTGAGTCACAGAACTCAGTGAGGGATAAACAAAACATAACATCAAATAGTACAACATATAACCATATATTTAAGCATATGTCAATCTGAAAATTAGAACGTATAATACCATACATAGCATATCATTTCTTGCCAGGATGTCACTTTAGCATTGGGCCAGATGCTTGTGTATCCCCTTGGAGTTGTTTACTAGAGTCTCCCACTCCGACGGTGGCATTTCTATCCCGGTCGAAACCGCTGACCTGCAAGTGACCTCGGTCATTGCACAACATCCCTTCAAACTCCATGGTTCTTTCACTAGAAGCCCTTGCTCTGACGGTCACATTTATATACTGGTCGAGTCCGCTGACCGATCGGATACACCAAGTATTGCTCAATGTCCAAAAATCAAACCCCTTTTCATACGCATGCCGTGTTCATGCAAATCAACTCACAATATCACATGTCTACTATGTACCTCAACATAGCTTATATAACCATTTCAATGGTAATCAATACATTACATAATGACCTCAATCATAAATACATGTAGGTAACATTATAGTCATTTCATTCACAAACTAGAAGTATCTTACCAACCCGGTTTCAACATTTGCTTCGTACGCAAATACAAAGTTGAATTAATAAATCTTACCTTGTTGTTTGTCAATAATTTCACAGCAAACCTTGTTCATCACAAAAAACATTCACTTCGCTTTCGAAACTTAAAACTCAATAGACAAAAGTACAATAAACTCATAATTCAATAAATACGTGAATAGAAAGGTCATTGCCCATAGACCATCATAAGTATAGAACACAACAATAATTCACATATTCAAGAACCACTCTTAGATTCAACAAGAATATAAACGTTGCTTATCACACTCTAAACAAACACTTGTATCATATAATAATCCTACCACTACATTTAATTAAATCACCGCCATATAAATCTATTCCAGACTTCATATATTCCTCTCTAACCCTTTGTATTTTATAATCTCATATCCTATAAACATAGTCCGCAATGTTGTTTACTCATTGTAACTCATCAAAACATCTCATTAAATTCTATAATTCATAATATCATCTAACAATCATAGGTTCACAATCTTTAAGCATCTCAAATCATCACATCAAAATCCAAGAAACGTATTAGTATTTTTTATAATGATGCTAGACATGATAATAACTAACCTTACACCAAATTCAACATTTACCTAACTCACCTCAACAAATTTACAACAAGGTATCAAATACATTAGGTTCCAATCTTTAAAACCCTTTTATTATTGTATAATTCATAACAAATAAGCATATCCAACCTTTCACGCCTCCAATGAGTAAAACAACACATTTTTAGAAATAAAAACATTGACCTTTGATCACTATTTTGACCATAACTTTCAAAATACTTGGAATTTTAGTTTCCAACAAGTTTCATATGAAAGCAAATTCACAAAGCTTTCCAACAAGGGGTCATTTACCCAAAACAAATTATAAATGAAAAAGTTATGAACGTTTAAAGTTTGCTATCTCTATTAATAGTGCCCAGCGCTAGGTATACAGAGCTCAGTGTTGGTATCATCTTCCCAGCCCCCTCCAGCGCCCAGCGCTTCAAAAGTGGCCCCCAGCGCTGGATGGAAATCGCAGAAACTTAGCAGGACGCTGCTGTTTCGCCATTTTCGCCCAAAATTCTATTTTCATGTTTTTCCACCAACAAACAGCTATAACAACTCGCCAACAACATATAGATCAAAGATTAATCACCCTACACATGTTCCAAATGAATTTCATGAAAGAATTTCACCCTAAACAACTCACAAACATCATTATTTCAATCATCACCAACTCATTTTATATCTCATACTAACACCTACGAAAATTACCCAAAATAAATCACAAATCCCTCACCTTGTTTGAAGTTTATGAATATATCTTTTCTTTCTCCCTCTGCTGTTGCTACTCGTTCCTCTTCTCCTTCTTTTCTTTCTTCTTCTTCACCTTTTCTTTTCTGCTAGGATTGCTAATGGTTGCATCATCCTAGGCCTCCTTTCTCTAACTATTTATACTTCATCACTTTTACTGAAAAGCCCTTGGTATGTGAAGTTAACTCATAACTTAACACTTGAGTAAAAAGGTAACATGTACCTATCTTTATCATGATTAATAATTTTATTATATTTTATTCGAATTGCTTAAACATATTAGTACTTATTATTTACACTCTACTAATATCCTCATGTTATAAATAATTAATAACATGGTAAACAAATATTAACTTTTCCTCTATATTTTTTTTAATAAAAATAAATATATATACCTTATGCCATTTTTGGCAGGTTTTACACCGATCCACATATTTTGTTATAAATAGAGGCCCTCTGTGCCACTTAAGAGACATCTTTTGGCATCTTTACTTCTTTTCATCTTTTTATCTTTGAACTCTTTTCTTAGCTTTCTAGTCTTTTAGCTTTTATAGTTTTGATGTCTAGAGTAGCATTTGGCACCGGAAAATTAAGTTGGAGACAACTTCTCCCTCTTCAATTATCCAGGATGCGTTTCCCTTAGTTGATTTTAGTTTTCTCTATTACTATGAGTAGCTAAATTCACCACTAGAGTTGTGGTGGATCTTGTGTTAGTAGAAACCCTTTTCGCTATGTCTTAACTTTCATTTAATTCTATTTGGTTTCAAGGTTGCAATTTGAATAGCGTTATTCTATTGTTCTTCATCCAATACTTGGATTGCGCACCCTTTATATGTTTTTAATCAATTGATTGACATTTTGGCTATCCAACCCAATTAAATTTGGTAGATCTATAGGTTAACCGGGGTTTAATATCTAGATTTGCGAAAACGTGATTTATTCTTTTCAATCATTCAACCTCTTTATGCTTTATGCTTTCTAATCATTTAAACTCTTTGCCTGACAATCATTGGGTTTATTTGGGGAAAAGAATATTAATTGCCTGACAAACAATTAATAGTTTTAGTAGAGGGATTGATATTTGAAAAGCAACTGCGAAATTGAATAGAATTAGGATTTGGGGGGTATCGAAAGCACAAGTGAAACCACAACTCTAGGCTCTTTTACTCTTGATTTCTAAAACTCTTTTATTCTTCTTTCATCATCTTTTCCATTGTTTTATATTATCTATTTATTTTCGAAGTTCTTTATTAGTCTGAATAGCATAAGAATTTCCCCATTCCAGTACTTGCTTTATCACTTAGTTATCTAAATTAATCTCTTGGCTACAATATCTAGACTTCCGTCCTATATTACTTTTTCGACAGGATATACCGCCGTTAAGTGTGTTTTGTATGCAACATGTGTCCACATTATTACATTGGAATATAATTAAATAAAGAATATTCTAACATCTTTTTCGTAAGTTGGAATAACTTGGCCAATAATAGATGCCTTAATAGCTAAATTTTGAAGAAAGATTTTAACAATGGCAGGCATGCCACAACTGCCTATTGGAAGTTGATGCTTGATGGTGTCGAGTTCATTGACAATGACCATCATCCTACCTTGCATGATTTCGTCAGAACATAAAAATTCAAAAGGATGAGTGAAGAAATTCTTCAAATCATTCAGTGACGCAAGAGTCACTTGAATCTTGCCCTAAGCGGGCTGATGATGGAGAACTTCGATGGCTACCCGACAACATGCTTATTAAATCTATTATCTTGTAATTCAAATAAGTGGTTAGTTAGTTAAGGAAGCGGTTAGTTAGTTAGTTAGTTATAAGTGATTGGTAATTGTTAGTGTGCTATAGCAGTGTATAAATACAGTTAGTGCAAATGGAATAAAGTGTATGAAGTATTATTCGGTAATCTTTTTCTCTGATACCCGTCTATGCACTGTTCACTCATCTATACTCTGTATTTGTTACCTGTCTGTACACTGTTCACCCGTCTGTGTGTTGATTGTATGTTCTAACAATTGGTATCCAGAGCTTATTCTTTCTTAGACCTAAACACGAGTGAAGTGAGGTGAAACATGAGTGAAGTGAGGATATGGGCTCCAATGGCAATTTTCTTGCGCAAATGCCAATGCTTGATGGCAAAAATTGGGATCGGTGGAATGTTCAGATGCGAGCATTGTTTGGATTCCAGGATGTGCTGGAAATCATCAAGAATGGCTACCCAGAAGTGAGTGAGGGTGCCACCGATGCTCAGAGGGCTGTGTACAAGGAGAACAAGAAGAAAGATTGCAAGGCAATCTTTACCCTACATCAGTGTGTCGATTTGGCTAATTTTGACAAGATTTCTGGGGCTGCAACAGCAAAGCAGGCCTGGGATATCTTAAAGAAATGTTATACGGGTGGTGAAAAGATCAAGAAAGCGAGACTTCAAGTCTTGGAAAGGCAATATGAGCTATTGCCGATGGAGGATCAAGAGAAGGTGGCTGATTTCATTGTAAGAATCAAAAATATCCAATATGATGGCAGGGTACGGGGAAAGATTATCTGATAAGAAGATAATTAAAAAGATATTGCGCACACTGCATCCTCAATTTGATTACATAGTGTGTGCAATTGAGGAGTCTAAAGACATCGCAAATATGTGTCTTGAGGAGTTGCAAGGGACTCTGGAGGTTCGGGAGATGAGGATGAATAAGAGAGGGGCGATTGAGAAAAAACCTCTGATCAGGCAATGCAAGCTCAAACTGACAAGAGGGGGTTTGATCAAAAGAAGAAATGGAGGAAAGGGGAAATTTGTGAAGAGTTCTTGGAAGGGTGATGAGAGGCCTGAATCCTCAAGTAAAAAGGGAGGAGGATCTGCCAAAACCAAAGGAGGATTCAAGAATTTTGAAAAATGCAAGGTGCAGTGTTTCAATTGTGAAAAGTGGGGTCACTTTGCAGATGAATGTTGGCATGGCAAAGGCAAATCGAAGAAAGGGACTAATGAGGAAGCCTGTGTTGCTCAAGAAGAGAATTCTGATGTTGATCCAGTTCTACTGATGGTGACTACAAGTGAGGAATCCTTTCAATCTGAGCTTTGGTATCTTGATACGGGTTGCTCAAACCATATGACCAGTCACAAGGAGTGGTTGGCTGATCTGGACACAACAAGAAAGAGCAAGGTTCGATTTGTAGATGACAGAACCTTGAATGCTGAAGGTATTGGCAACATCGTGAACAAAAGGAAAAATGGGAAATTAGTCTTAATATCAAATGTTCTGTATGTACCAGGTATAAGAAGCAATCTTTTGAGTATTGGCCAACTGATTGAGAAGGGTTTTACTGTGGTTATGAAGGATGATCAAATGGAGATGTTTGACTCCACTCAACGGTTGATCTTGAAGGCTCCTCTCTCGAAAAATAGGACCTTTCAGATCAACATGCATGCTGTTGAGATTCAGTGTTTGAAAGCAGCAGAACATGTTGAGGACTGTTGGCTTTGGCATTCAAGGTTTGGACATTTGAATTTTTTAAGTTTAAACCATCTCTCTTCCAAACAAATGGTTGCTGGCCTCCCCATGATTGCTGTACCAGAGAAGATATGTGAAGTTTGTATGGCAGGAAAGCAACCCCGAAATTCTTTCATGTCACATCTGCCAATGAGAGCAATAAGCCTGTTAGCCGTTGTGCATTCTGACATTTGTGGACCATTTGAGGTATCTTCACTAGGAGGTAATCGGTATTTCATTTCATTTGTTGATGAATTTAGTAGAATGATGTGGTTATACTTGATTAATACAAAGAATGAAGCACTTGAAATCTTTAAAAACTTCAAGAAGCTGATTGAGAAACAAAGTGAGAAGTCCATCAAGATATTGAGAATTGATGGAGGTGGGGAGTATACCTCAAGTAATTTTGAGCACTTTTGTGTAGAGAATAGCATTCAACATGAGATTACAGCCCCTTATACCCCTCAACACAATGGTTTGGTAGAAAGAAGGAATAGAATAGTGCTTGATATGGCAAGAAGTATGCTGAAAGAGAAAGCTTTACCACATTCCTTTTGGGGTGAAGCTGTCTCTACAGCAGTGTATATACTAATTAAATGTCCCACAAAGAGATTAAAGGAAGTAATGCCAGAGGAGATAAGGACTGGGAGGAAACCAACTGTGAGCCATTTGAAGACATTTGGAGCACTATGCTTCAAACATGTCCCTGATCAAAAAAGAAGGAAATTGGAAGACAAGAGTGAGTCAATGATTTTAGTGGGGTATCATCGGACTGGTGCATACAGGCTATATGATCCTATTAAAGAGAAAATTGTGATTTGTAGAGATGTGATAGTGGCTGAAACTGAATCCTGGGATTGGAATCAGAAGTGCAGTAGCAGTAGCAGCAACAGTCGTACACAGTTGTCCTCATCATTATTAGATGAGGGGCAAGATCAACAAGAAGATGAACATGGCATACTGGGAACTCAGACAGCTCAAGTGAGGTCGCACAGGCATAGGCAAATGCCACCTAGATTAGCTGATTATGAGCTGCTCTCTAACAGTGCAATAGCTCATGATGGTGATCTGGTCATTTTGCTATGTCTGCTGATTCTGAACCACTGAACAATGAGGAAGCTATGAAGGAGCAGGTCTGGAAAAATGCTATGATTGAAGAATTGAAAGCCATTGAGAGGAATCAAACATGGGAATTATCAAGAATACCTACAAACAAGCACCAAATTGCTGTTAAGTGGGTTTACAAGTTGAAGTTGCATCCCGATGGGTCAATTGCTTAGCACAAAGCAAGGTTGGTTGCAAAGGGTTTTCTGCAAAGGGAAGGAGAAGATTACTTAGAAGTATTTGCACCTGTGGCAAGGATAGAGACAATTCGGTCGGTTGTTGCTCTAGCAAGTGCAAGAGGTTGGACTCTATCTCAACTTGATGTTAAAAGTGCATTCCTAAATGGATCTCTTGAAGAAGAGGTATATGTCTCTCAACCAGCAGGATTTAAGATTAAGGGGGAGGAAGAAATGGTATACAGATTGAAGAAGGCACTTTATGGCTTAAAACAAGCCCCTCGGGCTTGGAACAAAAGAATTGATTCATTCTTACTTCAACTTGGATTCAACAAGTGCTCAGTTGAACATGGTGTTTATGTACGATTTCAGCAGAACAGGTCAGAACTATTGTTGCTATGTCTCTATGTTGATGATCTACTAGTAACTGGTAGTAGTTCCAAAGAAATTGAAGAGTTCAAAGTGGTAATGAAGACTGAGTTTGAGATGACAGATTTAGGAAGGCTGACTTACTTCCTTGCTATGGAATTTGCTGCAACAACAGCAGGGATAGTGCTGCACCAAAGGAAGTATGTGAGTGAAGTCTTGAAGAGATTCAACATGAATGGTTGCAATTCTGCAGCAACACCTGTTGAGGTTAATGTGAAGTTAGAAAAGAACAGTGAAGAAGAAGCAGTAGATGGCACTTTGTTTAAACAGATAGTGGGCTCTCTGAGGTATATCTGCAACAGTAGACCTGATATATGCTATGGAGTTGGCATGATTAGTAGGTTTATGGATGATCCGAGGAAACCACACTTGATTGCTGCTAAGATCATAATGAG
This sequence comes from Ammopiptanthus mongolicus, assembly GCA_039655645.1. Classification (NCBI taxonomy): domain Eukaryota; kingdom Viridiplantae; phylum Streptophyta; class Magnoliopsida; order Fabales; family Fabaceae; genus Ammopiptanthus; species Ammopiptanthus mongolicus. Next base: position 22,473,366 of record CM077351.1, read on the forward strand.
ATACTTGCAAGGTACACTAGAGTTTGGTGTTTTGTTCCCTAACAGAATTCAGCAGCAGGGGAGTGTTCTCATAGGCTTTTCTGACTCCGATTGGTGTGGAGACAGAGTTGATAGAAGGAGTACATCTAGCTACATTTTTTAGTTTTTGAATGCACCAATCTCTTGGTGTTCAAAGAAGCAGCCAGTTATTGCTTTGTCATTATACGAAGCTGAGTATATTGCAAGCTCTTATGCAGCTTGTCAGGCTCTTTGGCTTGATTCATTGCTGAGTGAAATTCAGGTTGAAGTAGCTAAGCCTATGAAGCTAATGGTTGATAATAAATCAGCTATTAATCTAGCCAAAAACCCAGTTTCTCATGGCAGGAGCAAACACATAGAAACCAGATTTCATTTCCTTAGAGACCATGTAAGCAAAGGAGTCTATTGCCCTACAGAGTTACAAACTGCTGATATACTAACTAAGCCATTGAAGTTAGATCAATTTGAAAAGCTTAGAAATGATTTAGGTGTTGTATCTTTTGAGTATTTGACTTAAGGGGAAGTATTATCTTGTAATTCAAATAAGTGGTTAGTTAGTTAAGAAAGCGGTTAGTTAGTTAGTTACAAGTGATTGGTAATTGTTAGTGTGCTAAAGCAGTGTATAAATACAGTTAGTGCAAATGGAATAAAGTGTGTGAAGTATTATTCAGTACTCTTTTTCTCTAATACCTGTCAGTGCACTGTTCATTCGTCTATACTCTGTATTTAATACCCGTCTATACATTGTTCACCCGTCTGTGTGTTGATTGTATGTTCTAACAAAATCATCCAAATCCAAGTCCATGCCTTGATCATTTCCATATTCTAACTTAGGTTGACTTACTAGAGGAGGTGGAGGCGGATTGATTGGCATGATTTCGAATAATAAATCATCCATGTTAAAGTCCTCAATAAAGATTTGAAATGGATTTGGTTCAATTGTTTACTCTGCATTCTCTGAAGGAACTTGTTGGAAACAGAAGACGAGGGGTTGAATTGTGTTTCTTAAGTTATTGAAAACTTTTTCGCAAGCAGATATCTTTTCATAAGCTTTTGGATGCAAAGAAGATAGCCAGACGATAAAAGCGTGTATGCTTAACTTTTGGATGCACGCTAAAACATTTTTTTTAAGGACAGACGTTAAGAAAACAATTTCAATCCCAAACGTTAGTTATAAATAAACTAAAGACAAAGATAAGGAAGAGAAGGTAACATAAGGAAATTATCCTGGTTCACTGTTAACCCAAGAGCTACGTCCAGTTCCCTCTACGTGAGAACTTTATCCACTATAACGAAAACCTTGCTACAACAAGTATTCTACACCTCTTCAGGCTCAAGTATTCACCACCTCTTCAGGTTCAAGTATTCACCACCTTTTCAGGCTCAAGTATTCACCACCTCTTCAGGTAACTACAAGTATTCTTTTACAGACTATAACACCCTTTCCGAGGACATCACATTTACAGACATTTTATAAAACTCTAAGGCCGAAAAAACGGGTTAATTAAAAATGTTTGAGAAAGATGGGGTAAATTTTTCCTTTTCGCAAGACATGAATATAAAAGCTTGTAACATTTATGCGTATGAGGTAAAACATTTCATAATATAAGGTCATAAGTTTATAAATGATTTACATTAAAACCAACCCAACTACAGAAAGTAAACAGAAAGATACAGACTCAACATAAAGATTGGGAGAACACTATTTGCATTATCTCAGCCCCACAGTACCACATCAAAGATCGCAATTGCTATAACAGCTAACGTCAGACGTTCTTTACCCTCATCATGATTTGTCAGGTATTAAGTCAGGACGTCGGTGTTTTCGATGGGTACCCATGATGTGTGAAATCCGCAAGTGTACGGCTTTATCGTCAAGTAATAAAAAGATATCGAATCCATAGAGACTGGATAGTTAAATATCAGTTAATTAATAAACTAATTTATCTAAACAAAAGGTTTTAAGAATTTGAAATTAATGATAGAACCAAGTAACAAATAAAACCGTTAAATAATAAAAGAAAATTTTGCGAAATCAGGATTTGAGTTTTTGAAATAGAAAAGGTAATTTCTAGGAACTGAGATACCGCAAAACAGCTTATGCTACTAAATTGACCACTCCCTTTATTAATTAGCAATTACTTTAAAGGTGAATTTATCCTAATAAAGTTAATGTTCCCTCTCGAGACATAAGAACCGTGCCCAAATAAACCAACTCCTACTCTCATGGTAAATAATTTAATTTGAACCCATTACACTTTTTGACAATTCATGAACCCTCGAAGTACCGCTTCTAACTCTCGTGATTTAAGTCCTAAGTTCAACTTCTATAGATCTAATACCTAAGTTCACTTCTCAGTCCATCCCTAGAGTATCTAACACATGCAAATAAGCACGCGCCAAATTTACAAGTAATTAAAGCAATAGAAATTGAATCAAAAGCAATTGAAATCAATAAAAGGGGAGATGCCAAATTCATTCACATAAAAATGTCTTGGCCATAGCCCCAATTCCTAGAAATAAAAAGACTACTCAAGTATTGTCACAAATATGACAAGCTTGCTAAAAGAAAACATAATTAAAAAACAAAGAAAAAATGAAAGAGGAGAAATCCTAATTTCTAAACTCAAAACACCAATTTTACAATTGTATGGCAGTCAAGCACACCTAATTTTGTGGCCAATGCACTCTATTTATAGATTGGGGCATCATTGAGTCCTAATCAAATACAAATTGATCACAAATCTTATCAAAAATCCTAAATCATATCACAAATCTTATCTTTGACACTCTCCTTATTGAAGTCTAATTCTTCTTTCTTTTTTTATCCGTACCATTGAGCTTCAACTATTCTTCTTTTCATATTGTTAACCAATCGATGGGAAGGAAGAGGATGGCCGAAATCCTTATTTTTCTTCTCTGCCAGGGTTTGTGTTTCTTGGTTCACACATTTCACATTCATCCATAGCAATCGTCTTTGATTGCCCTTGGGATGTTCTTTTCCCTAAGTCTACTCTTTCCCCTTCATCTTCTTCCATACTTCTATCGCATTCTGATTCCAAAAACAAGTTTCAATCCAAGTCTTTTGCTCAAGCATTGAGCAATTCTTGTGCTGTCCCTATGAGCCAATTACCAAAACCATGTGTAAAGGGTGATGAGATTTCAATTAAGATTCCAGAATTTGAGCATTTGGTTGGTTTAGAAGGGTGTAAAAATCATCTACATGAACAATTGCTTCTTGCTAAAGGTTCAACTCCAATAAAGATTAATGACTTGCGATGCAAGTTACTGTCTCTATGGAAGAAAATTGGTAGCTGGAATTTGATTTCTTTGGGCAAAGGTTTTTATGAATTCTCCTTTTCTTCATTAGAGGATATGAGAAGTGTTCTTGCTATTAGTTTATGGGATCTTGCTCCTGGAAATTTGTGACTTTTCTCATGGACAAAGGATTTTAATCCTTCGTTTCAAAAACAATCTCATGCTCAGGTTTGGGTTCGGTTTTATGGTCTTCCTCAAGATTATTGGCGCCCTAAAATTCTCTTTGCTATTGCTGGCAGTCTTGGAGTTCCAATATGTTTGGATGAAGCAACTAGTAAGAGAACATTTGGCCACTTTGCTAGAATCTTGATTGATCTTGATTTGAATTCCAAACTCAGAAGTCAGGTTCTTGTTGAAAGGGAAAACTATGCCTTCTTTGTTGGTGTTGAGTATGAGAAGTTGCCCGAGTTTTGTTCCTCATGCCAAAATATTGGTCATTCATTGGCCAATTGTAACAAATATTTTGCTAATTCAGGGAAAAATCAAGAGTTTGTTGCTGTTAAGTCCAGTCGATTTATTTCCAAATATGTTCCCAAGCATAAATTAGATAGTGATCAACTTGTTAATGAGGTAAATCATGTTTCTAATGGTGCAGAAAATAATGTAGCAGTTCATGCTAATGATGCTGTAGCCACTCCTAATCATGAACGAATTGTTGACATCGCTCAAAAGGTTCATCTTGTTGAGGTTGAGTCTGATAAATCATTAAACTTGGAAAGAGTTAATGAAGGTTTTGTAGGGGCAGTGGTTTCATTGGATTTTGATCCAAAAGTTATTGCTATTGAGGATGTTCAGTCTAGAGAGAGGATTTTTCTATCATAGGATTTTGATCAATTTGATTCGAATCCTATTCTTGGTTTTGTTCAAAATAATGCAGCTGGTTCACCTATTGACTCTAACTCTGGAAGTTTGTAGGTTGATGTGGATTCAACAATTCAGAATGTTGTAGATACTCCTATTTCTAAGGATCAATCTCAAGGCAATAAGGGCAAGGCAGTTGATTGCAGTTCTCAATATACTTCCTCTGGCAAATCTGAATCTCCAGCAGTTGTGAATAAAGATATGAAAGTTCTTGGTAGATTATGGGCAGATGATGTTGAAGATGATGCCCTTGTTACTGTCCCTATTGCTTCTGAAGATGGAGCTAGTTTTAATAAATATCTTGAGGATAAAACTGATACTCAAGGTGACGGTGATTTTAATGATGTTTTATCAAAATCTCAGAAAAAGAAGTTGAAAAAGAAGAACGGTAAACAAAATAATCCTGCAAGGGGAGTGGAAATCAGGTCTAGAGCAGGCCTTAATAGCAGTGATTTATGAAGATTGTCTATAGGAATTCCAAGGGTCTAGGTAATGAAGCTACTAGACTTGTGTTAAAAAATTTATGCAACACTCATAAACCACACTTTTTTTTCATTTCTGAACCTAAAGTTGCTTTTGATCTTATTTCAAATGCTTTTTGGAGACATCTTCATCTTAAGATTTTTTTTGTAAATAACAGAAATAATCTTTTACCTAATTTATGGGGTTTCTGTGAAGCTTCTTTGGATCCTGTGATTATTTCTAATTCTTCTCAACAAGTTTCTTTTTCTGTGATGTGGGAGAATCAAACTATTTTTCTAACTGCTATTTATGCTAGCACTTCATACATTTCTAGAAGAAATCTTTGGCTTGAATTGACTCAACTACAGGAGAATCATATTGGTCCTTGATGTTTTATAGGGGATTTCAATGCTATTTTTAGGTGCACATGAGCAAAAAGGGAATTGTAGTCCTTTGCAGATTTCTTGTGATGAATTCAAGGCTTGGTCTGATAGTTGCTTATTGACTCATTTGTTTACTCGAGGGGCGGAATTTACTTGGTCAAATAGGAGACATGCAAGTCATCATTCTGAAAGAATATTGGATAGGAGTATCTGCAATGATGCTTGGCTTTCTTTTTGGTCTTCTTCTTCCTACTGCACTCTTCCCAGAAGTCAGTCAGATCATCATCCATTGTTACTGATTTTGAAGAGAGGTATTAAATCTTATCCTTCTTCATTCAAATTTCATCAAATGTGGTTGCAACATTCAGATTGTCATAGATTGGTTGTTGAGGTTTGGAGTAGGTGTATTACTGGTTGTCCTATGTCTATTCTCTCACAAAAACTGAAGCTTCTAAAAGCAGAATTAAAAGTCTGGAATAAATCCACTTTTGGTGATGTTCATGTTATGGTTGATACTTCTTTGGCTGAGGTGGATAGAATACAGAAGTTGATTGCATCTTCTGATTTTTATGATGACTTGTTTGATCAGGAAGAAAAGGCACAAGTTGAATTACATAGAGCTTTGTCAATTCAAGAACAGTTTTGCAAGGATAAAGCAAGGATAAATTGGCATACTTTTGGTGATAGGAATACTGCCTATTTCCGTAAAGTTGCTAAGATTAGAAATGTTTCCAAAAGAATGACTTTGCTTAGAAATGGTAATTCTGTTCATGAAGAGGAGTCTGATATTGAGCAACATGTCCTTCAATTTTATAGATCATTGTATGCTACTGATAATAATTGCATTGACAATGGTATTATTGAGCAAGTCATTCTTTCTAATGTTTCTTCTCAGGATAATATCATGCTTACTAATCTCCCATCGTTGGATGAAATCAAAGCTACTGTTTTTAATATGTGTGGCAGTAGTGCACCTGGACCTGATGGTTTTGGTGGTTGCTTCTATCAACATTATTGGGATATAGTTGGTATTCATGTTAGTAATTTGTGTTGCAATTTTTTAAGCAGAATTGGCTTCTTCCTAACATGAATTCAAACTTGGTGGCTTTTATTCCCAAGTTTTTAGGAGCAGACAAGATTTAGGATTTCAGACCAATAGCTTTGGCTAACTTCCAATTTAAAGTGATTACAAAAATCCTTGTAGATAGGCTGGCTTCCATTCCACCTAAAATTATTTCAAGCCAACAAAGGGGCTTTATAAAAGGTAGAAGTATATTGGATTGTATTTGTTCAGCTTCAGAATCAGTAAATTTGTTGGATTCCAAGGCTAATGGTGGTAATGTGGCTATCAAGTTTGATATTAAAAAAGCTTTTGATACTTTAGATTGGAATTTTTTTAATAAAAGTTCTTAAAGCTTTTGGATTTCATGATACATTTTGTGATTGGATTAGAACTATACTTCATTCTGCTAGACTATCTTTCTGCATAAATGGAAAATCAGTTGGTTTTATGGCTTGCAAGAGAGGGGTGAGGCAAGGAGATCCCGTTTCTCCTCTTTTATTTTGCTTGGCTAAAGATGTTCTTATCAGAAGTATTTCTTATATGGTTCATTCTGGTTTAATTGATCCAATTTCTGGTCCTAGGAATCATTCTCCTCCTACACATATCTTGTATGCTGATGATATTTTGATTTTCTGTAAAAGTTCTATGAAGAGCTTGGAGAATTTGATGGCTTTATTTCATTCTTATGGAGAAGCTTCGGGTCAATTATTAAGTCTTGGCAAGTGTACTTTTTATGCTTCAAAACTTTCACCCGCTAGATCCTTTGCAATCTCAAATACTCTTGGCTTTGGTGCGGGTATGTTTCCTTTTAAATATCCTGGTGTTCCATTGTTTGTTGGTAAAACAAAGAAATTTCAATTGCAGCCAATTGTTGATAGAATTGTTGCTAAATTGGCATCTCGGAAAGGGTTTTTACTGTCTATTATGGGGAGAGTCCAACTTGTTCAAACTTTAATTTATGGAATGTTACTTTATAGCTTCCAAATTTATGTCGGGCCTTCTAGCTTGATTAAGAAGCTGGATTCTTACATAAAGAATTTCATTTGGTCCGGTGATATTATGGTTAGGAAAATCGTAACAGTGGCTTGGAGCATAGTTTGTTCTCCGATTAAGGAAGGTGGTCTTGTTTAAAGTCTCTTAAAGCTTTGACTGATGCAGCTATACTTAGATTGTCTTGGGAGCTGATCAGTTCTGATAAACATTGGGTTTCTTTGGTTAGAGCACGATTTCTAAGAAGGAAGAGTTCTATTGCATACTATATTAAGTCTTCAATTAGGCCTGCTTTAAGACCAAATCTGTAGACTGTGTATTCCAATAGTGTTTGGCAAATTGGTGATGGGAAATCTATTAATTTTTGGACTGATAGGTGGCTTGATAATGCAATTGTTGATAAGTTGAATGTGCCAGCTTCTCTTCATAATTGTTTGCCGTACAATGTTTCTGATTTTATTAAAGAAAAAGCTTGGTTTATTCCACAAAGTTTCTCTACTATGTTTCCTGCTCTATCTGCTGAGATTAATCAGGTACACTTTCCATTATTTTCTGATCATGATAAACTGGTTTGGGATGGTTCAAATTCTGGAAAATTGAATTTCAAGGATTTTGTTCTTCATTTAAATCCACCAAAGCCTGCTGCTGCATGGTGCTCTTTCATCTGGAATAGTTCAATTCCTCCATCTAGGTCCTTTCTAATATGGATATCTATTCACAACAGACTTCCAACTGATGAAAATTTGAGAAAAAAGGGGCTGTATCACTATGTCTGTCTACAGTAATTGTGGTATGTCTGATGAGACTACCTATCATTTGTTTCTTGATTTGTAGTTTTGCTAAAGACTTGTGGAATTGGTTCAACTCCATTATTCATTTTCCTATTGATCTAGATTCTATAGCTTCGGTTTTCTCAGTTTGTCATAAAATTTATGGTTCTCAATTGAAGGATGTGATAAAGGCAGGCCTTGCTAATATTTTTTTGGATTATCTGGACAAGAAGAAATAAGCTTAGATTTCATAATAGCAGTTTTCCTTTGAAATCTGCAATTGGCATGGTTCTTGCCTCCACTGCTATTTATGGCAACTTGTCTAAGGGTATAATGTCTTCATCTACTGCTGAGTTCTCAATTTTAAGAGCTTTTAAAATAACTGGCCATCCATCAAAGGCTCCTTCAATTAAACAGGTTACATGGTTTCCTCCAAAGAGCGGTTGGATTAAATGTAACTCCGATGGTTCAGCTAGGGGATCTCCTGGACTTGCAGCTGCTGGTTGGATTTTTAGAGATAGCAATGCTGCTACTCTCGGTTGTTTTTCAGCTTTCACTGGCAATTCCTTTTCCCCTTATATTGAACTAATTGCAGCTATGATTGCCATTGAAATTTCTCATCAAAAAGGTTGGTTTAATCTTTGGTTAGAACGTGATTCTAACTTGGTGGTATTAGCTTTTTCATCTATTGATATTGTTCCATGGAAGCTTCGGGTAAGGTGGAGAAATTGTTTAATGCTTCTTTAGGGCATGCAGTTTAATGTGTCACACATTTATAGAGAAGAAAACACTTATGCTGACAAGTTAGCTTCTTTTGGGGTGACTTCTCAATGTTATACTTGGTGGGACTTGGTACCTAGCTTTATTAAATTAGACTTTAGTCATAATCAGTATTGTCTGCCAAACTATAGATTTAGATAGTTGTTTCATTATTCTTTCATGGGTTTTGGTATAGCCCCCCATGTTTGCTTTTGTATTCTTTTCTATCTTGAATAAATTTATGGTGTGCTGCAAATGATAGATGAAGTTAGGGGTGCCAACCTAGCTGGGATGTCTTACTCTATTGTGATGCATTTGCATGCCATTTTTGCTATTAAAAAAAAAAAACTATTATACTTTTCAAACCAATTTGGACCGTAGACTTTCTTAAATCCATGCACAACAGGTGAAAATTCATTTAATTGAATTTGGACTCAAAGTCCTGTAGCTTCTTTTCTTCTTTCAATTGTCAATCCTTAATTCAATTATGAATTTCACAAGTGGACCCAGGCAAAATTTGCTACACGCCGGAGCTTCATGTTTCTCTAAGTTCAATTGACTTGTTATTTGATCATTGCCCAAACAACTTTGTTTCACGTTGGCAGCTACCGGAGTTTTTGCATATTCAATTTTTCTTCATTGACTTTGTATCAAATCATGCGAAACTTCATTCCAATTCTTCCAAGCCTCAATTAGTATCAAATCTGCAACAAAACACACAAAACACCGCAATAATCCATTCTAAAAGAAAACTAATAAAATATTAAATATAATGTCTAAACTAACATGAAAATGCATGCAAAATGATAATGAAATATGAGTGAAATCACACTCATCAACCCACGACATAGAGGAGCTACTCTTTGGCCACATGTGTTCTTCCCAACCCCAACGTCCTCAAGATCCTCAAGATTGCAACCTCTGACAATCGTATTCGCACTAATGTGTAAGCTCAACTCCCATGCATAACGCCCAACTCATGCACAGATGCGTATGCATATCAAGATAACAACACAATACAAGTAATGCATAATTATTGTAGCACGACGTTTATCTTCTTGACAAACCACGGGTGTCAGGACCAAACTTAGGCGTCCCTGACCGGCCAGAATGAGACTCTATTGTCTCATTCCCAAGGCCTTTCAAGCACGTATAAGTCACATCATAACACTAGACAATATCAACATAAGCCAAAGATGGCCCTGAGTCAAAACCAAGGGTTTGTAAAAGGTAACAAAACGTTTACAAACCCAACTAAAAACAAAACTACAAAAAATAGGGGGATATCCCATATGACTAAATCAGACTAAAAGAAACTGCAGCAGCCGCCCAAGCACTACACATGTGCAAAGGCTTTCTGAGATGGCTTTCCTCATTGAGTACCTGAAGCTGAACCAAAAAGGGCAGGGGTGAGTCCCAGAACTCAGTTAGGGTAAATAAAACATAAACAATAATTAATGTGATAACAAATATGCACTTTAACCACAATCATATCACATGATCTATTCCCAATCCATAGGCCATAACATAGCGATACTAACTCGTTGAATCCTCAATTTCTCCATTGAGCAAGATACATGTGTTATCCTTGGAGTTGTTTACTAGAGTCTCCCACTCCGACGGTCACATTTATACCCCGGTCGAATCCGCTGACCGGCAAGTGACCTCGACCACTACACAACATCCCTCCAAACTCCGGGGTTCTTTCACTAGAGGCCCCTGCTCCGACGGTCGCATTTATATACCGGTTGGGTCCGCTAACCGGTCGGGTACACCAAGTTTTACTCAATGCTTACATTGCCCATCAAACATTTTCCATAACATATATCCTCTATGTTCCACAACATAGCTTGTCTCATATCAACAATGAATTACCTTATAACTTACTCATACCAGTTTGCTCATTTAATGAGTAATCATATCGACCATTAACACGTATTGTGTACAATCATACAATTTATGCTCAATATATGAAATCATTACCACCATACAAATACTCATCATCATCAACAATTGCATAACTATCTCAGCAGCAACAACATAATACATATCCTTTATAGCAAATTACCAAAAACCAAAACTTATTGCAAACCGTTCTTGGCACCTAAAGAATAGTCATCTCAATGTCATACACATTACTATGAATTATACCAATACATAATTTGTCATCATTAATTCAATAACATCCTCAATCATGAAAATAATAAACACAAACAACATTAATCCAATCCAATACATACCATAATCTTACGTTAAGATCGAGATCATCCATAGAAAGCATCTCCAAACAATGTACATAACTGCCCCCCACAATAGCATATATAAAAACTAACTTCATCTTCTATATCTTCTGAACAATTTGGTATCACAAGTATTCTTTCCCATAATAGTTATTGTAACCACTTCATCCGCACCATCATTATATATACATGTAATTCATTAAATTGCATAACTCAATCATATGCGTATTTGCACATACCGTTTCCATACTTTATATAAGGAAAATATCACTCACAAGTGGTCACCTCCTATATAAGACCATATTAGAGTCCTTTTGATTCATATATCACTCACCACTGTAGCCATTTGCATTTGATTATGAAATTTATTCTATTTTCTGTCAGCGCCCCAGCGCTCAGCGTAGACTTTGTAGCGCCCAGCGCTGGAGTTCAGGTTAACAGGTATTGCTCTCAAGTGCCCCAGCGCTCAGCGCGGATTTGTGGGCGCTCAGCGCTGGGGTCATTTTCCCCTCTGCAATCCTAGCGCTCAGCGCTGAGTTCCTGGCGCACAGCGCTAGCGCGAATTCTCCAGAATCGCAGAAACGCGAATGCTGCAGATTTTCAGCCATTTCAAGGTATATACATGTCTTGAATACATACAGAAAAGTCACGAAACTCAGTGTATAACAACATACATGACAAGTCAAACAACATTACTCATATATCGATAACATCCAATCAATTTAACATAAACTTCATGCCAAAATCACACCATCACATAACCTAGAAATTCATATTATCATATCTCCAATTTTCCCCAAATTTCAACATCAATCCCACCTAAAATCTAAACCCTCACTTGATCTTTGTACATTTGAAGGATAGAAAAATGATGGAGATGAATTCCATGTATCCGAAAACGCTAGAATCATGCCAAAATCCGCCTCTTGCTCTTGGATCATGCTCCTTCTTCCTCTTCTCTCCTAAGGACTCCTTTTATTGCTGCTAGGGTGGCTCCCTCCTGCTCACTCATTTTCTCTAACTATATATATTGTGTCACTTTTACTAAAAAAGCCCTCGACCATATGTTACCTCATAATTTATTCTTAGGACGAAAAGGGAAATACGTCCCTATCTTTATCATGGCAACCTATTTTTTTTTATTTTTTTTGGCGGGTTTTACAATGGGGACCCCTATGGGACCCACTTTCACACGACTCATCATCGGTCGCTCAATCTTGGTTCTGTTCCTTGCGTCCACGTACAACTCCGTCGTTCGGAAAACGATGCTCAAGTCTTATGATATATTATTCCATATCCTAAGTGTGTTATGGAAGACAGAATCCACAAGGATTCCTTCATATCTTCTCACTTATCTATCAAAGGAAACATTGCTTCTTTTTTATAAGTTACTCTTTGTGGTTAGGTATTATGGATCCTTAGATGACCTAAATCATCATGGGTGTGGGACATGGTTTTTCCATGACCACAAGGTATAGGTGCATATGTTTTATTTAGTCTTTGTGAGTCCATTATGAAACTCATTGAATTTCCGTTTTGAAGATAATACATATTTACGCTACTATAGTAATATCTTCAAAACACTTTCCTTAGTGATAAAATAGTTCATGAAATCTTCTTTATCAAAATAATTTGAAAAACCCTATACATATATTCATAAGGTATCCAAAACCCCAAGATACATAGTATCTTGTCTTTTATAAATTTAGTGTAAAAAGTCCTTTTTGAAATGATTCCTATTTCTTTTAATTAGCGTAAAAAAAAGAAAATGTATCTTACTTTAAATCAGCTTTTCATTTTCAAATAAAAACTATATCTCATTAATTTTGTAAGATTCCAAATTCATAATAATAGTGTAAAAGACTCATTGTTTTAAGGAAAACACTTACTAGCATTCTTATTTCTCTTTAAACTAGGTTTACTAACCAAAATCTTTGAGAAACAACATGGACCATCTAGAAAGCTTTGTTCTTGGAACTCTTTTCCTTAAAACAACATGTTAGAATATGTGGTTGATCACCATCAACTTCGCTATCCTTAAAATATTTTTCATATAACTCCAAAGATACTCATTTTCCAACACTTGGTTGTTTAGAACCAAAATTTGATTTCTTAGAAATCCTTTTTAATTTCTATTTCCTTTATACCTTAGTATGAACACATTAAACCTCTTAACATCAACATTTTAGGTTCCTAGCCCTAATTCTTATGGTATGGCTGAATGCCTCCATGTAAGTAAGGTAGGCCTTTTTGATTTCTTTTGCCTTCTTGGAACCATTTAAGTCCATTACACCATTACTTGAACATAGAAACTTTGGCTTCCCTTTTTAACTCAACAAGTCCGAACCATACATGGTAGTTTTCAAACAAATATATGTCATCCAACAACATTCTAGCATCACGAAAATCATCTCAACATATAATCATTTCATCAAGTATTAAAAGCATGAACAAGTTCATCATTCAAAAATCCTATCCTTAGGTCTTGAACCTAAAAATTGTTTTTCACTATGCCAAAACGATTTTCAACACTAACTCTTAGATACAAATAGTCACACCAACAATATAACATACAATTCCAAAAATCAACACCAAAACCCGTGTAACACCACGATTTTCATGCTTTTAAAGACCGATAAACTATATAAAAGAGTTTATATTTTTATCTGAGGTTTAGAAAATGAAATTAAATAAACTAAGACCACATTCACGCTCTACGCTATCGTAGGGAGTTACGGTTAAATTTTGAGTCGAAAACTCAGACGGAGCCCGGTCTGCGTTTTCACTGACAGTTTGATTTGACTGCTCAGAAGACCTAATTTTGACTCGTGAAAGAAACAGTTAGGTTTTATATCTCATTTTGAACAATATCGAAGATTTTGAAAATTTTCAAAAAAAATAAGTTTTTACGACTTTCTCGGGCGAAAACCTAAATCAAGAAATCGACGGAATCGAGAACGGACGCGCGGGGATAAAACTGGACACCATATGATGGACATGAGTCTTTAGAGCAGGGTGAGTCAAAGGTGAGTCACCACCATGACTCACTAACGTCATCATTGCGATTCTACAAATATCTTAAATATTTAGGGCGAGAAAAGACCGTTTTGTCCCTAGGAATTGATGAAATTACAATTCGTGCCATGTGACTCACTACTGTCATCATTACTTTTCTAAAAATATCTTGATATTTATGACAAAATGACGTTTATGTCCTTGGTCTTTTGTTGAAATGACAATCTTGTCCCTAAGTCAAATTACTCTTTTGTCTTTAAAATATCCAAAAGTCGGGCCATGGGCCAAAAACCCACCAAAAGAAGCGGCCAAGCTAGCTATAAATACCCCCTCCTTTGATTCCTTCACACCTCTCCTTAATCATCTTCTTCAAACCTCCATTGTTGTCTTCAAGTGTATGCTTTCTTCTTCACTTTTCTTCAAGCTTCAAGAGGTAAACTCTTTAATACTTACTTTCTTAATTACAGTCAAGCTTTCCTTTTTATCTTCTTCATATTAATTTGAGCCTTAATCTTAGCTTGACATACATTAGGATTTTCACTTGAAAAACCCTAGAAAATCATAGAAAAATCCTTTTAATGTGAAACCAATTTCTATGATCTAGTTTCATCCTTCTCTATCACTATCCAAGAGCATGTAATCAAATGCCATGTCTAGCTATTTGTTTCTAATGGTGGACGAACCCTAAACCTTTGGGAGTCATGAGTTTTGCTTCAAGTTTTTGTGTAATGAAACTTACTCTAGTGTTGTGTATACTTGAGAATTATTCATCCAAGAGTTAGAAATTTTTAGACAACTCTAGCTATTTTAAAATTTGATGGCCGACCTAGGTCCTAGGAGACAAAGAGATGTACTTTTGTTAATGTTAAAGTTGTGATTTGTTATGAAGGATCAGATTGTGTTCGATCGCCCTAAAGCGTGCTAAAGTGCCGGTTGCGGAACTATGTTCGAGAGCTTGTACGGGAAGGCGAGCGTGCGTAGCAGTTTCAGGTGGGGAGAAAGAACTGTTATTGTCGGGAAGGCAAGCGTAGTATAGAATGTATACATGTGTAGGGAAACCTTAAACCCTACTAGAGGTTGAGCCCTAGACAAAGTACCTGAACCTTAGGTGTAGGGACCTTTGGGCTATCACCGCTAAGATGATATTCCAGACGATGTGATTATTGAGGTTGATATGTTGAACTGCCTACCTGATTATCTATTTATCTATGATGTTGAACTGCCTATGTGATTATCTGTTTATCTATTATGTTGAACTGTCTATGTGATTATCTGTTTATCTATCAACGTGATGATATTTATATTGGCATATCTATTGTTGTGATATTTTATTATTGTGATGGGATGGATCATTTTGATGAGAGTATAGTGAGATTGTGCTGTTGTTTCGGATTGATAACGTCGTGGCCCTGATCATGGATCTGTGGCTCGTGGACACAAGGCGTTGTGATGTTGATGTTGATGCAAATGCAGTGCATCATGGCTGTGGCCGAGTGCTTAGATGTGAGGTTCTGGTATCAATCTGTGATGGATGTTTGTTGCATATCATAGCATTGCATACCATAGCATATTTGGTCCCAATGGGGAATGTCCAATTGGGGACGTGATGTTTTTAATCCTTACGAGGATGTCCAGTTGGGGACGTGATGTTATTAATCCCGACGGGGATGTCCAACTGGGGACATGATGAAATCGGCCGACATGCATATAGGGATTAGTATCCTTCGTAGAGGTTTGATCTGAGAGAATGACTTTTGAGATGGTTGTTGGTGTGTTGTATGTTTTTTACGTGTTGTGTGCTACATGTTTACATGTTGTACTATTCCCCCTCTCCCATGTTTGATGATGCATGTTTCTTATCTCCCTATCTTTTCTCTATGTGTTTCTTTTATTTTATGAAAAGACCATGTGGAGGAACCAGTTGCTGAGGAGTTGGATGACATTCCTTACGAGCCTGATGCCGGTGAACGAGCCACGAACCCTAATCCCGAGGGGTTTTGAGTGTTGTACCAGAAGAGTGGTTAGCATGAGAGTTTCTCTTATCTTTTGATGTATTTTGCTTATAATGTGTACCGATGTACTCTATAGATGTGTAATACTACTTTAGCCCTACTGACGGGGCAACCTATATATATATATATATATATATATATATATATTGCTGTGTACTCTGATATGTTGCGTGCCTGAATTTAGTTTCGTTTCCACGTTTTTTCTTCCGCTTCGCTTCATATTAATAAGGCGTGCTAACGTTTATAATACGATTAAGGATAGTTAATATCTTAGATTCTTTAATGGGACGACGGGTCGTCTCAATCCGTATACAGAATTTTCAGCATTTCAAGCATCAACTTGTGACAAACATTTAATTGACCAAACGAACTCGGATTTGAGCAAATAAGGACTCATATGAAAGCTTAGGATGTCTAATTTTTTGTTAGGAAATTCATTTTGACAAAAAGTAACCGAGTTAGTACAGTTTCATGAAATAAGCCACTGTAGTCAAAATTCAAGACAGAAATTTATGCTTAGATTGAAACAGATTTTCAAGGGTCAAATCTCTATGAAACTAAATGAAATTTATTATCAAAATAAAGCCCAAGATTTCTAGTTTCAGGAACAAAAGCAAGTTTTGAAGTACGAGGTATAGGTTGGGATAAAAACCGAAATGACTCACACAAGGTCAGATCCGAAAGTCACATTTTCATAAACTCTTTTCAACAAAAATATGGAAGAACCCTAGGTTAAGGTTTTCCCACACATAAAATTTATTTTCAAGTATTCATCACCTCTTCAGGATACTACAAGTATTCACCACCTCTTCAGGCAACTACACGTATTCTTTTACAGACAAGCCTTTCCAAGCTAAACCACAGATTGGTTTTAAGAAAGAGTTTCTTAGACTAAGTCTAAGCTCACTATGTGTGAGAGTATGACACTAAAGACCTAAAACTCTGAATAAAATAACTCTTTGCAGAGAGTGAATATGAAAGTTTAAACTCAGAGAAAGCTTAAGAGCTTTTTTTTGCTTTTGCTTTGATTTCTTGTTTGCTAGAAGCTTGTATGATTTTGTTCAAGTTCGGCAACTTTGCTTTTCAAGGATGAGGGAATTTATAGCCTTTAGTATTTTTCAAACTTTGTTTCTTCAACGGTTGGCAAGAGAGCCATTCTAATGAGTATTAAATGCAAAATTCCGTTGAGTCTGATAGCTTGTGGAGAGCTTTTGAAAAGCGTGATAGACTATTAGAAAGTGATAGCTAAAAGTAGCACTGAAAGCTTTTTCTTATACCCAAAAGTTGCCTTTTATCTTTCCTTGTTGAGATAGTCAACTTCAATGTGTCAGGAGTAGACTAGCTTTATGCGTTCAAGAGTACTAAGAAACAGAGAATTATTATCAAAGGGATATTCCCCTTTTACATGAAGGATAGTAATTTGAACTTATTAACTTTTTACATTTGTGCGCTTTGAACATGGTCCAGTAAAGTAAAGATAAACAATTACATTGGACTTTAATTTAAAAGCATGTATACTTTAATCTGATGAGACTTTAGACTCAGATAAGTCAATAAAAAGGTCCTCAGTCCACGAGGAACTTCGTCCATTTATCATTTACAGCAAAACGATGGACTGTGCGATAACACTAAAGGTTTGATAAGTCTTTGGACTATGTATACCTGCACACTTCGGATAAATTTGCTAGACCATAACAGATCTTTGTTCACCTAATTTAGTCCTTTATTAATCATCAAAATTTTAAGGAGTTATGGACCATAACCACTTTGGTTCCAACAATCTCCCCCATTTTGATGATGACAAAATATACTAAATTTGATTGAACAAAGTTTTTCTAAAGAGCCAGCAGGCTCCCCCTAAGAAAAATCTTCTATCAAAGATATCATTTATCAACATTTAAGGTTTGGAATAAGATAACAATTATTCATTCAACATATGAGGTATCAAGGCGTATATCATATCACAATATTCATATAACAGCAAACATGTAAAAGCATAAGACTTAAGCAATGGAATGCATCAGATTAAAAACAGCATAGGGCAAACATCAATCAACTTCCCAGTGTTTCTCCCCGTTTTTGTCATCAGACAAAAGTTCAAACATCATTTTCTTAAAAGAAAATTTGAAAGACATAATGAAAAAAAATTAAGAAGAGAGAGGGGGTGGAGGGAGATCAAAAGTTTTAGAAAAGAAGTTTTGCGTCATGATAGCTATTTGTGCCATCAATATTTCGTATTTGCTTGAATGGACTTCTGAACAAAATCTTGAAGTTCTGGAGGGATTGTTGAGATGGTGCTTTCAGCAGTAGCCTTAGTCGCCTTCGCATTTGCATTGTCCGGAATCACACTCAAAGCCATAGAAGGAGAAAGATCAACCGGATGGACAATGGAAATAGGACGAGGCTGGGAGCTTGGACGATCAGATGCATTATGCTCAGACTCTCCTATTTTCTCTTGAGGAGCTGATGGCTCAAGTTCTTCGGGCTCTTGAATAGACTCTCGAACAAGTGGTTCAATCGATGGAGTGTCACAAACCTCATCAATTGTTATACAATACAGAGGAATCCCGAAGATATCGTCCATGATCATGAAGGTGACATCTGAGATTCTATATTTTCCATGGACAGTGGGGGTCTCAGACTTCTCTTCCTTAGATATACCATACAATGAGGCTTCAGCTGCGCATTTCCAGATATGCCTTTCCCAGAAGGTTCTTGCATCGTGATCTCCACGCTCCAAAGAGTGTTTCTTCATGATACTAGGGAAGACAGACTCATTATCACTGAGTCTCTGCCAGAACAGTGGATCAAAAGCAAAAGGATATGACTTCACTTCCTTGGATAGTCTTTTTCATTCATCCTTGTTCTTATTCAGGTCTAGCATAGGAATACGAGGGCAAGCACGTGCAGGAACCACTCCCAGCTTTGTCCTTGCAGTTTTCTTCCAAAAAACTCTTTGGCAGATTATGAGTCATTTTTGCTTCCCTAGGCATCTCCAACTCCTTCTTGCATGCATAATATGGCAAGAAGTTTCGTACGTCCAAATATTCTTGGAAGGCAGAGGGATGAGCCGGAATGAATTTGACATCACGATCTAAGATGAACTTTGGCAGCCCAAAAGTTCTTGACCTTCGTTCCTTAATGGTTGTCCAACCTCTCTTCTGTTCAAAGGGTGGGATGGTGTGGCGTTCCACACTATAGTGACTACATTTGATGGCTTTATCCATAATGAGATTTGGATAAATCTTCCTTAGTGGAAACCTCTTCTGTTCCAAATGGACAAGCAATGGTCCATTAGAAGTAAAATTTTCACTGGGTAGGGGCTCACCGGGCGGTTGATAGGGGTGAGGGATGTAATTGATGGGGGGAGGAAGTGATTAGGGTTCATATTCATATTTTGGTAAAGGGAATGGTTGGCTTGGGGTTCCTGTGTTGCGTGCGGTTGGAGGTCTACGAAAAAGAAGGGGCCATGTTCGTATAACATCTGATCAAGTTTCTGTTCGACTCTCTAAGATGGGGTGGGATCAATGTATGGAAAGGTTTGTCATGGGTATCTAAGTATAGGGTAGATTGCTCCATAAGGCTTGAAGGGTTTATCACCCCAAGGTGTGAACTAGTCTTGAGGTTCAGACGTTGATGGTGAGGGTTGAGAGGTTATGTCTAAGTTTTGTTCAAGCGAAGATAGGGTTATGGGGTCATATGGCCAAGGTGAGTGATGAGATGAGGTTTGTGGTGAGAGGTGAGGTGATTTTATTGGTGATTGGTGAGGAGAAGTTTGTGGTGAGGTTACTGTTTGGTGAAGGGGTGAGGCTTGTGTTTGAGGAGAGGGTGAGGTGCCCAGAGATTGTTCATACTCAGAGACAATTCTTTCAACCACAGAAGGTTGATCAATAACGGGAACCGGTACTGAACCAGAAGGAGTTAAAATTTCAGGCCACCTCCAGAAGAAGGAGCATAGCTCTTTGTCCTTGAAGACCTTGGCCTTTTCAGAGGCAACTTTGGCTTTGGTGCTTTTGCTTGAGCTTGATGTTTCTATCCCTTGATCACCTTGGAAATAGGTTGATCATCACCTTCTGCTTCTTGGATCGTCTGAAGAACTAGCTTCCTTTTTTTCTTTGGTTGGAGGGTAGGGACAATTGGACGATTATAAGGATGATATTCAGCAGTTGGATGAACTTGCCCCCCCAATTTTATGTCCGATTACCAAAGGACGATCGTCAAATTTTGCTTGCGTCCGACCTTCTTTTCTCTTCCTTTCTTGCTCTTCCAGGAATTCAGTCACAGTATCCAACTTCACCTTCATTAGACTTTGTTTCACAAACACATGTTGAACCAGTCGTTCAATCCCATGAACTCCAAACTATTTCAGCTTTCGTTCTGGAGACAGAGTCTTTAGATCATTGTAGACAAGATGCTTCTAAAAAATCTTTGATAAAAGTATAGCATTAGGAATGATTGTGTTCTTTCTAAACCCTTGAATTGTGGCCTTGAATATTCCAAACAAAAGATGAGGAAGATTCAATTTCCTATCCAGCAAAAGATGAACCAGGCAGAATTGATGTGCCTTAGAGACTGAGTCTTTGGAGTCTGCCATGTGAACAATTGACTTTTTTAGGATTTGATGAAGAACCCTAGCTTTGTTAGTCATTTTGGATCCAATCATCTTGTCAGAGATGTTCTTCAGTAAACAACTCTTGATGAACTCTTGACTTCCCAAATCCTTTTCCCATTCATCTTCATATGTTATCCCAGATTGAGCGCAACCAGTGGCATTTGAGATGATTGCCTCCGATACTATCATCTCTTGATGTTATTCAGTAAAAAACTCTTGATGAATTCTTGACCTCCCAAATCTTTTTCCCATTCATCTTCATATGTTATCCCAGATTGAGCGCAACTAATGGCATTTGAGATGATTGCCTCCGATACTATCATCTCAGTATGCAAAACCATATTTCTGATTTCCCATATAGTGATGGTAGGGTTCGTCTAGAACTCCCTTATCAAATCTGAGTAGATAACTGGAGAAACTTCGAAGAAGTTTACCTATACAGCAGCTTGAATGTGGGGAGAGCCGTCGATTCCATGATCAGTAAAGAATTTGAGATCAAACTTGTACTCCATGAGAATCTCAGCATTCTCAACATTCAGAGTCTTTCCTTTTCCCTTTGCAGTGCCAGAAGCAGCCATTGATGTAGAGAAATGGGGGTAGAGGTTTTTCGCAAAGTTCTTTTAGAGAGATAGAAGGTTTGAATAAGAAAACACCTGTAAAGGCTTGAACTTTTAAAAGTTCGAACTTCAAAACATTTCACATTTTATTTTCCGAATAAATTAAAAGAAAAGAAAAGAAAAAGAAAGTTGAGGAGACGTGCGCATTAATTGCCTGACACACGTTCAAGTCTTGAAAATCGTAAAACAGCGGTTGTAATTATGAAAAACGAAACTGACTCATTTAAGGGAATATGAAATAAATTTGCCTTGTGACAAAGATTTAGTTCATTAAATGTTATGGACGATTAAACATAAACATGTAAATCATATACATTGGACTCACATTCATTAGACTCTATCATGTATTGGACTAATGCATTGGACTCATGATCAGTCTATGAAATGCATATTCAGATGCTTTCTTATGAATATGAACCTATCTTCAGCTAGTGGTTTGGTGAAGATATCTTCCAATTGATGGTCAGTATCAACGAATTGAATATCAATTACCTTTTTTTTTTTTGCATATAATCTCTAATGAAATTATGTTTAACCTCTATATGCATAGCTCTGTAATGCAATATAGGATTCTTAGAAAGATTTATGGCAGTAGTATTATCACACATGATAGGTATGTTACTTAAAAACATGTTGTAGTCTTCCAACTGATGTTTGATCCGAAGAAGTTGCAAGCAACAGCTTGCAGGAGCAATGTACTCAGCTTTAGCAGTTGACAAGGCAATTGTGCTTTGCCTTTTGCTTGACCAGGAGACTAAGTTTGCTCCACTGAAGTGGCAACCTCCACCGATACTTTTTCGTTCTATACGGTCTCCAGCATAGTCAGCATCGCAAAATCCAACTAATCTATACTCATCAAATTTATTATAAAGCAAATCAGATTAGTAGAACCTTTAAGATATCTAAATATGCATTTAACTGCTGAGAGATGAGACTCTCTAGGATCAGATTGAAAACGAGCACAAATGCAAACGCTGAACATGATATCAGGTATGGACGCAGTTAGATATAAGAGGGAACCAATCATACCTCTATATATCTTTTGGTATACCTTTTTATCTATATTATCTTTGTTCAACATGGACGTTGGATGCATAGGAATATTCATTGGTTTGTAGTCATCCATTTTGAAGCGTTTCAGAAGCTCCTTTGTGTACTTCGTTTGATGAAAGTACACACTGTCCATTGTTTGTTTAACTTGCAATCCAAGAAAGAAATTGATTTCTCTTATCATGCTCATTTCAAACACTCTCTGCATAAACTTAGAAAATTCTTAACACAAAGATTCTCATCAGTTGCACCAAATATAATATCATCAACGTAAGTTTGAGCAATAATAAAGTTCTTTTTAACATTTTTCCTAAACAGGGTTGTATCAACCTTTCCTCTATAGAAACCATTCTCCATTAAGAAAGAATTTGATTTCTTTCATCATGCTCATTTCAAACTCTCTCTGCATAAACTTAGAAAATTCTTAATACAGAGATTCATCAGTTGCACCAAATATAATATCATGAATGTAAATTTAAGCAACAATAAAGTTCTTTTTAACATTTTTCCTAAACAGGGTTGTATCAACCTTTCCTTTAGAGAAACCATTCTCCATTAAGAAGGTAATGAGTCTCTCATACCAAGCTTTAGGTGCTTGTTTGAGTCCGTATAAAGCTTTCTTAAGCTTGTATACATGCTCATGATGGGTTTGATCTTCAAAACCTGGTGGTTGCATCACATAAACTTCTTCATTAATTAAGCCATTGAGAAAAGCACTTTTTACATCTATTTGATATAGCATGATGTTGTGGTGTGAAGCATATGATAGCAAAATTTCTAATCTAGCTACTGGAGCAAAGGTTTCAGTGTAATCAATACCTTCCTCTTGAGAGTAGCCTTGAACAACCAACCTTGCTTTGTTTCTAACAACTTTGCCATCTTTGTCCAGCTTGTTTCTATATACCAATTTCGTTCCAATGACTGATTTATCATTTGGCAGTGGAACCAGCGTCCAAACGTCACTACATTGGAACTAATTGGGCTCCTCTTACATGGCAAGGATTCATCCTTCGTCCATCAAGGCTTTGTCCACTGACTTTGGTTCCAACTCAGAAGATAAAGGCTGAATCAGGTTGTTCTCTGAAGGTTGACCTTGTTCAAACTCTATCACTGGGATTACCAATGATTTGCTTCTCAGGATGATAAGTCCTGAACTGCCAAGCACTTTGGTTATTGTCCACTTGCTGAGACATTGATGCGTCTGAAGCATTTTGTGTTACGCCTGATGAAGTGACTTCTTTATTTGTTGGACGATCACCCATGTCATTCAGACTCATATCTACAAAAGATTCATCTAGCTCTGATAATTTCTTATCAGGCTTCTTATCATCAACCTTAACATGATCGGACTCTTCTACAACTAAAGTTCTAGAGTTATGTACTCCAAAAGCTTTTGAAGTTTCAGAATATCATAACAATAGTCCATTGTCTACCTTAGCATCAAACTTACCAATTTGATCTTTGGTATTTAGAATGAAACACTGACAACCAAAAGGGTGGAAATAAGACATGTTGGGTTTGTGTCCATCCTGCAATTCATAAGAAGTCTTATTCAAGATTGCTCTTACGTATATTCTGTTATGAATGTAGCAGGCAATGTTTACAGCTTCAGCCCAGAAGTATTTGGAGACAGAATTATCATTGAGCATTGCCCTAGCCATCTCTTGAAGATATCGGTTCTTTCTCTCAACAACACCATTTTGTTGTGGTGTTCTAGGGGAAGAGAAATTGTGATGAATGTCACTTTCACCACAGAATCTTTGGAACAACTCATTTTAAAATTCTCCTCCATGATCACTTTGGATTGAGCTTATACATATACCTTTTTCATTCTGTACACATTTGTAGAATATAGCAAAGACCTTGACTGACTCATCCTTGTGAGCAAGGAACATAGCTCATGCCCATCCAGTATAGTCATCTATAATGACAAGTCCATATTTCTTATCACTGACAGAAGTAGTTCTTGTTGGACCAAATAAAACAAGGTGTAGTAGTTCTAGTGGCTTTGAGGTATTAATAATGTTCTTGACTCAAAAGAGTTCGTGACTTGTTTTCCCTTTTGACATATGTCACAGAGAGCGTCTGATCTATACACAATCTTTGGTAGACCTCTTACAAAGTTATGCTTATTCAGTCTTGAGATTAATCTCAGACTTGCATGACCAAGTCTTTTATGCCAAATCCATCGCACATCCTCAATGGACACTAGACATGATACACTTTGATTAGAGAGTTCCCCCAAGTCAATCTTGTAAAGATTGTTTTGCCTCTTGGCAATGAATAAGATGGACATGTCAGGATTCTTGACCAGACATTCACTTTTATTGAAGGAAACATCAGACGCACTATCACATAATTGATTTATGCTAAGTAAGTTGTGTTTTACTCTTTCAACTAACATGACATTATCAATAGAAGGAAAAGGATGCTTACCAATCTTACCTATTCCAACTATCTTCCCTTTCTGATTGCCTCTAGAGGTAACCCTTCTGTGACGTAAGCATCCACGGTCCAAATACCAGGATTGGGGTTTTTTTTTGTGTTGCTAAGCAGATTTGCAACAATGATTTTCATATTCTTAGGTACCCAAATAGACTTTGGTCCTTTCTTGTTAGTCTGAGGTCTTTGTCCATGCATAATATTTTTCTTTCTATGTATGGATTTGGATGTGACATGACTGATTTTACCACAGATAATGCAATAAGTATTTGATGCATGTGGTTTGATTTCTTTTGGACGTTGATAAAGCATGGGAATCTTATGAGTTGGTTTAGGCCTTGATACTTTGCGAGAATTTTTTGCTTCTCTTTGTCATAGCCTAAGCCAGACATATCATGAGGTGATATTGTATACCTCATTATCAGACTAAGCTTTTCTGATCCTTCTGCTAACTTAGATATGCTCTTTTTTAGATCAGATACTTCCTGCTTTAGTCTTAAAACTTCAGAAGGAGAAGTGGACTCAGAGTTGAGTTTATCAATTAGACTGACATTCTCAGCTTTTAGCTTAGTATTTTCTTCAATAAGCTTTTGATTTTCTTTGTGCATTGATTCATGTTCCTTAGTTATTTGAGAAAATATCTTTTTCAATTGTCTATACTCAAGATGTAAGATAGATGAATTACTTAATAATTCATCAAATGCATCTTGCAAAGCGTTAGAGTCAGATACCTCATCTTCGTCCGACTCATCGTTCGAAGTGTCGTTGGCCATCAGGCAAAGATTGGACATAGGAGGACTCCTTGGTCTGTAGAAGACATCTAGAACCGCCAGCTTTTCTTATCCAGTCTGAAACTACAACACCATCTCCATTCTTGTTCTGTCTAGAGCACATATGAGGCACCAACACGCACGAGCATTTAAGGAATATTTCCTAATGTCATCATCCGTGTAGTCGGCTTCAGGCTTGGATGCTGTTGAGCCATTCTCAAGGATTATAGTTGGATGATAGTCACCATCAATGAAAACATCCCAGAGATCAAGGTCCTCTTGAGCTTTGACGTATGTTTCAAACATATTTCTCCAGTGAGGATAGTCAGTTCCATTGAAGACAGGTGGAATGTTTAGAAAGGGGCCTCAAACATTTCTTCTTTCAAGAATAGCTTCCTGAGGACTTTCATCAGGAACAACAAGCTGTTCATCATCTAAAGAGTCTTCTCCTTGCTCAGTTGACTAGAGATAGAGATTTGCTTCTTCCTTGGCCTCTTTATTTTCCTCATAAGAATCAAGATCTTCCCACGTAGCCATGAAGTTCATCTTCTTTTTCTCGTCCTTCAGCAAAGGACACTCAGCTTTAAAGTGGTTAGGCTTTTTGCATTCAAAACAGGCCATTGGACTCTTGTCCTTAGACTCACCATGATCTTTAAAAATGTTCTTTTAAAATGGCTTTCTTTTCATGCCATTTGTCTTTCTCAAAATATTTTGTATCTTTCTAGAGATAAAGGATGACTCATCACCGTCTGATGATTCGTTTTTCGTCTGTTCAGCATCATCACTTGACTCATCAGCCTTTAACGCTTTTGAGCTACTTGCCTTTTGAGCTTTCAAGGCAACAAACTTGTTTTTCTTTGAAGGGTTGTCAAGATTGAGCTCTTGCTCATGCACTTGTAAGGTACCCACCAAATCACCCAGAGTTAAAGTTGAAAGATCTTTGGCCTGGGTGATTGCAGTTATGAGTGGCCTCCATTCCTTAGGAAGACTCCTAAGAATTTTAGTCACATTTTCTTTGGTGGTGTAGACTTTACCAAGGGACTTCAGATTGTTGATGATTGTCTGAAACATTCACTATGATAGAGTGTCCTAGATTTATTTAGCAGATTCACATGCATGAATCTTTTGAAACTCATCAGGACTTAGAGCACACATCAAAGCATATCTTCTTCAGCTTCAGTCCATTCCTCTTCAACTTTGTTAGAACCATCATCATTGAGACAAACATTTGGACCATTTGTTATTCTAAACCATAGAACTGAGTTTGTGCTTAGAATGAAACCCTTGAACCTCTCCTTCTAATAGAGGTAATGAGTTCTGTTGAAGAACAGTGGTATAGTCGTGGAAGTGCCTTCCATAACTGGTTGGCTTCCACTTGGCATGCCCTAACCTGCCATTTCTGCTTGTAAGAATCTTTCCTCTACCACGGCAAAGTGCTCAATAAGACGACATATCGTCCCATTGGAGAACCTAAGATATTTAGCTAAGCCTTAAATCGTATTATAAATGTTAACGCGCTTTATTGGGACGAAACACAGCGAAAAGAATAAAACGCAAAAAAAAAAAAAAAAAAAAACTGATATTAAGGCTGTGTCAATACACTCATATATCAGAGTAACGCAGTTCAAACTTAAAGTAGACATACATGCATCGGTTGCCCCATCAGTAGGGCTACAGTAATAGTGTATAAATACAAAGTGCTTTTAATACAGACGGGAATCAAAATACGTAAAATAGGCCGAGAGACAACTCTCCAGCTAACTACGATCGCTTCCCAACCCATCGAGGCTAGGATCCTAGGCTTGTCCACCGGCATCGGGCTCATACGGAGTGCCATCCAGTTCCTCAGCAAGTGATTCCTCCATGGGGTCTTCCCATAAAATAAAATAACACAGAGAAAATATCGAGAGATAAGAAACATGCATCATCAAAATGGGAGAGGGGCATCAGTATAGCATATATATACATGCAGCACACAACACATAGAAAAGATACAACACGACGACACTCATCTCTTAAGTCATACAGCACAACCATCTCAAAAGTCATTCTCTCAGATAAACCTATGAGAGGGATGCTAGTCCCTATGTATATGCCGACTTCCTTATATGCATGTCGGCTGATACATCACGTCCCAAGTTGGACATCCCCGTCAGGATAACATCACGTCCCCAATTGGATATCCCCCTTTGGGACAAATATGTTGTGATATGAAATGCTATGATATGTAACAAACATCCATCGCAGGTGGATACCAGGACTTCACACCTAAGCACTCGGCCACGACCACGACCACGATGCAATGCATCCACATCAACATCAACATCAACATCAACATCATCAACATCAACATCAACATCATGACGCCCTGCGTCTACGAGCCACAGCTCCATGGTCGGGACCACGACAGTATCAACCCGAACAACATCAACACTCACCATACTCTCATCAACACCCAACCAGCCAATAACAATAAAATATCGCAATAGAATTTATTCCAATACAGATATCATCATAATGCCAAACAAACATTTAGTCATACAAGCAGTTCAACAGAACAAATCACAAATAAGCAATTAAATAATTCAACACATCAACCTCAATCAATCAAATCACTTAAATCATCATCTTAGTGGTGATAGCCCAAAAGTACCTACACCTAGGGTCCAGGCATTTTATCCAGGGCTCAACCTCTAGTAGGGTTTAAGGTTCCCCTACACATGTATACATTCTATACTAAGCTTTACTTCCCAATGAAAGCAGTTCTTTCTCCCCATCTTAGTAATGTTCCTGGTGTAGCTCCGACTACGGCTCGGTAACTGTCAATCGGGTGCGCAGTCGAACGCTCGAACACTGTCCGATTCCTTACAAGAAAACACAACCAGAAATCAATACAGTTCAACCAAAAATTCTCTAATCCTCAAGACTAAGGTTCTACTCCTATTTATTTAAATAGATTAGGGATGTTGAAATTCGACCAACTCTTGGATCAATGATCCTTAAGCATGACTAAGACATAATCTAAGATTAATTGTCAAAGATTTAAACCTATACCCCTTTAACCAACAAGCTAGGATTTTGGCCATCACCATTAAAAATAGGTGAGAGTTTGATTTGGTTTTCTAATTAGTTGGATTACATGATCATGGATTGAAATAGGTGAAATCAAGAATCATTTCATACAAATTGAAACAAAACCCATTTTTCCCCCAAATTTCAACCTAGGTTCGGTTCTTCTAGATTAAATAGGCTAGGATGATTATTTGATTCCATGCTCTTATATAGTGATATAAGAGGATGAAACTAGATTATAAAAATTGGTTGGGCATTAAAAGGATTTTTCTACAATTTTCTAGAGATTTTTGAAGTTTGGATCTTAAACTTGAAACCATAGAATTTAATGGAGAAAGATGAAGATTGAGAGTTCAAGAGTGAAGTCTATACCTCCTAGATGATAAAGATAGATGAGGTGATCAACTTTGCTTCTCAAAATTTCTTGAAAATCCTAAAGGAAAACTTAAGAAAAATGAAGAAAGTATGGAGGAAAAGTGAAGAAATGGAAGAGAAGAAGAAGAAAGAAATGAAGGAGGTAGAAAGATGGAAAAGGGCCGAAGAAAAGAGCAAGGAGAGGAGTAGGATAGTCCAAAAAATTTTAATTAGGGGTATTTTGGTCTTTTTACACAAGGGTAAAATGATAATTTTAAAGAAAACCGGGGCATTTTGGTCTTTTCGCGTCCAGATATTTTCAAAAAGTAATCATGACTATGGTACGCATTCCTAGGTAATTTGACTTGATGTGACTTCGTGTTTATTTGTTAGCGGGTCCCGATAAATCCATACAGCTCCGTTTGTCTCCCGGTTCGAGTTTTCGCCTGAATAGTTTATATTATTTTCACGTTTGAAGGTCAAAAACCAATTTTAGCAAAAATGTAGGAAACGTGATTCTAAGACTAACTGTCTCGTTCACGGGTCAAAATTAGGTTTTTATAGTAGTAAAACACTATTGTCAGTGGAAAACGCAGACCGGGCTTTGTCTGAGTTTTCGACCCAAAATTTAACTATAGCTTCCTACAATAGCGTAGAGTTTGACTATGCCCTCAGTTTATTTTATTTCACTCTCTAGACCCTCTAATAAAATATAAACACATAAATACTGTTTAATTAATGTTAGAAACTTTAAAAAAAAAACAGGGTGCTACACTTAACCCAGAGCCTAAGCTCTGATAGCAATTGAAGGAAACTGTTGGAAACACAAGAAGGGGGTTGAATTGTGTTTCTTAAGTTTTTAATAACATTTTCGCAAGTAGATATCTTTTCGTAAGCTTTTTGATGCAAAGAAGATAAACAAACGCTGAAAGCGTGTATGCTTAACTTTTGGAAGCACGCTAAACTGTTTTCTTTAAGGATGGACGCTAAGAAAACAATTTCAATCCCAAACGTTAGATATAAATAAACTAAAGACAAAGATAAGGGAGAGAAGGTAACAGAAGGAAATTATCTTGGTTCACTCTTAACCCAAGAGCTACGTCCAGCCCCTTCTAAGTGAGAGCTTTATCCACTATAACAAAAACCTTATTACAACAAGTATTCTACACCTCTTCAGGCTCAAGTATTCACCACCTCTTCAGGCAACTACAAGTATTCTTTTATAGACAAGGCTCTCCAGGCTAAACCACATATTGGTTTTAAGAAAGAGTTTCTTAGACTAAGTCTAAGCTCACTATGTGTGAGAGTATGACACTAAAGACCTAAAACTCTAAATAAAATAACTCTTCGCACAGAGTGAATATGAAAGTTTAAACTCAAAGAAAGCTTAAGAGTTTTTTTTGCTTTTGCTTTGATTTCTTGTTTGCTAGAAGTTTGTATGATTTTGTTCATGTTCGGTAACTTTGCTTTTTCAAGGATGGAGGTATTTATAGCCTTCAGTCTTTTGCAAAATTTGTTTCATCAACGGCTGGAAACAGAGCCATTCTAATGAGCATTAAATACAAAATCTCATTGAGTCTGATAGCTTGTGGAGAGCTTCTGAAAAGCGAGATAGACTCTCAAAAAGTGATAGCTGAAAGTAGCATTGACAGCTTTTCCTTATACCCGAAAGTTGCCTTTTGTCTTTCCTTATTGAGATAGTCAACTTCAATGTGTCAAGAGCAGACTGGATTTATGTGTTCAAGAGTACTAAGAAACAGATAATTATTGTCAAAGGGATTTTCCCCTTTTACATGAAGGATAATAATTTGAACTTATTAAATTTTTACATTGCGCGCTTTGAACATTGTCCAGTAAAGTAAAGATAAACAATTACATTGGACTTTAATTTAAAAGCATGTATACTTTACTCTGATGAGTCTTTAGACTCAGATAAGTCAAGAAAAAGGTTCTTAGTCCACGAAGAACTTCGTCCATTTATCATTTACAGCAAAACGATGGACTGTGCGACAACGCTCAAGGTCTGATAAGTCTTTGGACTATGTATACCTGCACACTTAGGATAAATTTGTTAGACCATAACAGGTTTTGTTCATCTAATTTAGTCCTTAGTTAATCATCAAAATTTTATGGAGTTATTGATCATAACCATTTTGGTTCCAACATTCTCGATGCCTTGAAGAACTTGAGGAGTAGTTTCTGCTTGTCCCTCTGCATTTAAGGTAGAAACAACTTGCACCATTGTCAGTGAAGATGAGGGAAGAGCTTGATCACTAACTTCTGGAGGAATATGAGGCTCCAAAGTAGGATCCTCATGACTTTGTTCGACAAGGCTAACAGCTGTGTTCAAGTCGGTTGATTTCTGTTTAGCCAAGAATAAATGTCTAAAAGATGTCAACAGAGATATCAGTCTGAAAATTCTTGAGAGGAAGGATTATACCTCTGCAGACTGTCGGTTTGGTTCTTCTTGGTTTAATCCAACATTGGATTCTAAAGGATTTTCATAAACAACTCGTTTGACTTCAAAGTTTTTAGACAAAAATAAAAGTACAAGAAACCATGTTTGATGTAATACACAAAAGTACGGGTAAAGTCTTACCTTGGCAGGGTCAGACATGGTTATTGGTTCTGACTCGGTAGGTTTTTGCTTTGACACCGAGTAAGGAAAGTGGGATCTTTTTCCTCTGCAAAGAAAGAATGAAAGTTAGTCATAATAAAAGAAAGTTTGGCTGAATTAAGCAAGGTAAAAGCTCACTACTTTTAATTTCTCTGCTAAGGATGAGATTGACGACTCTATGATTTGAATTGATTTTTCAGAAGAAGGTTTAGGAATCTAATTTTTACAAGAGTGTTAAAGCCAATCATCAAGAAGAAGTAATAGTACGAGTTTCAGAAAATACCTTAGGTTTGGTAAAAGTGCCAGAAGTTAAGGAGCAATCAGTTTGCTTGCGCTTCTTATTAAGAGCAGGTTTCGACGAAGAAACATTGGCACTTGTATTGGGGTTTAGAGCCTTGGGAATAGCAGGAGGCTGTCTTTGGACTTTCTTTCCTTTTTTATTCTTCTTGGGAGAAATGTCCTCTTCTTCCTCTTCTTCTGCTTGCCTTTTATATTCCACAGATTCTTTTAGTGCAAGTGCTGTGAATAAACATCCTAGAAATTAGTCATAAGACAAAGTAGAGAGAATGAAAATTTATACATCAATACCTTGGGGCCATTCGGTGGTAGTCCATATGACCTGACGATATTGTTTGATCGACGAGATAAATTGATGAGTGAAGGTAACTCCCATTATTTTTGTAGTGGAAAGATTAATATTAGAACCCATTATGTCAAGAACAAGGAAGTTGCCAGCCTTGGTCAGTTTACCAAGAAATTCGTCGGCCAAACCAAAACGATCACAAGGAATTGATACTGGTTGTGGAAAAGGAGGTTTAGAAGGCTCAAGTCGAGAAGAGGGATTGTTTATCAAAAAATTCCAAAGATATAACACACATTTATCCTTATGTGCTTGTTTCAATTTGGCCACTACCTCTTCGACATGACGAACAATATATCGAGGAAATTTGAGATTCCACTTGATCTTATAAAAATTTTCAAAAGCTTGAATTTCTCTAATCTGCTCACCTTTGGTCTTCGACGAATGGTCTTGCTCATGCATGAATGAGACAAAATCCGTTCAATAAAAGTCTTGAGGTCTTTATGGTAAGGACCATAATAATGAATCCACCATTGGACAACACTAAAGTTAGAGAAGGAGCTCAACATGAATTTTGCTTTGCGCCTTTGATTCTTCTCACAGACACTGCAGAATTCCTCTGAGTTGTTGAAGTGTCCATTAACAAAAAGATCCTTGGCTTTATGAGAGAACGGATCTGAAATGGCTTGGCAAGAACCCAATTGCCAAGCAACATAGTTTGGTAGATGAAGTTGAAGGAATCCTTCTGATGAACCTGGGCTGCCGACTACCAACATTTGTTGGCAAAGGAAATTTGACCAAATGGATCTGTTGTCGAATGCGATCTAGGGGTCATCAAATAGGATTCGTCAGGTAAACCACCCAGGTCCTTCCTTCAAGATTTGCAAAAGGGGAAAATCTGATGGAATTGGAGTTGAAAGAAATAGAACTTTTTTTAAATGAAATGGATAAAATTTTCTTTGTCGAGTTTGCTTGGGTGGCTATAATGAATGTAGCACAGTTTAGGTCTTCAAATGCTATGAGAGAGCTTGTCGAAAACACGATTTGAGAGATGATATTCAAGAATGGAATCTATCCAGAGTTGGAGCAACCACATTGGACCACCAACATTAGACTTTTAAGTTTGGCTCCTGACGTTGTTAATAATCATACTAATGTTATGTTATAAGTTGGCTAAGAGTAATTGGCCTAAGGCCAACACTCGACCTTCGTGGCGCAAGTTATCTAGAGGGAGAAGAGCTTTAGACATTTGGATAGACTTGGTACCAAAACAATAAGCACAATAGCCAGAGAAAGAGAAAGGCTACATGTCCTGTGTCAGGGATTTCCTCTATTTTCTAATGGTGAAAAGCAATGAAATTTGAAAAAGCAGAACGAGAACCAGTTTACATGTCTACGATTTCTTTTGGTTCAAAGAGTGGAGTGAAGATTTCCCTATATGGTCGAAGACCAGTTATGGTGGCCACATTGAAGAGTGTCGGGCCCATCATGCCATAAGGAAATTGGAATGTATTGGTGGTTTTGTTCCAAAAGAATATGGATACACCTAACATGGAAGGCTCCATTTTTAGGATATGACAGGAGATTTGGATACAATCAAAAATCCCAACATTACTTGAAGTTGTCATACAATGGAGGAAATATAATACTTTGTCCAATCAAGGGTGTTGCTCCGACCGTGTAATCCACAGGATTCGACAACATAATCAGAAGGAAGCAATTATTGTCTAAGTGAGATTGGATAATATTAGTTGTCAAAGGTGTCATTTTAAAACGTGGCATAACTGCCACAAACGTGTCTAAATTTTAGGAAGCAGTTATTTTTATAGTTTGCTTATAAATATCAGTTCCCACGATGTACAAATGGTTGGTTTCTTGATACATAATCCTAACATCTCACTCAAGCAGACTGAAGGATTTGGCTCAAGTATGTCTTCCATTTACATTTCAGTCATTTAAGATTCAATTAAACATCATTAAACTTCATTTAATTCTCAGTCTTGTTCTATTAATTCCTTTACCTTCCTGCATTGCTTTTCGAACTTCATTTAAATTCCAGTTCTTTAATCTTTTACTCTTTACATTTCGCTGCATTTTACTGCTTTCATTTACTTACTAGTTCTTTACATGCTTTCTTTTACTCTTTTGTATTTACTTTCACTGCACTTTTAAACATTTTCTGCACTTATTTAAAGCCCTTGCATGTTTTGTTTCAAGTTCTTTTGTCAAGTTTGTTGACATTTGTCTTATTTCTTAAAGTTCATTTTGAAAACGAGATTATCACATAACTTTGAGTCTACATTTGACTGATTTTTACGAGTATTTTTTGTTGGTTAGACTTTACCAAAAATCACTGTAAACACACTCATACTTCTTACCACTAGTACAGAAAGCACTTTTTACATCGGTTAAAAAATACTTTTAACATCGGTTATAGTGGCGACATTAATTAAAGGGATGTTAAAAGTGTGACTTTTAACATCGGTTGTAAACCGATGTTAAAAGTTTAATTTTAACATCGGTTAATAAAAAACCAAATCTTAAAAGTGCACTTTAAACATCGGTTATATTAACACCCGATGTTAAAAGTGTGGTCTCAGTCAGAGATGTGCTCTGGTCAGTACACTTTTAACATCCATTGTATCTGAAACTGATGTTAAAAGTACTTATAACATCGGTTTTAGGAACACACGATGTTAAAAGTGTACTTTTAACGTCGGTTATTAGAACAACTGATGTTAAAATTAAATTTTTTTTTTAAATGGTGTGTTACATTTATAGTTCTTTCCCACCCTGCATATCAATCAGTATATCATCCACAATTCAGTACACAACATAATGCCCGAAACAGATTCAAACATGGAACTCATATAGATTGCTATTCCGGAATTACAATATTACAGTACTAGTTACACAAGTTCAGAATAATTAAACTATATTATATGACATTACATATATACAGTGTTATAAATGCAATAACCTAAAGTCCAAAATGTGTCACATGCAATACATACAAGTGCAAAAATCATATACAATCTACATTATGCTGCATAGTATACTCATAAAAAAAATTAGCAAAACGATCCCTCAGGTCTTTCATCTCTTCTTTATCAAGTGGAGTTTGATCGTCAAAAGCCTGCACAAGTTTAAATAAACTCAACATTAAATCATCAACCAAAATAAAATATAATTTAACTTGTGCAAAACTTTATATTTATTACCTGTTGCCATCCGTCAATAATAGTAGCGGAGACCACGTTCAACATATGTTTCATCACGTAGTATCCACACTCCCAGCCGCCAGCTTGTCTACGAGACTACAAGACAATTATCAAGTACAATACTAATATAATAATAATTACTGTTGTAATTTTTTTTGTAAGAAATAATAAACTACTTACGAGTGGGATAATCCATTCAGGCTTTCTTTTTGATTTGGATGGCCTACTTTTGCCATCTGCACAAGCCATGCTACTTGCAACCATAGCTCTATGATTAAAAATAATAATGTCAATTATGTTCATGTAATAAAGCAAAAGCAATTTGAATTACAAATTAAATTAAAGCTTACATGTCAATCGCGTCCTTCAATTCAGATGTCGGACTATAGTGCAACGAGCATAAGAAGACGACACGATGCTGGCTAGGATGAAGTATGAGCAACTCCCAATGACCACTCCTAAGTATTGGTGCTAGATAAATATCTTTCTTTGTTTGACCAAGTAGCTTCAGGATATATGTCTTCATCGCATCCCCATTAGTGCAGTAATTTCCCTGAATTACGCTTGGGTCCAAGAATCCATACGTATTCTGGTTGCCTCTTTCCATACATAAGCGATGAAGATACCTAAGATATTAGAATAAAATAATGTTAAATACCTAAGATGCATGTCAACAGTGTACTTACGTGCACCACATACTCAGAACGGTATTGGCTAGCCAATTACCAGGCAGGCATATGTCACCTATATCCTTCCCAGAGAAAAAAAAAAGGTTGGCAAGTCGCAAGCGCCTTCGTGTTCCAAGGGATTAGCATACTCTTTATCCGGCGCATCCGCTGCAAATGCGGCCAAAGGAGCTACATTCGATCTTAGCTTTTTATCAATGTTCTAAGCAACAAAGATAAGGCATTAGTTAAGTAATGTCATTTGTAAATAAATAAGACATAAGTAATTAAATGATTAATATGAAATTAATATGCATACCTGGGATAAAGGCATCTCAACTGGCTTATGTGCATCCTCACAGCTCCCCACGATGCTCACATGTTGAGAAGGTTGGCTCATTGGGCTTTGTTGGGAAATTGAACCTCCTAGATGACATCTCCTTTATGAATGGTTCCATAAGCTCCGGAAACATCTCTCTTTTAAGCTCCTTCTTAATGCTTTCTCGCTCGTGGCTGCTGATTCGGCTTCTAACAGGACTCGTCGTCCGTGATATTGCCAAATGCCCACTAGCCCTCCAACACCCTTTACAAAGCCAGGGTGGTCATCTTTACCTAGGGAAGTGCTCAGGATATCCTTACGTCCATGTTGAACGAATGATCCTTGCGAGCTTTGTTCCACCAGCGATGTTTACAAGGGGGAAATTCACAAAATATGTGTAAGATAGTGTTTACTTAACTGTATTAATTACAAGTAGAAGTAATCTATTAATTACTTACAATATTTTCAGCGACAATACGTGTGGGCTCGGCTTTAAAATCTCCTGATTTTGTCTTTCGAGCTTCCATCCATGTTTCATGGCGTTCGGGTGGAGATGGAGGATTAACAACTATTTCTCCATTGACTTCGGCTTCTCCATCAGCTCCACCTTCTTCTTGCTTCTTTTTGGCCTCTTCTTGCTTCTTTTTCATCTTCTCATCCATAATTTTCTAGCGAACCATACGACAGCCACCACGAGACATATGGTGTGGGTGTACATTATTTTTCTGGATTTCCTTGGCCTTTTTCCTTTTCTCCTGTTACAAATAACACGTACTCAATTCAATTAAATAAATAAATTAGATAGGCCTATTATAAAAAATATAACGGGAAACTAGCCAGAAAGGCAAGGTCTTGTCGGCTCACAACAAACCTATCCCACGTCTCCTTATCAATGAAAGAGTATGTGTCAAGTGGAGATTTGT
This sequence comes from Ammopiptanthus mongolicus, assembly GCA_039655645.1. Classification (NCBI taxonomy): domain Eukaryota; kingdom Viridiplantae; phylum Streptophyta; class Magnoliopsida; order Fabales; family Fabaceae; genus Ammopiptanthus; species Ammopiptanthus mongolicus. The sequence goes on from CM077351.1 coordinate 22,510,499, forward strand.
CGTCTTTCTTCTCAAAAATATATTTATTGCCCAAATAGGTCTTGAACCCCGTCCACCACTTCGCGGCAAAAGAAAGCCATTTCTTCTTACATTCAGGAGTATTCGGGACATCAAAGGTCAACTATAGTACAAAACAAAATGGAGGAAATATATTAGAGTATGATAATAATATAAGTAAATACAATTTAGATACAAATAGAGAGGATAAAAGTAAAATACCAAGATTGAAGACCAAATTTGATCCTTCACCATACTCGGTACCTGAGCCCATTCCTCAATCAGATTGCTAACCCTGTTTCGAGCTTCCAGGGCCACAAAATCGGTGAATTTGTCAGCATTCAACCCTATGGCCCCCCATATGTATCAAACTCAACCGGAAGCCTCTGATCACCGCAACGACTCAGGGCCAACGATCGTAACTTTGTGGCTGCTCTACCCCCTTTTTTTAGGGCGTGCACCACCTGACCCACTATGTGAAGGAGAAGGAGGAATGCCTGCTGGATCAGTCATGTATGCCTATTTAGACAAAAAGTAATAAATTAGGTCAGTATATAAGAATGGATAAATAAAAAAAAAGTCTACTATAACATGGATAAAAAAGCCTACTTTAACATGGATAAATGAAAATAAGTCTAACTTAACATGGAGAAATAAAAATAAGTCTACTTTAACATGGATAAATAAAAAAAGAATACTTTAATTTAAACATAACTTACACTATGGTCAAGTTTAGGTCAATATCCCGTCATGATGATCATCACGAGTGGCAAGTACATCGTCCACTACATTTTCCTCGATGAAAATAGGCATCTGTGTTGAGAAAGAAGGAGTTTCTAGAATATCAAGAGTTGAATCTTGATTTTCATGGATACCATTATGCATGCTTTTTCCTTGGAGAACAACCGACCACCTTTTTTTAGAAGGATCATGATATAAAACACTTGTTTTGCTTGGGAAGCCATGATGAAAGGCTCTTCCGTGTGACCTACTTTGTCAAGGTCTACCAATGTAAATCCTAATTCTTCAGTTTGCACACCACTGTTACTGTCAGCCCACTTACACTTAAAAACAGGCACTTGAAATTTAGTGTAATCGACCTCCCATATCTCTTCAATGACTCCAAAGTAAGATTTCGATGCCATAATGGGATTTGTATCTTTTGAACTAGAGAAGTGCATCGACTCAGATACGATCATAACCCCACTGTTTTGCATGGTACTCTTGTCATCTTGGGACTTTGTATAGAAGGAAAACATATTGATATCATATCCACTCCAACATATGACTTCAAGACGTGGCCCCTGTGCTAGCCATTGTAATGTATCGGAAGCAATATGATCATTTGTAATTTTTTCTTTAAACCAGGCTACGAAAGTCTTGTTATGATGGTTCAACAACCATTTTTCGTTCCTTCTAGGGTTTTCTTCCTTGACCTCTTGTTTGTGAGCACATAAGTAAGGTGCAACCTCATCAGTGTTATTCAAAATATGCAAATGGTCTTGAAACACTTCCTCCCGAGCCTTGCTATTAACCTTTATACCTCGTGTACCCTTACCGGCACATCTTCCCTCATGACGAGGCTTAGGAATCCCTATATCCTCCACTTCTGAAAGGTAGTCTTGACAAAACTCAATAGCTTTTTCTGCAACGTACCTTTGAACAATAGATGCTTGAGGACGGTGTGGATTCTTCACATACCCTTTCAAGATCTTCATGTATCACTCAATTGGGTACATCCACCTTAAATAAACGGGGCCACATAATCTAATCTCCCTCACTAGATGAACAATTAAGTGAACCATGATGTCAAAAATGAAGGAGGAAAATACATCTCCAATTGGCACAAGATTATAGCAGCCTCATCTTCCAACTTATCCTACTTCTGGGGGTCAATGACTTTGCTACATATAGCATTGAAGAATGAGCACAACCTAGTTATGACATGTCTAACATTTTTACAACACCTTTGCAGGAGGACCCTTTGTGATCACATCACAACTAGAATAACCATCCTTCACTTTGTACCGCGATACCCCACACTTGGGGCAGTCGTGCATCCCTTCATACACACCCCTGTATAGTATGCAATCATTAGGACATGCATGTATCTTCTTATACTCCATACCCATCGGACAGAGTATCTTCTTTGCCTCATAGTTACGATCTGGCAGTGTGTTGCCTTCTGGAAGCATGTTGTTCAACAACTCAAGCAATTCGGTGAAGCTTTTATCACTCCACCCATTTCTCGCCTTCACACTGAACAATTTTAAGACCGCCGACAACCTTGTATAAGTAGTGCACCCCGGATACAAAGGCGTATCCGCATCACTGCACAAAGTATCATACACACGTACTCGCTGAAATGACTCTTGTCCAATATCACGGATCATGTCCTCTAGTCGATCGTCCTCCATATCTACATCAACTTCTTCACTTTGGGACACACTTGACATGTTTAACAAGTCTTCACCATGCCATATCCATCTTGTATAACTCTTGCAAATCCCTTCACAAATAAGATGATCACGTATTTGCTTAACTTCACATTTCCTCATATTCAAACATCTAACACAAGGACAATTAAATCTTCCATTACTATCAAGAAGATTTCTTTGAGCAAATTCTAGAAACTCTTCCACTCCCTCCCGATACTCATCACTTGTGCGTTTACTAACCATCCAACTACGGTCCATATCCACGTTCTGTAGATATACACATATTTATACAATATGAGCACAAGAGGGGAGACTCTCAAAGAGCAGTATTTGAAATTATAGGCCTAAACCTTAAGTCCTATAATAGAAACTAAACCCCTCGACTATTGATCAAACCAATCCAGATGACCTAACTTTTTAAAAGAACCTAAACCCCTTGACTATTGAGATTATAAGCAAAGCCTAAAAGTCTATGCTCAATATGTAACATCAAAGTGTTTAAGTTTAAAAAAAAACTCAAAATGCATTTCATTATTTCATAAAATATTCAAATCATTAAAACAGAGACAATGCTAAACACTAACTAACAGATAAGGATTACCAAGCAGAAGGGGAGTTGGGACGGTTCAAATGCGGTGGTCAGTTGTAAAAGAGAGGGAGTTGGGGTGGTTCAGTTGCGATAGTTCAGCTGTAAATGGTTCTGAGCAAATATTAGCAAAAATTGTTTGTATTTAGCAAATGAGGGTTTGAGCAAATAAAAATAGGGAAGAGAGTTACGTACCTTTGCGAAGAGGAAGTTATGGTGGTGGTTCTACGGTGGCTCACAAACGGAGAAGAAGGAGGTCGGTGAAGAGAAGAGAAAAGTAGATTGCGGGAATGAGAACACTGTAATGTTGAAATGTAGGGCGCGAAACAGAGAAGGTTTGAGAAAGTTAACGTTATACATTTCAATAACTTTTAACATCGGTTTTTAGAAAAAACCGATGTTAAAATTTATTTTAACATCGGTTATATAAAAAACCAATATTAAAAAGTTACTTTTAACATCGGTTAACTAAGAACCGATATTAAAAAGTTAGCACCAGTAAATATGGAATGGAGGGAAGAAACTTTTAACATCGGTTTTACTAGAAACGGATGTTAAAAGTACATTTTAACATCAGGTTACTTATAACCGATGTTAAAAGTATACTCCATACGCTATTTATTTACAAGTTTGCCACCGCATCTATTTTTAACATCTGTTTTTCTTTAACAGATATTAAAAGCCTGACGTGAAAAGTCTATTTTTCACTAGTGTACCCACCTTGGGTTCCCTTCAAACATGTTTACTTTAGTTTGAACATCATCAAACTTTTGGACTGTAGTTACTTCTAAAAACTCGTTATTTAACCTTGAAACTTAATTTGATTCTCTTTTTATGTATAGGAAAAATAGAACAATAACTGGATTGAGCCTTTGAAAATAATTATTAAATTAAGTTTATCTTGTGAGTAAATAAGAAGTATTTAAATCAAGTGATGAGCTAAGAAAATAATACATGTATGCTTATTTACTTATTTTAGAGTTGTTTGATATTATGGAGGGAATAAAAAAAAACGGAAAGGAATATGATAGAAAAGAAAAAGAGAAGTAGACGGGTATCCCTGTCCTTATTTGACATCAACCAATAAAAAAAATAATAGAAACAAATAAAAATAAATATGAAATTAATTTACTGTCCTATGATGTATTTGCTTTTTCTTCTTTAGTTTTGATGTAAATGTGTAAATTGGGAAAACAAAATTTTATTAGCTCCAAAATAGTTTTCTCGTGAATGAAAAAGATGTGAGAGTGTGAGACTCACGTAATATCCATTTGAATCACTTCCATTCTCTCCTAAAAGTTGGAAACAAATGAGAAAGAAAAAAAACATGTCTTAAGCTCTTCTTTTTTCTTTCCATTTGAAAAGGGCTACACGACACATGAGTGGGATTCTCTAAAAAGCCAAGGTACTGCAGCCCAGGAATAAAAACGTCGTCTAGGCTTTCCTTGTTGCTCTAATCTCTCCGACGCCTAGGACGTTGTCTCGGCCAAGAGCCATACTAGATCACAGCTTCTTCTTGAGCAATTCGTGTGACAACATCAGGATCTCGTCGAAAGACCTCCTCCGCCTATCTCTCCCGCAAGACAACATTAAAGATAAATTCACTTAACCACGTTAGAAAAGTTTTTCCCTTTGAATAATTCAAAATTGTTGGCCATAAAACCACCACTCAAAAAAGAAGTGAATTGAATGATTATAAAAATTAAAATAACTTCGAGAAATTATGTATTTTGATCCACAAAATAAATCGATGTAGCGGATTAAGTTTAACAAGGATTCAAATAATGAAGATTAGTTAAATATAATTTGGGTTAGAAGAGAATCAAGCAAATAAGTTATATATCAATTTTTTAATCATCAAAGTACCAAGTAAAGCAACAATATGACAAAAATATGTAATAAACAATGTAGGAAATATAGAAAATAAAGAGTTTAGGGAAGAGAGAAATAAATTCAAGAATTTATTCTGGTTTGGTCACCAATAACTTATGACTTGTATACGTAAGTCGTGAAGTTGATCACTTAACATTTTCACTAATTTTTCAAGCTTCAATAGGTGCTTGAAACCTTTACAAATAAGAGCAGTCCCCACACTTTGTGGGACACCTCATCCTAGCATTTAAGCCTCACAACCTTGAAGGGATACCTCACTTTTTACAACTTGAGGGATATATACCCCACCCTCTTTATAATTAGAGCACCATTCACAATGCTAGGATATTTTACCCTTTATGCAAGAGCCTCAATAATATCCAAGGGATACCTCATCCTTTACAATATGATGGATACCTCACCCTCTTTTCAACAAACGAAGGATTCTGAAAGTATGATTTAATAATGATTGACTCCAATTAGACTGACATGCATATAGGATTTTTATAGACACATATCCAACTATGATCTTAATAAATTACTATTAAATATGTTTTATAAATAATGTAATATATAGTACATTTATCAATATGCGTTTGATTTGAGAAAACATCTTTTATTTTCATTTTCCTATATAAATATTTAAGTTTTCATTATTTCTTATATAAATTGTAACACCTAGATTTTTACTGCTTTCTAAGATCGGTAATTTATATAAATAAGTTTATATTTTATTTAGAAATTTTTTTTAAATAAACCAAAACCAAAACCATATCCATACTCTACTTTATTGAAGAGAGTTATGGTTAAATTGTAGGTCAAAAATTCAGACGAAAATCGATCTATGTCTTTACTGATAGTAAAATTTTACTTGTCAGAAAACCTAATTTTGACTTGTAAACGAAACGGTTAGGTTTTAAATCGAATTTCCAACGACTTTGGTTATTTTGAAATTTTTCACTAAAAAGTGAAATAATAATATATATTATTCGGGCGATATATTAAATTAGGCGAACAACGGAGCTTAATACGGGATTATCGGGACCCGCTAACGGATAAATACCAAGTCACTTCAAAGACAACTCATCTAGGCGAGCCATGTAGGTGACTCACCAATGTCATGATGACTTTAGAGGTTCTATGACCTTTATGTCCTTAGCCTTTTGTTAAATGTCAATTTGGTCCCTATTTGATTTTACTCTTTTGTCCCTAAATGAACAAGTTTGGGCCCTCCTTGCCCTTGAGGCTCACGCCCAAAAACACCCCACCCTAGGCCATTTATTCATCTTTTCTAACTCCATCATCTTCTCTAAAGTTCTCTCATTTTTCTCAAAGTGACCATAAGCAAATTTGTGAAGAATTTGCTTGATTTCTTGCCATTTTCCATCATCCAAGAGGTATACCTTACTCCCCTTGATCAATAAACTCTATTTTCTTCATTAGTTTTCTTGATTCAAGGCCATGATCATCATGTTCCATTTCTAGTGTTTTATGTTCAAAAATTTCTAGAAAATCATAGAAAAATCTTATGATCATGAAACCAATTTCTATGAACTCATAAGAGCATGAATCAAACTAAAATTTCTTCCCTATTTTCCTTCATAAGGCCGAAACCCTAACTTGTGAGGGTGGAGGAATTTGGTTTCAATTTTTAGAAAGTGACAACGGATTTCATCTTTCTATTACCTATATGTATTGAATCCAAGAGATTGAAGCAAAATAAAATCCATACCCTATTTTTCTATCAGATGCCCGAACCTACACCATTTTGGGTTGGCAAGTTTTTTTCCAAAGATTAACTTGTACTATGTTGTTTGGTGAAGGACTTGTTGAGTAATTTTAGTTTGGTGAATTGTGGAGAACGCCGAGTTTGGGAGGATCATTTCAGACGGAAAATTAATACTCTGAGGTAAGGGAAGATTACCTCCAATGAGTTTGATGGCCTCATAAGATTGTTTGGTGGATGATTGTGATTGTGTTATTTGGAGTGATGTCGATGATTCCCTTATGAATGTATTATGTGTTGTGTATATTCTTAATTTATTTGGTGAATATGTGATTGGATGTTTGAAAATAAATTGTGACATTGTTGCCTTGGATGAGATATATGTATATGATGTTGGTTTAAGATTTGATGCCTATATGTGTATCTTGGATTATGATTTTTGACTGGATTGGTTGAGAGTATAGCATCGGCTATAGCTTGATAATGAAGATTAAGCCGCTTAAAAGTCTTAATCAAAGATTTAAAAATGTTTTGGTTTTAAAGATGAAAAGCTTTTAAGTTAAATGGTATAATGACCAATTTTACTAAAAAGCCACTAAGTTAAGAACTCAAGAAAGAACTTCGAATAAGACTTAGGAAGTTGAGAGCTAGTGAGGAAAATAGTGAGAAGTTGTTTTATCATTATCTTCTAAAAAAAAAGTCTTGAAAATATTTAGTTTTGTCAAAGAAAGAATCTTCTCAAAGTGTTTGACTTTTCAAAGAGAAAAGGTCCCTTCCTTCAAAGTTTGCTCAAATGAAAATCTTTAGAAAAAGTTTTAAATAATGGAAACCTCTAGAAAAGGCTTTTCAAGTCAAAATCCTTTTGAAAATGAATTTTTGAGGATTTAAGCTTTTAGAAATAGCTTTGTAAAGAAAATATTTTTGTTGAATTAAATTTTAGAGAGAAATGATTTTTGGTTTATACCAAAGAGATTTTTGAGTTTTGTTTCAAGTTTTGATCAACGAAAACGAAACTTTAATGAAATTGGTGATTACCCTTTCACATTGTGAAGCACATGAACCTAGTGATCGAGATGTCGGGCTAAAGTTCTGTGAATTGAGTACCCGGACTACATGTCCAGTGTTTTGGAATGAACGGACCTAATGTCTTATATGTGAGTCTAGTGTCCGCGATGTCGGCCTAGTACTTCGTGGATTGAGAACTCGGACTACGTGTTCTGTGTTTTGAATGAACGGGCTAAATGTCCTTTAAAATGAGTCATGAGCTGTGTGCCTTGACAAGAAAGAATGAACGGAAAAGAAAACGAACATGAATCGACAGATGTGCCATAAAATCGAGCAACAATCCAATGTGGTTGAGAATATGAGCCAGTTAAGACCACTAGGTCTATAGGGACATCTTGTGTTCGAAACTCCACAAAAGGTTGAGGCATCGCGACCCCGTGCCGTGGAAATAGGCTGCCAAACACGGATGAACTCGATCAGAGACTGGATTATTTCATGATATGGTTGAGACTTGATACCCTTGAACAATTGGAGTTCGGACCTAAATTTGAGAGGCCGACTCATGAGAACAATTGTGTTATGGGAGTGTTACGGCCTATCACTCGATGAAGGGAATTTAGGAATCCCTAGAGAACATGAACTAAAAAGATGATATTGGAGTCGCATGCATTATTATAACTCATGATGATGTTTAAGATATTATGTTATACGGATATTTGATAATACAACTGTATTCATATGTGAATGTATGTTTTGTGTGTCGCTTGGGCGGCTATCGTGATAAACTTGTGAACGATTATCTGACCCGTGCCATGTATATGTTGGACACCCTATTGTGCATTTGGATACCCTATAGATTGAGTTTCTTGATGTCAACGACGAAGATGTGTGGACTGTTGAAGACGAGGCTCAATCTGATTGGTACGATGTATGCTAAGTAGTATGCTCTCTTATCCTTAGAGTTCTTTTATCAGACCAGCTCTTAGGATTTTGATGTTTAAGTTGTTGGGAACCGGGGATCCCGTTTATACTGCACATGTCTCCACATCATGGTATGATATTGTCCATTTTGGGCTTTCACCCTCATGGATTTGCTTTTGGACACCACCCAAAAGGCCTCATACCAATGGAGACATTTCTCGTGCTTATAAACCCAAGTACCTTCCCTTGTTTGAGCAATTTGGGACTTGTTTGTACCTCAACAATCCTCCCCTCAAACAAAGGACCATGGTTCATCCCCCATCCAGCGCGAAAGCCTTCGAGTATTTAGCCTGTTGATACCAACAACTATTCCCATACTCGCCCAAGCCGTTTATACCAACGGCTCTGATACCACTTGTTGGGAACCGAAGATCCTGTTTATACCGCACATGTCTCCACACCATGGTATGATATTGTCCACTTTGGGCTTTCACCCTCATGGATTTGCTTTTATACACCACCGAAAAGGCCTCATACCAATGGAGACATTTTCCGTGCTTATAAACCCAAGTATCTTCCCTTGTTTGAACGATGTGGGACTTGTTTGTAACTCAACATAAGTCGGGTTTTTCGACTGTGGCTAAGTATGTTGTGTATTAAGATATTGAAAAGATGTACGCCTTATGACGAAGTTGAATTACTTTCATAGATGACGAGCTTCAATTTGTTTTCATCTGGTTGTAAAATTTCCTTTTGGTATCAGATTTTCGCAACTACTCTATTGAGTAATTTTCAAAAATGTTTTAATTAACCAAAAAAAACTTGGGATACGAAATGTGACACCGAGTGGGTGGTACATAAATTTTTGAAAACAGAAAACATAATAACAAAATATGACATTTTTTTTAATTATTAATGAAAAGAAATAATGAAAAATAGAAAATATTTTTGCAAACTAAGCATATCATTAATTTTTCATTTAATATTCTCTTTATTGAGTATTAAAAAAAATTAGTCGAAAATTTTATACAGCAAAACTCTTTTTTTATCTATCATAGAAGTCAATACTAACCTACACATTATATTTAATAATCATTAGCTTTGACAGCTGACCTTCGTCCTTCTCTCAAGCCTATTATTAATGGTCATCTAAACTGTAAAGAACTAAACTTTTTCCAGTACAAAGGAAGATAAGGACGTGTCCATGGAAAAATACCATTTGTTACAAACAATTGAGATACTCTTGAGTTTTGACGAGTGACGACCCTCGATTAGTGAACGTGTGTGAGTCGCACGCAACCAATTTTGGAGCTCGAGGTTTGAATCACTATGATGGGTCATATTTGAAGCTTAATTGGCATAAGCTGCAGAAAAATACAAAAAATAAACTAGCATTTGGCAATGTTCAATTTATCAATCAGAAATGTTATTTTGACACTGCTTTTGGACACCTATGGTACAAAGCAAAACAAGAGCAGAAAGAGACGTCAAATACAAATCAAAAGATAGGGACAGACATCCTCCAAAATTCTCTCCCAAAATTCTCCCGCGCTCTCAACCTTGTCTCCCTCCCTCTGAATCTCGTCTCTCAACCTCGTCCCCTCGTCACCATACCTCGGTTCCCTCCTTCTCCCTCCTACTCAACCTCGTCTCCCTCGCTCTCCCTCCACGGTCCCAATCTTCTTCCCCTCGTCTCCCTCGTTCTCCCATGGCGTGTCTGAACGACCTCTTGGGGCCATTGTTGAAGACGGTGGTGCCATTGTTGAAGACAGTGGTGACGAGAACGGTGAAATACGGTGGTCTGCCCAAGCTGTCTCTTTCCCCTTCCTCACACGGTGAAATACGGTGGTGTGCCCAAGCTTCTTCAGCTCCTGCGCTGCCTCTGAACGGTGGTGCCATTGTTTGAGACAGTGGTGACGAGAACGGTGGCAGCCAGCTTCCTGAAAGGCTTGAAGCAAGGTATTTTTTTGTGGACTGAAGATTGTGCTTTATTTTCATTGGTTGAATGGTTGGGATTTGGGAAGTGGGGTTGTTGCAGTTACTTCTATATCTGGGAAGTGGGGTTGTTAGTTTTTGATAGATAATCTGAATTTGACTGTGAAAATGTTGTTTGAAATGAAAAAAATAGCTCATTTCGTAGCTATAATTTCCTATCTCACTGTCACTGCTGTCATTGTGCTTGTGGAACTAGTCAATAAACCCAAATTAACAGCTGAATCTGGACCTGAAATCAGAATTTACTAAGCCCTACAAGATAGAAGGTAGGTTTATATGCTGAAAGAGCACACGACAGTGAACTCAACACAATGTTTAGTACCTAGAGATGCCTCTTCTACTAATTGCTAATTGCTATAAAGCTGCAGCATAAAAGGTTTCAAAGGAAGATTCAAATCAATTTTTGAAAGAGTATATTATTTCTGTGCATGCACTTTTTCTGAACTCAAACTTTTCTCTTCTTTCACCCTTCTTTTCCAAAATCAAAACCCCAGTTAATCATAATACAACCATAAACAATTCTTTTCTTTTACTGAAAATGGAATTTGACATTTGAATTGCTTTATCTCTTAGTTTTTTTAGTTCAAATGGCATGGATATATACATGTTGGACTGATTTGGTGCAATTCACTTTTCAATTTGATATGTCCATATTGGATTTTTTGCTGGAACTGTGTAATTTGTTGGTATGGTTGTTGACAACATGTATTTCGTAAATTTGCAGGTGCTCTGGTTCAAGAATGGAAGGAACAAATGTAAGGAATATATTAACTATTTGCATTTGCATGAATGCTATCGATTTATTAATGACATGAACTTTATTGATACTTCGCAGATACGTTTGAGGCATGCATGTACACCAAAATGGTTGCTTCAAGTTAATGAGAAGCTGACACATGAACAGAAAAATCAAATTGAGGTCACCCCATTCAAGTGGGTTCTAAACATTCCCACTAAATTGGAAATTTCTGGTAACATGTTACATGAACTAGTGACTAGATGGGATGAGCGGAGCGGGGGTTTTAGAGTTAGGGGCTGGGTGGTTCCTTTTATGCCAATTGATGTTTGCCTTGCAATAGGACTCCCGGTGGTTGGTGGTGAGCGGGTGCGCGTTGATGACGATGTTAACTGTTATACATCATCTTTGTTCGGAGAGTCTAAAGTAACCATTGATGAAATTTTACCGAGGCTTGATTTGTTTGAGGAGGAAGTGGGTGATTTTTGTAGGATGTACATTCTCCTTGCATTTGGAGAGTTTTACTTTCCAAGATCAGGGAGACTGTTATTTACTGGCTGTATTAAATTGCTAGATGACCTAGAGTCCTTAAATAGCTTCAATTGGGGTCTAGCGATTTATGATTTCTTGGTTGACAGTTTGACCAAAACTGCTTGTGCTGTCAAAGAGGGGAAAAATCTTAGCCAGATACATATATGTGGATGTGCAGCTATCCTGCAGGTATTTATTTGGTCATGTGTTATAGCAACATCGTTCATTCTCTTTACATAAATTTACAGGTATTATGTATGTTATTCTTTGTTGCAGATCTAGGTCATGAACCACCTGTCGGTGGGGGGAAACACCTAGCAATCCGGTTGGGTTTCCTTTCCCACGGTTTTTGAACTGGAAAATTCTGCGGTTGACCAAAAAAAGAATAAAGGAAGCATTTGAAAAAAACTTGGTAAGTATCGATGTCAGTTGTTTGTAAAACATGTTGAAATTCAAATACAATGTGTATTTGATGTGATTCTTGTGTTAGCAGGTAACTCTAGGGGTAACCGCAACAAATGAGGAGCTTAAGTTTCAAATGGTCAGGGATGCCTTGCATCAAGCTGAAGGCCAGTTTGTGGGTATTACCGAGAATCAGCAATTCGTGGTGGAGTTGAGGCAGTGCCGAGAGAGGATTACGAGTCTCGAGGAAGAAGTTAGGGTGCTTAAAGATGCAGAGCTTCAATGCCAATCAACAGCCGAGCAATACAGATAAGGGAGGTTCTTTTCATGCATCTCCCGTGTGTCAATCTCCTCACACTAATATTTTTGCTAGTGTGGAAGGATGTTCGGATGTTGAAAGAGGCACGTGGTTACTAAACGAGCATTAATTTTCCATTTTTGTTTTTCAAGTATTTATGCTCGTTGCCTTGATGAAAGCACATTGATAAACTTTTCTATGCAGGTGAATTACTGCTAAGCACTCCTCAGGAGTATGCTGGTTATGGTGTTAATGATCCTACGACAGTTATGGTTGGTGGGCTAGAGGAAGTAAACAATGAAGATGGTGTTGGTAAGTACTGTATGTTAGAGGAACATAACATTATGGTTAGTGTCTTGCATTGGATTTTGTTTGAACCTCTCATTTGCGTAAGGCCGCTTGCTTAATTTTTACTACGAACACTGTAGAAATTGGAATTGTCAATGTTATTAAGCTTTATGCATATTGCAACTTAAAATCCCGTTTTTTAATATCTAACATTTGGATCATTGTTAACAGGTGAACATAATGTGGATGGTGGTGCCAGGGCTACCTCAAACATCATAACAAGAATGAAGGAAAATCCAAGAAAGCGAGTCCCAAGTGTCTCAATGCGTACTCTATTTAAGGCTACGTATGTGAGAAAAAGAAAAGGGCAATGAGGAGAAGTTTGTGGATGGGTTTAGGAAATATGTGAAGGCTGGTTAAGTGTCATTTTTTGGGGGGTTGTTTAGAACAATTGTGTAATATTGTATATGGTAGATATGAATCACAAAGTTGACGTAACTCGTTTAAATCTTTTTGGCCTGATTGTATATGGTAAATATGAACCACAAAGGTCATATGACTCTTATTTATATCTTTTCCAGATGTTTTGAACAGTTAATGGTATGAATGAATGAAGATATTATCATCATATTTGTGTAAGTTCATTCCATCCAACTTTGGTTAATAGGTTGACATTTGTGGTAAAAAATGTGTTGCAGATGGTTAATGGCCACACTTGTAATATGGAAGTATCCCATTTGTGGTGATAGTGTTGGGAAAAATTTTCCAAGTATCATGATAAGCCATTAACCAACAAATGAACTAAGTTAACCAAACTTTTACAAAGCATTAACCAGATTTTTTAAGAGTTGTGAATTTTACTCAAGTATCTGGACATGCCATTTACCAAAGAATCAACTATATTAACCAAACTTTTACAAGGCATTAACCAAACTTTTTATGGGTTGGGAAAAATTTACTTAAGCATATGGACACGCCATTAACCAAAGAATGGATTATAATAACCAAACTTTTACACAGCATTAACCTGTCTGAAGCTGAAGATCTTCACCCGTCTGATGTCTATCAGACGGGTGAAGAAATGTTCACCCATCTAAGGGTGAAGATCTTCACCCGCCTGATGACTGTCAGACGGGTGATTGACCTGTCTGATGACTATCAGACGGGTGTCAGACAGGTGAAGAAATGCTGAAGATCTTCACCCGTCTGATGTCTATTAAACGGGTGAAGAAATGTTCACCTGTCTGATACATTTCTTCACCCGTCTGATGTCTATCAGACTGGTGAAGAAATGTTCACCCGTCTGAGGGTGAAGATCTTCACCCGTCTGATGACTATCAGACGGGTGAAGAAATGTTCACCTGTCTGATACATTTCTTCACCCGTCTGAGGGTGAAGGTTTTCACCCGTCTGATGGTGAAGAAATGCTAAAGATCTGATTTTGAACTTATCTAGTTCAAATGAACGAAGGATTGGGGGGGTCTGGCCTTATTTGATTCATTTTTTTTATTATTGCTAATTTATTACTATTAATTATTATCTATAATAAAAAATAAAAAATTATTTCGATTATTATTATATATTAGATATATTCGAAATAATATCAGACGGGTGATTCACCCATCTGATGACTATCAGACAGGTGTCAGACGGGTGAAGAAATGTTCACCCGTCTGATACATTTCTTCACCCGTCTGCTATGACAAACATGTTGCCTCCCAAAAACGAGTGTTTCTTGTGGAGCCAGGGTGTTCCAATTCTGGGTAATTGACCAAACTGACCCACTTTTAGAAACTATTTACCAATATAACCTTGTTTTGAATCTATTTACCAAACTAACCCACTTTTTGCCAACCTGTCTGATGACTAATCACCCGTCTGAAGCTGAAGATCTTCACCCTCAGACGGGTGAAGATCTTCACCCTCAGTCATGAATTATATTAACCAAAGAATGAACTATATTAACCAAACTTTTACAAGGCATTAACCAAACTTGGTATGAGTTGTGAAAATAGTATCTGGACATGCCATTAACCAAATAATGAACTATATCAACCAAACTTTTACAAGGCATTAACCGAAGTTTTTAATAGACGCGAATTAAGCATCTAGACATGTCATTAACCAAAGAATGAACTATATTAACCAAACTTTTACAAGGCATTAACCAAACTTTGTATGAGTTGTGAAAATAGTATCTGGACATGCCATTAACCAAAGAATGAACTATATTAACCAAACTTTTACAAGGCATTAACCTGACTGAAGCTGAATAATGGAATCATATCTATAATATACACCAAAATAATGGAATCATTTACAACGTTCTATCATTTACATAGACTCATACACCAAAATAATATCCTGATTGGTCATGCGCGAAGTTCTATATCTATATCATATACACCAAAAAATATCAGCAAGGCCTTTACAAAGCATAAGCTTGTTTTGTTGTGCAAACATGTCATTCAAAAAGCGACAAACGTGATTTCAAGACAACCATCCTGCATCACCAACAAATACTCATTAGTAAGGAGCTGGGCACAAAACAATGGACCGTGATGTTAATGAGTACACCATACCATCAGCAAAAATTGTCTTCGTAATCTTCCAACTCGTGATCTTCCAACTAGTATAAATATGTGACAACCTTTCACAAAATACATCTATCACTATGAGGTACTAAAAAGGGCAAAAAGTGCCTAATCTTCGAAGGTATCCTCGACGAAGAAATTGTCACAACTTTGTACTGAACTGCGAGGATCCCGTGAAGTCTATTTCGGACGTTGTCAAAAGATCCATGAATGATAGATTACTTCCAACCTGGACAGCACCATATAAGAATCTAAAATAAAAGAAAATGAGCTAATAAATGACAGGGCATGAAAGATCCATGCTTGCGTAGAATGAGCTAATATCTGAGGAACCCAACGATTGTCTTCAAAAACGGAAACTGAAGCATCTGAATTCATATAAACACCTCTCGACTGTATAGAAAAAGGTTAACTAATCAAATAAAGTCTCAGCTTGTCTTCAACAACTAGTGCATAAGTTATCTAAAAACTCTATAACATAACACATAAATCCATAAATACATATAAATTTAGCCCACTACACACCAAACCAAACATTTTATACATTTAGTACAATCTTATAATGGAGATGAACCACGGTACTCGCATCCGGCAAATCTCCACCAGCCACAACCTCAATAGATGATTCTACACAGATGTTGGCTTCCATCTGATTGCTCAATCTTCCCATATTATCCTCCTACACATTTGGACCAAAAAATAGGTAAGATGCAATAATTATGTCAGAAAGGTATACTTGGAATTGTAAAAGAATTGACAGTTTCTGATAGAAAATCCATACCTTAGTAGTCTCATTGTCATCACTTTGCTTGGTTCGCTTCCTGGCCCTCTTAACAACCTTTTCAACTACCAATATTTTTCTCTTTGATGGAGGACGACCTTTATGTTTGACCCGCAATGGACTGTGGATTTCAGAAGCTTTGTTTGGATTTGAGTCAGCATTGGAACTCCTTTTAACATTGTTCGTTGTAGCATCCATGGTGGGAAAATTAGATTTAAATTCATGTAATATTTCATGGAGTGCGTTGGTTGCATCTTCAGAATCTACGGCTACTTCAGCAACCTCATGGAAATGCTTGCACAATTTGTCAAATCTGTCCATCTGTGGGTTCAATTCCGTCACACCATAACTGCTCTTAATATATGCATGCCTCCTTTTAATATTTTTCTTCCATCTTGCTAAAAACGTACTTCTCCGGCACAGTTTTAAGCCTCTCTTGGGTACACACACATAGGGCATGGCGACACAAAATACCTCTAAACTCAAACAACGAGCATTCACAGCACAGCTCATGGTTGTCACGATTAAAGACAACTTTAAAGACACATTCTTTTGGCCTTTCTCCAAATACCACCTCCTCCAACACATCATAAATAGCAAGGCAACCCTCCACGGTCTTCAAGAAGTAAGCACAATTAATTTTACCTCTAAATTTAGCTTGAACCTCCTTAAACTTGGCATGAGTGTACTCGCCTTGAAATTGCTTTTCAGTCGACGAGTTTGACCCGCAGGGAATTGTTGTCTCCATGCATTGAAAATCAACTTGAAATTCCTTTTCCGCTCTACTCTTGAGAGCATTATCGTACTGCTTTACAAACTGGTTCAGACTTGTTGTTGAATTGATATATCCATCAAAGAAAGCATGTATGCTCTCGCTTCGCTGCGTTGTTGACATACCTGTCCAAGTACATACGAGTGATTAACATTAACCAGTATATGAACAGAAGTAACCAAATAATTGCAAGTGATTAACCATATATTATAATGGGAGTGGAAAACTTCTGGATTTTCTTCCATTAACCAAATAATGAACACCATTAACCACATATTTACAAGTCATTAACCATATATGAAAAATGCTGTCAAAAACTTAGATATATCACAATGACCCATTAAGTAGATAATCAACAGGATTAAGTATACATACCTGCCCAAAAATATTTCTTCAGCATGGTTGGTGCCCATCTATGACGTTCCTTGTACAACCCACTCAATCAGTCATTCTGTCCAAGCTCAAATTGGTCAATGAAGCAAGACCATTTGTCTTCAAAATCGGCTGCTGTGATTGTATCATAAACCATTGCTTTCATTGCAGACTTAATCGCCTTGTATTCACCATGTCCGCTTAGCTTTTCAGGAATTTTTTTCATTATATGCCACAAGCACCACCTATGACGAGTTGTAGGGAAGACTAACTCAATGGCATTTTTCATAGCCTTGCATTGGTCGGTGATAATACCCTCGGGGGCTTTTCCCAGCATACAACGAAGCCATGATTGAAAAAGCCAGACAAATGACTCTGTGTCTTCAGCAGAAACCAGACCACATCCAAGTAATGTTGATTGACCATGATGATTCACACCGACAAACGCAGCAAAAGGCATGTCATATTTATTGGTCAAATATGTCGTGTCAAAAGTTACAACATCTCCAAAATATTCATAAGCAGCTCTACTTCTTGCATCAGCCCAAAACACATTTCTTATATGAAATTCATCATCCAAATCTATGTCATAGAAGAAATTTGTATTTTGTTCCCTCATTTGGCAAAAATAACTTATCAAGGCCTGCGCATCGCCATCTTTCCCAATCGCGCGCCTTTCTTTGTGGACATAATTCCTCACGTCTCTTTCACAAAATGGTATATTTTCATGCCCTCCTGCATCTGTAACAAGAGATTGGAAAGTCTTATTGATCCTCACTCCTGCTTCATCATTGATTTGAATTGTTCTCTTTACATGGAGGTTGATTTTCTTGTTAGCCTTGAATAACCTTACCTTTGTAGAGCTGACCTCGTGAGAATGGTCGGGTTCAAATTTTGTAACGTTCCACAGTCCATCTTCATCCAACTTAATAATAATCTTTGCAGGACAATTTTGCGCCTTAGTCGGAAGTGTCTTCAACGTACATGGAATTTTCGACACATGAGACCCTCCTCTTGAGCATGCTAGAATTAAGTAGCAGAGGTTCCCATCATCTCCTCTTTTTGATGTTCTAATCTTCCACCCAAAACCCTTTCTTGAAGCGTACTCTCCATAAAATGTTTTAGCCTCATCTATGCAAGAAAAACACATCCTTGTTGCAGGCTCCCAACTTGCGTGATCATCATTATTATTGTCAGCTCCAATAGATTCACCATCAACACTATCGCAATCCACGAAATTATTTGAACTATCCATGAATTTCCAATTTTCGGTGCCACACCAACATTGCACAAAATAACCCAATTAGATCTATTATAGGTTATGTTACAATAATAGGGATTTAGAAGCTTATTTCATAAAAAAGGGTTGTAAATTTAAAAATCACAACAAAAATACATAATGGCATGTCTGGATAAATTTCACAACTCTTATAAACTCCGGTTAATGCTTTGTAAAAGTTTGGTTAATATAGTTAATTCTTTGGTTAATGAATTGTCCAGATAAATTCTTCACAAGTCATAAAAACTCAGGGTAATACTTTCAAGAGGTTTATCTCAGTAACGATATTCGCAGTACATTATTAAACATAATCTCAATAAACATGCTTGACAGCAGTGATAGTGAGATAGAAAATTATACCTACAAAATGTGCTATTTTTTTCATTTCAAACAACATTTTCACAGTCAAATCCAGATTATCTATCAAAAACCAACAACCCCACTTCCCAGATATAGAAGTAACTGCAACAACCCCACTTCCCAAATCCCAACCATTCAACCAATGAAAATAAAGCACAATCTTCAGTCCACAAAAAAATACCTTGCTTCAAGCCTTTCAGGAAGTTGGCTGCCACCGTTCTCGTCACCACTGTCTCAAACAATGACACCACCGTTCAGAGGCAGCGCAGGAGCTGAAGAAGCTTAGGCACCACCGTATTTCACCGTGTGAGGAAGGGGAAAGAGACAGCTTGGGCAGTCCACCGTATTTCACCGTTCTTGTCACCACCGTCTTCAACAATGGCACCACCGTCTTCAACAATGGCCCCACGAGGTCGTTCAGACACGCCGTGGGAGAACGAGGGAGACGAGGGGGAGAAGATTGGGACCGTGGAGGGAGAGCGAGGGAGACGAGGTTGAGTAGGAGGGAGAAGGAGGGAACCGAGGTATGGTGACGAGGGGACGAGGTTGAGAGACGAGATTCAGAGGGAGGGAGACAAGGTTGAGAGTGCGGGAGAATTTTGGAGGATGTCTATCCCTATCTTTTGATTTGTATTTGACGTCTCTTTCTGCTCTTGTTTTGCTTTGTATTTGACACTGTACACCTACGGTGTCAACCGTAGGTGTCCAAAAGCAGTGTCAAAATAACATTTCTGATTTATCAATATAGGACAATATATGTACAAAAATTAAACCATGCAGCTTTTATGACCGCTGGTTTAATGAGCAGTTTTTGCAGAGATCCACGATTTTGGAAAAATAATATAAACAGCACAACTACAACAAGAAATGTATATCGTTTTGTTGGGAATAAATGTATACCGTTTTGTTGGGAATCAGGGATCCCATTTATATCGCACATGTCTCTACATCATGGTATGATATTGTCCACTTTGGGCTTATACCCTCATGGATTTGTTTTTGGACATTAACCAAAATGTCTCATACCAATGGAGACATTTCCAGTGCTTATAAACCCAAGTACCTACCCTTGTTTGAACAATGTGGGACTTGTTTTTACCTCAACAATCCTCCCCTCAAACAAAGGACCATGGTTCATCCCCATCCAGCACGGAAGCCTTCGAGTATTTAGCCTGTTTATACCAACAGCTATTCTCATACTCGCCCAAGCCGTTTATATCAACGGCTCTGATACCAGTTGTTGGGAACCGAGGATCCCGTTTATACCGCACATGTCTCCACACCATGGTATGATATTGTCCACTTTGGGCTTTCACCCTCATGGATTTGCTTTTGGACACCACCCAAAAGGCCTCATACCAATGGAGACATTCCTGTGCTTATAAACTCAAGTACCTTCCCTTGTTTGAATAATGTGAGACTTGTTTGAATAATGTGAGACTTGTTTGTACTTCAACACCTTTATATTTAGGATGGTCTCTACTACCCCAATAATTTTAGGGTAAAAGTTATTCTGCTCAACCAGAATGCGCAACCTCAATTAAATTAATCATGTGAGTGTCACATAGAACTAAATTTTCACCATCTGATTGGACCACTTAGGCAGGATAAAGTTATCCGGAATATGCGAAATTCACCTTATAGTTAACTATTTATGTGGGGAAGATCATGAACTTTTATTTAAGAAAACTACAATATCAAGAAAGAGGCCGTCTAACTAACAAGGTTTCTTTCTTTTTATTATCTTTCAT
Source organism: Ammopiptanthus mongolicus (assembly GCA_039655645.1). Taxonomy (NCBI): domain Eukaryota; kingdom Viridiplantae; phylum Streptophyta; class Magnoliopsida; order Fabales; family Fabaceae; genus Ammopiptanthus; species Ammopiptanthus mongolicus. Next base: position 22,531,203 of record CM077351.1, read on the forward strand.
ATTGTTTTGTTTGAGAAATGCTATCAACACATTCTCGAACACTCTCTTTCTAACATACAATCTTCAATTGGTTGAAATTCATGTGGGTCCTACAAAATTCAAGTGGGACCCACATGAATTAGTGGAACCCATATGAATTTAAACCAATAAGAGGGTGTGTGTTGCAGTGTTGAAAAGAGAGTGTATTGCTAGCACTTCTCTGTTTTGTAATGGGATGAAGATCTTCTGTCCCAATTTCTTGTCACATTCTCTGTCTCCCACCAATAATAATTTGACACTTAAGAAAATAAAATCACAACTCATTAATATTTGTGCTCAATCCTAACATTTGATTGGGGGGGACATCGAGACATCGCTTTTTGAGACGAGATTTTTATTCTTTGTAATGATAATTACAACCTTTAATAATAATGATAATCATTTCCAGAAACAGTTTCAAAGCCAAAATTGCGAACGTCCAGTATTTGGTTGTATGGAGATTCCAAAGATTGATAGTTCTGAAAATCTGAAGTTGATTGAACCATTCTCAGAGGAGAAAATTCGGTTGGCAGTCTAGGATTGTGAGAGTTCAAAGAGTTCAAGACCGGATGGAGTTAATTTTGCTTTTATTAAGCAATTTTGGGACACTATCAAATCTGATCTTGTGGGTTTTCTGGAAGAGTTTCATGAAAATGACAAATTGGTAAGAGGTTCTAATAGTTCCTTTATTGTTCTAGTGCCTAAGAAGGATAATCCTCAAAAAAAATAGGGAATTTAGACCAATATTCTGTTGGAACCAAAGTGGTTATGGTCCAGTAATCCCTTATGTTTTGATGTTAACAAATGACTAATTTCAGAAGAACAAAGATTTGTTATGAACTAACGCTTTATCTTAAGTGTGCAGGATAATATATATAAGTCCAAAGACTATCTAAGTCCAAAGACTTTCACTCGTCTGAATTACAAAACTTGTTTAAGTTCTTACTCAGATCAGACGATAGAAAGCTGTATCAATAGAATCATTGAGTCCAAAGACTCTTGCTGTCTTTGTGTAAATCGCTATAGTCCAATAATGATTTATTTGTTCAGCGCGAACTCATTTGTAAAGCTTTTAATTTTATTATTCCTTGTAAAAAGGTTATATCCTTTGAACAAATATTCCTTGTAACACTCAATTCAAACAAAAGCAAAAACCAGACTGTCCCTGACACAAAAAGAAGTTGACATTCTCCTTTGAGAAAGACAAGAGACAACTTTCGAGTACAAAGAAGATATGTCAATCCCATTTCTAGCTATCAAGCCTGATAGTCTACTTTGCTGATCAGAAGCTTCAAGGAAGTTAATCAGACTCAACGGTCTAACGCATTTAATGCTCATTCAAAATGGATCCTTTTCCATCCGTTGAAGAACAAAGTTGATCAAATCAAGTCTGCTATAAATACCTTTGTTCTTGAAGATACAACTAGAGAAAAAGAGAACAAGTGAACGATAAGCGAAGTGCTGCACAACTAATTCAAAGATTTGAAAGATAGTCAAGCACACAAAGCATTCAAAGAGAAATACTCAAAGCTCGCAAAGCTAACTCTGATCTTTATTTTCATATCACTCTCTGTATAGAGTTTTATTCAAGAGTTTTAAGCTTTAGGTTCAAACTCTCATATTCAGTGAGTTAGTAGAACAAAATCGAGTTGGTTAAGCCTGAAGAGGCTTGTTAGAAAGAATACTTAGAGTACTTGAAGAGGTGTAGAATACTTACCTGAAGAGGTTTAGAATACTTGCCTGAAGAGGTTTAGAATACTTGTAACAAAGGGTTTTTGTTATAGTGGATAAAGCTCTCAAGTAGAGGGGGCTGGACATAGCTCTTTGGTGAAAAGTGAATCAGGATAATATCTTTGTTTTCTTTTCTCTCCCTTATGTTTGCTTCAGTTTATTTTCTTACTAACGTCTTGGGATTGAGTTGTTTTCTTATTACGCTTGTCTCTTTATCTTAATCGGACTAAGTGAGCGTCCAATCGGTGTTTGGAAACGCTTCCAGCGTCCTTTAAACGTTTTATCGTCCAACCTTGCAAAAACATATATATTTGCTTGCAAAAAGTTATAAAAACTTAAGAAACACAATTCAACCCCCTTCTTATGTTTCAAACAGGTTCCATCAATTGGTATCAGAGCTCAGCCTCTGGATTGAGCACTTAGCCGTGTAGAGGAAAGAGATTCTACAGCAGATATGGCAGGACAAGGTATGCCAAGCGGGAGTCAACCTGTTATGGAAGGCACTTCCATGACCAGACCTTCGTTCTTCAACGGAACCCATTACTTGTACTGGAAGGTAAGATTCAAAGGTTTCATCTTAAGTACAAACTCAACTCTCTGGGCCAGAATCACGAATGGTCCAAATGTGTGTCTCAACTCTAATGGGATAGACAGAGCAGAAGATGACTGGACTGATGCTGAGCGAGCTAGGATGGAACAAAATCATAAAGCCAGATATGCTTTAATGTGTGCTCTTAGTCCTGATGAATTTCAGAAGATTCAAGCAGGTGAATCAGTAAAGAAAATCTGGGATACCTTATCAAATGTCCATGAGGGGACCACTAAGGTAAAAGATTCAAAAATCATCATGCTGGTTGGTCAGTATGAACTATTCACCATGGCCGAAGAAGAGTCCATCGTTTTCAAATGATCATCAACAATCTAAAGTACCTCGGGAAAGTCTACACTACCAAGGAGAATGTCACCAAAATTCTTAGGAGCTTGCCTAAGAAGTGGAGACCTCTTGTTACTGCAATCACCCAGGCCAAAGATCTGTCTACTTTGACTCTGGATGATCTTGTTGGAACGCTTCAAGTTCTTGAGCATGAGCTTGATCTTGACAATCCTGGAAAGAAAAATTAAGGGATTGCCTTGAAAGCTCAGAAGGCCAACAACTCAAAAGCCCTAAAGCTTATGAGTTCAGTGATGATACTGATCAATTTGACAATGAAGTGTCAGACGATGATGAACTATCCTTCATCTCCAGAAAGATTCAAAACATGCGGAGAAAGAAAAATGGAATGAAAAAAAGGCCATTCCAAAAGAAAAACTTCAAAGATCACGTTGAACCAAAAGACAAAAATCAGTTGGTTTGTTTTGAGTGCAACAAGCCAAGTCACTTCAAAGCTGACTGCCCTATGTTAAAGGACAAGAAGAAGTTCTTTAAAAAGAAGAAAAAGAACTTCATGGCTACTTGGGAGGATCTTAACTCGTCTGAAGAAGAAGAAGAAGAAGAAGAAGAAGAAGAAGAAACAAATGAGGAGGCTAACTTATACCTTGGTCCAACAATCAGAATGAAGACTCTTTGGATGATGAACAACTTGTTATTCCCGAAGAAAGAACTCGGGAGGCTACCTCTGAAAAGGGATGGAATGTTCCACCCATCTTTAAATTCTTATTGGAAATCAATCTTTCAAATATACTTCCAAGCTCAAAATTATGAGTTGTGGAATATATTTACCAATGGAGATCATCGTCCAACAACCACTCTTGAGGACGGCTCAACAGCTTCCAACCCTGAAGCTGATAGGACAAATGAGGATATTAGACGGTATTTGCTAAATGCTCATGCCAACAGGTGTCTCATCAACGCTCTTGATCGGACAAGACTGGAGATGGTCTTGCAATTCCAAATTGCTAAGGAAAAGCTGGACGCATTAGAACAAATGTTCAGTCCAAGGAGTCTGTCTACCTCAAACTTCTGTCTAATGGCAAACACCTCATCAGACGCTGAATCTGAAGAAGAAGAAGAGGTATTTATTTCTGATTCTCTTCAAGAAGCATATGATGAACTGCTTAATGATTCTTCTTTATTGCATCATCAATATATTATGCTTAAAAGAAAGTTTACAAAAGTAAATAAAGAGTTGGAAGATTCCAACAAACAAAACAAGTAGCTCATTGAAGAAAACAATAAGCTGATAGCTGAGAATGTCAGTCTAACTGACAGACTCACCTTTGGGTCCAATGAACCTCACGAGGTAACTAGACTCAAACAAGAGGTATCTGACCTATCCAAAAGCGTATCAAAGCTTGTTGGAGGTTCAGAGAAGCTAAACTTGATATTGAGGTATTCAAGATCACCTCACGATAAGTCTAGCCTAGGCTATGACTATGAGAAATAAGAAGCTTCTCAGAAAGTATCAAGGTCCAATAAATATCATAAGACCTTTCAAAATTATGGAAAGCAAAAAGAACACAAACAGCATGCATCCAATACTTTTTGTAATTTATGTGGAAAGAGTGGTCATATTTCTTCAAAATGCATACACAAAAAGAAAACCAAAATGCATGGACGAAGACCACAAACTAACCAAAAAGGACCCAAGTCTATCTGGGTACCTAAGAACATGATAATCCCTCTTGCAGATCTGGTGAGCAACACAAAGAAAACCCCAGTCCTGGTACTTGGACAGTGGATGCTCACGTCACATGACGGGAGAAAGGTGTATGTTCCAAGAACTACGTGAAAAGACTGTTGGATGGGTCATCTTTGGAGGCAACCAGAAAGGAAAGTTAGTTGGAATAGGTAATATTGATAAGCATCTTTTTCCCTCTATTGATAATGTTCTTCTGGTTGAAGGATTAAAACACAAATTGCTTAGCATAAGTCAATTATGTGATAGTGGGTCTGATATTTCCTTCAATAAAGGTGAATGTATAGTCAAGAACCCTGATGGGTCCATCTTATTCACTGCCAAGAGGCAAAATAATCTTTATAAGATTAACTTGGGGGAACTCTCAAATCAAAGTGTGTCATGTCTAGTGTCTGTTGAAGATGAGCGATGGATCTGGCATAAAAGACTTGGTCATGCAATTCTGAGATTAATCTCGAGACTAAACAAGCATAACCTCGTAAGAGGTCTACTAAAGATTGTGTATAGATCGGACGCTCGCTGTGACGCATGTCAAAAATAAAAACAAGTTAAGAACTCTTTTGAGTCCAAGAACATTATTAGTACTTCAAGACCACTAGAACTGTTGCATCTTGAATTGTTTGGTCCAACAAGGACTTCTTCTGTCAGTGGTAAGAAATATGGGCTTGTCATAGTAGACGATTATACTAGATGGACATGGGTTAAGTTCCTTGCTCACAAGGATGAGTCTATCAAGGTCTTTACTATATTCTGTAAGCGCGTCCAGAATGAAAAAGGCATATCCATAAGCTCAATCAGAAGGGATCATGGAGGCGAATTTGAAAATGAGCTTTTCCAAAGGTTCTGTGATGAAAGCGGTATTCATATCAATTTCTCTACCTCTAGAACACCACAACAAAATGGTGTTGTTGAGAGAAAGAACCGATCTCTTCAAGAGATGGCCAGGGCAATGCTCAGTGATAATTCTGTTCCTAAACACTTCTGGGCTGAATCTGTAAATACTGCCTGCTACATTCAAAACAGAATATACATAAGACCAATCTTGAATAAGACTCCTTATGAATTGTGGAAAGGATGCAAACCCAACATTTCTTATTTCCACCCCTTCGGATGTCAATGTTTTATTTTAAATACTAAGGATCAACTTAGTAAGTTTGATGCCAAAGTAGATAATGGAATATTGTTAAGATACTCTGAAACGTCCCAAGCTTTTAGAGTCTATAACTCTAGAACATTGATTGTTGAAGAATCCATCCATGTTAAGTTCGATGACAAACAGCCTAATAAGAGATTATCAGAGCTAGATGATTCTTTTACAGATCTGAATCTGAATGATACAGAAGATCGTCCAACACCTAACAAAGACGAAGTATCAGACGCAACTCAGGATGCTTCATCATTTCAGCAAGTTGTCAACACCCCTCGTTCGTGGCAATTCAGGACTTATCACCCTGAGGATCAAATCATTGGCAAACCAAAGGATAGAGTCCAGACAAGGTCAACCTTCAGAGAGCAAGCTGACTCAGCTTTCATCTCTGAAATGGAGCCAATGTCTGTGGACGAAGCCTTAATGGATGAATGTTGGATCCTCGCTATGCAAGAAGAGCTCAACCAGTTTCAACGTAGTGATGTTTGGACGCAGGTCTCTCTGCCAAAGGATAAGTCTGTCATTGGAATCAAGTGGGTCTATCGTAACAAGCTGGACGAGAATGGTAAAGTTGTAAGAAATAAAGTAAGGTTAGTTGCTCAAGGCTACTCTCAAGATGAAGGTATTAACTATACTGAAACTTTTGCTCGATTAGCTAGACTAGAAGCCATACGCATTTTACTTTCATATGCTGCACATCATAACAACATGCTTTATCAAATTGATGTAAAAAGTGCTTTCTTAAATGGTTTCATTAATGAAGAAGTTTATGTTGTTCAACCACCTGGTTTTGAAGATCAAAACCATCCTGAGCATGTATATAAGCTTAAGAAAGCTTTATATGGACTCAAACAAGCTCCTAGAGCTTGGTATGAGAGACTCAGTAATTTCCTAATGGAGAATGGTTTCTCAAGAGGAAAAGTGGATACAAATCTTTTTAGAAAGTCAAGCAAAAACAATTTTAATGTTGCACAAATTTACGTTGATAATATAATATTTGGTGCAACTGATGAATCTCTTTGTCAAGAGTTTTCCGAGTTAATGCAGAAAGAATTTGAAATGAGTATGATGGGAGAATTAAAATTCTTCTTCGGACTTCAAATAAAGCAAACAACGGACGGAGTGTACATTCATCAGACGAAGTACACAAAGGAGCTTCTGAAACGCTTCAAATTGGACGATTGCAAACCAATGAATACCCTAATGCATCCAACGTCCGTACTAAACAAAGATGACAAAGATAAAAAGGTAGACCAAAGGATATATAGAGGTATGATTGGTTCCCTCTTATATCACCAGATATCATGTTTAGTGTTTGTCTATGTGCTCGATTTCAATCTGATACAAGAGAGTATCATCTCTCAGCAGTAAAGAGAATCTTTAGATATCTCAAAGGTTCTACTAATCTGGGTCTTTTGTATAAGAAATTTGATGAATATAGATTAGTTGGATTCTGTGATGCTGAATATGCTGGAGACAGAATAGAAAGAAAAAGTATCAGTGGAGGTTGTCACTTCATTGGAGCCAATCTAGTCTCATGGTCAAGCAAAAGGCAAAGCACAATTGCTCTATCAACTGCTGAAGCTGAGTACATTGCTGCTGCAAGTTGCTACTCATAACTGCTTTGGATTAAACATCAGTTGGAAGACTACAACATGTTTGTAAGTAACATTCCAATTATGTGTGGTAACACTGCTGCAATTAACTTGTCTAAAAATCCCATGTTGCATTCGAGAGCAAAGCATATAGAAATCAAACATCATTTCATTAGAGACTATGTGCAAAAAGGAGTAATTGATATTCAATTTGTTGATACTGACCATCAATGAGCAGATATATTCACTAAACCTCTAGCGGAAGATAGGTTCACATTTCATAAGAAAATTTCTGAACATGCATTTCGTTGATTAAATGTGAGTCCAATGCATGCGTCCAATATTTGCCTTAGTCCATTGCATGATCGTCCAATATGCATCTCTTGCTCGTCCAATGCATTAATTGAACTAAATCTTTGTCGAGCGTAAAACAAATTCTCATTCCCTTAACTGAGTCAGTTTAGTTTTCAATAAATTATAAAACTGCATTTTACGGTTTCAAGGTATGGAACGTCTGTCAGTTATTCAATGCACGTCGTTTCACCAACCTCTCTCTTTTTTTTTGAAAATATGAACGGTTTTCTCTCTTCTGTTTTATAAAGACCAAAACTTGTTAAAGATTGCATCTTTACAATCTCTATCTCTCTGAAAAACCTCTCTTTTCAAAAATCTCTTCTCTGAGTCAATGGCAACTTCTTCCTCCACCGTTGCTGCTAAGGGTAAAGGAAAGACCTTTATTGCTCAGACTGCTGATGTTCTGGTAGAGTTCAAGTTCAACCTTCAATTTCTTGCTGATAATGGGATAGATGTCTTCCCAAATATTCACGCCCCTGGGTGGTCGAGTTTCTTTGAAGGTTCCCCTGTTATCTACCCTATTCTGGTTAGGGAGTTCTGGACAAACCCTACGGTTTCTGCAAGGGAAATAGGTAACAAAGTGATTGACACCGAGGTTATCATGTCTGAAGCTACTATTTCCAATGCCATTGGGTGTGCTCAATCAGGAATAACTTGTGAGGACAAATGGGAAGAAGAACTCGGAGGTTCTGACGCCATTAAAAAATGTCTCTTGAATAACTTGTCAGACAAGCTGATAGCCTCAAAAACGACTGATAAGGCTAGGGTTCTTCATCAGATTTTGAACAAGGCTATCCTTCACAAAGCTGGGTCGAAGGATAATGTTTCTAAGGCACATCAGTTATGCCCAGTTCATCTGATTCTGGAGAGGCAGATTAATCTTCCACACCTTCTGTTCGCCTTCTTCAAATATGTCATTGAAGGCTCTGGAAAGCACACCTCCATCATTTATGCTACCATTCTCTCAAGGATTTTTGAGAAATTCATGGTTTATGAGGATCTCATTCATCTGACTCCAGAACAAAGGCACAAATACTATGGTATTCATGGAATAGATCGTGTGCATCAACCTGAGTTCAGCAAACCAAGCTTGGTGATGATGCAACTAGACTGTTTCAAGAAGTCCAAACAAGAAGGAAAGCTGAAGGGTGCTCAGACGTAAGGTTCTGACGAAGCGTCTATCTAACAAGTCTCAGCTGGACGCTCAACTTCCCCTACTCGTCCAATAGCTAAGACTTCCTTTGCTCGTCCAAAGTCTACCGTCCAACCCTCAAGAAAAAGGAAGCTGGTTCTACCTTCTGTTGATGAGGACGATCAACCTATCTCTAGGGTGATCAAAGGTCCAACGAGGGAATCCACTTCTGAAGCCTCTCGGCCTAAGCCTGCTGCAACAAGAGCAAGGTCCACAAGAGCTAAAACCAAAGGTAATACTGAACCCCAATCTAGTTCAGTTTTTACTACTGCTGCTGGGCAACCCCTTGAGGTTGAAGACCTGACCTTAGACTCTCAACCGTCCTTACCCCTTTCACCCTCCACCTTACCTCACACACAAACCCTTCCCTCACTATCTAAACCTCAAGACTGGTTCACACCATGGGGAGATCACCTCTTTCAACCCTATGGTGTCCCTTACCCCAAAATACAGACGCATTCCTAGAATTACCTTCAGAAACGAAAGCTCCAACTGGGCTGATGTTCAACGATGGTTCTCTGCTCTCTTCCACAAACACTCACCTCCCTCTACCTCTCAACATCCCAAAAGCCCTATACCACCACCAGAATACTAATACAAAACACCTTCGACTCCACCTCAAAACCCCTCTGGTCCACCCCCTGAACATGGCTACTACCCTATTCCACATACATCCACTAACCTTTTGCCAACTCAACTGTACATTGCTCTTGGACCCTTGGTTGTCTGCCTTGAGAAGAAGAAGTTTCCTCCAAAGAAAATCTATATAAATCTCATCAAGGACAAGGCCTTCCAGTGGTGCCATTACAATGTCACAAGGCACGTAGTAATTCTGAATGAAGAGAAGAAAGGTTGCAAAACCACATACGAGAGAAGATCAAGGAAGTATGGTCTGACCAACATCTTTCTTGATCAAGACGTCAAATTCATTCCAAGCTATCCCTCAGCCAGGAAGGAATATTCTGATGTTCGCGACTTTCTTCCCTACTACGCTATCAGGAAGGAATGTGAAATGTCCAAAGAAGCCAAGATCCATCACAACTTGCCAATGAAGTTTTGGTCCAGAAGCTCAGAAACTAGAGTAAGAGTTGTTCCTCCTAGAGCTTGTCCAAGGATTCCAATACTGGACCCAAACAAGAATAAAGATGGACGCAAAAGGCTTGAAACTTGGACGCTGCCTTACAAGCACGCCTTTGATCCTCTCTTCTGGAAAAAACCAAGAGATGATTCAGTAGAGCTAGCCCACATCTGGCAGAAGGATCCTATCACAAGGTTTGACCCAAACGCAAAAATCTACTGGCAAAACTTCATCTAGAGATGCTCTCAAGAAGCATCCTCTTCTGGTCTCTCTATCGAAGAAAAGCAAAAGATTCGTGTCTTCCCAAAACAATATCGAATCTCTGATGCTGACTTCCTGACCATGGACGACATCTTTGGTATACTGTTGTATCCAAGGGATGTGCTTTCAGCACCTAAACCCAGATGGAGAGAAAATAGATATGGTGATGCTGAGATCATCCTTGATGTGCTTCCACCTCCACCCAAACCTGTCATTGATCCTAACTCTAAGCACCTCCACCTGCCCCAAGACAGGTTTTTCCTGAAGAAACTAGGGACACCGAGATCGTCTATAAGGACTCTTCTCCTGAAATTCATGCTGAGGAAATGGAACAAGTTGCAGACTCAGTACCCTCTAAGTCTCAACCTATCCCTCTTTCAATGGTCCATCCTGCTGATCCATCTCCCTCTCAAGCTCTCAGTGTGATTCCTAATCAGAGAAATGTGGATGCAACTAAGGCCACAGCTGAAAGCTCTGTCTCTGCAATTCCTCTGGGGTTTAAGAGTTCATCCAACGGTCCATTGAAGCCAACAATGCTGTGCTGCTTCAACAAATTGCTGCCATGCTTCAAAATTTCCTTCCTAAACCTCCTTCTCCTCCTCCACCGCCTCCTCCTCCTTCGTCTTAAGACTTCTTTTTATTATTTTAAGACTGACTGTGATGTGGTTTTCCTTCTTTTGTCTGATGACAAAAAGGGGGAGAAAAGGGTTTTTGATTGAAATTGACATTATTAAATCATAGTATATCTTGGTTGCATATTCATTATACGTCTTGTTATATATCCTTGATTGCTTGCTCTGTCTTACATGCTTTACATGCTTAGAATATTTGTCTTAGGGGGAGCTTTTCAGCTCTTTAGGACACTTTATTCAATCAAATTAGTATGTTTTGTCATCATCAAAAAGGGGGAGATTGTTGGATCCAAAGTGGTTATGGTCCAGTAATCCCATATGTTTTGATGTTAACAAAGGACTAATTTCAGAAGAACAAATAATTGTTATGGACTAACGCTTTATCTTAAGTATGCAGGATAATATATATAAGTCCAAAGACTATCTAAGTCCAAACACTTTCACTCGTCGGAACTACAAAACTGGTTTAAGTTCTTACTCAGATTAGACGATAGAAAGCTGTATCAATAGAATCAGTGAGTCCAAAGACTCTTGCTATCTTTGTGTAAATCGATATAGTCCAATAATGCTTTATTTGTTCAGCGTGAATTCATTTGTGAAGCTTTTAATTTTATTATTTCTTGTAAAAAGGTTATATCCTTTGGACAAATATTCCTTGTAACACTCGATTCAAACAAAAGCAAAACCAGACTGTCCCTGACACAAAAAGAAGTTCACCTTCTCCTTTGAGAAAGACAAAAGGCAGCTTTCGAGTGCAAAGAGGATATGTCAGTACCATTTCTAGCTATCAAGCCTGATAGTCTACTTTGCTGATCAGAAGCTTCAAGGAAGTTATCAGACTCAACAGTCTAACGCATTTAATGCTCATTCAGAACGGATCCTTTTCCATCCGTTGAAGACCAAAGTTGATCAAATCAAGTCTGCTATAAATACCTCTGTTCTTGAAGATACAACTAGAGAAAAAGAGAACAAGTGAACGATAAGCGAAGTGCTGCACAACTAATTCAAAGATTTGAAAGATAGTCAAGCACACAAAGAATTCAAAGAGAAATACTCAAAGCTCCCAAAGCTAACTCTGATCTTTATTTTCATATCACTCTATGAGTTTTATTCAAGAGTTTTAAGCTTTAGGTTCAAACTCTCACATTCGGTGAGTTAGTAGAACAAAAAATCTTTTCAAAACATAGTTGGTTAAGCCTGAAGAGGCTTGTTAGAAAGAATACTTAGAGTACCTGAAGAGGTGTAGAATACTTACCTGAAGAGGTTTAAAATACTTGCCTGAAGAGGTGTAGAATACTTGCCTGAAGAGGTGTTGAATACTTGTAACAAAGGGTTTTTGTTATAGTGGATAAATCTTTCAAGTATAGGGGACTGGACGTAGCTCTTTGGTGAAGAGTGAACCAGGATAATATATCTGTTTTCTTTTCTCTCCCTTATCTTCTCTTTAGTTTATTTTCTTACTAACGTATTGGGATTGAATTGTTTTCTTATTACGCTTTTCTCTTTATCTTAATCGGACTAAGTGAGCGTCCAACCGGTGTTTGGAAACGCTTCCAGCGTCTTTTAAACGTTTTATCGTCCAACCTTGCGAAAACATATATATCTGCTTGCGAAAAGTTTTAAAAACTTAAGAAACACAATTCAACCCCCTTCTTGTGTTTCAAACAGGTTCCTTCATATTCCTTATTGGTTGTATGCATAAAGTGCTGTCTAAAATCCTGGCAAATAAGTTGAGGAAGATCATACATTTGGTAATTTCTGAAAATCCAATTGCATTTGTTGCAGGAAGGTAGATTCTAGATAGAGTGTTAATTGCAAATGAAGTAGTAGATGAGGCAAAACGGAGGAATAAGGAGGTGGTGCTATTTAAGGTTGATTTCGAAAAAGCCTACAACTCGATGTGTTGGGAATTCTTGGATTTTATGACGTTCAGGATGGGATTTGCAAAAAAATAGAGGAAATGGATTGGTGAATGTTTGAGAACTGCTAGAATTTCAGTTTTAGTCAATGGGAGCCCAACGGAGGAGTTTAGTGTGGATAGAGGATTGCGACAGGGAGACCTTTTATCTCCTTTTTTATTTCTCGTAATTGCAGAAGGCCTCAGTGTAATGATCAAGCAGGCTGAAAGTTTGGGTATGTTTGAAGGTTTCATAATTGGAGAACAAGAGCAAAAAGTGTCACATCTGCAATTTGCGGATTATACATTGTTAACTGGTGCCAAGAGTCGACGTAATTTATGGGCAATCAAATCTTTGTTACATTTGTATGAGTTAGCTTCTAGATTGAAAGTTAATTTTCATAAAAGCCAGTTAGTGGGTGTTAATGTGGATGTACGTTGGTTAAAAGAAGCAGCATATGTACTAAATTGCAAATTGGGAACTATTCCTTTCGTGTATTTGGAATTTCCAGTAGGGGTGGATCCGAGGAAAAAATCAACTTGGCAACCAGTGATAGATAAGGTACATAAAAGATTATCTTCATGGAGCAACAAGTATATTTCTTTGGGTGGTCGAGTAGTTTTGATAAAGTCTGTGTTGCATTCGCTGCCGATTTACTTCCTATCTTTTTTCTTAGCCCTAATAGGTATTATATCTGCTATTGAATCTCTATGTAATAGATTTTTATGCGGAGGAACTGAGCTGGAAAAAAAAAAAAAGATTCACTGGGTTGCATGGAGTAATGTGTGTAAAGAAAAAGAAAATGGTGGTTTGGGGTTGAAGACTTTAAGGGTTTTTAACTTGGCACTGCTGGGTAAGTGGCTGTGGAGAGTGAAGACTGATACAAAGTCTTTATGGTACTAGGTGTTATTGAGCAAATATGGGGAGGATGGGGGAAGGTTAAGGATGGAAGGGAGTAGATGTTCAAAATGGTGGCAAGATTTAATTAGTTTAACCAAAATTGGCTCTCTAATTGCTATTAAAAGAACTATGGAAAGTGGGAATGAATCGTATTTTTGGCTTGATCCTTGGGTTGTTGGTGGTTCTTTGGCAACAAGGTTTAGTAGACTGTTTTCCTTAGCAATAAATAAGAGGGCAAGGGTGGCAGATTTAGGGATTTGGCAAAAAAGAAAGTGGAAGTGGGAGTGGTGTTGGAGAAGAGAATTTTTTCAATGGGAGGAGGATTTATTTGGTGAACTTGTGGCAGTTTTAGACCAATCAGTTTTGAAGGAAGGTGAAGTTGACAGGTGGATTTGGAAGGAAGAGACCTCTGGAGCATATTCCACAAAATCGGCTTATAACAAGTTAATGTCTCTTAATGAGAACCCTGTGGATGAGTTTTTCAAAAGTTTATGGAGGATTAAAAGTGTTCCTCTGAAAGTGTTGTCTTTTGTTTGGTTATTAGCTCAGAATTGGGTTCCGACTCTTGTAAATTTAGCAAAGAGGAATATTATTCCATCAATAGAGGTGTTGTGTATAGGGTGTAAAAAGGAGGTTGAAACTGCTTCACATTTATTTTTGGAGTATGAATTCTATGGATCATTGTGGCAGAAATATTTAAAGTGGTGGAGATTTCAATCTGCTTTACATCAAGATTGTAAAACTCATTCTTCCCCGTTCATGGGTTTGCCTAATTGCACTTCAATAAATAGAAGATTGTGGCAAAGCATATGGTGTTCTGTAATCTGGTCTATGTGGATTTCAAGAAACAAATTTGTGTTTCAGTCAATAAAACCTGATAGGAATGCTATTGTTGAAGGAATGAAGCTAAAAACTTGGCACTGAATAAATGCTCAATGTGATAATTTTCATTATCCAGTATCTAGATGGTTTATAAATCTGCGGGGATGTCTAAACTTCTTTTAATAATTTGGTTCTGTAGCAGATGGTTGTGGTTTGTTTTGCATGGCTTGGTTGGTTTTGTTACAGGTGGAGAAACATTTTTAATCTGTTTTGGTTTGCTCTATCTTGCGTTATTTTTTGGTGGGAGGCGATATGTCATGTGGGTAAAGGCTTTTTGACCAAACTGACTCACTTTTAGAAACTATTTACCAATATAACTTTGTTTTGAAACTATTTACCAAACTAACCCACTTTTAGCCACGTGGCATATTTTATTAATTTTTTTCTGACACTGAAAAACGCTATTTTGACTAGCGTTTTTACTAACTTGTGCCAGGTGGCACAATCTGGTTCGCTGTAAAAAAATTTAAAAATTTTACGTTTAGAGTCGGCCTCTAGAGGTGTCACCCGTCTGAAGCTGAAGGTCTTCACCCGTTTGATGACTATCAGACGGATAAAGAAATGTTCACCCGCCTGATGACTATCTCAGTGAAGAAATATTCATCCCTCTGATGACTACAAGTGTGATCATCTACTCGAGAGGTGTCACCCGTCTGAAGCTGAAGATCTTCACCCGTCTAAAGCTGAAGATCTTCACCCGTCTGATAACTATCAGTGAAGAACCTTTTAAATGATCACTCATCTGATGACTATCACTGAAAAAATGTATCATCAGACGGGTCTGATGACTATCAGACGGGTGAAGAAATGTTCACCCGTCTGATAACTACAAGTGTGATCATCTACTCGAGAGGTGTCACCCGTATGAAGCTGAAGATCTTCACCCATCTGATGACTATCAGTGAAGAACCTTTTAAATGATCACCTGCCTGATGACTATTAGTGAAGAACCTTTTAAATGATTACTCGTCTGATGACTATCATTGAAGAAATGTATCAGACGGGTGAAGAAATATATCATCAGACAAGTGAAGATCTTCAGCTTCAGACGGGTGACACCTGTCGAGTAGATGATCACACTTGTAGTCATCAGACGGGTGAACATTTTTTCATTGTGATAGTCATCAGACGAGTGATCATTTCTTCACTGATAGTTATCAGATGGATGATCATTTAAAAGGTTCTTCACTGATAGTCATCAGACGGGTGAACATTTCTTCATTGATAGTCATCAGACGGGTGAAGATCTTCAGCTTCAGACGAGTGACACCTTTTGCGTCGGCCTTTATGGCCAAAGCCGACGCTAAACGTAAAAATTTTAAATTTTTATATAGCGGTCGACGGTAAATGTAAAATTTTTAATTTTTTTTACAGCGAACCACATTGTGTCACGTGATATAATCTAGTAAAAACACTAGTCAAAGTAGCATTTTTCAGCATAAAAAAATTAATAAAATATGTCACGTGACTAAAAGTGAGTTAGTTTGGTAAATAGTTTTAAAACAAAGTTATATTGATAAATAATTTTTAAAAGTGAGTCAGTTTGGTCAAAAAGTCGGTGGATAAAGATGGAGTATTTTGGCTGATATCTGACTTGGTAAATGGAAGTTTGTGATAACGGTTGGGGTACAGCTGCTTTAATGGTATATATGAAGATTGTTGGGCATTTTTTATCGGTTTGAGTAACCCGTGGTTGAAGATTTTGTCTTATAGGGGTTGATGTACAAGTTGGGTGTCATAGTCAGGATCTTATACTGTTATTTCATTTTTGTTCTGGCTATTCTTTGGTTCTTTGTTTTTTTAGTGGCTTGCTGTAAATGATGGATGAGATTGATGGTGTTAATATAGTTGGGATGACTTTCTCTATTATGATACTTTTGCATGCTACTTCTTTTTTGGTTCTATATTGTATATAAGTTAAAGTACCCATTGTACTCTCTTTTATACAATTTTTAGCTTATAAAAAAATAATAGGTTAAAATAATAATTTGGTACCTATACATGATCCAGATTCTTCATTTAATCCCTATAAGTAAAAAAATTTGGAAGTGAGTCCCTACATGTGTAAAATTTAGCAAATTCGGTCCCTACATTTGCAAACGTTAGCAAATTAGTCCCTGTCGTCAACAAATTAGTCCTTATATGTGACACAAATTTTTTATTTGGTCCCTAAACCTGAAAAAATTAAATTAAATTGGTTGTTGTATGTGCAATCGATAATAATTTTGTCCCTATCGTCTGCCACAGAGCTCAGATCCAACTAAAGATTCTTTTCTTATTAATTATTTTTTATATGTATTATATCAATCTATTTCTTTTATTGAGAGTCAACTTGGATAATTTCAGAATATAAAATCATTTACGGACCAAATTATACAATTTTTACTCTCAATAGATGAAATAAATTGATATAATATATAGAAAATATTCAATACGAAAAGAATCTTTAGTTAGATCCGAACTCCTTGGTAGACGGCAAGGACAAAATTATTATCGATTGCACATATAATAACCGATTTAATTTTTTCCGGCTTAGAGACCAAATCAAAAATTTGTGTCGCGTATAAGGAGCAATTTGATGATAGCAGGGACGAATTTGCTAACATTTGCATATATAGGGACTGAATTTGCTAACGTTTACACATGTAGGGACTCATTTCCAAAAATTTTACGTTTATGGACTAAATGAAAAATCCATGTCACGTATAGAGACCAAATTATTATTTTAACCAAAATAATAATAATAGCAATAGTAGTAGTAGTAATAATAATAATAATAATAATAATAATATAAGAAATTTGTCTTTCAGTGACAGATCAAATCTGTCACTATATGTTTAAAATCCGTAAATATATGTAAAACTTACATTCGTCTATTGTTGGTCCCCCTGTTCATTATGACAAAGAATACCAACAAGAAATGACTGTCACGATAGGTTTTACGTATGGTCCATATACATTTGCATACAGTTATATTTGACTGTCAATAGGCTTTACATACGATTCATCTATCTTTACCTACGGTTTGTCTGACACTAATACATATACCTATAATTTTAACAATCGTCACTAAAAGTGTCTATAGGTATATGACAAATTTCTTGTACTGTAATAATAATAATAATAATAATAATAATATGAATAATTGGACATACCCAGCCAATAGTAGCAGCGTGCACTCTTCACTATAGTCTTCAGTAGAATGAAATAGTGGAAGATAAGATTAGGTCTGCAGACAAAAAGTAGCATTTTAGCTGATTGGATAACTGGAATCTTTCTCTCAGTCGCATTAGCAGATAAGTCCTTTGTTCTGAAATTCTAGATCTTGCATCCGAGAATCTGCCACCTTATGAGACCAAAGAAAATAGAAATCAAGGACAAATTATTGTTGATTCCATAGTCTGAGATAATTAAGCAGTATAAGTAAGCACTTTGCCCTCACTTCTTTTCATTCCCTCAATTAATTTGAATATGTTATCCTTAAAAAATAAAAAGAGACAGGATTTCTTAAACTTGATTCCCCTCTTGCGCGTGAGCTGTCCTCCATGAGGAAAAGAAATACTAAAAATGAAAAAGTTGGATGTTGGGTAGTAAGTGTGCAGAGACACAAGCACCTTAATTAACCATGGAGTTAATGTTAGGCATGAAAAGTTTGTGATCTTAACATCTTAATCAATATTTGATGGTTAAGTATCATAAACAAATAAGTACAATTATATATTTCTTTGTCGAGTAGTCTATATCTTGGTGGTAGTGGGCACAGAACATTCGAATTAGAGCCACATATTTGGACAAAGAATCTCCTTGGCATTTCGGCTAACGCCTAACAGGTTGCAGTGGAGCTCAGGCTGAGCAACATTGGATGCTTAAGTGTCTGTGCGTCATCCACTCCATATTGATGGAGATCCCATTCCCATTCTGGAGCATGGATTTGGTTTTGATTTGAAATATCACACTAGCGAGACTGTTATGTCAATTGTATGACATTACTGAGAATTATATCAGGATTCAGTTTGTGCCATATTAGTGGAGTATGGAGTAAGAATAAGGAAGTGATAAGAATCTTGACACAAGCATGCAAAGAGATAAGATTTCTTATTACTCTAGGGCCACAAATGTTGTTAATGTTACACATTTACCATAAACTTCTGAGCGCACTCACATATTTTGTTAATGTTACACACTTACCATTATAAAACAGTTTATAATATAAAAAATTTGAAATTTTTTAAATAAAAATTATTATTCAAAATTAAAACATTTCCAACATTTAATAATGAAAGTAGGTTAATAGTACCAAAACTTATGAATTACTAATAACCATTCAATTTGCAGTCTAGACATGCATCACTGTCATAATCCAATACTGAAGCTAAAAAGAACTGAACAGTCAGATAATTTTGGAGCTTTTTGGGAAGAGGGTGTTATTTTATGATGCATACCAGTGCCTCTTAGTATGGGTCGTT
Source organism: Ammopiptanthus mongolicus (assembly GCA_039655645.1). NCBI lineage: Eukaryota > Viridiplantae > Streptophyta > Magnoliopsida > Fabales > Fabaceae > Ammopiptanthus > Ammopiptanthus mongolicus. Next base: position 22,549,993 of record CM077351.1, read on the forward strand.
TTCATCTTCTTGCAAGCAATATTGTTCTTTTTGCTTTTGTTGGTATTATTTGGCAGAAAACCTGCGGATTATATACTCTGTATTTAGAAGGATATGCTTTGTAAGAATCAATATTATCTTATCGTCGCTCCGCCCGCAACAAGCTTTTTGACTTCAGTGGAACTTGTTCCCTGCTGTGCACGGAACTAAACTAACTAGGCATGGCAACGGGAAGGACACGGTTAACACTCCCCCCGCATTCGCGAGGTGAAATCCGTGTCCGTTCTCATCCGTTATCCGCGGGGGTATCCTGTAGGGGTATTCTACGGGTTTTGCGGATATTTGCAGGTTTACGGATATCCCTGGATTATTTTTTTCAGAAAAAATACTTTTTTTGTTTGAAAAATTGTTGAAATATACGTAATTTCAATTAAAATAATCATGTTCATACAAAGAGATGTTACGAAACTACGAAAGCATTATCCAATTACAAAAGTTACTAACAAGCGTAATCAAATACATTTGTTTTCTTCAAAAATAAAAGTTAAAAAAGTTAGGATCACTTGAAACACTATTGAATTATGTTTTCTCCTAATACCAAAGCTACAAAATCTAGGATCCACTTGAAACAAACTTGGATTTTGATTTGATTCCTGCTGAGCACGAACACAACCAAGGCACACACTGTTACAAGAAACATATTCATCACTATATGAACAAAAAATATTTGGCCAATAACTTAATAAAAGCTCAACTTAATATAATTAATATTAGGAGGTACATATTTTACTATTAGGATTAGCTTATGGCTTTATAGGTTCTTCAACAATGTCAGTATACATACATCTTCCAATTAGTAAATATATAATAAAGGGTATTATAGTAATTTAAGTAACGGATGCCGGTATTCGTGGGCAAGGGTAGTGTGATATCCGCCCCCGCCCCGTTTATAAGCGGGTATTAAAATTACCCTTTTATTTTACCCGCGGGCACCCGTTTAACTACCCGTCTTATGCCCGTTGCGGATTTTATCAGCGAATATCCGCGTGTACGGATAAAATTGTCATCCCTAAACCATGCATGTTATATACTTTTGCCTTAATTGCACTTTTGGTCCCTGTAGTTTCACCAATACGTAATTTTGGTCCCTACAATTTCGATTGATCAAATCAAGTCCTTGTACTTTCACAAGTGCATGATTTTGGTCCCTATAGTTTCAATATTCAAATCAAATCCATATACTTTCAGAATTGCGTGATTTTGGTCCCTGTAATTTAAATTGCTCAAATCAAGTCATATACTTTCAAAATTGTCTAAAAATATTTTAAATAAATTTTTCTATATTTATAATACTAATAGATATAATATATTATTACAACATATAACTAATAATATCTAAAATTTGATCGTATAATTATTTTAATAATGAAAGGAAAACAAGCATTCAAATAATTATATAAATAATAATTGTCTACAAGTTCAAAATATGTTATATATATATATATATTTAAATTAAGATTATAAATTTATTTATTACATATTTTATAGTTTAAATTTGAAAATAATTAACTGTTAGAGTAATTGTTTTCCTCTTTGTTAAAATAAATATACGATTAAATTTTATATATTATTAGTTACATATTATAAAAATATATTACTTTTATTAATATTTTTAATATAATAAAAAATTAAATTTTTACCTAATAAATTTTTAGACAATTTTGAAAGTACAGAGACTTAATTTAAGCTATTATAACTACAAACACTTGTAAAATTACAGGGACTTGATTTGAGCTATTGAAATTATAGGGATCAAAATCACGCATTTGTAAAGTTAAAGAGACTTGATTTGAGCAATTGAAACTATAGGGACCAAAATAACATATTGGTGAAACTACAATGACCAAAAGTGCAATTAAATCTTTTTTTTTCTAGTGTAACATCTATTGCTTTATGGACCATTTCTTGTTGTTTCCTTCCCTTTTATCAAGTGTTTTTTTATTTTGATTTTTGTTATCACCAGTTGTCAGTTTTGAAATCTTTGCTTGAAATACTACCTTCAAAATGGCACAATGCTTCTGTAGTTTTGTAAATGCAACTCATGGGAGCAATGCCATTCATTTACGTTTGATGGTGTCATTTCATTGCGTTTTGGTGTTTCTTAAATAATTATCATTTAAATTTAATTGTTGCTGATTTTCTTGTGTTACTCTAATCTGCAGGCAGAGAAGATAAGATTGGACTGCATGATTGTTGAAGCCTTGAAGAAGTTAAACAAAAATAAGAAATTAGTGAAGAAACTAACAAACATAAGCATCTTTTGGGTCCTGGTCTCAACAAGACAGGCATTTTTTTTTTGTTCTTGTGTTTAGGATTTTGCACTTTTCGGACCTTTTGAGAGTGCTAGGTGATTTGCTTCTGATTTGATCATTTTACATGAGACCTAATATTTTTATCAATCTCTGGCCACTTATGTGTCTTTTATATTTTGTTTCTGTTTTTGCTTACTAACTGCATAAAAAACTTTAAAATGATTTTCCTGTATACTTGGGTTCGTATGCACTATCTCCCATGTAGTGATTTGCTTGGTTTGAAAGGATTTTGGCAGGGCACCACTTGATACAATTTGCAAATTGACATATTACTATATAGATGGAGTGACCTGATCTGTTAATTGTCATGTTGAAATTGTGCTAGTTAATGCTTTATATGGTTTATCTTCTTCGCCAATCTACTCGTTCAGTTATATGTGTGTCACGGCTGGTGCAAGGATTTTAGTGACCATGCCATTATCGTTAAATTGTGCTATCAGATTACAAAGTATCATTTTTTCCCACTCACAGAAATTAATTCATTCAGTTTACAAAGGAATTATTCAACTTCGGGTTAACACGGTCTCGTCCCATCTAGGCCCAATCTTAATTCAACCTACATATGATCGGGTTCCTTCGCTTCTAGGGTCGGGTTCGGGTTCAAAGAAATTGCCTGATCAACATTTAGGGTCGGGTGAGGGACAAGTCCCAACTCGTCCTGTGACACCTACCATTACGCATATGATAAATATTAAATAAAGCATACAAGTCTTTAATTCAAAACCAAGTTAAAATAAAAAGTTAGCATAAAAGAGTAGCAAGTATCACATTATCTAAAATAAACATCCGAAGAAAATTGAAATAAATTAAAATCTCTTAAAAAAATATAACAACCGCGGAAAACATAAAACTAAACCTGAATCCCGATGTCTCATATCAGAGTTGGTATATAGATACCGATAACACATTAGATAACAACTAAACTAGAAATCCTAACTACGAGTAAAGTGATATCTTCGGGATCACTTCTCAACATCAGGCTCACCCACCTATGCATAAACAAAGTACATGCATAGAAACAAGCAAAGGCAGAGGGTAAGAAATCGTATATATGAATATAAAATGGTTATGGAATAGTTTACATAATGAGCATACAACAAACATTCATACAAAACCTATTATATCATGTTAAAGAATGCGTGCAATGCGATGCAACTTCACTACTCCATGCACATGTGGATCCATCAACTCTAACTCAGGAAAGCCAACTAGAAGTCCATATCTAGTTATCAACTTGGATGACTTACCATACCAGATGGTATCTACCGAATACTCTCACCAGTCCTGATAATATATTGTGTCTAGTCAGGATTGAGGGCTTGGTTGAGTGGTCACTCCGACCATAGGTAGCTAGCTTATGTCATAATAGAACTTCCACACCCGACTCTACCCTCAAGGCCGAGATAACACTCATCGTAGCCTCCACCGTCGCGATCCATCATTTGTTCTCTGCCCAACCTATCATCTTCTATACAATGATGTGTACAATGTTCAACAAAACATGCAAACACATTTTCAACCATCCTTCATCATAATTATTAACAATGATTATTAACCTTGACCATCAACGATGATCATTATCAACATCTCTTCACCATCAACGATGATCATTAATATCTGACGATAACCCATCGCTGTCGTCTTCATCAATATCATTAATAGCAGTTGGTTTTGTACTTCATTCTTGAATTCCTTGAACTTTTCACAGGATTCGGATTTATGTTTCATTAGATATATAAACCCATATCTACTGAAGTCATCAGTAAAAGTAATGAAGTATTGAAAACCACTTCTAGCCGAGGTGTTTAGGGGTCCACATACATCACTATGTATAAGACCCAAAAGATCACTTGCCCTTTCACTATTACCAGTGAATGGGGTTTTAGTCATCTTTCCCAATAAACAAGACTCGCATATCTCATATAATTCATAATCAAAAGAGTCCAATAGTACATCTTTGTGGAGTTTGGAAATGCGCTTCTCATTTATGTGACCCAAGCGACAATGCCAAAGGTAAGTCGGGTTCAACTTGTTCGGTTTGACCCTTTTCGTATCAATGTTATAGATAGGCATATCAAGATCACGGACATAAAGTCCATTATAAATTTGTGCACTAGCATAGAAAATTTCATTTAAATAAATAGAACAACATTTATCCTTTATTATAAAATGAAAACCATTCTTGTCCAAACAAGAAACAGAAATAATATTCCTGCTAATAGCAGGCACAAAATAACAGTTCTCCAACTGAATAATAAGCTCACTTGGCAAAGTCAGTACATAGGTTCCTACAACTATAGCCGCAACTTTTGCTCCATTGCCAACTCGTAGGTCAACTTCGCCTTTTGCCAATGGTCTACTCCCTTTTAGATCCTGCATATTTTTACAAATATGATATCCACATCCAGTATCTAATACCCATGATGCAGAAGTAGATAAATTGACTTCTATAACAAATATACCTGAGGTGCAAGTCTCACTTCCCTTTTTCTTGCTCTCTTTCAGGTATTTGGGGCAGTTCCTCTTCCAATGTCTGGTCTGACCGCAGTGGAAGCAAGTGTCCTCCTTGGAAATTCCACCCGTAGGTTTTAAGCCAGAAGTGCTAGGTTTGGACTTATGGAAGCCCTTCCCTTTGCCCTTAGTCTTGATGAGTGTCATGCATTGGAAGATACATTCAAACGTGACTTAATATTTCCTTTTGAGGGATTTATTTAAAAAATTGATCTCACCATAAGTTAAATTGTTTAACCTACTATATACTAACATGCATCTCATACATATATAGCATATAACAAATGTGACATGGTTATGGCCCCAAAGCATTGATTCTCCCAAGCCAATGAGAGAATCTAATCTAAAAACCCTAGTAACGTACAAGCTTCACCAAGCATGACCACCTACCAAGTCGTCCTCTTCTGAAGTCATCTTCTTATCTCCACCATAACATTACAATTGGTAGAAACCTCTTTTACATTCGAGGGGAATCAAGTGAGAAAAGAATGTATACATGGAAATAAGAGAAAGGCACGACACGCAGGCCGTATTTCAAAATAACCAAAGAAAGAAGAAAAAGGACTAAGGCCATAACCATTCACCATACATAACCAAATACATAATAAAAATTTAATAATAAAATATTATAATATTTATTATTATTATTATTATTATTATTATTATTATTATTATTATTATTTATACAAAAATCACTCAAAACAACGCTTCTGATATCCTCATAATCGATTACCATAATCGATTACTACTATTCTGACTTCTCAAAAAATGACTATTGTACTATCATAATCGATTACTGTACCACCACAATTGATTATTGTATTACCTTAATCCATTGCATAATCGATTACATAATCCATTATATAATCTGTTATATGAATGTTTATGCAAACTCTTTGCATAATCGATTATATAATCGATTACCTAATCGATTACATAATCGATTATTGTAGTTCTGACCAGTATTTGCCTTGCTTCCACCACGATTAGGGCAACAACACTTGAACCCTCATAATCGATTATTGTTCCACCAGAATCGATTACGTAAGGTGCGCATGACAGCAACACTTTCTGTCGTGGCAAATCAAAACAAGGATTTCAGAAAAACGTTTTTCGCAAAACACTTTCACGATTTTCAAATATAACATGTTAAAGATCATATCTTTTCAAAACTAAACATGCTATAACATGTAAACACACAAGAGAATCATCGTTTCGCAAGGGCTCTGATACCATTGTTGGGAATTTGCCTATTTAAAAACTATAACATAGCGGAAAAATTCCCACCAAAAGATCCATGTGAATGGTCATGACTCATGATTGTAGTGCTTACCTCTTGTAGCGAAGCTTTACCACGATCACTGCGAGGGAAGAACAGTTCATCTCACTTGATCACTAGCACTACGAACACTGCTCTGAAGATGAGGATGAACGCTATCACTAGTACCACAATGGAGCAGCACCTGTACGTAGTCCACGCTAACAAATTACGGTCGGAGAAGGCATCGTTCTAGCTGACGGCAAGGGGATGGGGCGTGCCTACCAAGGAGGTGGTGCGACGGCCGCTAGGTTATGCGCAGTCAACTCTTTTTCGCTTAAGTGACGTGCACTACCTTATAAGCTGTCACCCACTTACCCTAACCCCAATGGGCTTGTACGCTACAGGCCCAACCTATGATTAATATTATTAAATCATATTTAATAAATTAATTCATTCTCCGATTATTTGCTCTATGCGTGTGACCCTATAAGTTCTCAATAAATTGGCAAAATATTAAATCACATTTAATATTATAAACAATGAGCGACATCCAGCAATACATCATTGTTACCCAATTAATGAGAATATCGATGATACGATATACACCTTATGGTAACCAAAATAACCGTGTAGTAAATGTCCCTTCGTCCATATAACTTAATTGAACACAAGCCATAAATGTGTCATCCTTGCTAAGTTCAATTATTCATTTCTCAATTTCCGAATAGGCGTAAAATCACAAATGGGCCCAATATCTCATACTGGCCCAATGTAGCATGGTCATGCACTTTCAGGTCTCACTCTATTGAGAGGCCTATGTGTCATGCCCCGAATTTCATAGTCATGACCGGCCGAAAAAGAAAGGAGGACCTTTCCCCTTCGTAGCCTATAAAAAAAAAACATAAATTTGTATTCATCCAAGTCAAAAGAATCATACTCATTAATACATCATATTAATAAATAGATTTATCGGAGTTAAACAAAATAAACAAAAGGGTGTACATAGTCAAAGAAAATAAGTCCAAGAATTAGTGCATATAACAAGAAAACGAGATTCTCCTACTGTGCGGTACACCAATGAGAAAGAAGAAGAAAACAGGTAGAACATCACAGTGCATTTGTACAGTTTAAGGAATAAAAAAAAGAAAAAAAATAGCCAATCCCCTCACCTTGAGTTTGGAGTCTCTACTATTTAGCCCCCTCCAATCAGCTCTCTTCCTCCATTTCTCTAGCTTAGGGTTTCAGATTTGTTTTGGTAAAAAAAAAAAAAAAAAGGGATGAGGGGATGAACTCCCTTTAAGTTTGAAATTAGCACATAAAAAAAATTATTGGGCCTAAAGATAATATGAGGCAAAGTCCACAAACTACCATCAAATAATTTATAATGTCATTAATTAAATTATTGGGGTCATGTCAGATTATAAACTGTCATATTTATGTCATAAAATATTTATTTACTTCAATAATGCTTAGAAAACTCTAATTAATAACAACAACAAAAATTATTTTACGAAGTATTCATAATTATTAAAATTAACGGGCATAACACTATGACATTACTTCTGTTATATAGGAGGGACGAATCCTGTCTACATCACTCACATCCTCAACATGATTCATTGTAGGCCCAACAACTATCTTTATGATCATCCTGTTACGGATGACGTTTGGTAGCATTAAAGCCTACAACCCCTCATGTAGGAATCGTAGTAACTTCAAGTCGAAAGACTACTTCACTTTAGTTACCATGAGAAGCGCTCATGACACTTACATAACTATTATGCAGCATTCTCATAGTGGGTCAATCCAGTATAAATATTAATCTAATATTTATACCTATATGAAGACTTGATATCTCATATCCATGACCCGTGAGATGTGGTCATTAGTCTACCCACATAATAGTCTCGATGTATTATTGTCGTCCTAATTAACAATAATAATTGACTATGGATACTTTAATAATAGTATTTTAATTGTTCACTAGGGTCTCACGATCAAGTCATACACTTGATGTTCTATTTGTTGGAACCAAAGTGGTCATGGTCCAGATAATCCCTTGAGTTTTGATGTTAACAAAGAGCTAATTTAAGATGAACAAAGATTTGTTAAGGACTAACGTTTTACATTAAGTGTGCAGGACAATTCTAAAATGAGTCCAAAGACTATCCATAGTCCAAAGACTTTGTCTCGTCCAATATAGTCCAAAGACGTTATCTCGTCCAACATAGTCCAAAGACTTTATCTCGTCCAACACCTATTCCTGGTTTATGACTGGACGATAGTTTATAGAACCATTGAGTCCAAAGACTCTTTTGGTTACCTTCTGTAATAACTAGTCCAATACATGTCTTTTAAATTTCAAGCGCGAATATCTTTGTAAAAGCATTTGAAATTATTATTCCATGTAAAAGGCTTATACTAGTGGGACAAAACATTCTCTGTAAGATTCGTACAAAAGAAAAGCACAAGCCAGAATGTCCCTATCACCTAAAGAAGTTGACCTTCTTGTTTTGGATAAACAAAAGGCAACTTTCTTCTTCTCAGAGGATATGTCAGCACCACTTTTAGCTATCTCCCTGATAGTCTATTCTGCTGATCAGAAACTTCAGAAGCTATCAGACTCAACGGATCAAATGCATTCAATGCTCATCAGAACGGATCCTTTTCCATCCGTTGAAGACTGAAGACTGCTCAAAGTAAAGAAGCTATATATACCTTCATCTTTTGAAAGTGAAAAGGTAGAAATCAAGAGAAGAAAACAGTGAACGAAATCGAACTTGAGCAAAAATACAAGTGAAGCTGCACATAAGATTTCAAAATCCTTCAAGAGATAAAAGAGAAAATCTCAAAGCTTGCAAAGCTAGAAAAGCTACTCTGATTCTCACTTTCATATTACTCTCTGTGTAGAGTTGTTTTCAAGAGTCTAAGCTTTAGTTTCGAATTCTCATATTTAGTGAGTTAGTAGAACAATCTTTTTCAAAACCTTAGTTTGGTTGAGCCTGAAGAGGCTTGTCTGTAAAAGAATACTTAGAGAACCTGAAGAGGTTGAGAATACTGCCTGAAGAGGTGTTGAATACTTTGTAACAAAAGGTTTTTGTTATAGTGGATAAAGCTCTCAAGTAGAGAGGACTGGACGTAGCTCTTTGGTGAAGAGTGAACCAGGATAATATCGTTGTGTTCTTTTCTCTCCCTTATCTTACTTTAGTTTTTGTCTAACAAACTAACTGGGATTGAATTGCCTTTCATTACGCTATCTTCTTATCCTAGTCAAAACTAAGTGAGCGTCCAACTTGGAGTTTGGAAGAGCTCTCTTTGCTTTTAATCGTTTTAAGCGTCCAATCTTACGAAAATCATTATCTGCTTACGAAAAGAATTTAAAATCGCCTAAAACACAATTCAACCCCCCTTCTTGTGTTTCAAACAGGTTCCTTCAATTGGTATCAGAGCTCAGCCTCTGGGTTGAGCACTTTGCCGTGTAGAGGAAAAGATCCTACTGCAGATATGTCTGGACCAGGTATGCCAAGCGGGAGTCAACCAGTTATGGAAGGCACTTCCATGACCAGACCGCCGTTCTTCAACGGTACTCATTACCTGTACTGGAAGGAGAGATTCAAAGGTTTCATCCTCAGTACAAACTCAGTTCTCTGGGCTAGAATCACAAATGGTCCTAACGTTTGTCTCAACTCTGACGGGACAGACAAAGCAGAGGACGATTGGACAGATACTGAACGGGCCAGAATGGAATAGAATCATAAAGCAAGATATGCTTTAATGTGTGCTCTCAGTCCTGACGAATTTCAGAAGATTCACGCATGTGAATCAGCTAAACAAATATGGGACACCTTGTCTAATCTCCATGAAGGGACAACCAAGGTGAAGGACTCTAAAATCATCATGCTGGTTGGCCAGTATGAAATATTCACCATGGCTGAAGGAGAGTCCATCTTTGACATGATGGGTCGTTTTCAGACGATCATCAACAATCTGAAATCCCTTGGAAAGGTCTACACTACCAAGGAGAATGTCACCAAGATTCTTAGGAGTTTGCCTAAGAAATGGAGACCTCTTGTCACTGCAATCACCCAGGCCAAAGATCTCTCCACTTTGACTCTGGATGATCTTGTCGGGACGCTTCAAGTTCACGAGCAGGAGCTTGATCTTGACAATCCAGGAAATAAGAACAAAGGGATTGCCCTGAAAGCTCATAGGTCCAACAACTCAAAAGCCTTAAAAGCTGATGAGTCCAGTGATGAAGCTGATCGGTCTGATGATGATGTATCAGACGATGACGAGCTATCCTTTATCTCCAGAAAGATTCAGAATATGTGGAGAAAGAAAAATGGAATGAAGAGAAGGCCATTCCAAAAGAAAAGCTTCAAGGATCATGCTGAACCCAAGGATAAAAGTCAGCTAGTCTGTTTTGAATGTAACAAACCAGGACACTTCAAAGCTGATTGGCCTACGCTAAAGGACAAAAAGAAGTTCTTCAAAAAGAAGAAAAAGAACTTCATGGCAACTTGGGAGGACTTGAACTCTTCTGAAGAAGAAGAAGAAGAAACAAATGAAGAGGCTAATCTATGCCTATGGTCCAACAAGCAAGATGAAGACTCTTCGGACGATGAACAATTTGTTGTTCCCGGAGAAAGAAGTCAGGAGTCTACCTCTGGAAGAGGAAGGAATGTGAATGTTCCACCCATCTTCAAGGGAACAGACTATACTTATTGGAAATCAATGTTCCAATTATACGTCCAAGCTCAAAATTATGAGCTGTGGGACATCTTCACAAACGGAGATTATCGTCCAACGATTACCCATGAGGACGGTTCAACATCGTCCAAACATGAAACAGATTGGACGAGTGATGATATCAGACGATGTTCTCAGAATGCCTATGCCAACTGGTGTCTTGTCAACGCCCTTGATCGTCCAAGATTGGACATGGTCTCGCAACTCCAAACAGCTAAGGAGAAGCTGGACGCTCTGGAACATCTGTTCAGACCAAGGAGCTCGTCTACCTCAAATCTCTGCCTAATGGCCAAAAGCTCTTCGGACGCTGAATCAGAAGATGACGAGGTATCCGTTTCTGACTCTCTTCAAGAAGCATATGATGAACTGCTAAATGATTCTTCTATATTGCATCATCAATACATCGTGCTTAAGAAAAAATTGTCAAAAGTAAATAAGGAGTTGGAAGAGTCCAACAAACTAAATCAGCAGCTTGTTGAAGAGAATAATAAGCTTAAAGCTGAGAATGTCAGTCTAACTGACAAACTCACCTCTGAGTCCAGTGAACCTCATGAGGTAACTAGACTAAAACAAGAGGTATCTGATCTTACCAAAAGCGTAACTAAGCTTGTTGGAGGATCAGAGAAGCTAGACCTGATATTGAGGTACACTAGATCACCTCATGATAAGTCTGGCCTAGGCTATGACTCTGAGAAACAAACTGCGTCTCAGAAAATATCAGGGTCCAACAAAAATCACAAGGCTTTTCATTCCTATGGAAAGCAAAAAGAAAATAAATTGCATGCATCCAGAACTTACTGTAAGATTTGTGGAAAGAGTGGTCATACTTCTTCAAAATGCATTTACAAAAATAAAAACAAAATGCATGGACGAAGACCACCAACTAACCCAAAAGGACCCAAGTCTATCTGGGTACCTAAGAATATGATAATACCTGTTGCAGATCTGCTTAGCAACACAAAAAAGACCCCAGTCCTGGTACTTGGACAGTGGTTGCTCACGTCACATGACGGGAGAAAGGTGTATGTTCCAAGAAATCCGTGAGAAGTCTAGTGGATGGGTCACCTTTGGAGGCAACCAGAAGGGTAAGATAGTAGGAATAGGTAAGATTGGTAAGCATCCTCTTCCCTCTATTGATAATGTTCTTCTGGTTGAAGGATTAAAACACAACTTGCTTAGCATAAGTCAATTATGTGATAGTGGGTCTGTTGTTTCCTTCAATAAAGGTGAATGTATGGTCAAGAACCCTGATGGGTCCATCTTATTCACTGCCAAAAGGCAAAATAATCTGTACAAGATTAATTTGGGGGAACTCTCAACTCAAAGTGTATCATGCCTAGTGTCTGTCGAAGATGAGCGATGGATCTGGCACAAAAGACTTGGTCATGCTAGTATGAGATTAATCTCTAAACTAAACAAGCATAACCTTGTAAGAGGCTTACCAAAGATTGTGTTTAGATCAGATGCTCTCTGTGACACATGTCAAAAAGGAAAATAAGTTAAGAACTCGTTTGAGTCCAAAAACATTGTTAGTACTTCTAGACTACTGGAATTGTTGCATATTGATTTGTTTGGTCCAACAAGGACGGCCTCTGTCAGTGGTAAGAAATATGGACTTGTCATAGTAGATGACTATACTAGATGAACATGGGTTAAGTTCCTTGCTCACAAGGATGAGTCTATCAAGGTCTTTTCTATATTCTGTAAGCGAGTTCAGAATGAAAAAGGCGTATTCATCAGCTCGATCAGAAGTGATCATGGTGGCAAATTTGAAAATGAGCTCTTTCAAAGGTTCTGTGATGAAAGTGGTATTCATCACAATTTCTCTGCTCCTAGAACTCCACAACAAAACAGTGTTGTTGAGAGGAAGAACCGATCTCTTCAAGAGATGGCTAGGGCAATGCTCAGTGATAATTCTGTCCCTAAGCACTTCTGGGCTGAAGCTGTAAATACTGCCTGCTATATTCAAAACAGAATATACATAAGACCAATCTTGAATAAGACTCCTTATGAATTGTGGAAAGGACGCAAACCCAACATCTCTTATTTCCACCCCTTTGGATGTCAATGTTTTATTTTAAATATTAAGGATCAACTAGGAAAGTTTGAGTAGATAATGGAATATTGTTAGGATTCTCTGAAACGTCTAAAGCTTTTAGAGTCTATAACTCTAGAACGTTGATTGTTGAAGAATCCATTCATGTTAAATTTGATGACAAACAGCCTGATAAGAGATTATCAGAGCTAGATGATTCTTTTGCAGATATGAATCTGAATGATTCAGATGCTCGTCCAACAACCAACAAAGATGAGGCATCAGACGCTATGATGGACGCATCATCGTCTCAGCAAGCTGTAAATACCCCTCGTTCATGGCAATTCAGAACTTATCATCTCGAGGATCAAATCATTGGCAAACCTAATGATAGCGTCCGGACAAGGTCAACTTTCAGAGAGCAAGCTGACTCAGCCTTCATCTCTGAGATGGAACCAAATTCTGTGGACGAAGCCTTATTGGACGAGTGCTGGATCCTCGCTATGCAAGAAGAGCTCAACCAGTTTCAACGTAGTGACGTTTGGACGCTGGTCTCCCCGCCTAAGGATAAGTCTGTAATTGGAACCAAGTGGGTCTATCGCAACAAGCTGGACGAGGATGGCAAGGTGATAAGGAATAAAGCAAGGCTAGTTGCCCAAGGCTACTCACAAGAGGAAGGTATTGATTATACTGAAACCTTTGCTCCAGTAGCTAGATTAGAAGCTATACGCATCTTACTTTCATATGCTGCACATCATAACATCATGCTTTACCAAATGGATGTAAAAAGTGCTTTTCTAAATGGTGTAATTAATGAAGAAGTATATGTTCTCCAACCACCCGGTTTTGAAGAACAGAACCGTCCTGAGCATGTATATAAGCTTAAGAAAGCTTTATATGGACTCAAGCAAGCTCCTAGAGCTTGGTATGAGAGACTCAGCTCTTTCCTAATGGAGAATGGCTTCTCGAGAGGAAAAGTGGACACAACTCTTTTTAGAAAAGTAAATAAAAAGGAATTTATTGTTGCTCAAATTTACGTTGATGATATAATATTTGGTGCAACTGATGAATCTCTTTGCCAAGAATTCTCTGAATTAATGCAAAGGGAGTTTGAAATGAGCATGATGGGAGAACTAAAATTCTTCCTTGGACTTCAAGTAAAGTAAACTTCAGACGGAGTGTACATTCATCAGACGAAGTACACAAAGGAGCTTCTAAAACGCTTCAAGTTGGACAATTGTAAACCTATGAATACACCAATGCATCCAACGTCCGTGCTAAACAAAGATGATAAAGATAAAAAGGTAGACCAAAAGGTATATAGAGGTATGATTGGTTCCCTCTTATATCTAACTGCGTCCAGACTTGATATCATGTTTAGCGTTTGCTTATGTGCTCGTTTTCAATCTGATCCAAGAGAGTCTCATCTCTCAGCAGTAAAAAGAATCTTTAGATACTTAAAAGGTTCTACTAATCTGGGTCTTTTGTATAAGAAAATTGATGAATACAGATTAGTTGGATTCTGTGATGCTGACTATGCTGGAGACAGAATAGAAAGGAAAAGCACAAGTGGAGGGTGTCACTTCATTGGTGCTAATCTTGTCTCATGGTCAAGCAAAAGGCAAAGCACAATTGCTCTATCAACTGCTGAAGCTGAGTACATTGCTGCAGCCAGCTGCTGCTCACAACTGCTATGGATCAAACATCAGTTGGAAGACTACAACGTGTTTGTAAGCAACATCCCTATCATGTGTGATAATACTGCTGCTATTAATTTGTCAAAGAACCCCATACTGCATTCTAGAGCAAAGCATATAGAAATAAAACATCATTTTATTAGGGACTATGTGCAAAAAGGAACAATAGATATTCAATTTGTTGATACTGACCATCAATGGGCAGATATCTTCACTAAACCTTTAGCCGTAGATAGGTTTATATTCATAAGAAAATATCTGAACATGCATTTCATTGATTAACTGAGAGTCCAATGCATGCGTCCAATATTTGCATTACGTCCAATATATGCTCGTCCAATGTACCTTCTGAATGATCGTCTAATGCATTAATGAAACTCAATCTTTGTCGAATGAAATATTATCCTTCATTCCCTTAACTGAGTCAGTTTTTTGTTTTCTTTATTTCCCAAAAATGCTTTTTACGGTTTCAAAGTCTGAACGTGTGTCAGACATTTAATGCACGTCGTTTCGCTCTCTCTCTCTCTTTGAAAATACGAAAGGCTTTCGCTCTCTCTTCTTCTTCCTTTTAAAACCTAAGTTTTGCTCTTTGATAAAAATCAAACCTTTACAAAAAGCTTTAACCTTTCTTCTTGCACCTTCGAAAAGGAAAACCCTTTCTGAAAAACCTTTTTCTTCAAACATCCTCTCTGAAACTATGGCAACCTCCTCTGCTGCTGGCTCCAAGGGTAAAGGAAAAACCTTTAATACTCAGACTGCTGATGTCATGGTCGAGTACAAGTTTAACCTACAATTCCTGGCTGATAATGGGAGTGACATCTTCTCTAACATCCATGCCGCTGGATGGTCAAGCTACTTTGAAGGTTCTCCGGTAATCTACCCTGCTCTAGTTAGGGAGTTCTGGACTAACCCCATTGTCTCTGCAAGAGAGATTCGCAACAAGGTGCTTGATACTGAAGTTATAGTATCTGAAGCGACTATCTCTAATGCAACTGGGTGCGCTCAATCAGGCATAACTGTTGAAGATGACTGGGAAGAAGAGATTGGTGATGCTTCCACCATCAGAGATTGTTTGTTGAAAAACTCTGGTGACAAGCTCATAGCCTCTAAAATGACTGACAAGGCTAGGGTTCTTCACCAAATCTTGAACAAGGCTATCCTTCATAAAGTTGGGTCAAAGGATAATGTTTCA
Source organism: Ammopiptanthus mongolicus (assembly GCA_039655645.1). Taxonomy (NCBI): domain Eukaryota; kingdom Viridiplantae; phylum Streptophyta; class Magnoliopsida; order Fabales; family Fabaceae; genus Ammopiptanthus; species Ammopiptanthus mongolicus. The sequence goes on from CM077351.1 coordinate 22,565,789, forward strand.
AAGGCTCATCAGTTTTGCCTAGTTCATCTGATTCTTGAAAGGCAAATAAACCTTCCACACCTCCTCTTTTCCTTCTTCAAATATGCCATTGAAGGCTCTGGGAAGAAGAACACTGCACTCATCTATGGCGCTCTTCTCTCCAAAATATTTGAGAAGCACATGGTCTACGACGATCTAAAGAACTTGGCTCCAGAAAGAAAGTTCAAATACTACGGAGTTCATGGGATTGAACGGGTGCATCAACCTGAGTTTAGCAGGCAAAGTTTGGTAATGAGGCAGTTGGACTGCTTTAAAAAGTCCAAACTTGAAGGCCAATAAAAAGGAGCTCAGACGCAAGGCTCAGAAGAAGAAGCGTCTGAACAATGTGTCTCTGCTAGACGCTCTGCTGAACGAGCTCGTCCAATAGCTAAGATTTCTTCGTCTCGTCCAAAGCCCATCGTCCAACCTTCAAGAAAAAGGAAGCTGGTTCTAGCTCCCATTGATGAAGATGAAGAGGACAATCTACCCATCTCCAGGGTAGTTAAAGGACCAAGATTGGAAACCGCACCTGCTGCACCTCTGTCAACAAGGGCAAGGTCATCTCAAAGAAAGACGAAAGGTAATACTGAACCTATCTCCAGTTCAGTTATTATTTCTCCTATCGTCCAATCGTCTGAGATAGAAGACTTAACCTTTGAACCTTCCCTACCACACTCACCCGCTAACCTACCACAAACTCAAACTCTAGCCTCACAAAATGAACCCGAAGACTGGTTCACACCCTGGGGAGATCACCCCTTCCAACCCTATGGTGCTCCCTACCCCAAACCGATCTTTCCCTTAAGCAAATATAGACGCCTCCCTGGAGTAGACTACAACAATAAATGCTCAGTTTGGGCTGAAGTCAAACGCAAATTTCCTGTTCTATTCCTTAAACACTCACCCCCCACCACTGAACCTCACCCCAAAAGCCCCCTTCCATTACCCGAATATGAATTTGAACAACCCTCCACATCATCCACCTCACCCCCTAAAATTGCCTACCAACCCATCCCATACACTTCACCTAAACCTCTGCCCTCTGAAACATACAATGCCCTTGGACCATTGGTTACTTACCTTGAGAAGAAGACGTTTCCTCCAAGGAAAGTCTATCCCAACCTTATCAAGGACAAGGAATTCAAATGGTGCCACTACAATATAAAGAGGCACATTGTTCTTCGCCATGAAGACAAGAGAGGTTGCAAGACGGAGTATGAAAGAAGGGCAAGGACGTTTGGCTTAAGTAACTTCATCCTTGATCCCGACCTTTCTTTCATTCCAAGCTATCCATCATCTTGGAAGGAGTATTCTGATGTCCGAGACTTTCTTCCTTACTATGCTGTGCGGAAGGAGTGTGACATGCCTCGAGAAGCTAAGATCCATCACAACCTTCCAAAGAGATTTTGGTCAAAGTCTTCTCGCACTAGCGTAGGAGTTGTTCCTCCTCGAGCTTGCCCAAGGCTCCCTATCCTAGATCCCAACAAGGATAAGGACCTTCGCAAAAAGCTTGAGTCATGGACGCTGCCTTACCAACATGCTTTTGATCCCCTGTTTTGGACAAAACATCGAGATGACTCTGGGGCTCTCGAAAGTATTTGGAAGAAAGATCCTCGCTTCAGATTTGACCCAGATGCTAGGATATATTGGGAAAATCACATTTGGAGATGCTCCCAAGAAGCGTCATCATCTGGTTTATCCGTTGAGGAGAAAGCTGAGATTCGAGTCTACCCGAGACAATATCGAATCCGTGAAGCAACCTTCATGATCATAGACGATATCTTTGGGATACCTCTTTATCCTAGAGATTTTCTGCCTATGCCTCCTATCAGATGGCGTGAAAACAAGTTTGATGATGCTGATATCATACTTGAAGTGCTGCGTCCACCCGAACCTATCATTGCTCCTCTTGCTCCTCCTACTCTTCCTCTTAAGCCGGCCATTCCTGAAGAGACTGGGGACACCGAAACCATCTATATGGAACCCTCCTCTGAAACTCATGATAACGAAGCGGAACAAGTTGCAGACTCTGCTCAGTCCAAGTCTCAACCGGTCCCTCTCTCAATGGTCCATCCTGCTGCTCCATCTCCTTCTCAGGCTCTGAGTGTAGTTCCTAATCAAAGAGGTGTGGACGCAACCCGGGCCACCGCTGAGAGCTCTGCCTCAGTTATTCCTCCTGAGTTTCAAGAGTTCGTCCAACGGACTATAGAAGCTAACAATGCGGTGCTCCTCCAGCAGATTGCGGCCATGTTCAAAGATTTCATTCCCAAACCTCCTCCCTCTTCTTAAAAAAAAAAAAAAAATTTTGTTTTCTTTGTTTTTCAAAACAACTGACTATGATGTGTTTCTCACTCTTTTGTCTGATGACAAAAAGGGGGAGAAGATGGATTTTGATTGATTATTGATTGATTGATTATTATTGATTGATTATTTAAAGTTAAATTTGTTGATTGAATCTTTAAATGATACATGTGCTCATATTTGTTGAATGATGCTTTAAATGATTAAATGCTTTAAATGATTAGAATGTTTGTCTTAGGGGGAGCCCTTCAGCTCTCTAGGACTCTTTGTTCAAATCAAAATTAGCATGTTTTGTCATCATCAAAAAGGGGGAGATTGTTGGAACCAAAGTGGTCAAGGTCCAGATAATCCCTTGAGTTTTGATGTTAACAAAAAGCTAATTTAAGATGAACAAAGATTTGTTAAGGACTAACGTTTTACATTAAGTATGCAGGACAATTCTAAAATGAGTCCAAAGACTATCCATAGTCCAAAGACTTTGTCTCGTCCAATATAGTCCAAAGACGTTATCTCGTCCAACATAGTCCAAAGACTTTATCTCGTCCAACACCTATTCCTGGTTTACGACTGGACGATAGTTTATAGAACCATTGAGTCCAAAGACTCTTTTGGTTACCTTCTGTAATAACTAGTCCAATACATGTCTTTTAAATTTCAAGCGCGAATATCTTTGTAAAAGCATTTGAAATTATTATTCCATGTAAAAGGCTTATACTAGTGGGACAAAACATTCTCTGTAAGATTCGTACAAAAGAAAAGCACAAGCCATAATGTCCCTATCACCTAAAGAAGTTGACCTTCTTGTTTTGGATAAACAAAAGGCAACTTTCTTCTTCTCAGAGGATATGTCAGCACCACTTTTAGCTATCTCCCTGATAGTCTATTCTGCTGATCAGAAACTTCAGAAGCTATCAGACTCAACGGATCAAATGCATTCAATGCTCATCAGAACGGATCCTTTTCCATCCGTTGAAGACTGAAGACTGCTCAAAGTAAAGAAGCTATATATACCTTCATCTTTTGAAAGTGAAAAGGTAGAAATCAAGAGAAGAAAACAGTGAACGAAATCGAACTTGAGCAAAAATACAAGTGAAGCTGCACATAAGATTTCAAAATCCTTCAAGAGATAAAAGAGAAAATCTCAAAGCTTGCAAAGCTAGAAAAGCTACTCTGATTCTCACTTTCATATTACTCTCTGTGTAGAGTTGTTTTCAAGAGTCTAAGCTTTAGTTTCGAATTCTCATATTTAGTGAGTTAGTAGAACAATCTTTTTCAAAACCTTAGTTTGGTTGAGCCTGAAGAGGCTTGTCTGTAAAAGAATACTTAGAGAACCTGAAGAGGTTGAGGATACTGCCTGAAGAGGTGTTGAATACTTTGTAACAAAAGGTTTTTGTTATAGTGGATAAAGCTCTCAAGTAGAGAGGACTGGACGTAGCTCTTTGGTGAAGAGTGAACCAGGATAATATCGTTATGTTCTTTTCTCTCCCTTATCTTACTTTAGTTTTTGTCTAACAAACTAACTGGGATTGAATTGCCTTTCATTACGCTGTCTTCTTATCTTAGTCAAAACTAAGTGAGCGTCCAACTTGGAGTTTGGAAGAACTCTCTTTGCTTTTAATCGTTTTAAGCGTCCAATCTTGCGAAAATCATTATCTGCTTACGAAAAGAATTTAAAATCGCCTAAAACACAATTCAACCCCCCTTCTTGTGTTTCAAACAGGTTCCTTCACTATTGAACTGAAATAACTATTCTAATGACTTTACTTCGTTTAAACAATTAATAGTATAAACTGAAATGCCTCATATATAAATATATGTAAATTGATACAAATGTAAATTTTAAAGAAGACTAATGGCCTCTAGGGCTTACACCAACAGTTCGTTCACGTAAAAGGAGAAATATTGTGAGTTATTACATCACAAACTTTCCAGAACAATGGGACGCAAAGGCCTATGGAAGATGTTCATGCTCTGGGGTAAAGTGGCAGATGTTTTTGTTCCATCTAAAAGGAATAAAGGAGGAAAAAGGTTCTGCTTTGTCAGGTTTGTCAACCCTAGCAATCCAAAAGAACTCGAAAAAAGATTGGATCAAATTTGGATTGGGTTGTATAAACTAAGGGCAAACATGACAAGGTTTGACAGAGAAAAAGTTCAAATGTAGAGAGTAGAAAAGGAGCTTATCAAGAAAGATAAGGACGGGGAAGGTGCAACACAAAAGAATTTCAATCATCATGTCCCTGTTGTGCAACATTGGAACTCAAAACCTTGGCTAAAGGCGAACATGGTTCATCCATATGATATGATATGTAGATGTTGTTAAAAGGCAAGTCGAGGAGGTAAGCGAGGCTTGGAGACCACGGGTAGTGAAAAAATCACATATGGATGATAATGAAGATTGGAAGGGGTTAGAACATGAAGTCCCGACAGAAGATATGATATGGTTGACAAAATGTTACGTCGGCCAAGTTCATAATATTGATGAGGTCAGACTCCTACAAAATAAGATCAATGACAAAGGATTGTTCTCTGTTAGGTTTACTCCTATGGGCGGCGGTTTGGTTCTTATTAGTGTGGAAGAAGGAGAAGATTTTATGTCCTTATTGAAAGATGCAGAAGATTTGTTTCAACTGTGGTTTAGTGATATCCGTCAATGGTCACCCACAGAAGTTGCAAGGGAGAGGTATGCATGGATTAGATGGCAGGGTGTTCCGATACAGGCATGGGACAGTGGCTTTTTTGAAAAAATAGTATCGCCTATGAGACGATTTGTGACGATGGATTCTTTAACTATGAAGAAGAGAAGATTGAAAGTAGCAAGAGTGATGAATCAGACTTCGTCTTTGGAAGCCATTAATAGGTTGATTAAACTAAAGATAAATGGATTAATTTTTACAATCAGATTGGTGGAGGAGCCTTTTGCTGATGCTATTGTCTCTCCTTTTTCGCAAGAGGAATACCAGAAATGACCATTATCATGCTCGGACGGTGGTTCAGAGGCGAAGTTTGAGAGGCGGTTGGAAATGTTCTCAGTAGAATCTTTTGGCACTAATCATGGAGATTTTTACGGGGAGAATATCGACGGAGATTTGTTACTCGGAGAAAATTCTATAAATGGTTTAAATGGGAGTGCAAGATTAGAGGAGGATAATAATGATTTTGAAAATGGAGAATTGAGAGGAGTTCTTTTAGGCGAAAGATGTGGGATTGGGTTATTAAATGACAAGGTCAATAGCTGGAGTTTTTTAAATGATGGGTTAGGCTCAAATGAGAAACATAAAAATAAGCAATTGGAGGATGGTCCGAAAAATAGTTTAATTGAATCGGGCCAAGTTGGGCTTATACCACCTGGAGGTAGTGACATAGCAAATAATTCCACACTTGCCCAAAGGATGGATAAGGGAACAGATCAGATTTCTCTGAACAAGGTGATTCAGCGGGAGGTCTCAATGGGGCATCATGCGGATAATATAGGAGAATCCCAACCAAAGAGTAAAAATCCAAATACTATTCGAATAGATTCGTTGGCAAGAGAGAACTTGTTTGATGACAGATACACAAGGGATGCGTTGATAGGGAAGGAGATGGAACTTATCTGGAAGCAAGGAAAGAAGAGGGTTCAGCGACTGATCTTAATGTTCTATATAGGAAATGGTTGAATTGCTGTCAAAATAAAACAGACCTCGCCAAGGAGGTTTAGGAGCCGGGCAAAGTAATTGGTCTGACTTGCCAAGGGGATGAGGGAACAGTACTAAAGCTATTAGCAGAGATGGAGTCAAGAGATAGGAAGGCATTAACGCACCAAGGTTTGAACAATGGTGGAACATATAGGTCCTAATTTATTTGGTGTTGGTTGGGGGTTTTATAATGGTTAATATGCGAATCAGATCTTACAATATTAGGGGAATTGCGAGTCGAGCAAAACAGAAGGAAGTACAATAGTTTATGATATCTCAAAAGCTGGAATTGATATGTTTACAAGAATCAAAGGTGGAGGTTTTAGATAATGCAACTTCTGTAGCCTTATGGGGTGGTGGAGACTGAGTGGTGCTATTAGCCGTCACAGGGGAGATCTGGTGGTTTGATCACTATTTGGAAATGTGACTCATTTTCAATGAAAGAGGTTTTCTATGTAAATGGGTTTATGGGGGTAAAAGGTGGTTCAGGTGTTGATAAAGAAGATGTTACCTTTTTAAATGTATATGCTCCTTGTGATCCGCTGAGAAAGAAAAGATTATGGCAGGACATTATTGAGGTCATAAGTTTGAAGGGCAGTGAAAGGTGGTGTGTGATAAGTGACTTTAATTCTACTATCTCAACGGAGGAAAGGAAAGGTGCACTGAACTCCACTAGAATTGAGGACATTCAATGTTTTCAATATTTCATTTTAGAAGCTTCTCTCATAGATTTGCCTCTCATTGGGCGGAAGTTTACATTGTATCGAGCAGATGGGTCTTCAATGAGTAGATTGGATCGTTTTTTGATCTTTGTTGGCTGAATAGGTGGCCTAATGTCTCTTAATGGGGAATGCAGCGAGGTCTATCTAATCATTATCCAATAGTGTTGAAGGAAAAGGAGGTTAATTGGGGTCCTAAACCATTTCGTATGTTCAAATGTTGGTAAGAGATACCAAGTTACAAAGATTTTGTGACAGATCAGTGGAAGTCTTTTCAGGTGGAGGGTTGGGCTGGCTTTCTTTTAAAGGAGAAACTAAAATCTATCAAATACAGTTTGAAAGATTGGCACAAGGAACACACCAGTAATCTTGATCAAAAGATAATGAGAGCAAAAGATGAGCGGCTAAAATGGGATCCTAAAGGAGAAGAAGACGAGATCCAAGAGGAAGAGGTGTAGGTACGTCGTGTTTGCCTATCTCAAATTCATAAATTGTTAAGAATGAGATGTAGTATGTTATGGTAAAAATCAAGATCTAAGTGGCTTACGGAAGGGGATGCTAATTCAAGATTTTTTCATGGAATAGTCAATAGAAGAAGAAGGGGTAGTGAAATTTTGTGCTTAAATTTTAATGGCAGGCAAATTGTTGAAGTTAAGGAATTGAAACTATCAATTAAGGCACATTTTGAGTCACTTTTTCAGCTGCAATGTTCGGAAAGGCCAGTTTTGGACTCCTTGGAATTTAGATAGATCGATTCTACAGAAAAGGCATCTTTAGTTATTCCATTTTCAAAAGAAGAAATTAGGTCAGCTGTGTGGGAGTGTGACAGTGCTAAAAGTCCTAGTCCGGATGGGATAAATTTTTACTTTATCAAGGAATTCTGGGATTTGCTGAAGGGGGACGTTGTGAAATTTGTGAAAGAGTTCCATTCAAATGGAAGGTTAGTCAAGGGTCTAAATAGTTCTTTTATAGTGTTGATTCCAAAGAAGGAAAATCCTCATAAAATAGAAGACTATATGCCTATTTCTCTTATCGGTTGTGCTTATAAAATTTTGGCAAAGGTACTAGCAAACCGTTTAAAGAAAGTTATGACCTCGTTGATTTCTGATTCACAATCGGCTTTTATTAGAGGCAGGCAGATTTTGGACAGTGTTTTGGTGGCAAATGAACTCGTAGAAGATGCTAAACAAACAAAGAGGGAAGGTGTGTAGTTTAAGGTAGATTTTGAGAAAGCTTTTGACTCTGTGGATTGGAAATACTTGGATTATGTGATGGAAAAAATGGGATTTCCTGATAAATGGAGGAGTTGGATGTCGGAATGTTTGTCTTTGTCTTCTATATCCGTTTTGCTAAATGGCAGTCCGACAGAAGAGTTTAAAATGGGTATAGGCTTATGACAAGGTGACCCATTATCGCCTTTCTTGTTTCTGTTAGCAGCGGAGGGTCTCAATTTGATGATGCAAAAAGCAGTAACGATGGAAGTGTTCAAGGGGTACAAAATTGGTGCTGATGGTATGTTAGTGTCTCATTTGCAATATGCGGATGACACATTAATTGTGGGGGAGGCGTGTGAATCAAATATTTGGGCCATTAGAGCAATTTTGCAGTTGTTTGAGATTTCTTCTGGTTTAAAGGTAAACTTTTTTAAAAGTCAAATGGTGGGATTAAATTTGGAGGGTAGGTGGCTTGCAGAAGCAGTGCTGGTTTTGAATTACAATATTGGGTCTATTCTTTTTAAATATTTAGAAATCCCAATCGGAGCAGATCCTTCAAAAAAGAGAACCTGGTTTCCGGTGGTGGATAAGGTGAAGAAAAGGCTTAATGCATGGAGTAGCAAGTATCTGTCTTTCAGTGGGAGGATAGCGTTGATAAAATCAGTTTTGTCATCTTTGCCAATCTACTATCTCTCTTTCTTCAAGGTGTCAAAAGGTATTATTACTCTTTTAGAATCTCTTTTTACGAGGTTTTTGTGGGGTGGGAGTGTGGGTGTAAAGAAAATTAATTGGGTGGCTTGGGAGTCTATTTGTAGAGATAAAGAGTTGGGTGGTTTAGGAATAAAAAACATTAAGGCTTTTAATATAGACTTATTAGGTAAGTGGGTTTGGAGGATGAGAGCAGAAGACAATATGCGGTGGGAAAGAGTTTTGGTTGCTAAATATGGGTTAGAAGGGGTGGAGAGGGGGGCCATGGACAGGACGGGCAGGGGGTCAAAATGGTGGAGGGATATCTCAAATCTGAATTGTGTGGATGGTGGTTTGAGGGAGGGTTGGTTGAAGAGCAAATTAGTCATTAAGATGGGTAGAGGAAACAAAACTTTGTTTTGGAAAGATCCATGGGTGGGACACAGTGAGCTAAGGGTGATGTTTGATAGAGTCTATACCATAGTTACTAATAAAAATGCATTGGTTGAGGATATGGGGAAATGGAGTGATGGAATATGGTGTTGGGGTTGGGATTGGAGGAGACAACTTTTTCAGTGGGAGGAAGGTTTCCTAGTTAATTTGCTGGAGTATATACAACATATTCAGCTGCAGGAGTTGGAAGATGATATTTGGGTGTGGAATGCAAATAAGGATGGAGTCTATACTGTTAAATCAGCATACCAAGAAATTATAAAACAAGAAAGTGTATCAGAGGCTGAATTGTTCAAACACGTGTGGAGTAAATTCATTCCTTTAAAGGTTGGTGCCTTTGTTTGGAGAGCTATTTTAAATAGAATACCTTCTATTGACAACCTTTCAAAAAGAGGGATACATCATCTGGTTAACACTATGTGTCCTAGTTGTTCTGTTCAAAGGGAAACTTGTAATCATCTCTTTTTTGGTTGCGTAGTGTCATGTGAAGTTTGGAGAACTTGTTTAAATTGGTTGGGCTAATACACTGCTTTTCACCATGATTGTAAACAACATTTTGAACAATTTATGGGTTTACCAACTAGTTCTGCAGCAGCAAGGAGTGGCAATCCATTTGGTTTGCTGTTGTGTGGTCTTTATGATTAGCTCGCAATCAGCTGGTCTTTCACTCCAAACAATTATTAGTCACAGAGATAGTTAAGTCCGCTAAAGTAAAAGCTTGGTGCTGGTTGTCTGCTAAGGAAAAAAAAACTTTCATTATTCTTTATCTAGTTGTTTCTGAATCCCATTGTTTGCCTTCAACCGCAATACTCAAATGACTAAATGTTCATCCAAGGTATTGTGCCCGTGTGGTGTTTTTGTAGCTGTTCTTTGGACGCTTGAATTTTTTGCTGCAGATATTGGATTTTGGGAACATTTTTAAAAAGATGGGGTGGTTGATTTAATTGAAAAGCTTGTCTGGGGTTTGATAGTTTTTTTTTTATGAGTTAGCTGGCTGGGGACGATTTGTTTCGTATAGCCAGCTACTCCTGTTTGTACTTTTGAGTATGTCTCATACTCTTTGTTAATATAATTCATTTTGGTCTTTCAAAAAAAACATAAAATAAAAAATCAATCATTCATCATCTCATGTTCATATAGCAACATAGACACATATAAATACTCATAAACATACAAGAACATTCAATTAGGATTCAAATATCAAGTATATCATATAACAACATAAACCTAAGGTCATGGGTTAACCCTTTATCTTATGCTACCCCAAAACTTATATATATTCATATTGACCTCTTCCCCCATACCTGGTATGACGAATCGAATTCCAAGGAAGAAGAAAGTCCAAGATCCGTTCTTGGTTCCGTCTTAGGGTTCAAACGCTTGATCAAGAAACATAAAAGAAAAGAATGGATTCAATTTCTAATCCAAGGGAATTGAAAGAAAAAGGATGAACTCTAGGGTTTACATAACTTAACTTGATTAGAACCTAAAAGAACGAATCTATCCTCCAACTATAAGATCAAACACCCAAGGGTATGTTCTTGATGAAGAACAACCCAAAACAATGATTGAAGGACTGCAAACTTTAGGGAGAATTCAAGGGTTTCAAAAGAAATCCAAGAGAGATGAAGAGAGACAGCTTTCCTGAGGTTAACAATGATAATTTTAGGGTTTTAGGTCGAGTCTTATGGTATAAATATGAGTTTAGGTCATTATGATCTGATTAGAAACCCAAAATCACATTTCTGCTGCGTGTCGATTAGCCTAGCGAATCGATTTTCGCGAGGTGAACTAGAGAGCTCCAAGAAGCTATTTGTCAAATTTGCGAGGCGAATTGATAGGAGCCGAATTAGGCCCTGACACCCGATATAAGACTTGTAGATAATTTTCTAAACTTTCCAATGCATCCAAGATCGGCTTAATCAGCCATTTAGAACTCAAGACATGGCCAAAATCGTGAAACAGGTTACTTGAACTCGAATGGATTGACCATTTCTAAAGGCTAAACTACCACAAACATGAACCTAGACATGAAGAACAAACATAACAAGCATATATAAACATATATAAGCCAAGACTAACACATATTAACATGTATTAACAAAGAGTGAAATTCAGAGTGCTACACGTCCCACGCTTACCGCTGCCAAACATAAATCAATTACTACAAATTCAGTTTGACAAAATAGGTTGATTGGTCCTATACGTTTTTTTTATTTTTTTTTTTCACTTCGGTTCTGTAAGTTTATTTTTTTTCAAATTTTTCCTACACGTTATGTTCCGATTCCACGTTAGTCCTTTTCATCAATTTCAACTTTATGGCGTTAGATCAAAAGCCACATGTCAAACTAACATGATAGCCACGTCAAGTCAAAACTGACGGCGTTAGGTCGAAATCGACGGAAAGGACTAACATGGAAATAGAACATAACATGTAGGACCAATTTGAAAAAAACACTTATAGGACCAATGTAAAAAGTAAAAAAAAAAAAACGTATAAAACCAATTAACATATTTTGCCAATCCAGTTTTAATCAAAATCTGATTTGTAAAACTCAGTTTTGCAAACGAAATTCCCAACACACCATTAGGCCTTACAGTATCTATCATAGATAATGTAAGTAGTAAAACTGTTTAACTTTATGATAAAACTTCTTACTCTTCATCCATTTCAACTAACTACATTTCTAACATTGATTTTATTTTATGAAATAATTTTTATCATTTGTAGGTATATGTTATAATGAAGATGATACTAGTTCATCAAATAACATTACCCATTTGAAGAAATCATATTTGGCTTTTGATAAAGAACTGGCTTAAAAGACTTGTTATCTCCTTAACTTTTAACCGCTAAGCTTATGTCAAGGAATATGAAAGAAAGATTGGACTCGGTGTTGGAGAATAAAGTCTCGCATAGGACAAAATAAAGACAATTGTAATGTATATAAGTTGGGAAGCTTGAGTCCAAAAATTGTCTAGACCTTTTGGACAACAAAGTAACTCTCAGACTTATTATACAAATCAACCAACTCCACCAATTGGGCCCAATCTTAATGTTAATATGATATCAGAACCCATTAAAAAAACTAAAGCATCTAACTCAAAAAAGAAATTTGCACAAATCCAGGTAACAAAAAAAATAATAAAATGGACCTGAGGCCTCTGAGGCTAAAAAAAATGAGTACAAGCAAAAAAAAAAAAAAATCAAATTGAGCAAGTCACAATGGGCTTTAATTTTCATACCCCCTTTTCCAATTTCATACCCCCTTTAACCCACCAAAATTACCAACTCACCCTCCATCCCCCCTCTATCCATCGCTTTCCCTCCTCTTTCTCTTCTCTCGCTTCTCTCTCCCTCTCTTCACTCTTCACTCTCCCTCTCTCTCTCACTGCTGCTTCACTGCTGGTTCACTGGTACTTCACTATGCCACTGTATATATCAAGGTTACATCACTCTCCTTCGTAATTTTTTTTTCCTGGTTCGCGATTTCTCCCGTATGAAACCACACGGGGGTGTAAATGAGTGCACTCCCGTGTTGTAGCATACGGTAGTGTATATGGAAGCCAAATACAGTACCGTATGGAATCATACAGTAGGTTGATTTTTTAGCCAACCGTATGATACCATATGGTAGTGTACCAAAAAATGGTATACCCTACCTATGGAATCATACGTGTGGATAAATTTGATATACAACCGTATGATTCCATACGGTATTATATTTTTCTTCCAAAATATACGTGCCGTATGGAATCATACGGTTGAGCAAAAATTTTATGCAAACGTATGATTCCATATGGTAGTCTATACTAATTATGTGATACACTACCATATGGGATCATACGGTTGGCTAAAAAATCAACCTATCGTATGATTCCACACGATAGTGTATTGGCTACTGATAAACACTACCGTATGGCATCATACGGGAGGTAATTTTTTTAATGACAACTTTTGGTTTTTAAAGTTTGAAGCTTTAAATACCTAATAGTTAATGCCTTGGTTTTGCAGACATGGGAAGAACAAAAAATCCTAGTTATGTGGGCAGTCAGCCTGAGCAAGTTGCTGACGATGTGCAGGCCCCCGAGAGGCACAGGGTACCCACGACGTCCGACAGGAAAAGGCGTGCAGTAGAACATGCAGATGGTGCGGGTCCATCTTCTGCTGTAGAGCCGGTAGATTACTGTCTGCATTTGCTGAGCGGTGGTATTGTGACACTAGCAGCTTTCACCTGCCCTGTGGCGAGATGACCATCACGCTGGATGATGTGTCCTCCATTTTGCACATCCCCGTGACTGGTGAGCTTATCTTAGTTACCGGGCTTACGAAGAATGGTGCTATCGCCCTTCTCATTGAGCTGTTAGGAGTGGATTATGCTGATGCCCACGCTGAGATAGAGGCGACCCGGGGGGCAAATATCTGTTTCTTAACCATGCGAGAATGGTATGTCATCTTCGTTAGTAATAATCGGCCGGAGCATGTTGCCAGGGTATATCTGCTATACTTAGTTGGGTCGACTCTGTTTGCTGACAAGAGTACGACTTATGTGGGAGTCCATTACCTGAAGCTGTTTCGTGATCTGCACCGCGTTCATCACTATGCATGGGGTGCATCTGCCCTTGCATATCTGTATGATCAGCTGGGGGACGCCAGCAAAATGAAGACACGCCAACTTGTAGGTTATATGACGTTGATGTAGGTAATGAACGTTTTAGTGGGTATGTTTGTTAATATTGAACAGAGCATCAGCATAATATTTTTTATATAACCATTGTTTGTTTGTATTTTAGGCATGGATCTTGGAACATTTTCCGATGATCAGCGCTGCCATCCCACTCACTGATTACATCGAGCAGATGCCACAAGTGTGGAGGTGGGTTTCATATAAATCCAAGTCCGGATCAGAGATTCAGTTTCGCACATTCCTGGATCATGTAACGGTTGATCTGATCGAGTGGACACCATACACAGATCATAAAGCGCATCGTCCGTTTATGGATGTAGCTTTCTTTTCTGGATATCTTAGAGCTGGTCAGGCTATGCGGCCGTATCTGCCCGAGAGAGTGCTTAGATAGTTCGGATATGTGCAAGGCATTCCCCGATCTCCTCTTGAGGTTACTAGCGGCACCCGTAGTGTAGATGAGATTGACCAGATTTTCCAAGAGTGGCATCTGCATGTCGTTGATGACAACACTAGAGGACAAATCGTTGTGTCCAGAGGCGAGTGTGCTAGTGGCTACCTAGAATGGTTCCACAGGGTTTCCCACCCTTATCTTATGCCTACATCTGAGCGAAGGGACTATCAGATTGACCATCAACAGTCTCAGTAGGAAGTACGGGACATAAGTTATTTAGTTTAAACAATTATTTATAATTATATTATATTCGGATTCATTTACTGATAGAATATAACATTGTATTTTGCAGATGCGGTACCGGGAAAGAATGCATACGATCACTCAGCTTGTACGACCTATGGTAGAGGATAATCATTTTAACATGGATTCATTCAGGGTTGTACTGGACTTGGCTGCTACTCCTATTATGGATGACGTTCCTTCGCATTGGAGGATGGCGGCAGTTAGAGGGAGGGGTGGATCCAGTAGGAAGGGTGGATCCACTAGGGGTACGTAGCTGATTGTATGTAGTTATTTAATTAATGTAAATGACTTTGATTAGCCAGTTTACTTTAATTATATATCTGAATATTTACAGTTACAAATCTGAATATATATATTTCATGCCCAAATGAAGAGTATAATATACAAATAATGCTTAAAAAATTAAACTTTGAACAATCACCCGTCTGAAGCTTAAAAATGATGACCCGTCTGAAGCTTAAAAATGATCACCTGTCTGAAGCTTAGTGAGATCACCCATCTGAAGAACCATTTAAAAGGTTCTTCAGATGGGTGCTCTTTTAAACCTTCAAACAGGTGAACATTTAAAAGGTTCTTCAGACGGGTGATCATATAAAAGGTTCTTCAGATGGGTGATCTCACTAAGCTTCAGACAGGTGATCATTTAAAAGATTCTTCAGACGGGTGCTCTTTTAAACCTTCAGAGGGGTGATCATTTAAAAAGTTCTTCAGATGAGTGGTCTTTTAAAGCTTCAAATGGGTGATCATTTAAAAGGTTCTTCAGATGGGTGATCTCACTAAGCTTCAGACAGCTGATCATTTAAAAGGTTCTTCAGAGGGGTGCTCTTTTAAACCTTCAGACGGGTGAACATTTAAAAGGTTCTTCAGACTGGTGATCATTTAAAAGGTTCTTCAGATGGGTGATCTCACTAAGGTTCAGACAGGTGATCATTTAAAAGGTTTTTCAGACGGGTGATCTTTTAAAGCTTCAGACGGGTGAACATTTAAAGGGTTCTTTAAATGGGCGATCTCACTAAGCTTCAAACGGGTCATCTTTTAAAGCTTCAGACGGGTGAACATTTAAAAGGTTCTTCAGATGGGTGATCTCACTAAGCTTCAGACGGGTCATCTTTTAAAAAGTTCTTCAGACGGGTGATCTTTTCAAGCTTCAGACGGGTCATCATTTTTAAGTAGGGGTGGCAAACGGATGGATCGGATAGATTTTGATTCGGATTATAATGGATAGGTCAAAAATAAACCACCAATCCATTTCGATCAATTAAAAATGTATTAAAAAAATCTAATCCATCCATGACTCATTTAATAAAAATCCATCCAACCCATCCATTAATCTTTTTATATGGATGGATATCTGACCCATCCATTTTTATTTTAATATTTTTCACATACAGCCTATAGATTGGGTCGGCCGGTCGGCTGGTTGACTGGTAGGCGGTCGGTCGGTCGTGCCCGTCCGAGGTTATGAGAATATTTTTTTTAGAAAGACTTTTAACGTAATTGAATGGATTTTAATGCTCTACTTATTATTGTTTGCAATTCTGATAACTTTAATTTTGTAAATTCTTTTGTATAGCAATTGTTATAGAAGTAGCACCCAACATCTCAGGTTTTCAAGAAGATATTAAAATTAGAAAATTGTGCTACCAAAACTGATCTAGCCTTATTTCAATAGGAAAAACTTTTCTACAATATTTTCTCTAAATAATAATTTAAAGGCATGCAGATCCCACGTGGGGGGAAAACTTTGACTTCATTTTTTTGGTTTGTGAAAAAATATTTTGGAATGGATAAAAAAAATCCACTATGTTATTTTTCCCGATTCAACGGATTTACAAAAAACAATTGGACGGGTCATGAACCATTCATTAAAAAAGATAATCCAATCCAATCCAACCCATTTGTTTTTTTTTTTTTTTATAAATGGATGGATTGGATGGTTATTTTCATGGATGGACCGGATGGATAATTGATCCATGGATTATTTTTGTCAGCCCTATTTTTAAGCTTCAGACGGGTGATTGTTCAAAGTTTAATTTTTTAAGCATTATTTGTATATTATAATCTTCATTTGGGCATGTAAATATATATATTCAGTTTTGTAACTGTTAATATATATATATATATATATATATATATATATATATATTTAGTTTTGCACGGGTTAAAACACTAGTGTGTGTGTGTGTGTGTGTATATATATATATATATATATATCAATGAATATTTACATTTACATTTACAATTACTGAGATCACAACATTATATACAAAAATTGTCATCATTTACAAGACCTGCTTTACAAAATCACTGAAGAATATAATATTGTGTTGTTCTGTCTGGCAATAGACTTTCAAATAAAGCAATGTGATCAACAAATCGAGGCCCCCATGCCTTAGCATCTGAATAACAATGATGGTGCCATTGTGGATGAACTTGAGGTAGTGATGACCTCTCTTTCAAAATTACTTACAAGTAAACAAATTATCAATGCATTGTTCAAATAAATATAGAATTATGAAATTACGTAACAAAAATAAATATACCTGCACCCAGTGATTTGAAAGCACTAATCCAAGTACGCAAATGGATGGATTCAACGGAGGTGATCTTCTTAATGGGGAAAAGGTCGTACACCTACCTAACACCCGATCAAGTGCTACAAGTGCCACATTATATCTTGTAGCAATCACATGTCCCATATCAGGTAGAGTCATCCACTTTTCAAGGGGTACAGTTGTCATCACTCCCACATACAGTGAATCAAGTGCAAGGTTAAATCCAGTATCCCCCATGATACCTTTGTCAAGGTCTCTAAATTGTGAGAGCTCACCAATCAAATCTTGACGGACTATCATCCAATGATCCTGACATCCGTACTGAAAAAGAGCAACTGATCTATAGCCACAATTCCCATCTCCCTCCACATTATGTACAACATCAATATAACCTTGTAGCAAAAGAGGAAATTGAGACATAAATGATATCTGCTTCACTCCTTGCACAGAAGCTTGTGACATCGGACGGTTTGTCGCACTACCATAAAGAGAATCAATGTGCTCAAAGTATGAAGGGTCATGAGTATTTGATCTTTCCATTTTTAAAGAATGACGACCCTTTGTCTTCACCTTCTCTTTTGGTGGCAACATTGAAGTAGTTTGTGGCCAAACTAGGTCAATCAATTTACCCATAAAACCCCTATTTCCATCAATGTCAAGTTTGTCCAATTGCTGTCTGAATGCTTCAAACAACGGCTCTGGATCAAACCCTTGAGATGAGCAAGTGCCTACAACCGGGGAAGAAAAGGATAGCCTCTGCCAATGTACATGAATCGACCCAAATGGAATAGGCACGTTCATCTTCAGATACTTATAAATTTCGTAGGCACAAGGTAATCCATGTGTCTTTCTAATTTTGCACCCATAACGACCAGCATCACCTTTGACAAAGTCAACTCGTTTCACCTCTTCAAAAATATGCCCCATTGCGCTCCTAGCAACACAGCAGTTCAACTGTTTATACTAAGGCCTATTGAACCTATGCTCCACTATCTAAATGCTTCTCTCGAACGAGGCCTTTATTTCAGTGTGTTGCAAGATCATCTAGTTGTTCATGCTAGTCATACAAGTACACAGATCCCCCATGCTGTTCGCCAACAAAAGCTTCAATTGTGCGTGTGCGCCCTCAACCCTGTGAACATAGCATACATAAATGCACAATATATATTAACCAGAACAAAATGATAGCTAACCAAGATATATGTTACCTATTCGAAGTTGTATTCCCAAGATGCATAATTTTATCTGTCCATGCCGAGACAAACTTCTTTTTGTTATGCTCCAACCATGTCTTATATACATAATCGAAGAAAAGAGGACACCCGGCACAAACACGTTCGAAATTATTGACACAACAATCATAATCATCCTTATTAGCACAATAAAGTATAGCCTCCCATGCAGCCATAATGGTAGGGGTATCCTCTGGGTCACTGGCATACACCTTGCAGTTGGCCTTCACATTCCTGCTGATATGAAATTGACATAATAAATGACTTGAAGTAGGAAAAATGGTCTCAACTGCATTCACCAAGGCGGCGTCCTTATCAGTAATTATGACTTTTGGCAAGGCATCCTCATTTCGAAGCAACCCTTTCAACCGTTCTAAAGCCCGTATGAAATTGTCCTTTTTCTCAGCCTCCATATAACAAAAAGCCACAGCAAATGTCTTCTCCGTTAACGTCTGACCTACAATCTCAAGTAAAGGAAGATGATACTTATTGGTCTTGTATATACTGTCAATAATTAGGACAATACTGAAGGCATGCAATAGAATAAGGGCATTTAGGTTTGCCCAGAAAATGTCACGGACAATATCAGTGCTCTCATCCCTCCTATGCCAATACACATATCCACCATCTTGCAATAATTTCATAAGATGTTGGACTTTTGTTCTTGGCCCCATTCTATTTTTCCCGTACCGTTGCCGAACATTATATATTTGTCCAATGGTAGTGTAATTGCTCTGGTCATGATCTTTCAATGTTGACAATATGTGTCTTGGCTTCACCATATTCGTTGTCATGTCTTCAACTAAGAACAACTCATCAACTTTTAGCTTTCCCGGTAATGGGTGACCAATCAAAGTTTCTGCCTTTTCATGGTTGTGTGACCCACACTATACCTTCAGTGTCCACCCTCCACCATCATGCAAAGGCCTCCCATATAGTTTAAAAGGGCACAAAGACCTTTTTCGTTCCTGTAGTTTGTTTCTTTAATTCAGATTTGTACTGTTTATACTTCCCACTCTTTTCACATCCAATGGTGACTCTTTCTTTCTTTAAAAAACCTCCTGAATTTGACCTTAAGATGATTAGCACAAATCCATGTGAATATCCAACATGTCGAACCCAATTCACAAGAGCATCTCGATCAGAAAAGATCTGCAATTTTTATTACAACGTTAACTACACTAATTTGTACTAAAACATACATTTGTCTTGCAAATTAAAGATTAGTTTACCTTTTTAGTCCAAAAAACATTGTTATAATCCACAAATTCTTTTTCATTGTCAATTATGTCAAGATCATCCGTTGGGTCAACGTTTGGCATGTCTTCATCATGTGATATATCATAAGCCCACTCATCTTTAGCATCCATAGTAAAAACTGTGATATATACAAGACGGGTGTATTAAAATGTTGTTACTGGGCACCAAAACGAATTACCGTGCAATAATATACGGTAGTGTAAACTAATTACCTTACGTGTAGATCTATACGGTAGTTGCTTCATATAAATAAGCTACCGTATACAATCATACGGTAGTTTATTTATTTAAACAAAGCTACCGTATAGTTGTATACGGTGGTTTATTTATGAGCATCAACTACTGTATGATTGCATACGGTTGCCTATTTATATAACTTCACACAACCGTATGATCATATACGGTTGCCTAGTTGTATACGGTTGTTTCTTTAACAAACTACCGTATTTGACTATACGATAGTCTATTTATTAAAACAAACTACCGTATATCTCTATACGGTTGTTTCTTTGTTTAAACTACAGTATATAGTCATACGGGAGAACACGATCAGGAGAAAAAAATTATGACAAATAATGTTACCTTGAGTAGATTGTAATGGATGTTAAGATGTTATTTTTCTTTAGTGAGTGAGTTGGGTGAAGGATTTAAGTTGGGTAGAGAGTGGGGTAATAAGTGGGATATGGGGAAGAGAGTGGGGTAGAGAGTGGTGGGGTAGAGAGAAAAAGAGTTAGGTAGGGTGAAAGAAGGGAAGAATAGTTTTGGATTTTTAAATAAATAGGGGTACAAAAATTAATTTAGGGGTATGAAATTAAAGCCCAATCACAATTGGGTTTCCGATTGGACTTGAGGGGAAGTGTTGGAGAATAAAGTCCCATATAAGACAAAATAAAGAATTGTAATGTATATAAGTTAGAAAGCTTGAGTCCAAATTGTCTAGACCTTTGGATAACAAAAAAACTTTCAAACTTATTATATAAATCAACCAACTCCACCAATTAGGCCAAATCTTAATGCTAATACTCGGTTCAAGGGTTCAATTATTATCATCAATAAATCATTTTTTTGGTATCATTAAACTTGAGATATAGTTTATACTACTATCAGCATTTTGCAGAGCTCAACATTTCAAAATTTTCTTTATATTTTATTATAATTGTATCTATAGTAATTTATAGTTTATATAATTAGTGATCAATAGACTTTAAGAGGAGGGCTATGTTGTTCTTTTGACCTGATGCCGTTGTTATCACGAATGATGATAATATAAAACCTTTGAAATCTATAGCAATGTATTGCAAATTTTATACTTCTTATGATTGGTAATACCAAGCTACAAAATAAGTGTTTGCAATGGTTCTCATAAATACATTTAAGCTTTATTTGTGCATTATCTATCTATTTATGAATTCTCCATTTCAAATCCATTTATAAATTATAAACTATGCAAGTTTCCTATTTTTATCATATTTTTTTTTTGGTCATATTTATGCGATAACAACTCATACAAATAAGAGATGAGATATTAAAATTACATTTTAAAATCTCATATTCAGTACAAAGAAGGGGAATTACAAATAGTTATTTTTTATAGATTTAATTTATATGTATTGTTAGTGAAATTTTTTTACACTATCAACTGATCATAAATTGACACATCATTAAAAATATTTGACTGTTATCATATGTATTTTAAAAGTTATAAATACAATGACTTGTGATTATTAACACATAAGACAACTTGTGATTGATTGATAGTGTAAAAAAATTTATATTAAAAATATATCAGAGTTAAACTCTAATTTTTTTTTTTGGTACATAGTTAAACTCTAATTTTATATGCAAGAAAATAATTAATAACAATGTTTGAAATTGAAAGAAATAATTGAGAAATAATAAAAATGTGGTAGTTGAAAAAGGAAAAAATTTAAAATTTTGTATAAAGGTCCAAACTAGTCTTTAACAAAAAAAATTATATATATACTGATATTTTGATCAGGAGAAATGAAAAATATAAATTGATTTTCAAAAATATAAAATGAGAATCAAATTAATTATTTAAAGTAATTTTTAAAAATATTTTAACGTCTACCCATATTTTTTATGATCGATAATGAAATTAATATTTTTCATGTGTTGAGGATGAAAATGTCACCTTTGGGCCTTTATTCTAAAATTTTATCATCCCGCTTACCAATCTCAAATTACACCCCCTGCAAGGGGATAGAGAAGCAAAGGGACAGCGTTGTGTGAGTAACGGTGATGGTCATGGACATCACTGGCCTCAAATCCTTCAACATAGCAGCAACCCCTTTTCATTTCCGACCAAAAGTCTCTATTTTTCGTCCATTTACTTTACTTCCTTTCAAACCCACCGCACCATTTCGCCTTTTACCCTTATGCTCTTTCAGTAATCCCCCATCTCTCTCTCTCTCCCTCTCTCAAGATTCTCTAATTTCACTTTTGTTGGTATTTTTTTTTTTTTCGTGGGTAATTTGCGTTTTGTTATTTCAATGAGTCCAATGTTGTTGTTGTTTATATGTTACAGATGGTGTAGCTGGGATAAGCAAGGAAGGTACTTTCCCTCCTGGTGTTGGAGAGGCAGTGAATGAAGCATCACGGTCCAAGGTTCTTCAGGTTGTGCTGGTGTCCCCTCAGGTAAGATTCAGTTAAAGTTTAGTTTTTTTGTTTTTCTTGTTTTTTAACCATTTGGTATTTCTCTTGCTGTTCCTTTCTGATAGTTTTTATAATATAGTATTCAATTGTGCACTAAAGCACCTCTAAAAGTTCAAAAAAAAAATTCAAAGATGACACTTAATACTGGTTGTTTAATCATGGAACTGCAAGCTGTTTAGGTTGGACTTGGAGCAACATTTGCTAGTACTTGGCACTCAATCAGTTAATCTCTTTTGAGCAAAGAAGACTTTATTGAATCGAAGAGAAGAAGCTTCAACAATAAAATATAGAAACAACAACAAAATCCTCAAGGGGGGAAGGTTGGATAAGGCACCACTCGTCTGGGCCACTTAATCAGTTGATAGTACTAACAAGTAAATGTGTGTGGCAACAAAAGAGGATTTTTATTCTAGGTTGAGAGTGGAGTGGAGGACCTGGTCGGGTTGGTGAAGAGTTGGAGCTTGACTATTGTTGGCGTTAGGTAATGAATGTGTTAATAATCAGATTTTAGTTGGTGACAGCATATATAATATATATAGTATATAGTTATATACATTCTTAAGGAAGGTGCCATATCTAATAATTGGGGATAGATGAAGTTGGGGGCTATTATTAAGTGCAGTCAGGATGAGTGAGGAACTTTTGTTGATAGTGTACACTAATATGTTTTCGTTGCTTGCATTCTTAACATATTGGATCATGTTGTCCATGACTTATTAGTGTTCAGAAACCTCCTTGCTTTCATAGAAAAGTTATTTTTCAAGTTAGTATAATAAGTAGGAACTTATCACAAGTCACAATCCAATTCTAGGGAATGTGACCAGCCAAGAATTAGGTACTTCTAATCCTGGAATCCTCAGTATCACATGCAAAACTCAAAACTGTTTATAACAAATACCCACATCACATAAACATTACTACATAAATATCTTGGGTATAGCCTTCCCAAACATGAGAGACTTCCCATTATTCAACATAACTTGGAAATGACTTCATAAATGAACTCAAATGTTGGTTGTGGGCCAGCATCGTACGATTCGTACCTTGGCATGGCCCAGAGAGGGTTGAAGTCAGATCAAACTGTGGCGCTTGTTGATGGGTTTAAGTAGAAAGAGTTGTGCCCTGGCTAAAAGTTATTGCTTTTCCTCTAGTGGTAAGTGCTTGATTAGTCAAATGGTATTAGATCCAAGTCACAGTTCGATTTCCGAAAAAGGCACGGACTCAGGTTGTGGGAGGGTGATGTTGGTTTTAGGCCAAAAATTTTCCTTGGCAAGGCTAGGTGGATTAGATTCAAATTGGACTAGAGGTTCGATTCTCGAAAAGGCATGGACTACTGGACACAGGTGCTGGGAGGGGAATTGTTGGTTGTGCACCAGCATCTTGTCTTGGCAAGGCCAAGGTAAGGCCAGAGGCGTGTCAAACCATGGCACTTGATGACACGCTTAAGTAAAAAGAGTTGCACCCTGACTAAATGCTATAGATTTTGGCTTAGTGGTAAGAGCTTGATTCAACAACATGAGTGAATGATTTAGAACTGTTTTGCAAACCTCTCTTTGTAAAATTTGTTACTTCATCATGCAAATGCATTATAAATGCATTGCAAAACTTTCACCGGCCTATTAGTATAGCATGAAGAAATTACTCAAATGAAATATAGTTTAATGCATGTGGTTATTTAATGCCTGGCAATAAAGTTGGACTTTTCGTCCATGCTAGTGTAGCATGACAAAGCATGAAACCACCTACACTTGACCAAGTATGCCTTATCAAAATTGTGTAGGTTTGGCAATGCTCTTGGCAATAAATTGTCAAGCATGACTTTGTGAGGTACTTCCTATTCATATATCATGCAAAATATTCACTATCTGTCAAGACACCCTAGACCCTCCTACGAAAAAGCATTTCAAGCATAATTTGTAACCCACCCACCCATGAACCAACCACCAAGTATATCCAGTCTTTGTAAAATGTTATTCTGCCCAGATTTTTATTTTTTTCTGCTTGCTTTACATGATTTATGATACTTATAGTAAGTTTGATATGGTAGAAAATATTTTAATTATGTTTACTATTCTTGAACAATGTTATTAGATTTTTATTATTTGTATTATGTAGATATTGTAGTATATTTTATGATTTTTTAACATGGCCACCATGTGTCTGCCATTTGCCACATGCCATCCACCATAATTCCATGGCAGGTTTTTTGCTTGACGCGATGAGCCGCCACCTGCCATTGATAACACAAATACATAAGTGCTTTTTTCAATCTCTAATCACCTCCTCTTATTATCAACATATGATTTTTGTTGACTTTGTACCGTCTTTAGTCTATCTCATATGACTCAGACTTTTTATAATGAATCTTGTATCAAATCAGGTCCCTAGAGTTTAGACTCACCAACTTCAATCCATTCTATTGGTGTCTTGGATTGTCTCCCATATAAAGCTTCTACTGGTGTCATTTGTATGCTAGACTGGTACCTATTATTGTATGCCAACTTCATCCAAGGTAGATATTGGTCTCAATTTCCTTCAAAGTCAAGAACACATTGCCGTGAGCATGTTTTCAAAGTTCGGACTGTCCTTTCTGATTGCCCATCAATTTGTGGATGGACTGTAATGCTAAAGTAGTTGACTCCCCAAAGCCATATGAAAGGAATGCCAAAATCTGGCTGTGAATTGGGATCCATGATATGAAACTATAGAGATTGAGACTCCGTGCATTCATACTATCTCCTCCAAATAGTATAATATATTCTGTATATTATTTTAATAAAATAATAAAAAAGAATTTTACTATCAAAAAAGAATTATTTAAATAAATAAAAGAAGAAAGCCAATTTGCTATTCAATCTAACTTATCTAACTAATATTAAATTAATGAGGGAGCGACCATATGCTTTCATGAATCTGTATACAAGGTTTCTTCCACCCCTTCCCCAATTAGAAATGGAATTAAATTAGATTCCCTGTCCGAGTCCGACCTGTCCCTGTGCAATCTAATAGCATATTGGTAGTCTTAACTGCGAGAAAAATGAGAAGACTTTTGCTAGTTTATCAACAATGACGCATACAGAACCATAGCCTTATTGAAGTTTAGGATAATGTGGTAAACAAAATCCTTAGTAATTTGTTCTCATTTCTATTCAGGTATCTCAAGGCTTTGGAGAGTTCCAACGGGCTTTTGATGTTATGCTTTTACATGTTGGCATACTAAACATATAACCACAAATTCAGCAAATCAGCAATATCATTCTTCATACCTTCCCACCAATATATCACCTGTAAATCGTGTTACATCTGAGTAGACTTAAGGTGCATTGTATAGGATTCATGTGCCATCTCAAGTAATTTTCTCCTTAGTTTTTTTCATTTCAGGCACCACAACTCAATCTTTGTATTTGATGACCTCTTTTTGGTCAACACGAAAATCTCCATGTTTTCCTTACTTCGTAGATGCCCTTTTTGACTTGATATAGGGATCAATAGCTTGTGGGTGAGGTTTCCAAGAGCTCAAGGAGTGTTTGGTTACAACACCAATTCTAACCTTATTTTCAAGATCTGAAGGATTTGTAGTGTTTGTGTCTTTGTGATGCATCAAAACTCAAGATTTGGTTTAGGATGCGTCTTATTGCAAAATGGTAAAGTTATTGCCTATATATCTTGACAACTAAAGAGGCATGAGAAAAACTATTCCACTAATGATGTGGAGATGGCTGTAGTAATCTTTGCCTCATAAAGTTAGATACATTTTTTTTTATCGTGTGAAGGCCTGAAGGGTGAAGTTT
Organism: Ammopiptanthus mongolicus; assembly: GCA_039655645.1. Lineage (NCBI taxonomy): Eukaryota > Viridiplantae > Streptophyta > Magnoliopsida > Fabales > Fabaceae > Ammopiptanthus > Ammopiptanthus mongolicus. Next base: position 22,591,754 of record CM077351.1, read on the forward strand.
ACACATCACAAAGCTTGAAGACAATAGACAGATGCAGAAAATTTTGCATGATATAACTATGATGACAACTTCGAGTGATCAATCACTTATTTTTCAGTTTAATATATTTGTTCAAATATATTGAAATGAAAACAATAATAATCATGAACTTGAACTTTATTAAAAGCTATGTTGTCAATAGCGGCGCTATAGCGCGCTATCGCGGAATAGCGGAGCGGATTTGGGGCTTGCTGCGACGCGTTTTGCAGTAGCGGTGCATTTTTCAGGAGCGGAAATCGCGGCCGCTATTCGCGGACAATCGCGGCCAATTGCGGCCGCTATAGGTTATGGGCGTGAAATCCCCCCTTTGCCCCTCTTTTTTTTCCTTTGGGTCTATATTTTAAAGAGTTTTCGGTCATTTTACCCTACCCTCAGTATTTAGGTCAGGGTGCGAAGCCACCCTCACTCACTCTCCTCTGCGATTTGCGAACCTAAGTGCCACCCTTCTCTGTTGTGATTTGCTCACCCTTCTGCGTCCCTCCTCTCCAGCGATGAAGGCGGCGGCTAGTTCTCTGTCCAGTTTCTTGCCTCTGCGAAGCCAATACTCAATTAGTTTCTTGCCTCTGCAAAGCCAATACTCACTGCATCAGTTTCTTGCCTCTCTGTCCAGTTTTTTGCCTCAGTTACTTACTGCATCACCATGGCATCATCTCACCCACCATCTCAACCACCTTCTCACCCACCATCTAATTAAGGAATCAGTTGTACTTATTTTGATTTTTACTTTTAGAACTTAAGTTAAATTAGTAGTTAAGTACTTATGTTATACTTTTTGAAGTGGAGACATCATACTTTTTGAATGTTACTGACTATGGAGTATTTTAAATGTTATGACTACCCCTTTAATTTTGTGTATTTTTCTGTTTTTGAGTATGTATGTATGTATGTATATAATATAAAATATAAAATATACCGCTATCCCGCTATAGCGTTTTTGGGTTCAGCCGCTCCGCGCTGCTATTTGGGATTGACAACATAGATTAAAAGATTAATAAAAAAGAAAGAAATGAAATGCTTAAACTTGGACCAGAACAAGTCTTTTTAAATTAAGACAATTTGTTATTTGATATCATATTATTATCCTATAAGACAAAGCATGTGCTGTACTAGTGTCTTGTGTTGTAACCAATAATATATGACAATAAGCTGGGATGGTCATTTGGTTTATGTTTCGTCCCCTTAATCAGAATATAATTCTACAGGTTGCTAACTTGATATTCAGTTGCTGTTTGCATGAAATGTTCAATTGCAGCGGTGTTGGTGAACCATGTGTTGAAAAGTAGGATGTTCTCATCCATTTTGTCTATATTTAATGCTTAGGATATGTTTTCTTTATCTGTTAAAACTAATGATGGTTACCGTCAGGAGAAATGTAAAGCAAACTAAGATAGTGTTAATATTGGGAATCACTGGTTCCTTTCTGTTCTTGTTATTGTGCCTACACTAAAACCATTAGTTGTTACGTTAATTGAGTATTGGTTACTGAAACAAATGTTGTTCTTTCTTGAATCCTCACCTTATTTGAAGTGCTTGTGCATTTTTATTAAAGTGAGTAGTAAAGTTTATATCACCTAAAAAAACATTGAAGTTTTAGCATAGTAAATTGGCCTCAGGAAACGTTTTTTTAGCTTTGATTAGAATCACTCAATTACTGAAGGTGTTTCTGGGATTTATGTTGTCCTTGGCAGATCCCAGGAAACACTGGGTGCATTGCTAGAACATGTGCGGCATCAGCTGTTGGACTACACTTAGTTGGGGTTAGTTTTGCTTTTCTAAGTCTAATTATTGTTTACATTTCATGATAAGATTGTCTTCTATTTTCGTGTTTTGTTGCAAAATATTAATGATAACCTTTGTATTTCTGTCTTTTCAGCCGTTAGGATTTCAGGTAGATGATACTAAACTAAAGCGTGCTGGATTGGATTACTGGCCGTATCCATGGGCATATGCTTCTTTATAGTTGCAACGTTTATTTTTACTTTCATCTCTCATGATATTCTATCAAAAGTAATAAAACTCTTCTACTATGCAGGGTAGAATGCAATTGTCTATCACTGTTTATTTTAAATAAAGCTATGCCTTGCTCTCTTTGGCTCTCTCCTCCTCTAAATTTTGTTTTGACAAGATAAAATGTGTTGCCTTTCTAATTTTGCACATCCATTAGTTTCAACTGTTCTAATATTTACATAATTGTCTATAGACATTATTCACCATAGGACATTATGGCTTCGTTTGATCTATATAACTGACCCTATCTAGTGGGAAAAGACTTGGTTGTTGTTTTAATATTTGCATAATTACATTATTACTTTTTATGTTTTCCATTACCGATGCAAAATTGCAGATATGTGGTTGTTAAAGTTCATGATTCTTGGGCAGATTTTCATGATTATTTTAGGCAACAGGTAATTATCATTCCCTTAGATTTTTATCCAAAAATAATACTTCCCAAAGATAAATTCCCAAAACCATCATACATTTCTTTGACTCCACACCTATCCTTTGTCTGGTGCAGGAGGGTGAAAAGCGGCTGCTAGCGTTTACAAAGAGGGGAACTAAAATTCATTCTGTAAGTTTTCCATCATTAATTTTAATAGCATAGTCCCTTTAATGGTAGCATTTCTCATATTGATGCCCCATGATTAACCTGTCTTTTATGTAATTAGTTCTCCTAGGGTTGTGTTTCAATCCTAAGTATTCTAAATCATTACTTTCTTTTGAACCAATTTTTTTCAATATAAAATTTTTCTGTTGCTCTTCTATTGCATCAACATTTCAGATAATCAACAAGTTGGCTGAAGAAACTAGTGACATACTCATAAAAATACTGCTACAAATTTGACTCTGTAGTTGCCACCTCTTGTATTCTTCAACTAATAAGAAACATGGGGAAGGATCACCGTATCAAGTAATGAGAGATAATGATTGAATGAATGTGAGGAGGCCGATGCTGACCAAATCAATTTATAATAGGAAAAGTTTCTATATAGTATGGTGAGGATCGTATTTACTATCATATGAGCATATTAGAAATTTAGAATTCAGCATTTTTTACTACTAGAAAAAAGGCATTCTTTGGTTTGGAACAAATATGCAAGTGAAAAGGAATTTAAAAAGACTTTTTACATGGATTACTCTATAAACTTATGTTAGGTTTCCAATCCTATTCAACATTTGCCTGTTTGTCTGGGTTGACTGGTGGGAGAAAAGGAATATGGAAGTGGTACAAGGTCTTGGGTATGACTCAATTTACTATGGTTTGGTCTGTGATGACGGTGGCCTCTTCTTTTTGTTTGGTGGGTGGGGGGTTGGGAGCAATATTGCAAGAGAAGGGTAGTTATTATCTAAGATGTATGGACCTAAACTGGTCCGACCGGAAAACCTTCGACACGACACGGGCTGTCCAATACTTCGTCATAACAAGTTTGCTCACTGACCAGATCAAACCTGAGTCACCGCTGACCCACCCGGATGGGTTTACCGGGTTTGTTTTGTTTTGTTTTTCCAATTTAAACTTAGAAGAACAAATAGTAGGATTTGAACATGGTACCTAAAAAGACTCTTGGGATGAAATGTATTTTACCCTTGGTCTAGGTTATACAATTATGCTTATTATTGGTAAAGAAATTATGTGCCTTTGCTTCCAAAATAAAGCAATGTATGGAAATTGAGCATGGGGCAGTAATTATGATTTGGCTTCCTTCTTACCTTGCAGGAGTTTTCCTACAGAAAAGGCGATTATCTTTTATTTGGTTCTGAAACTAGTGGCCTGCCACCTGAAGCCTTGCTAGACTGCAAAAATGAACCATTTGGTGGTGGGACTATCCGAATCCCAATGGTTGAAACTTACGTGAGATGTTTGAATCTTTCTGTAAGTGTTGGCATAGCATTGTATGAAGCTTCTAGACAACTAAACTACGAGCAACTTAAGATACCTTCGGGAAGCTGTATTGACACTGAGGAATCATTTATTACTGAAGACATTTTTGCTTGATCATATACTGAATTTCATGTTTATTTTATTTTTACACAGATAGAACACTCCTTGGAATTTACTTAGTTAATTGTGCCTGTCACGTCCTTACCAGGGTCATATTCCTAGTTAATGGAGATGGAAAATGTCCGTTTCAGATTCAATTTTAGTGAAGTGGTAAATTGACATTTTAGTGAGTATTGGTGCTCATTGTTAATCAGATGATGAGTAGAAAAAGTGAAAAAAAAGGAAAATTATGTATCTGGTAACGATGTTTCTGGTTTATAGGTGGAAAATTATATTTGCAAATACATCCCTCAAAAAACAGCATTTGCAATTTGGTTTGTCTCCTTATTGCCCTTCACTTGGACTAATGCAACAGTGATGATAGAGGTCGGATCAAAGGTAATCGATTTTGACAAGATCAACCACCATTGAAAGTGATTAATTTCTGGAAAAAGCTTCTTGCTTTAAATTTGTGGCACAAAACCCAGGTACTAGTTCGACGGGAACAAATAAAGGAACAAACTTTTCGTCATTTGCCACCAAATGGGGATGTTGTCATCCACCACAAGCCAACCTCCTCCATCGTGGCCACTTTCTCTATGTCTTGCCTCAACCTTAGTGGTCTTGGTTGGATGTTCATGGCTGAAACGATTTTGGATTTAGACTCGGGATTTTTTTTTGGTTTGTGGCGGATCTAGGTGGTTGCTCCCTAAGGGTTGTCAGTGCTATGACCCGATGGAGAAGATGTGAACAAGGAGTAGGAGAGCCCTAACGGAGGAAGGTTATCCTTGTTGAAGATGTCGCCAATCGATCACCCTTCATGCACTCAGGCTAGATCGTGGCATCCTACGCAGACCCGACTCAAAATTTGTGATCCAGGTTGCTAGGTGAAGATCCACCACAGGTCGTCACGCCAGAAGCATCACCAGACGGAAGGGAAGTGACAACCCTTTCAACTTCGCCAAACTCCCATTCCTGTCCATAATAACAGCCTCGTGCTTTGAAATTGCTCTAGTTGCAGCTCTGATTGAGTCTAGTAAGAGGGGCGCAAAACTAGTGAAATCGTCTTCCACACTCCTAAGCAAATACTACTAATTTTTGAACTTGTGTACAAAACTTTAAAATCGGTGACGAGAGGTATCTAACATGAGCATCAGTGCGTACTAAAACAAGTTGTGCACTGTAAACAAACCCTTCTTCATATATACCTAATTTCGCATTGCTTTTGATAGGATGAGTGACTTTGGAAGTCGCTCACGTTGAGAGACTTCATTTTACTCGATTTTAATAGTTATTGTTACCATCCCTATCTCTCTAATTCCCCTCTCCCCACCCCAATCCCAACCCCTCCCACCCCTTTTCCCCTTCTACGTTTGGCACCCCCATTTCCTTGCCCTGTTCGTTGTCAGCTCCGTCGTGCACGTCCTTTATGGTTCTCTTCTTAGTTATGTCATGTATAGTACAAAAGTTATCACCAATTTTTTACCTTTTTTTGTTGTAAAGCAAAGGACAGTTGAACTAAACAAAAAGAAAATCAGTTCTTCATATTTGCGCAAAAGACGTCGAGGGTCATGGCGATGTGAACCAAAGATGGGTCGTGTGATAACACCTAGACTCGGCTCGGTTCCTTGACTCGGGGCAACCCGCCCTGTTACGGTTGTCTGGAGCCTCTGCGACGTGGAAGAGTCTAGTGGCGGCCGGCCACGACGGATGTCGGAAAGGACCAAATCCCGAGGCAGAAGGTTGAGAAGAGAAAACATACAATGAGGGGTAAAACGACGGCATTTGAGCAAAGAGGAAACATTTGCGGGTATGGTTAGAGGGAGGAAGGGGGAAAGGGTGTTTGGGTTTCATGGGTCGGTGGAAAGATTGAATCTTGATGGAGAAAGAAATGATGGGTGTTTATGGAAGTCCAGTGATTCTGATGGCGTTGTCGGTGAGGCTATTGAGGAGGCGAGGAATGGCACCCGACCTGATCCCGATACTTGCATGTGCCCTGATGATGGCTTCGTCCTCCTCCGGAGTGAAGGCCATGTTTCCAAACTCGTCGATGACATGACGTGACCATCCCTAGAGAAACATGTGCAATCTCAATCTTCTTTATGAAACCGATGTCTAATTCCTGTAGACCGCGACATCATTTATCAATTATTGATTCGGATTTTGACGTTAGGGTTTGGATCAGACCCCAAAGTTTCGCCCTTCGATGCCAGAATCGTTTGTTTTGGGGCCAAGTTTCAATCGAGGCTCTATCGGAGAGGAATTGAAAAAGGAATCGATTAAAATTCTCAAATTCAGTTGATTCAAAAATAGCAAGGCTTTGGGGCAAATGAGAGAACCAGTGGCCTTGTATTCATCTCGACTGTCCAATTTTTTTTTTACAAAATCTAACGATTGTTACCTTATCTCGCACAGTGAGCGACTTCCTAAGGTCGCTAACCCTAGACGTCGTCATTCCACACACATAAAACCTAATTCAACTTCCAATGAGTGTGTTGGAATATCGGGAATGAAAAGGTCAAAAGATTAAGGCTTACGTTATGTTACCTTTTCCCCTTCTGATTAGTCGTGAAAACAATTATTTCAATTATTAATTATATGTATGATAATTTTTTAATCGATTATGATAACACCAATTTATGTTTGGATATATTAGTTGAAGAGTGATTTTAAGATAATTTGTTTTGTTTGGATTATATAAAATGAATTGCTTTTATGTATTAAATTATCAAAAGAGATATGAAATATTTGAAAAAGTGAATTGGAGGCAAAATGATATTTACTTTTTATGGGTGTGAAATAATTATAAGTACAAAAAATATTTTAAAAAATAATTTTCAAAACATTTTTTTTATACTTTAATAAGTTTTTTCATACATCTGTGATTGATCCTAAAATAGTTTCTCTTAGAAAAAGCTATTCTAGAGAAAATAATTATTCCTATACAAATTGTAAATGCTTTGAGCTTTTTTGGCTCAACATCACATATAGATAAGGATGGCAACGAGGTAGGGCGGGGAGTTTTTCTCTCTCGACCCCATTCCTCATGAATCCCGTGGATCACCACGGGGAGTTCGGGGACTTGAAAATTCAAAAAAAAAAAAATTTAGATAATTAACTAAAATCCAATAAAAATATAAAAACACTAATTTATTTAAATATTTAAAGTTAAAACATTTTCCAAGACATTGCAAAAAGTTCAACCTTAAATAGAACAAACAGAGATCCAATAAAATTATGACAAGGTCAAAGACTAGAACATCAAGTTCAATTCTTCTTGTCATGTCCAACATATAAAGTCTTTATGAAAGGAATAGAAATAGAATTTAGGGTTCAAACTTTTTCAATTTAATCAAATTACTAAAATATTATATATATATATATATATATATATATATATATATATATATATATATATATATCAGTAAATTCTATTTTTGATACATATCTAAAAGTGAGAATTACTTAATCTACATATCCGAATAATTATTGGAATTGATCTGTTTCGGACAGAGAGTTTAAATTTGCTATTCTTATAATCTTGTTAAAAGAGAAGAAAATAATGGTATTAATATCATACATATAATTAATCATAATGTATATGAAGAAGGAATTGATGAAGAATTTAGAATTAAAGGTTGGAATGTACATATATATATATATATATATATATATATATATATATATATATTAGTAATTTTTTCTGGGTCGAAGATCCCACAGGGCGGGAAGTATGTTCCCTGTCCCCAAAGTGCCTTTAGGGGAATTTTCTCCCCCGTCCGCATCCCCGTGGGGTCCCATTCAGAGCAGTCCCTACGGGGATCCCCACACACATGTACAAATTGTCATCCTTACATATAGATGCTTAAGTTTTACATCTTTATGGGAGATTGTGGGATATTATCTAAATATGTGTGTTTACATAAATCATTAATTATGTATTATAAGTTATTAAAAGAATTAGTTCATTTAAAGTTATACTTAAGGTTTAAGGTATTGAGTTTAATGACATCTCAAGATATAAGATTATAATAAGTAGATTTCCAAAAGTCTTATTTTTATTTTATGATGGGCAAATAAATAAATAAAAACTCATAGTACTACCCCCAAGTCATATGTACCAATTCATTCTTGACTGAACATCCCATCGTCAGAAGGGTTTTGCTTTCAAAGGAAAACTATACATATAGGGTTTGGAAGAGTAAGAGCCACATGTAATGCAATCTTAATCTTTTCCTGTGAATTCAGTTATTCTTCCACTCTAGTCTTTCTTTGTCTCTCCATGTTTAAAATGGATGCTATTGGTTTGATGACAGTTTTTATCTTGAAGTATTTCTCCCAAATATTTTAGCAAAGGATGCACCACAAGAGATTAAAACATGGCTCTTTTGGATGTTCTTGTTGCTATTTTGGGTTAATCCACATCTTATTTTAAGAAATAAAAGATGACATTAATTTAGTCCCTCATTCATAGATAGTTGACTTCAATTTAGTTCTTCAATAATAAAAAATAACATTAATTTAGCCCTTAATATTATGACTTGTGCATAAAAGAATTATTTTGATGTCACTTTATATGATTGAAGGATTAAATTGAAGAATTATGTCTCGGTAACATGAGTGATGGATTATCGTGCACATTATCGACGGAAAATTAACGACAGCTAGTCCTTCAACATATTCGTTTATATTATTCACATGCTTTTGTACGAATTTATGCGCGGGTATTTACTAATGGAAAGGCTATCAATAACTTTACAGACTCCCTTTTCATCGATAATGTGGATGAGATTTATCGAAGGATGTAATTTATTTGAATTTATTTATATTTTATTTATATATTTAAATTTTAATTGATTTAAATATATATTTTATTATTTTATTTTTCAAAAAGTTACCGAAAGCTTGTATGTCGATAACGTTCTACTTAAGTTATTGATGCAAAAGTCATTTTTAACTTGTTTGTACATTACCATGGACTATCTGTCGGTAACCTACGCATTAGATATCCACAAAAAAGTTGTCGGTAATGTACTAACAAATTACCCACGGTCTTTCCATTGGTAAATTAGAAAATTACCTACACAGTTTATCTACAAGAGGGATAATGTGACTTGGTGGTTTGGGGGAGAGATATAGAGTTTGGAGTGATAAGGAGGTCATGGATTCAACTCCCCCCACTAACATAACAAATACTAACAAAGTAACATTTGCTTATAAAAAAAAGTTTATCTACAGAAGGTCATCGATAATTATCGACCGCCTCATAATATCTGTAGGTAATTTTTACCGACGGGTAAATTATCTATCGATTGGCCATCCGTAAGTACGAATTACTGACCACTTCTAGACCTTATCGACGATCTGTGCCATCGATAATTGACGTTTTTCTTGTAGTGTGTGTTACAATGAGTCCTCTAATGGTTTCTCCACATTATTTCTTTAATAAGCCTTTTTTGTAAATTAATTTTATTAGACACACACATCATATTAAGTGCACTTTGTTTTTGTGAGAGAGAAAATAATTATTGAATCTTATTTGAATTGTCAAATTAGAAGATAAATGCAAGAGACTTTTTAAAGTTGTTATGTGATCATTAAGTAACTTTTAATTTGACCATTCATATATGATTTTATAGTCAAAATTTGCTCATTTCACATTCAAAGTATAAAATGTTCTACCAATTGTTCCGAGTGATGATAGGCTCAGATCCCTTAAGTAAGTGGTCAGAGGTTGAATTCGTGAGTCATGACTTTTGTGTATGGAAAAAATCTGATTGGGAGGAGACATCCCATAGTGAGTGTATTCCGATCCTCCGAAGGAGATTACTTATTTAATATACTGATTATAGGTCCAATATAGTGTTATTTGTTGATAGGTCCACTGTGTTGATTGTTGCACCTCACATTATAAATTCGAAAATGCTCCAAAAGTTACTATTACAAGGATCGATCACTAAACCTCTGGGTGGAGAGCATGCTCTTATACAACTACACCACCCAATTAATTGTAATATTCTTTGACAAATATTATTATTATTATTATTATTATTATTATTATATATATATATATATATATATATATATATATATATATATCTTCCTTACAAAATTTACATGTAATCCAAAATCCAAATTTAAATATTAACTAATTATTAAAGCAAAAAAGTTTCACTCAAAATTTACTTTATGTCTTACTCACTCTTGAGCTGACCCAAGAAAGAGAACCCTTCATTCTTTTTCTTTGTCAAACCGCGCAGAGGAAGGTTACTTTCCATTTTTTCTTTCTTTTCTATCACATCTTTTTTTTTCTTCCGTTTTTCACTCTATGATATCAAATAAGCAAAAAAAACTTATCTAAACTGTGACTCTGAAGTATATTCAGTTATAATTTTCTTTAAAATATATTGTGATGTTAACGGATAAATTTATCAGAATATCACTGTTTCAATTTTTATTTTTCAAATTATCACCATTTTTAAATTATATACCAAATTATCACCATTTTCAATAATATTGAGAAGTCCCCTTGGTGGCCATGACTTCTCAACATGATTTGGGGAAATTTTTTTGTCACATCCAGTTAGGAAGTCTGGTTCTTCGAGCACGACTTCTCAACGTGGGTTTTAATTTGAGGAATTTTTTTGTCACACGTAGTTGGGAAGTCTGGTTCTTCACCCGTCTAAGCTTTCATGCTTTCACCTGTCTAAGCCTTCATTCGTCTGATGACTTTCACTCATCTCATAAAACTTTCACCCGTCTAAACTTTCAACCGTCTAATGAAGCTTTTACCGGTCTAAGCCTTCGTTCGTCTGATGATTTTCACCCGTCTAAGTTTTCATGCTTTCACCCGTCTAACACCTGTCTAAGCTTAGACGGTTGAAAGCTTTTAGATGGGTGAAAGTCATCAGACGAACAAAGACTTAGACGGGTGAAAGCTTCATTAGACGGTTGAAAGCTTAGACGGGTGAAAGCTTCATTAGACGGTTGAAAGTTTAGACGGTGAAAGTCATCAGACGAACGAAGACTTAGACGGATAAAAGCTTCATTAGACGGTTGAAAGCTTAGACGGGTGAAAGCATGAAAGCTTAGACGGTTGAAAGCTTCATTAGACGGTTGAAAGCTTAGACAGGTGAAAGCTTCATTAGAAGGTTAAAAGTTTAGACGGGTGAAAGCATGAAAGCTTAGACGGGTGAAAGCTTCATTAGACGGTTGAAAGCTTAGACGGGTGAAAGTCATCGGACAAACAAAGGCTTAAAAGGGTAAAAGCATGAAAGCTTAGACGGGTGAAGAACCAGACTTCCCAACTGGGTGTGACAAAAAAATTTCCCCAAATTAAAATCCATGTTGAGAAGTCGACGTTGAAGAACCAGACTTCCCAACTGGCTGTGACAAAATTTTTTTTCCCAAATCATGTTATGAAGTCGTGCCCTCCAAAGGAGACTTCTAAATATAATTTGAAAATTGTGGTAGTTTGACATATAATTTAGAAATGATGATAGTTTAAAAAATAAAAATTAAAACAGTAATATTCTGATAAATTTGTCACGTTAACCTATTATTATAATAATAAGTACTTCATATATATAATAAACTCATTTTAAAAATACTCCCTTCTACCTGCACATCATTTGCCAAGAATCTTATGTACTTGTGAATGGTAACGGGAGTTTCGATTTAATTCTTTTACTATTTTACCATACCAAACATAATCTAAGTAAAGATCTTGTCTATCATATTAGAGGTCGAGAAATCTTATGAGTTATGACTGTCATTATTAGGTCGCGAAAAATACTTTTTTTTGGGACTGAAAATTTAATAAGCTGCGAGAAGACTCCCTTCGTTTTATAGTCAAGGATAAATACTAGTACTATGTAATAGTACGTTCGTTTACGAGGCCTTTTGCCAAAAAAGGAATAACACTTTAATCATAAAATTTTAAATACCGTGTAATAATCATTGAGAAAGTATAGTTAAACAAAAATCATATATAAATTGCTTTTTCATGCTAAAAAGATCGATGTTAACCAATAAGATCCATTTTAATTGGTAGATAACTAAGTTTCTTAATTAAACATATTGTTAGGGGACCGATTCCTATCGTGTGCATTGTAACATCCTAAAAATCATATATCTTTCATTTTAACTGTTTGTGTTAATAACTTGATCGAGAACACAATCTGATTAATTATAATCATTAAAATAGTTAATAATTGAAAATTTATATATGAATTTCAATTATGAACTTAATAATCATAAAATGTTGTTTTGAGTCCGATATACTGTTTTGAGTTGGAATCGATAAAAATATTATTATTTTAATCGGAACCGCTTTACTTTGGGACGTGTGCCAGAGCCGGAAAAATAATTTGGCCCAGGTCCGAGAAGTTACACTGGCCTAAAGCTGGGAGAAGTTTATGACTGCTTTTCACGTTTCACGAGATATCACTTTTTAATCAAATCATGTCAACTTATCACCTTTTAATCAAATCATGTTATCTTTAGGCCAATCATCCATCTCCTTTACTCAAATCACCTTTTTCTTTCTCTTTAACTAATGGATTTATTTCCTTTTAACCATAAAACCATATCATCTCTTAAATTCAAAATATCTCCATCCTTACCATAAATGGAAAAAGGCAAACAACCTATAAATAATTAATCTCTACTACTTTTGATGTGTAATCAACACCCACTTGTCCTTTTCAATCACAAACCTCCATTTCTCTTACCCTCTCACACATATAATCAATTTGAATTGAAGCATTTCCCTAAAATGCTGAAGGCCATACGGCCCAGCTGTGCATAACACACAAAAACCATTCTTTTGCTTTTCTCTCACCAAAACAAAGCTTCATCTTCTTCCTCCAACCAAACTCAAATACTCTCTCTTCTCTCTCACGCACTCTACCAGTCAGCTTCCACCCTTGAATCACCATCCAAAGTTCCTTTTTGATTTCTGAAACCATAGATCATCTAGTCTTGATCTCCTATACATCTTTGATGAAGAAAGTTTTTCATTTGGAGCAACTTTGTTCTTCCTCATCAAGAACATCATCCTTTTATTTTAAGTTCATACTTCAAGAGTAAGTTTTCTAAACCTTTCCTCTTCATTTCTAGTCTTAGAAACATGATCATCTCTTCTTAGTTCTTGATATTCAAGTATAACGCTTCAAGCTTTCATGTTGTTCTCTCTAGGATTTCGAATTTCTTCACTTTTGGAGGGATCATTCGTGCATCATCTTCTTGGAAAGTGAAACGACCCCATACAACTATGAAATCATCCCATTGGCTCAGATCCCACTTACAGTATTAACTATAACTTAGCGATATTATTACGCGCTTATTAAAACAGACGGACAAAACGGCAAAACATACAACATAAGCACGTATATAAAGCAATTATCAGATTAACGCAACATGTAAAGTAAAACACATATACATGCGATACTGTAATATATACATGGCGACCCCATCAATAAGGCTAATGTGCTACATACATGAACTGTGCAACAGTAAACTGAAAATAAACATATACATCAAGACCTCAAAAGAAGAAAAACTCTCAAGCACCCTCACCAGCACTCCCCAGCCAGCTCTTAAAAATACATCAAGCCTCTCCACGCAGTCCTAGAGATGCATTGGCTAACCTTCACCATCAGTGGTGAGGATGTCCGAAGCTACCCTGCCCCTCTCCGTGGGTACGTCTATAAACCCGCATAGGCTCGTACTCAGGTGAGGAACTCGACACTACGATCCGATGCCTCAGAGCTGCCCTCAAGTACCGATCCGGACGCCTCCGCTGTCCTCTGTAAACGAAGCCCGTCCTGCTGGATACCGCTGAAGACTGGGGTGCCACCCACAAGTACTCCCGCTCTCTCTGCCTCAGAGGACGCCACATCCGAGGGAAAGGAAGAAAATGATACACACGGTAGGGTCCGATAATGTCCATGTACAGTGGGGTACAACTCCTGAAGATTAGGCTGACAGGTCCTGTGTATACTACCAAAAAGGTCGAGGGGTTCACCCGCCATCCCCTCTCATCGTGATATATGATCTCAATATCCCCCAGCACCGGCATCCGCGGTGCCCCTCGTGACAAACGAGTGACGTCTCGGGTCCATCCCGTGGCTTGGCTGGCTTGTTGTCTGCTCGTGAATCGAACATACATATACAAAGAAAAGATAAGGAGATAAGATATACAGTACATCAAATATAGGGATGATGCAATGCAAAGTATATAGCAAACACAACCATCTCTCAATGTCTCGACACCACAGTCGTTCCGTAGCTAGATGTGACACATAGTCTTTCTATGCATGTCGGTCGGTACTAAACACCCTACTAAGGGAAACATCTCGTCCGCTCAACGTATCACAAGTTGGTTTATTTCGATAGTTCATTTCGCTCGCTGCGACTCATAAGAGTGCATCACCGCTCAACTGTTCCAGATAAATAGGGCTATCTGGGCCTCCTCGAAAGATCCACCGGCAATTGGAAAGACTCAGGGTTCAGTCGGGATAGTAGGACGTGCCTAGGACCGTCATGACACGATAGGAGCTACCATACCGGTCTCTTGTGGGTACATATATCTCCATTATATCCCTGAGGTCACACAGACCTTCTCTTCCATTTTTCGCACCCGCACTCAGTGCACCAACCTCATATGCCTCACAGCATACGGCTCGCCACTTGGCATCATATGCATATGCTATGCATGTCATCCATCTCTCTTGAGCTGATATAGCGACACATCCAAACTTGCTCTTAGCAACACGAGCTCCAAGCTCCAACTGTACCATATGAGCTCTAAGCTCCACTGTAACCATACGAGCTCCAAGCTCCACTGTAACCATCTGAGCTCCAAGCTCCCATCACAAACTTACGAGCTCCAAGCTCCAACTATAACCTTGAATATCGACTATCAGCTCAAACGTCCACCACGGGGTCAAAGCCCTAATCAGACTAAACCTCCAATTCTCATGCATACACGCATTTCGAGGTATATACAGCAGTTCATCATTATCAGCATGCTCAATAAAGCAGTAAACACCTCACACGTCATCATGCCATCATATCATGCAGATATATCACATACCAGATACGCAATTACTCACAAAGCAATCATACATACATCACGTCAATCAACACAAGTTTGCTAACCTAGGGTATCAACATAGCGGTGCTAGCCCGAAGTAGGCTAAATCGAGGGTTTAGGTACTTCGTCAGGGCTCAACCTCACATAGGGTTTAGGGTTCCCCTACACAACATAAAGCATACCACAGAGCTATATAAACTATTCTTGCCTCCCTGACGTGTGTAACTCTTTCTCCCCACCTGAGCAGATGTGGAACGAACACCCACGTGATCACGAACGCGACGATCACGCTCCTCCTTCCGCAAACTCGTAGCTCTCTTCACCAAGAACAGCCCCAAGCTCCTCCAACAATTGCAGCCTTAAGCTCTAAGTCACGAGCAATCACGAACGCGGACTTTGCCCTAATCATGAGCACAACACGTATACAATAGTGTCAGCCCTAAGGCAAGCTCAAAGGATCGAAGAAGATGGTAAAGATTCGAAGAACGCCAATAACATGAAGAACGCATGTTAGGGATTCGAGTTTACCTTGCGCAAATCAAGAAAGCAATCCGCCAGAGTTGTAGAAAACTTCCTCGTGATCACAACGGTGTAGTCGAAATCGCGTTCCGGCGGCCCGATCACCTCTAACCTTGAGCTTTCTCTCACTAGAAGTGCAGAGCTTCTCTCTCTAGTTGCAGGGAACACTTGGTAATTTTGTGCAAAAGTGAGAAGAGAAAGAAACTCCCCCAACATGATCAGCTGTCCACGCTTAAGCGTGGAACACTTTGCACGCTTGAGCATTCCCACGCTCTAGCGTGGTCCTCTCCACGCTTGAGCGTGGAACCTCGTTCACTCCGCCTTCTCCCTGGCCTAACACGTGTCTCACATGCGTCCAAACTCAGAACAGCTGGCACAATGCACTCAACACGCTAAAACGTGCACGCTTTCCCATGCCTAAGCGTTGACACTCTTGAGCGTGGAGTCCTCCCACGCTTGAGAGTCCAACTCAGCGGGGAAAGGAATTCCAGCCTTCTGACTTCCCCAGTTTCTCGTGTTACACCTTAAGCACTTCCAACCTTGTTCAAGCTTATTCCTAAACTTCCAACTAGATGTCAAACTAACACACAAACAATCGCACAATCATACGAACACCCGATCAAGGTTATCCACCTTAATTAGGGTTTCAAAAAACAAGCATGTTACAGAAAGCTTATTTAAGGTAATGGGTGGGTCAACCACATCACACCATAGTGGTGGTTGTGAAAATGGTTTCTTTGTTTGGTTTGGGAAAACCCTAAACCAAGGGTTATCTACTTTGTCTATTTGGTTCTCTGTGAGAACAATGTTGTAATAATTATTTGTTGTTTGATTTGTGTTCATTGATGTGTTTGAATGATTTACAATCACTTTTATGTGTTGGAAAACCCTAACCTAGGGTTCCTGCATTGATGACTAATTTTTATTTTTATTGCAACCTAGGCCTCAGATTTCAAAACTTGTTTTTGATCCTAAAACTAGACATTTGGGGCTTCATTTTGGACACAAATTGTGTTTGGTTTGATGAAGATTCGATCCTTGAAAATCTGTTTCAATATAGGTAAGAAATTCTATTTCGGATTTTGACCTTAGGGTGTTATTTCGTAAAACTGTATTAATATGGTGACTGCTTGTGAAAACTAATGATATGGGCAAAAGGTAGACATCCTAAGATTTTATAGGAGTGCTCATTCGTCCAAATAGGAGTTCGTTTGGTCTATCAAATAATTTTCACAAGTTGATGGTTGAAATGCTAAAAATTATGTATATGGGTTTGATGTGGTTTTTCTAGGAGAAAATGTTTGATTGTTGTTTATTTTGATGTATCTATGATTATACATGATTATGGGTTGACGTTGGTGAAGTAATATATTCACAAAAACCATATCTATGTTTTGGCCAAAGCTAGAGAAAATAAAGAGTTGAACTTCAACTTTGAAACTTAAGCAAATTCTACAACTCTTAAATGATTTAAAGGAATGAAACAAAAGAAATAAAGACACATGTTTGAACTTTTTAGGCCATGTAAGTTTGGCCAATTAGCTTTAAAAATAATGGAGAAGTGTTTTGGTCTTAACTTATGTTTAAAATTTATCAATTGATGTTTTAAAAGTCAAAGGAACAATTGTTTTCAAGAACAAAACAACCTTTGAAAAAGTGTTGATGGCATTCGGCCATATTTCGGTTTGGGAATAAAACCAATCTTTGATTTTATATTCAATATTTTGAACATTAAAATGAAGAGTTGAATCAAGTAGGATTCATAGATAAAGAGGAAGAAAAAACATATCTTTTACACTTTAAGTATGATGTAGTTTTAAAAAGATGATTTGTGAAAATTCTTTTGAAATTATCGTAAGTATTCTCATTACTTAATCTTAAGTTGAGTATAAATGCTTTCAAGGTAAAAAGGATTTAGACTTAAGAAGATTTCTCTTCTTAAGTCAAAGCAAAAGAGTTTCAAACTCCATGTTCAAATTTTAAGTGTAATGAAAGTTATAAAAGTAATTTGAAATAATGTTTCAAGGTATAAGATTTTGAATCAAAAGATACTAAGGCATTTTTCCAACATATAAAACAAATTAGTGAATTACTCATTCTTTTTACAAAGAGTTATACCATTTATCTATCTTCAAATAGAACATTTGTACGTTCAAATTAAGTATTTGAATGAAGTAGGATATTTTGAAAGGGAAAAGCTTTAAGACATCATAAGTGTTTAATATACTTATGATAGGGTTTTATGAAGTTAAAAAATGTTTTGACTTAAAGAGATTTGAACTCGTCAAGTAAAAAGAGAAAAGAGTCTTGAACTCAAAACTAAAGATTTGCCCCAAGTCTAAAACCCTAAGTTAAGGAATTAACTTAGAGTGAAAGAAAGAGATCAGTAGGTATAGGTATGGTGAAACAATACCATATGTTATACCATTAATGATTCATTCATCAATCTATTCATAAGACTTAAGTGAATCAATATGTATTTCATTTCTTGAAAGACAAGTGACCTACAACTTAGAAAAGATCTAAGGCTTAACTAAAGGATTCTCAATCCTCCTTCATAATACGTTTAAGACTTGATAAATATATCATAAGATAAAAACACAAATACAAAACATTTTGGTTTGAAAATTGTGGTTCGATGACGTCGGAGAGTGGACCCGAGAACGGAAGACTCAAGACAAGTCTTGTAAAAAGATGGATTTTGTGGAAATCATGTGGTTTATCCAAGGGATAAACGTGTTTGAATACTAATTCTGCTGCAATTGGTTGTATGCATATGCATTTGTTGTATAAGTTTGTAAGGCCGGGGGCCTAAGGGTTGAGTTTACACCTTGCGTGAGTGCGATTGTGAAGGTGACGATCTTGGAGATCTTGAGGACGTCGGGGTTGGGATGACCGCATGTGGCCAGAGAGTAGCTTGTATGTGTCATGGGTACTTGTCGAAAAATACAAACGATCCTGACTGGACACCGGGAAAATCATGATTTGGTGTAGAACGTCCAGTTTGAACCATGAAAGCGAATTCACAATCTTGTTATGATAGTAATTGTTGGGGCTGTGAATACGCAGACAATGTTCTCCCAATCACTCACTCCGAAGTGATGTTTAGCTCCATGGAATAGGGGATTCGAGTTGTGTTCATGTGCATTGGATGCATCGTGTCGATTATGTTTAGTTTACATGATGATTTTTCTAATGAACATGATTATTGATGTGATATATAATGTATATGTGTATCGTACTATTTTCACATCTACTATATGTTGTGTTGATGAATGAGAATCTCAAGTCATTACTTTGTATTGTATCGTTGTGTGATTCTCTGGTTGTCTTTCAAGAAGGGTCGTGATGCTGAGACTTTACCCGACACTATGAGAGTGCTTCTCTGTTGAGTTCTCGATCATTCCGGCGTTTGGACATCTAGCAATGATGGACGACTAATAACGTACATAGGAAAAGATACACTCACCATACGCAAGGGTCGCAGAGGAAGGGTTCTTCATTGTTTTACCGCTTGTCTTCGTGTCGTCTGCCTTCAGAGCTGTGGTCGTAAGTGGAATGCTAGGTGGAATTTTCCACCGGCGTGTTTAGTGCCTTCTCCCACTCTTAGGGATGAGGCTCTTGTTAGCAGAGTCGTGTTTGAGGCAACTCCCGCGATGTCTTCCATAGGGACGCCATCAATAGTCCCTGCTAGGGTTCATGTTAGGCTTCGTTTGACGGGTCCTATTTGGAAGGCGATAAGTGAGAAGATTAGGAGGGAGGTGATCTATCCACACCTTTCTATTCCTTTCGCTTGTCTCTCCATTAAGGAGAAGTCCGAGGAAGGATCCGACGTTTGATTTGTAGGATGTCTTCTGTGTAGTTTGTTGTCGGCCATAGTAGGGTGTCAAAGCGTCTGCACCTTTCTTTTATCTTTTGTGGAGCTGCATCTCCAAGTATCTTATGTTTAGGAGTTGTGTCTCCAATTCTTGATGTCGAGTTTGTATCTTTATGTTTTCTTTCTGTTGTCGGGTTGGGTTTTTATATAAGTCCTTTATGAATTATGACTTTATATGATTAAATGTTTCTCCTTTACCTTGTACGTATAAATGGTTACAAGCTTTTATATTCATGTCTTGCGAAAATAAAATTTTACCCCATCTTTCTTAAATGATTTTAATTAACCTGTTTTTCAACCTTATAGATTAATAAAATTTCCGTAAATGTGATGCCCCGGAAAGGGTGTTACATGTATGTGTTGGGCGTAAATTGAAAATTTATGTCAATAAAAGAGACGGATGTTGAAATGTCTAAGTCCGAATTGAAGGTTCTGTCCCAAATTTGTAATAATTGGATGACCACTAAGCTTGAAGTTGAAAAAATCTAATATGTTTGAAGTTGACAAAATGGGGGTTGAAACGTAGAAATATCAAGTCTCAAGTCGACAAACATTGTATTCGACAGAAGATGGAGAAAGACTTTGGAAGACAGAAGTTGTCAAATGCAAGCACACGCGAGAAAATATTAAGTTTGGGTCCGACAAAGCCATCTACATCAACATGTCAGATTGAAGACAATTATGAGTCTTGGAAGATGTGATTTTAGTTTGCTAAGAGACCTAAACAATTATAGTTGTCAGATTTTAAGTTTAAAATGTGGCATAACCATGGTTGTCAGACTCGCGAGTCTAGGTTGACTCGTGGAGGGGGGTAAACTCGACACGTAGACTCGACTCGTAGACTCGTAAGAGTCTACCTACTATAAAAAAATACCTATAAATGACATATATACATAACACAAAAGTAACAAAATAGTAATAAAGTCAATTAACATTATCATAAATTCATAGTCATTAAAAATTAACATCATATAGTCATAATCCAAATCCAAATAGTAGTAAATTAGCAATACAAACATTGATAATAAGTCAAGTACATAACAAAAAATAGCTCCTAATTTCTTCATATGTCTAAATCTAATTCTCCAACTACATCATCTCCATCATCATCATCAGAATCATCATAATCAAGTTCTTCCCTATTATCACCATCTCCATCTTCAATATTATCATCAAAGTGGGGATCAGTCAAATCAGTGATATGAAAAGGTTGCTCTTGCTCTTGCTCTTCCTCAACATTCTCTTCATCAACATTGATAGGTTGGTCATCATTCTCCTCGTCCTCTTCAACAATTGGAGCATCCCCCTCTTCAGTTATCCATTCATCATCAGAATGACTATCCTCAAATGGAAGAGCAACACTTTTTCTATTTTCTTTTCTCTTTAACTTTAGGTTGTACATCACATACACCAAGTCATTCATCTTTTTTTGATGCAACCTATTTCTTCTCTTTGTATGAACCTAGAAAATAAACAATAAAAACCAAAATTCAATATTTCTAAACAAGGACAATTAAACAAGAAACAGAATTTAAACTTCAATTAGACAATTACCATTTCAAATGAACTCCAATTGCGTTCACATCCAGAAGAGCTACAAGTCAAGCTCAGCACACGAATGGCAAACCTCTTTAATTCAATCACGCCATCCCCATAGAAGTCCCACCATTCTGCAGGAAGCATAATCTTCCTGCTAGACTTTGCAGCATCCATACCGAAGAGCCCTCTAGCATAACGATAGTCGGCAAGCTGTGATTGAACCTTGATCCTCTCCGCATCATCCTTTACCAACCTTGCAATGCAAGTGTACAACCCTATTTTAACCTCAGCATCTTCATGATCAAAACTTGGCTCATAGTGTAATGCTGGATTAAGGTAATATGCAGCTGCATGTAAGGGCCTATGGAGTTGGTTATTCCACCGCTCATCAATAATTTTCCAGATGGGTTCATAGCTACAAATACCAAATATCCTATATTAGTAACACTCACAAAGAAGGTAAATAACTTTCAAATGAGATAAAGTTAGACAAGTTTACCATTTCTTAACTCCATTGAAGTTGCTCTTTATCTTTTCCTTCGCTGAATCCATCCCTTCATATATAAAACCCATGGCGGGTTTTTCATCAGAATCTACCAAGCGAAGGACTACAATGAGAGGAGCAGCTGCCTTCAAACATACTATTATGTTCTTCCAAAACCGATTATCACAAATGATATCTTCCACTTTTTTCCCCTCTTGGGTTTTGGCAAACTTACTCCCAGTCCAGTCCTCTGAGCTAAACATGCTCATCAATGCAGCCTTGTTCTCATTAAGGCAAGATAACGTCAAATAGGCAGTGGCAAATCTAGTCTTGCCAGGCTTAATCAAGTCTTTTCCTTTGGTAAATTTCTTCACCAAGCTAATTAACAAAGTCCTACAATAAATGTAGGTACAAACTTTTCTACCTTTCATTATAGTAACCTTGTGCTCCTTCAGATGTTTCTCAAGGCCCTCCAACATCAAGTCAATGCAATGGGCAGCACATGGAGTCCAATATAAGTGAGGATGTTTTTGCATCAACATCTCACCCGCTGCTTTGAAATTTGCAGCATTGTCAGTAACCACTTGAACCACATTCTCCACTCCAACTTGGTTGATTGCATCATCTAACATCTTAAAAACTTTATCAGTTGTTTTTGAGATGTCAGAAGTATCCAATGAATAGAGAAAGACCGTCCCCTTGGGGCTATTCACCAAAAAGTTGCATATGGAGCGTCTCTTTTTATCCGTCCACCCATCGGACATGATTGTGCACCCAGTTCTCTGCCACTCCTCTTTAAACTCTTCTAGCTCTTTATTGGTTCGAACCACCGCTTTTTTCAAAAGTCGTTCTCTAATGTCATGGTAAGATGGAGGCTTGTAGCCAATTCCATATGGACCAATCATCTCACACATCTTTGCAAACTCCGGATTTTTTTATACAGTTGAAAGCAATTGCACTTGTATAGAAAAATTGAGCTACCTGGTCATCAATTTCCTCTTTTAAATCCTTTCTCCATATCTGATTGACCGTTGTTTGAACTCCACCACCGACTTTTACTCCCCCTCTAGCAAAGGAAAAACCACTTTTTTTAGAGCCAGACGGTGCAACCGGAAGCTGATCATCTGCAACATCTTCATCAACATCGATCAATCTTCTTTTCTTCTTCGATGCCTCTTTAGCATCGGCAACAACTTTCATAAACAACTGTTTCACTTCATCCGGCACCGAAGCACATGGTTCAGAATCTTCCCTACTACCGGCAAGGTGATGCTTGAATCGATAAATTCCTCCACTAACAATCTTTGAGCAATAACTGCATTTCACCTTTTTTCCATTGCCCAGTACATCAGTCCCATGTTTCCAACCGGGATCAGTCCTATTTCCTGGGATATTAACCCTTCCCCTGCCCCTGGAACTTCCGGATCCTGCTGCAGCAGTGTGGGAGACATTGCAAGGATGAACAAGTGAACAACAGTTATTCAGTGAAGAGGAAGAGAAGAAGAGCAGTGTGGGAACCCGAACCACTGAAGAACCTGCGTGTTGCGATCAGGGAAGGGGAAAGGAGGAGAATGTGCGTGCGGGGGAGGGAGGCGCGACTGAGAGGGAAGCACGACCAGGAGGGAGGCGGCGCAGGGGAGGGAGGCGCGACTGAGAGGCAGGCGGTGCAGAGAGGCGCGACGCGACTGAGAGGAGGCTGGGTTTTTAGGTTAGGCGACGAAGGATGAAAATGGTGAACAGAGAGGGAATCGGGATGGTGAAGGGAAGAGGGAAACCAAATTTTCAAGACCAAAACGCAGCATTTTGGTCTTTCTGAGTCAACAATAAAAAACGGGTGGACTCGCAAACTCGGTAGCTAGACTCGCGAGTCAAACCGAGTCAGACCGAGTCAGCCCGAGTCTACCCCCTCACCGATTCTACCACCGAGTCCACCCGTTTTGCCTACCTAGAATCGCAAACTCGGACGAGTCAACGAGTTGACTCGCGAGTTTAACAACAATGGGCATAACTGTCATATACGTGTCAAATAGTTAAGTAGACAATTATTTCTAGGATTTCCTATAAATACTAGGATCTACAATATAATAAAGGTTAGAAAAACTTGAGAAACATCCTACATATCTCAATCACACAACAGATTGACGGATTGAAATCAAGTGTCCTTCCACCTTGTCATTTCAATACAACCTTCGTTCAAATCATTTACTCTTCCAGCATTTATTTTTCATGTTCTTTACTTTCTTGCACTTTTAT
Source organism: Ammopiptanthus mongolicus (assembly GCA_039655645.1). Classification (NCBI taxonomy): domain Eukaryota; kingdom Viridiplantae; phylum Streptophyta; class Magnoliopsida; order Fabales; family Fabaceae; genus Ammopiptanthus; species Ammopiptanthus mongolicus. The sequence continues at coordinate 22,615,542 of CM077351.1, forward strand.
CTTTCATGTTCTTTACTTTCCAGCCTTCTATATTTCTGCATTCTTGTCTTTCAAGTTCGTTTAGATCACTTGCACTTTAAATTCTTGTCTTTTACTTTCAAATCTTTTAAAACTAGTTCTCTGTTACTTCAAGCATGAACTTTTGATGGTTATTTGCCGAAAGATCTTTGAAAGCTATGTTCATGACTTTTGTCAAATTCATGTTTTTATATACTCTCTTTGAAAACAACTTTCAACAAAGGAGATTACCACATAACTCGAAGCCCACACTCGTTTAATTCTCTTTATTTGTTGACAGATTTGGTCTTAACCAAAGAACCATGTAAACAGTATGAACAACTTTTTGTTGGGAGAGACGGTATCCATTACTGTAATCTCTCGACCTCGAAAGGGATTAGTCTCTAACTGGCGGCTGGAGGACACTCTTAATCCATGCCAAAAAAAAAAAGTCCGATATTGGAAACTATATGTACGGTACAAAATCCAAATCGAAAGGGGTGGCTGAACTTGTAGAAAAAAAAGTTACCTAAGCAGCAAACTTTCATTTGTTGGTTCATATATTGAAAAATGATGTTTTTATATTTTTCTCATACTCCTTTAACTATTGATTAAAAATCTTTTGCTTTCAAAATGACAACAAATAAATAATTAATAGTTATAAAATAAATGTAAAAATGAATATGAGAAAGAAGAGTATAAAAATAAATATCTTTACTTTTATATATTTTAGAGAGATCATCAAAACAGATTCTTATTTATGTATTCATCAATTTTGTTTTGGTATCTTGAGTGAACCGTAATATATATTCTCTTTTTTTTGACCTAGTATTTCCACAGGCAAGCTGTGACACTAACCCTTGGGTCGAGAGTGATGATTTGGTAAAGCCCTCCCCAGAATGACGACTCCATGATTCAAATCCTTGACATTACATATGAAGGTTATCTGGGATTGTAGTCCACTTTCACTGTGACCAACTATTGTTGGGTAGACTATAATATACTTTGGGAAACGCATCATTTTACTAATATTGTTAAATATATTAAATTTTAATTTTACTTAATTCTATTATTTTTATCTAATTTAAAATAGTCACTTGAATCTGACCTTGTTTTAAGATAAAATGTATAATAAAATTTAAAAGTCATTATGATTTTAAGTGGCATATCTTTTGGTTAATGTAACAAATTGCTCTTTTTTGTATGAAAATTAAAAAACTATTAAATAAATTGATTCATATTTTTTTTGGGTTACAAAATAAATTGATTCATATTAACTGGTTAAAATAAATTTTTGTTGTTGTTTCACTTGAAGAATCGCATCCCAAAATCAATTTAAATGATAATTAATTTCTATTGAAAATTTTAACTAATAAAAATCATTAAAAATTTAATTCACTGTCAGAAAGAATAATTTTAAACTATAGTTTAATTATAAAATTTAATTAATTTTTATAATAATTTTTCAAAATACTACACATATAAATTTGGTGGTCATAATTAATAATTTTTATTTTTTATTAACAAATATGAAAATAAAACTCATTATAATGCAAAGAAGGCCATGCCTAAGTGCCAAACCCCACCACCACCGGATGGCATAGAGCACCGGCAGTGGCATGTGCAAAACAGTGAAACAACACTCTACAAAACCGACTGTAATAACGGCACGCTGGAAGGGGCATTTTAGTCACTCAACACGTTTATACAACCCATTCAAACTTAACAATACTTGAACCCACACCAACACTGAAACACTCATTCACTCTCTCTCCACATTCTAGAGAGAAAATCAAACTCAATAATGTCTTCCTTCCTATTCTTAGTAACCGTCATTTTGGCAGCCGCCTTCTCCGCCGTCAACAGCTGCACGCCGTCGGACCGGGCGGCGCTTCTTGCTTTCAGGGCTGCGCTGAACGAGCCCTACCTCGGTGTCTTCAACTCGTGGTCCGGCGAAAACTGCTGCCTCAATTGGTACGGTGTCAGCTGCGACTCCACCACCAGTCGCGTCACCGATATCAACCTCCGCGGCGAGTCGGAAGACCTAAACCGCTCCGGCTACATGACCGGAAAAATCTCGACGGAGATTTGCAAGCTCGACCGACTCACCAACCTCGTCGTCGCTGACTGGAAGGCTATCTCCGGCGATATTCCCGCCTGCCTCACCTCCCTCTCCTCCCTCCACATCCTGGACCTCATCGGAAACAAAATCTCCGGCAATATTCCGGCAGACATCGGGAACTTGCAGAGGCTAACCGTACTAAACCTCGCCGACAATGCCATCTCCGGCGAGATTCCGGTGTCGATCGTTAACCTCGCTTCGCTGAAACACCTCGACCTCAGCAGTAACCACCTAGCCGGCGCTGTCCCCGCCGATTTCGGGAAACTCACCATGCTGAGTCGCGCTTTGTTGAGCAGGAACCAACTCACCGGTTCGGTTCCGGCTTCGATCGGAAACCTTTACCGGCTCGCGGACTTGGATTTGTCCATGAACCGGCTCACCGGTTCAATTCCGGTCGAGCTCGGGAAAATGCCGGTTCTTTCTACTCTGAATTTGGATAGTAACTCTCTTTCGGGTCAAATACATCCTAGTTTGTTAAGCAACCCTGGTATGGGTATCCTGAACCTGAGCCGAAACGGGTTTGAGGGTACCATACCCGATGCTTTCGGGTCAAACTCATATTTCATGGTTTTAGATTTGTCTTATAATAACTTGAAGGGTTCGATACCCGGTTCGTTATCGTCGGCAAAGTATATAGGGCATTTGGATCTTAGCCATAACCACCTGTGTGGATCCATCCCGATTGGGTCACCCTTTGATCACCTCGAAGCGTCGTCGTTTAGTAACAACGATTGTTTGTGTGGAAATCCATTGAAGACTTGTTAGTGATGGGTGACCCGAAACCCGAAATAAAGCACCTGATTTGTTGATGATTCTTGCAACAAGCTATATAAAATGAAGGCCGATGTGTGAGTTTTTTATGTAATAGTTTTTGTTAAGTGATGTAATATAATATTTTAGTGCTAAATTTGAAATGGACAAAAGGTTGATGTGAAGGGAGCAAATGCATATGCATTCACGTGGATAACAGTATAAGGCTTTGAATGAAGGGATCCATGTTTAAGTTGACAGGAGTCAAGCTAGTTCTGAATATTCCTGTTTTGCATGTGAGGTTCACAGTTAGATAATGTGAAAGATTTGGATAATGATTCTATTATTGTTTTTTACAACATTAGTGTTTAGTGGTTGTTTCCACTTTTCATTCTCCAGCCAAAAGTCAGTTGAATGTTTTAGAGAGTTTATGTTATACTTCATTCCAAATTAAGGTGGAGAAAATGGAGGCAATATGATTTTTTTTGTAAGCATTGGGGGCAATATGATAAAGCTATAGCCTGCACAATAAACTACTATACATTCAGATATATAAATTTGTATCACTTTTGGTTTGGATGTTTTTAATTGAACTTCAGCTAGATTTGTGGCTGTCTTTTATAAAAGAAAAATGAATGTAGATCGATGACATTCTGACTGTTAAGATGCAGTTCCCGTCAGTACATGAGGGCCACTTACGGATTGGATATTTGTAGTTTTGCTAAAAATATCTGCACATGGTTTGAAGTTTGAAGGTGAAAATATGTATATATACCCGGGAAAAAAAATCTAGCAAACGATGTACCAAAAAAAAAAATCTAGCAGACGGATAACAAAATGGTTTGTTAAGTTGAAGTGTGTAAATTAGATGCTTAGGTAACTTGAAGTGTGTATTTGATGCATAATTAACTTGAAGTGTGTAATGAGTAGCTTCAGTAACTTCAGTGATTTGATGCCTGTAACCTCCAAGCAATGCTTTAAAAATCGAATTGGTGAAAGGAATGGTTTAAAATTTACTGATCCAATCGTGATCGAGTGAATGATATTTAAATATTTTGTTGTAGTTTTATAGGCTTTTTTTTTTTTTAATATCACCTTTTTATTTTTTATTTATTGAACTATCATGGTTTTTCTTTTATATACTAATGTATCACTTTTTTACTATGTTGAAAATTCAGTTTTTGAAAGCAAGATTTTTCATGGGCAACTTTTTATATTTTTCTTATATATAGTTGGGAAGTCGCCCCCACTAACAGAGACTTCCCATGGTTGTTTTTTTTTAATTATTTTATTTAATTAATTTAATTGTTACATAATTTATTTAATTATTTTGTTTAAATAATTAATTTAAATAGTTAATTAATTAATTTAATTAAAAGTAAACATCCAAATTGGTCTCTCAAAATTTTCGGGGACCCAATTTTAGTCCCTGAAAAAATAAACTAACATTTTAGTCCCTCAAATTTATAAACGCGGGACAAATTAGTCCCTAGGTTTAGTTTCGATGTCCATTTACTCGTCTACGTGCCCTATTAACCATTCTATTTGGCCTATTAGTAATCCTACGTGGCCTATAACGATTTTTCACAAGGGGAAAAGAATGAAAAGTGACAAAAGTGCGTAATTTTAAAGTGTTTTGGGTTTAAAAATCGTCCATGTTTTTTCACTTTTTATTCGTTTTTCATAAAAAAAATTCGTCATAGGCCATGCAGGACCACTAACGAATTAGGTAGGATGGTTAATGAGACACGTAAGCAAGTAAATGGACGTCAAAACTAAACCTGAGACTAATTTATCCCACGTTTGTAAATTTGAGGGACTAAATGGTTAGTTTATTTTTTTAGGGACTAAAAGTGGGTTCCCGAAAATTTTGAGGGACCAATTTGGGTGTTCACTCTTTAATTAATTATGATAATTAATTAATATTAATTATTATAATTAATTAATTAATTTAGTTAACACACTAATGATGTAATTTAGTTGAACTGTTAATTAATTTTATTAATTAAGAAATTTAAGTTTAAATTACAAAATTTAATTATAAAAATAATAATCATCATAATAATTAAATTATACATTGTAATTAATTAAAATAAAATATACAACAATTACAAGTAAATAAAAGTTAATCTCCTAAATGGTGTTCAGTCCCACACCGTGGAGGTCGTCGGTTACGGCGTGGACGACGACGATCTGATTGTTCTTCATTTGGTGCAACCGGTTCCTCGTGTTGCAGTACAACCTCGTTGAGATTAAGATTTGCAGCAGTCAGCAACGGATCATATCTTATTTCATCGAGATACAACATTGAAAAACTAGCGGCCATCTGGTCGGGGAATGATGAAACACTAAATGTGTACATACTGTCCATATAAGCTTGAGCTGGCCGTGGCGTTCTAAAGTTTACGCCAAACAGATTGCTAATAAAATCTTATTCACTAGATATGAAAGAGCGTCGTCGATGGTCAAAGTGTTCAGCAGCCTGTTGTTGTGTATAGGTGAATGCAAATGAGAGGCGAGGCGGTTCAAGGTCTAGTTGCGATGAAGTGAAAGCAAATGAATGGCGAAGCGGTTCGATCTCTTCATCATCCATGGCAATTGGGGGGCTTGGTTGTCGACGTGTATTACGTCGTGCATCCGGACGTGTCTACTCTAAAATTGTCACCAAGGCCATTGAGGAGGAGCGCGCAAAGTCCAACTCTCACCATATCCACAGTTTTAACTGACGAAACCAATCTTTCGTATGAATGTCCAGGATAGTTAGGATAGTTTTTCCTACAATGACCCTCATTCCGACATAGCCCATATCTCTTACGGAGACCACTTTCCCTAATATCCATCTCTGTATGAATGTGGGTTGACTGTGGATGACACTTTGGATTCCTCCGCATGTTTGGATCGTGGCACACCTCAACTCTAGTATATGTTGGCCAGTATACGTTGTTGGGCACCACGCTAAACTCTTCGCGGTAAACGTTGAAGACATTTTCCAATGTGTACACGGGTGGCACATACGTCACGTAGTCGTGTGCAACACTCGAACAAACAGCGATGACATGTGAACATGAGATGTGTATCGTCTGAAACTTCCCACTGTCACGCCACTTTTCATTTAAGTCTACATTGAATTTCGCTGCAGGCCGACCCTCTCGTGGCTTGATCAACTCCTCTACCATGAAAGATTGGTTTCGTCAGTTAAAACTGTGGACATGGTGAGAGTTGGACTTTGCGCGCTCCTCCTCGATGACCTTGGTGACAATTTTAGAGTAGACACGTCCGGATGCACGACGTAATACACGTCGACAACCAAGCCCCCCAATTGCCATGGATGATGAAGAGATCGAACCGCTTTGCCATTCATTTGCTTTCACTCTATCGCAACTAGACCTTGAACCACCTCGCCACTCATTTGCATTCACCCATACACAACAACAGGCTGCTGAACACTTTGACCATCGACGACGCTATTTCACATCTAGTGAATAAGATTTTATTAGCAACCTGTTTGGCTTAAACTTCGGAACGCCACGGTCAGCTCAAGCTTATATGGACAGTATGTACACATTTAGTGTTTCATCATTCCCCAACCAGACGGCCGCTAGTTCTTCAATGTCGTATCTCGATGAAATAAGACATGATCCGTTGCTGACTGCTACAAATCTTAATCTCAACGAGGTTGTGCAGCAACACAAGGAGCCGGCTGCACCAAATGAATAACAATCAGATCGTTGTCGTCCACGCCGTAACCGACGACCTCCACGGTGTGGAACCGGACACAATTTAGGAGATTAAGTTTTATTTACTTGCAATTGTTGTATTTTTTATTTTAATTAATTACAATGTATAATTTAATTATTATGATGATTATTATTTTTATAATTAAATTTTGTAATTTAAACTTAAATTCCTTAATTAATAAAATTAATTAACAGTTCAACTAACTTACATCATTATGATGTTAACTAAATTAATTAATTAATTATAATAATTAAGATTAATTAATTATCATAATTAATTAAAGAGTGAACACCTAAATTGGTCCCTCAAAATTTTCAGGAACCCACTTTTAGTCCCTAAAAAAAATAAACTAATCATTTAGTCTCTAAAATTTACAAACGTGGGACAAATTAGTCCCTAGTTTTAGTTTCGACGTCCATTTACTTCCTTACATGTCCCATTAACCATCCTACCTAATTCGTTAGTGGTCCTACATGGCCGATGATGAATTTCTTTTGTGAAAAACGAATAAAAAGTGAAAAAATATGGACGATTTTAAAACCTAAAACACTTTAAAATTACGCACTTTTGTCACTTTTCATTCTTTTTCCACAGTGAAAAATCGTTATAGACCACGTAGGATCACTAACAGGCCAAATATGATAGTTAACAGGACACGTAAACAAGTAAATGGAGTTTGAAACTAAAACTAGAGAGTAATTTGTTCCGCGTTTGTAAATTTGAGAGACTAAATAGTTAGTTTATTATTTTCAGGGACTAAAAGTGGATCTCAAAAATTTTAAGAGATCAATTTGGATATTCACTCTTAATTAAATTAATTAATTAACTATTTAAACAAAATAATTAAATAAATTATGTAACAATTAAATTAATTAAATAAAATAATTAAAAAAAACAACCATGAGAAATCGCTGTTAGTGGAGGCAACTTCCCAACTATATATAAAAAAAATATAAAAAGTTGTCTATGAGAAGTCAGTGCTTTCAAAAACTGAATTCTCAACATAATATAATGGTGCATTGATACATAAAAGAAAAACCATGATAGTTCAGTAAATAAAAAATAAAAAGGTAATATTAAAAAAAAAAACCTAGTTTTATATAATAACATGAGATATGTATGATAATTTTTTTGTGTAAAAAAGAGGGAGGTGACTTCCCTCGGATATCTTGCACCCCGAGACCTGAACACAACGACAACATATTGGGAATTTCTCCAAATCTCAATACCTTTGTTTGCCCTCTCAAATGAAATCCGCTTTTTAAGTCATTATTCAAATAGGGAAAAAAGCAATTTAAAAAGATATTGTTATTTAAAAAGATCAATTATTTTCTTTAAATTGCTTTAACACACTCACACTAGGGACAACCAATATTGGAGGGGAGCATCTGGCTCGGGTAACTTGAGTGATTTGATGCTTGTAACCTCCAACTAATGCTTTAAAAATTGAAATGGTTAATCAATCGGTGGATACGTTGGTTCATGATAATCTGACCCAACCTGATTGAATCGGTGATAATTAAATATATATTTTTAATTAGATTAAATATATTTTTGATTTTCATAAAATGAATGAATTTTGATTTGAGTCTTTATAAAAAAAATTCATAGGTTTTTATCCCTTTAAAATTTAAAATCACTATTTTTCGTCCCTGCTGATATGTGACACTCATTAACTATTTATGTGTCTAACAAAAGGTCATATGATCATTTCAAGTGACACCCAATGACTTACGTGGTGTTATGGTAGCATATGATTTCTCTAAAATTTTCTTTGAACCTTAAAATAAATTAGATTTATCTATCCTAAAATGAATGTTACGGACTAAAAACAGTGATATTAAATTTTAAAGTGATAAAAATCAAAGAAAAATAATTTACACGGATCAAAATCAAAATTTGCTTATTTTATAAGGATAAAAATTAATAATTTCATATTCTAGAGGGATGAAAAGTAAAAAAAAATTTTTATAAGGATCAAAATCAATATTCACTTATTTTTTATGGATTAAAAATATATTTAACCCTTTTTATTTTATATAATGACGTGGGATAAGTATGGTCACTTTTTGGTGTAAAAAAAGGGATATGGCTTCCCTCGGAAGTCTTACACCCCAACAACCCAAACACGAGGGCAGCATTTTCAGAATTTCTCCAAATCTCAACGCCGTTTTCGCTATCTCAAATGGAAACCACTTGTTAAGTGATCATTCAAATAGGGAAAAGAGCAACTTAAAAATATGTAGTTATTTTAACAAGATCAATTATTTTTTTTTAAATTGCTTCAACAGACTCTCTCACATTAAGGCCACCCAACATTAGAGAGGGGAGCATCTAGTTTGAGTAACTTGAGTGATTTGATGCTTGTAACAGGTAATTTTAAAAATTTTAATTATAAGATTTAGATGATGTCATATCCGATATTTTTTTAAAAAAATATTCTCATATGAAAGTTATATGATATATATTTTTTAATATGTTTTTAATTAATAAAATACAATATAATCTAAAAATGCTCTTAGATGTTTTTTAGAAATTTAGATGAAGGTTTTAATGCATAAAAAAGGTGGTGCATAACTATCATATCCACGTATTTTAAATAATTATGATTATATCTATAATTAATTCATTAAGTGGTAATTAATTTATTTTATAGTCACTAATAATTAATTTATAATATTAAGACATTAATGGGATAATGAATAATTTGACATACCCTTTGCAAATTAATTAAAATTTAACTAGTAAGTAAATGTTATTTTTTGATCTTGCCTATAATACTCCTTTAGTGAAAGACATTATTGTCCAATACCTTCTGATTTTTTGTTTAAAAAGGAGGCTCACCCTTCGCCTTTCTTTTCTTGCCAAATGTCAAAAAGAGGATTTAGGATTAAAGAGTGAGAGAATTTGAAGGAGAAAGAAGTCATGAGAATGAGTTCATTCTTCCTCCTCTTTCATTACCATTTCCATTCTTGACTCTAAAAGCTCAAGAACCATGACTCAAGGTGACATAGGTGAGGGATTATTGATACTCTAGCATTTTATATTTTTATGGTTGGATTGCATTTGAATATTTATAAATACTTTATTGGAGTTTTCTAGGCTGCGTGGGTGGATACTCTTTATATGTTGTGAAATTTTTCTTCGCGTTTTACCTTCCTGTGCAGAATGTGATTACAAGTTTGGAATGGAATTGGCGTGGATGTTTTTATAGTTTACATATGGACATAAATGATTGAAAGTTTCCTATCTGTAGCTTTTGCTTTCCGCGTTTCACGAAAATTTGCTATTGTCAAATTTTTGGTTAGCAAATCACAAACTGAAATCATCATATGGGTTCTGTTTGGTAAAAATAGCTAATAAACTAATTTATAGTTGATAAGATAATTTTTAATTGATAGTTTAGAGCTGAAAAAGTTAATTGATTGAATTTGAAGTGTTTGAAAAAATTAGATGTTGAATTAGCTTATAAATAAAAAATGATATAAAAGAACATGTTTATATGTTTTTATATAAATTATTTTTAAATTCTAATTAAATTTTTCTAATTAGAATATCAATTTTTTTAATTATATTTATTTTTTAAATTTTTTTATTAAATAATATAAATAAAATAATATGTCTATATGATTTTATATAAATTTTATTTTATGAAATAGAGGTGGGTAAAGTAGGAATTTCCGTAAGATGATGATAATGTGCTAGTTGGATAGTTATATTGTTGTTTATATTTGTTTGTGACTAAAAATGTACTTAGTGGAATGGATTGTCATGGTTATGATGTGAATCTTTGGGTATTTGTCCAGAGGGGCGGTATCTCCGGAATATAAACTAAAACTGTGTCAAGGTTGGGTACCTTAGTGAGAAACCCTGGAGTTGAGGAGGGATGTTGATGGTCAGAGAGGCAATATCTCGGGATACGAAAATAAAACTGTTGAGACGAGGGATGTGAGTGAGCAACCTCAATCGGCACCCCAAATCAAGACTCGATATGAGAATATATGTATATATGATATGTTTCCCATATGAGTGAAACATGGATCATGAGAATAAAATGTTAGTGCAAGCCATTCCACAATTACCTAGTTGAGGACAAAAGGTCCACTGTTGCATATGTGTGAATATGGTCATGCTATGTATGGATATGTATGAACGTGTGTGTGACTTTGGTTCACACTTGTTTATCTAGTGCATGTGCTTAGGGGAGACTCCTTCACTAAGTTAGCGGATTCTCCTCACATTTAACATTTTAGTTGTAGGTATCCTAAGATTCATCTCATGTATCTCTTGCTAAGAGCCACCAGAAGCCTTAGATGTCATGGAGACAGTTTTTTATGGGTTTGTACGCATAGATTAAGTTGTATCGCATGTAAGCAGGACTTTGTAATTTTCTTTGAGTTGCTGTGTTGGGGTTTCAAGACGGATAATTTTTAAAAACAATTTATAAAAACCTCTTGAGCGGAAAAATCCCTATACTAAAGGACCACGTATTGCACATGAATCACAAGGATATTGTGTTTACCTCTTGAAGCGTAACTTTACCACGAACTCTGTGAGCGCACCAACAACACCGGTTAGCCAAAAACGCTGATACTTGCGATGCTCATAACTTTCGCTACAGACATCGTATTGCAAAACTGAACGGTGAAGATGTAGAGCCATATGTCACGAACCTGCTGTCCAAAAATCAGCCCGATCCAATGGTTAACGAATCTCGGATCTAGCCATAACCACCATAAGAAAAGGCTTCTCTATCATCAGTATTGCAAAGTAGCAATACCTCTTCTCAGTCCACACGAGCAAACCAACGTCAGAGATAGCGTAGTGCTAGCTATCAGGATTGAGAGAGGCACGATACACAGAGAGAGAAAAGAGGGCGCGCCTGTCAAGGGTGTACATCGGTCATTATGAGTGCTCTGTGTTGTCATGAGAAACAAAAGATATACTATAAAGGATAAAAAGGGAGTGATGAATTTCTTATTCAATCAACTGAAAACTCAGTGCAGTGGTATTTTCTTATATAGTTGGAAGTAGGGTGTATAAAAAGGTAAAGTAAACCCGCTTACATTAGAATATCCCAAAAAGGTAGAATAACTAACTAATCAGCAATAGAGTGTGACTAGGTGACCTCACTCTTTGCATGAGTGGAATCCGAGGGATGCTCTTCTACAGAGCCACCTGTACCATTAGTCTTCAACACCCCCTCGCAAGCTGGAGCATGGTAAATGTCCATCATGCCTAGCTTGGAAATAAAGGGAAGAAAGGAGCTTGGCTGCAAGGCTTTGGTGAAAAAGTCAGCTAGCTGTGCTTTCGAAGATATTGGCAGCAACCTAAGTGTTCCATCTTGTACCTTTTCCCTCACAAAGTGGCAATCAATTTCCAAGTGTTTTGTTCTTTCATGAAACACAGGATTTGCGGCTATATGCATTGCACTTTGGTTGTCACAATAGAGGACCGGTGGCCTAGTACAATTGATTTCCAAATCAGTGAGAAGGTATAGCAGCCATTGTATTCACAAGAAGCAATGGACAGTGCTCTATATTCGGCTTCTGAAGATGACCGGGAAACTGTTTGTTGTTTCTTTGCTCTCCAAGAAACTAAAGAAGATCCAAGGAAGAAACAATAACCAGAAATTGATCTTCTAGAATCAATGCACCCTGCCCAGTCTGCATCAGAAAATCCAAATAGCTGAATGGAAGAGTTTCTGGGAAAGAATAGGCCTCTCCCTGGGCAGCCTTTGAGATACCTGATGATCCTGCAAGCCATGTTGTAATGAGTCAGAGTAGGTGCACTAAGGAATTGACTCAACTGTTGTGTGGCAAAAGTAATGTCGGGTTGAGTTGTGGTGAGGTACAACAGTTTTCCTATGAGTCTTCTGTAACAGGGAACATCATCATAGGCTGGTGCTGAATCTTGATGTAGTTTGATTGAAGCATCTAAGGGAGTGGTAACAGGTTTGGAATCAAGCAAACCTGAATCATTGAGGAGGTCCAGATTCCTTTGACAAATTGAGATGCCTTGTTGTGAATGTGCCACTTCTAAGCCAAGAAAATACTTCGATGTCCCCAAATCCTTTATTTGAAAACTGGAATCAAGGATGGCTTTAATTCTGTCAAATTCGACCAAGCTATTTCTTGCTAGGATCACATCATCAACATACACAAGTAATGCTGTAAATTCATTCCCTTTCCTGTGAGTAAACAAGGAGTAGTCAGAAGTAGATTGGCTATATCCATGGCTTAAGAGTAGGGAAGTGAGCCTTTCATACCATTTTCTACTTGCTTGCTTCAAACCATATAGTGACTTGAGTAATTTGCAGGCTTGGTTTGGTTTTGTAGGAACTACACCTTGTGGGATGGTCATATATACATCTTCCTTTAATTCCCCATGTAGAAAAGCATTATTTACATCTAACTGATGTAAATGCCAATTGTGTATGGAAGCTAAAGCCAAGAGGACCCTCACAGTAGTTAGTTTTGGCACCGGGGAGAAGGTATCAAAGAAATCCAAACCTTCCACTTGATTATACCCTTTTGCCACCAATCTTGCCTTAAATCTCTCAATAGTGCCATCTTATTTATGTTTCACTTTGTAGACCCATTTGCTGCCAATTGGTGTAATATTAGGAGGTAAATCCACTATGATCCATGTACCATTTCTTTCCAAAGCATTTAATTCAGCCTGCATAGCTTCTGTCCAACAATCAAGTTTGCTAGCCTCCTCATAAGACTTAAGTTCAAAGACATTACTTAGGGAAACAGAGAATTGCTTATGAGAGGGAGATAAATTAGAGAAGGAATGGAAAGAAGTGATAGGATAAGGGGTACCTGAAGTGATTGGAGTGGCTGAGTCAGAGGAAAGGCTGCATATATAATCTGCAAGATGCTTTGGTTGGTGCCTTTGTCTTGCTAATCTTCTTGCAGGTACTGCCACTATTTCCTGATCATCATTTGGCAACTCTGTTTCTGAATCTTGTGAAATATCTCCCTCTGTCTCTGAATCTGCTGTCTGTTCTTCTATAGGTTGCTGCCATGTATTTTCTTGATTATTGGAAGAGTGATAATGCCAAGTAGACAAGGGTTGTGAAGACTTATATGGAAAGATGTGCTCATGGTGAATGACATCCCTGGACACAAATAGTTCTTTATTGTTCAAATCAAGCAAAACAGCAACTTTAGTGCCAAATTTGTACCCCAAAAAGATGCATTTTCTACCCCTTGGTTCAAGTTTGGTTCTATGACAGTGTAAGGTAGATGCATAGCATAGTGAGCCAAAAACCTTGAGACTATGCAAATCGGGTTCCTTTCCATAAAACATTGATTCTAGGACTTGTGAGCTTGAGGCAAAGGCATCCTTGGCACCAACCACAAGATGATATAGCCCTTCACACCTCTCAGCCAAACGAATCATCTTCCTGGATTTTTGTTCCTGAATCAAGCACTCAGAGGCATTAAAACTGACTACACAGTTTAAAGAATCACATAATTTTGTGACTGACAGTAAGTTAAGAGAAAAATCAGGAACATGCAGCACTTCACTGATAGAAAAACCAAGAGAAAATATAACTGTTCCAGCATACTTAGCAATTGAAAAATGACCATTTGGTAGTCTAACACTGATAGGTTCAATTACGGCATAAGTTTTGAAGTTTGTTCGAGAAGAGCATATATGGTGACTTGCTCCTGAGTCCACAATCCATGAGCCAACGGTACAACTATTTATGGAAGGAGAAATTAGGACAGTACCTGTCTTTGGATTCTCAATAGAGGGATTCCCATAGTTTGTAGAGCCTATGCTGACTTGGTTGGAAGTCACTTGTGTCTGTTGAATAAGGTTGAGCAACTTCTCATATTGTTCATGTGTAAAGGAGGGTGGATCTGCCCTCACATCATCATTCAGTTTCGGATTCTCCTTGTATTTAGCAACTTCATTAACAACAGCACTATTTGATCCATAATTATTCTTTTCCCAATGAGGTGGGTAACCATGCTTCTTATAGCATGTCTCTATGGTATGTCCTGTTTTCCCACAATGAAGGCAATATTTTCCATTGTTTCTACTGCTGGCACTTGCAGTATATCCTCCTCTTCCTTTTCCATGTGATCTTATGTGATCAACAGCATTGATCAACACTTTCGATTCATCATTGTATCCTCCTTGTCTTTCATGCTGAATTACCATAGAGAAAATTCGATTCAGGTTGGGTAAAGGATCCATTAGAAGAATTTGAGACCTCACCATAGAGAAATTATCATTTAGGCCAGTTAAAAATCTAATGGTGCGATTCAATTCATGATAATACCTTGCATTTCTAACACCAGTAGCACAAACACATTTCATAGGACAACCACATACCGGTGTAGGGATGTAACTTTCTAGTTCCTCCCATAGAACCTTCAGCTCCGTGTAGAAGTCGGTGACAGTAAGTGGGCCTTGCTGCAAATTGTAAATCTCTTGCTGCAAATCTGAGATCCTAATCAGACCTCCTTGTGAAAAGCGTTCCTTCAGCTCCTTCCATACGTCAATTGAATTTTCGAGGAAGACGATGCTCTGAGCAATTGATTCCGAAACTGAATTCATGATCCATGAGTGAATCAACATATTACATCTGCTCCATGCTTTGTAACTTGGATCAAACGGCTGGGGTACTTCAATTGCGCCATCCACGAACTCGAATTTGTTCTTCCCACCGAGAGCTCGCCACATCGAGCGAGCCCAGGCATGATAATTGGAGTGATTCAGCACTGGTGTGACCGCAACTGAGGATGGGCCATCTCCTGGGTGTACATAGTATGGACTAGCAGCATCTTGGCTTGGATTTGTAGGAGGGCGAGTGCCGTTGTTGTTTGCACCGCCATTATTGTTGTTGTTTCGCACCATATCAGAGATGAGCAGCAATGAAACTCAAACGCTCTTTGATAACATCATGAGAAACAAAAGATATACTATAAAGGATAAAAAGGGAGTGATGAATTTCTTATTCAATCAACTGAAAACTCAGTACAGTGGTATTTCCTTATATAGTTGGAAGTAGGGTGTATGAAAAGGTAAAGTAAACCTGCTTACATTAGAATATTCCAAAAAGGTAGAATAACCAACTAATCAGCAATAGAGTGTGACTAGGTGACCTCACTCTTTGCATGAGTGGAATCCAGGGGATGCTCTTCTACAGAGCCACCTGTACCATTAGTCTTCAATATGTTGTGTGTTGCTTAACTGACGTGCACAGCTTACTAATAGCTGTCACTCACTTAACCTAACCCACTTGGGCTACTGTATGCTACAGGTCCAATGTCTAATTATTAATTAAATCATATTTAATTAATCTATTAAACTTATCCTCATTTAATTATTAATTAAATTATATTTAATTAATCAATTAAATTAATTCTCTGAACATTTGCTCTATGCGTGTGACCCTATAGGTTCTCAATTAGTTGGCAATAATATTAATTATTATTAATCATATTAATAATTAATTAATATTATAAACAATAGCTGCATCTAGCAATATATCATTGCTACTCAATTAATTAGAATATTGTGATACAATTAAAACCATATTCTAACCATATATAATGTGAAGTCAATGTCCTTTCGTCGCAATGTCTTAATTGAACACAAGGCATAAATGTTTCATCCTTATTAAGTCCAATTATTTATTTCTTGATCTAGTAATTAACGTACGATCATATGGGTTCAATATCTTATATTGTCCCACCTTAGCATAGCCATGCATTTCTACGTCGCATACCATCAAGAGGCCTATAGACATTACCCCTGTTATGTAGGAGGGACGAATCCTATCTACATCACTCACATTCCTCAACATGTTTCATTGCAGGCCCAATAACTATCTTCATAGTTGTCTTGTTACAGACAACGTTTAATAGTATTAAAGCCTACAACTATATATGTTAGGAATCGTAATGACTTCAAGTCGAAGGACTACTTCACTATGGTCATCATGAGAATTGCTTATGACACTTACATAATTATTATACAGCGTTCTCATAGCAGGTCACTCCAATATAAATATTCCACTAATATTTAAAACTATGTGAAGACTTGATATCTTATATCTATGACCCGTGAGATCTGGTCATCAGTAAATTCACATAATAGTCTCAATGTATTATTATTGTCCTTATTATTAATAATAACAATAATAATAATAATACTTTGACTATGGATATTTAAGAATAGTGTTCTATAATTTAATGGCATTTCACGGTTAAGTCATACTTGATGCTCCATTAAATGAACTACCTATTTCAAGACTTTATTATGCTATCAATATGATCATCAAATATATCATAATAAATAAATGCCTTATACATATATCAAATATATGATCAAAGTCATGATACAAATGATTATTTATTTAAAATAGATTGGTCACTAGGGCTTACCCCAACAGTTGTTACTCTGGTGTACGTGTATTCGTTATGTTGATGTAACTAATGAATGTACTATTCACTTTGGCTGAGATGAATTTATGCATGCTATTGAGGCTACGAAAGGTAATGGGAAGGTTTTCCCTTTTGGCCGGTCATGGCTGTGAAATTCGGGTCATGACAATAACCTCCAAGTATGCTTTAAAAATCGAACTGGTTAATGAATCGGTGAATACATTAGTTCACGATTCATTGATCCAACTGTGGTTGAATTAGTGATAATTAAATATATTTTTTAATTTTATATAATGTCATGGGATAAGTATGGTCATTTTTGGTGTAAAGAATGGGACACGGCTTCCCTTGGAAGTCTTACACCCCAACAACCTAAACACAACGACAACACTTTCAGAATTTCTCCAAATCTCAATAGCCTTGTTTGCCATCTCAAATGAAATCCACTTGTTAAGTCATTATTCAATTAGGGGGAAAAGCTATTTAAAAAGTTCAATTATTTTCTTTAAATTGCTTCAACACACTCTCACACTAGGGGCGCCCAATATCCGAGAGGAGAGTATCTAGTGTTGTAATCGGGTTGGATTTTGAGTAGTTTAGAATCCAAACCAATTAATGTTGATCGAAATGTGGGTTGCTTCGATTTTTACAAATTTTGGGTATGCAACCCGAAATGAACCAATCTGATTACATTCGGGTTGGTTGGTTTGAACCGGTTTGTTCAGTCAACATACTTTTAAAATTAATTTAATTTGAATATTAAAAAAAATAGTAATTATTTAAAAAAAAAATCAAAATACCACATGATACTCCATGAACACCACGAGATACTCTTAACTTACATCCTACATTTTTTACTTTTATTTTTTAATAGCACATTAATTAGACAAGTTATCATATAGAATTATAGATGTCAATAAACTAAAAGAACAACTTGAATTCCACAATTTCTTCGAGCTCATCATAACATTGCCAAACAAGTTGAAATAAGAACAAAATAAGACAGAGAAACATGAAGCAAAAAACAAAGAATATTTAAGGAAAAAAACACATGATATTTGAGTTGACCCCCATATTATCAATTCACTTGGTGAGGATGAATCCCTCAACTATGCCTTTTAGTTGATGTCCATCTCAATAACCAATTTATCACTATAACTATATGTCATAATTCCAATAACAATTATCATATTCATGCCTTCACATCATAAAGCATCACAAATCATCATAAAGAGAGCTTAAAAATTCAAATTAATTAATTAATTTATTTATACAAATCCCAATTTTTATCATATGCGTTCGTACCCAAAATAACACATAAGCCACAATATACATCAAATAACACAAATACATGAAATTGGCATTATCTAATCATGTTTACCATCAAGAACAGCGGGGAATGATCAACACAAACATTTATTACCAACATTCATCATCGAGTTCAATCCTAAATCAAGAAATTTTTCCCTTGGAAAATCCAACCCGAAAATAATCGTTTTTGAAACAATGATTAGACCCCTTAAAATCATATCATGGGAGTTTAGGAACGGGTGTTTACTCACCTATTGAAGACCTCAAAAATGTTCTCCATAAGCTCTACGGACAACCCCTTTGGTTTCCTCTCTTTAAGTCCAAGGTCCATTCTTCTTCCTCTTAGATTTCTCCTTCCAAAACCTTGAATTTATTTTTTCAAGTCTTCTTCGAGTCTCTAGGTGATATTAGGGTTCAAAATGACATTTTAGGGGTATTAGGAACTCATTTATAGAGCCCTTACATCCCTAATCGCGTAAAAACACGTAACTATTTGTCATGCGGTTGGCGCTCGACAGCGGCAGACAACTAGCGCTCAGCTCTGGGCGGACCGAAATGATGATTTTGGAGGCTTTAATGGTGCTCAACACCACTCATCCGGTGCTGGGCTCTGGCCATGAAGAGGCAACACCCAACTTTTATATTTCGTACATATCTAGAGTCATATATATGTACAACTTATGAAATTTATATTGTATGAAAGATAAAGAAAGTTCTACAACTTTCATGAAGATCTCAAGAGCTGAAATGGATGTTTAATGGGTTAAAAGTAGGCTATAAGTCAGAAGTAGTGGTGTTGTCGTTGGGATCCGAGCATCTTGTACTTATTGGGTCATAAATCGATCTACAAGCATCCAATTGAGCAAAAATTAGTATCTATGGAAAGCTAAGAGAAAGAGATACAATTCTCATGAAGACATCGAGGCCAAAAGAGGTCGTTTCAAATAGGAAAATTTTTTAATGATCCATTTCCTATTAAACTATCTAGGTGCCAAGTTTCGGGATGTTACACACGAAATAGACCCAAAACCCTAATCATAATCAACATCGTGCAATAAAAAAATTAATAAAAAAATAAAAAAATAAAAGGAAACAAAATATTCGCACCACTTTAATTAACCGTTCTTGAAAATTTGTTAGTTATCGTGAATGTTGAGGTTGTTTGACGAAGATCTCTCTAATTAAAATATTTGGATACTTTGATCGGTCATTTCGGGAGGAGGAAGTAGGTGAGGGTCTGAGGGAGGGGAGGTGGAGTTCTGAGGAAGGAGATGGGGTAGGCGGCATTTTAAACTTCACTTGAATGTGTTTCGATGAATGATTGAGATGAATATTGAATCGAGCCTCAAAAAAATATATGTAGTTCGGTTTGATTCGGGTTCAACAGTTCCAAATTTTATTAATCTGAGATTCGAATCGACGGTCTCCAAATTCTAATATTTGAATCCAATCTAAACACCCTAAATGGGTTCATTTTGGTTCGGATCAACTGAATTCGCAGGTCGAATCACTTCCACTTACAACCCAAAAGCATAAAATGAAACCCATCTTTCGCAAAAGTTGTTGGTATTTTCTTCTCCAGGCTTTGCTTTTCCTCTGTTCCAAAATAGAGACTTCAATTTCCTCTCTATCCTTTGCAAAGCCCAACTCTTGCAACAACCCTTTTTCACTCCTTCTTCATTTTCTTTTGCTTCTTCTTCATTCCTCACTTGCATATTTTCTTCTTCGTTTTATTTTGCAACAACTCTCATGCTCTTCATTTTTGGTCCATAACAGGTATTTTCTTTGGCTTCTTCATTCCTCAATTACTCCAACGACGTTGTGCAATGGTGAATCCTCTTCAAACGATTTGAAATTGGTGCTTTGGTTCCATTTTCTTGAACCGGTCCAAATCGATGAACCTCAATTTTGATCGGTTTTGTACCGGCTCAACCGATTCTAGAGCAATTTTTAGAAGCATGATTCTATGGTTGAATTGGACCTGTCAGGTTCACAACCGACCAGTCCGGTCCGATTTTTTAAACAATGCCTCCAACAAGATAAAACATAATTAATATTTTGATAAATTCCAAGGGATAAAAACATTAGACTTTTTTTTGACAAAAGCAAACTCATTTTATTTTCATAAAGATAGTAGCAGCAATACAAGTTGATATACAATTGAAAAAAAAAATAGACTTCGATTAGATTTTATTGATAAGAGTATTGTTAAGTATATCCGTAGAAGGGAATTTGATGCTGTCTTTGGTTGTTTTACTCCTTCTGAGTCGATGTATCGTAAAAGGTTTCTCTACATTTGGAGGGTAAACCCAAATTAATCGTTGAAAATTTGTAGTGACTTTTAATCTCTGAAAATAAATAAAATAATTTTTAATCTCTCAATTTATAAATGTGGGACACATTAATCCTTAGGTTAAGTTCTGAAAACGTATATTTACTTGTCTACATGTCCCATTAATCATTTTAATGAACCCATTAGTGGTCTTGTGTGACCTATATCGAATTTCCACAGTGAAAAATGAATGAAAAGTGAAAAAATGCATAATTTTCAAGTATTTTGGGTTTTAAAATTGTTCATGTTTTTTTCACAAATGAAATTCGTTATAACCCATACAGAATCACTAATGAGTTAGGTATGAAGATTAATCGGTCACGTAGGCAAGTAAATGGACATCAGAACTAAACCTAGGGACTAATGTGTCCCGCATTTATAAATTTGAGAGATTAAATAATCAATTTATTTTTTCCAAAGATTAAAAATAGATCTCCAAAAATTTTCAGAAACCAATTTCACCCTTCACTCTTATATTAATTTGTCTATTTTATTAAGTTGTCACTATATTGCCATTTTCGGCGCTGGAAATGAAGGAACGGAAAAGGGAAATAAAAATACAACAATACAGCGCTATTAGTCTATTACCACTTGGGGGAGCACCTGCTGCTATGCCTAGTCACTCCTTGGCAAAAATAACGTAATGTAGCAAAAATAAAATAAAATAATAAGTCCCATAATACGGCTCTTTTAGAAATATTTTTTAAAAAAGAAATACTAGTAACATATTTTCTTATATTTTCTTTTCAACACACTTTTTCTTATTAGTTGTAATTCATATGAGTCATATTGAATTCAAGTGAAATCTATTTGAATTTTATTCCATAGAAAAGAGTGTTTAAAAAAAGGTGTTAGAGAGCGTGTTAGTAATACTCATCTTTCTAAAATCTATTTCTTTTATCTCAAAACCGTCACTTGTTTATTTTTTTTTATTGTTGAAAAATCTTGACTAAGGTTTTTAAAGCAAGGTAAAAAACACATCAGATAAAGTGTTTGACTCTTATTCTAACTATCTTAAAAATCATTCATATCATAATTTCTACTTGATTGATAGTACAAAAAACTTTAGACTGACTGTACATGCCAATTAAATTTTTATGATAAACCAACTTTTCACTTATCTAATTTTTTCAAAAATATAAATTTAAGCTTTTTAAATTTACATAAATAAGAAGTTAGTTTCTGAACGAAAATAATAATAAAAAACGACAATTGAGAGGTCGGTTCCTTATACCCTGTGTTTTAAAAATCAGTCCAATCAGGTCGGTTGGATCGTCGACTAATATCCTCTCCGGTTTCGGTCGGATTAGAGAACCAGGAAAGCGATCTGACCATGCAAAGTCAATCAAAACTCGATTCAACCAGCCTAAAACTGGTTTTAGACACCAGTCGGTTCTTTGTTTTATTTTTTTTTTTAAAATGGATCATACTTTTGGACTTTGATCCAGTTTGTTTAGGGGCTTCAGGACTTAAGTAATTAGAATTCGCTCGATATGCATCTTTGGTTAACTATTTTAGTAAATTAGGACATATTATTTCAACAAAATTAATATACTCCTAACTTAAATGTTCCGAACTACCATGCATCTTAAAAGCTATATTTTTTGACTTGTCGATTGATCTCTTTATTAATATGTGTATATATTGATTCGACCATCGATTAAATCAATTGAATCTTGAATCGCTCTTCTTTCCGATCCTCGATTGGACCAGTTATTAAAACATTGCCTATACCTCATGCCATTCAAATCCGCGTATAACATGTAAAATAAATGCAGAAATCGTTGTCTCAATATTACAGAGATGAATGGATGCACCACGATGCCCTTCTTTACTCTACCATGACACACAATAACTTTGGTCCACTCATTTCCCAGCAAAAATAAGGGCATGGTCCCCGTACTTCTCTGGCACCCGCATTTTAAGTGGCCCTCTGTGCATGTGGAGGTTTTAATTCGATAACTGATTGAGGACAGGCCTATACAGCAGTAGCCACAAAGGATGATGATCCTGTACAGTACACAAGCACTCTCACGGATCACTACCTCATGCTCTTTACTTTTCTTACCGCCCTGTTTTGAGATTCTAGCCAATGACATGGATCTCATGTAGTCACGGGACGTCTACAGCCATCCTAAACTAGTTCATTAGTATGAAGTTTACTTTTGATATAATATTAATTTAAATATTTTATATCGTGAATCAATTATATATATATATATATATATATATATATGTGTGTATATGTGATTTTGAGATAGTTATTATGAGAGTCAACTGTTTTATAATGTGATAATATCACTACAGAAAGGAAATGTTCTATAGCGAATGAAAATATTGATCGTTAAATGATTTAGCGAATGAATAACAATGGTTATCAAAACCCTGGTAACTAACTTATGTAGTGACCGATACTAACCGCGACCTTTAAGTAAAAAAATCGGTCACTAGACAGTAGTCGCAACAACAAATAAATAACCAATCTAGCTCCTGATAAGTCATTCGTTAAGCGATCGTTGAAGGTAAGTTTATCTTAGCAACAAACAGATTTGGTCGTTAAGTCTACTTTCTTTGAAACCTGAGACAATCCCTCCTCGGAGGTCCCATATAGTAACCCAAACTTATATACTCAAAGTTATAGCGGAGCGCGATCATATAGTATGCGGAAATATTATATGCAACCAACACTGATACCACAACCATACATAACATATATATATAAAGGTACTGGCTCTCTCAATAGAGCCTACAACTGATATCAACCAACCAACCTCAACTGTCAGAGTATGCAAACAACAATATGTACAAACAGAAAGCATGGAAACAAAGATAAAATACATAAGTACATGACACTTCCTCTCCTCACCCCCAAAATACATATGCTCACAAAAAGAGAAGAGACTCACTGGCCATAACTCCTACGACTACTACCCCCGACACAACTCTAACGGGGATAACGAGAACTCCCCACAGATGCCCGCTGTCTTCGGCGATCATGACGCGACATCCCCAACAGATCAAGATGTTCTGTTCATCACAGTGCCACCCCCCGTAATGAAGGGTTCGGCCAACAGCCCTCAGGCTCAACTCAACTCATAGGTATGACATATTCCCCTGCCCGCAGGCCAGGCCAGAATTTCGCCCGTTGGTAACGACATATCCCCCCCATAGGCCAGGTCGGGACATTTGCCCGTCAACAACTGATGGGTACGATCATCTTCCCGCAGGCAAGATCGATAGCTCGTACGCCAACACAGTGATGAACAACAATGATGTAGCAAGGATCTCACCGAATCATCTCGGGATTAACAGCTTAGTGCCTGAACCGCGACTTGTACACGCTACAACCAACTTTCTCCGGCGTAACTGGGAATCAACTTTATGTATATCAACATAAGTATATCAACAGGATCTCTGGGTTGAGCACTACAACATACACATATCCTCGAAATCCTCACCACATGATCATCTCCCAATTTATCAGGAATTACTGTCTATCTCTACTCATACAACAATAATCACAGATATCATAGGCAGTCATAATCATGCTCAATCAACATATATATCATCATATCCACTCATAGGCACATATTCAATTAGCCCTAAGCATGTTTCTACACATACATGTACATCAACAAGTATAATTTTAAGCATACCAACACACAAGCATATAACCTCGACATAGCATAAAATCAAACTATCGGCGGTAAACCTACAATGCCTAAAACCATATCGGTACCACCAACTAGTAGTCGCCAATGTGAGTTAGGTGTTGTCGGTTACTCAACCACTAGTAGGGTTTAAGTCGCCCTACGCATATCAATATAAATTATTTTACTTTTGCCTCCTCGACGATATCGTGGTTCTTTCTCCCACATGATAACAAGTGTATCAACGATCACGAACTCACGAGCCTCCAAGCTCTCTCTACAAGCCTCACAGCCGCAACCTCTTAGTTCCAAAAGGGTTCCGAATTCAACTTCCAAACTTGCCCTAATCACGAAAACAACATGTAGACTATAGCATTAAACCTAATACGAAGCTATAACCGTGAATAGAAGCTTAAACAATAGAAGGATATTGTATAGCTACAATGTAGGTAGATACGGAACCTCGGCTTACCCTTGACGAATCACGAAAGTAAACCTGTAGAATTGAAGTAGATGAAGAGCTGATCACGAAAACACCAATGGAATTGGAATCGGATCAACGAACTAGTCACGAATTGGGATCAAGGTCTCAACCTCAACTCTGAACCTCTAACTCAAGCCCTCTGTAAATTTTGGAGAAGATGAAAACTTCTTCTCTGTGAAAATGATGAAGTATATATAGAGAAATATTCTACTGTCCATGCTTTAGAGTTGGAATTCTCCACTGCGCTTGAGCGTTGGCTTCTCCCACCCTTAAGCGTTGACGTTTCCTCACTGCCAAGGCACTGCCTATCATGTGCCAGCTACGACGCGTAATCGACATGTGTCACTTTATGTCCCATCCTGCCAGTCAACTGGTTAGAGTGGCCATGCTTGAGCGTCCACCCTGCTCCACTCTAGAGCGTTCCAACGCTTAAGCGTCCTATTGCTTCACGCTTGAGCGTTCTGCTTTGAGTTCTACACTCTTCCTCCTTCTCTAGTCCAATTTAACCTTGACTCTCAACATCATTCCTAAGCACATTAATTAGTCAACCATACATTCATGAATTAATTAAGGTGATGAAAAATGAGGATGTTACAAAACCAATTTAGCGACTGAACATATTGGTCGCTAAATGTAATGACAAATTTAGCGACCGATTCTTTCGATCGCTAAACTAGTTTTACTTTTTATGGGTTTTACTGTTTTATAAACCTACCCAATTCAATTAAAATTGTGCATAATTAGATACCAAAACTATAAATCATCAAATACATACAAACTCACGCCAAACAAAATCATAAATTTATATTTTATTAATGAAATTCAAAATAAGTAATACATAAAGTGTTTAGAAATAAAAAACAATGAAAAATACAATGTCCTAAATGAAACTAAAAATGAAAGGCTTAACAACACTTTTGGTCCCTCAACTTTTCCTAATGTGTGATTTTAGTCCCCTTACTTTTTTTGCATGATTTTGGTCCTCACATTTTCCTGTATGCAACGTTAGTTCTTCTGGTCACCCTTCCGTCCAAAATCTAATAGAAGTTGTCTAGTTAACAAACGGTCTAACAATTGTCGCTACATGTAAAGCCAAGTTGGCATATTTTAATATTAAAGTTATAATAAAATTTAAAAACAAATAAATATGAAAAAAGAAGACCAAAACGAGAAAGAGAAACTGACCAGTATATTATACGAGAGTTAGGATCCAAAATATGAACAGATTGTCCCATTGACTGCAAAATATTGAGATACTGCTTATCAGTGAAATTCACTGCAGAAGGGCCACACGACGCACCACCTTCTCCTTGAGGATCATTATCACTGCGACTCTCCCTCTACAAAGGCGACGATTGTTTGAACGACAAGACCTTTTATTCCACGCTCCATTGGTTGTCCTCCGTGGCGATAGCAAGTGAGACCTCTGGTGATGTGCTTTGGCATCGTTACTAGTTAAAAGCTTAAGCTTTGACATTTATTCTTGAAGGAACCTGTTTGAAACACAAGAAGGGGGGTTGAATTGTGTTTCTTAAGTTTTTAAAACTTTTCGCAAGCAAATATAGATATTTTCGCAAGGATGGACGATAAAACGTTTAAACGACACAAGGTGCGTTTCTAAACACCAGTTGGACGCTTACTTAGTCCGATTAAGATAAAGAGACACGCGTAATAAGAAAGCAATTCAATCCCAAGGAGTTAGTAAGAAAATAAACTAAAGCGAAGATCAGGGAAAGAAAAGAACACAGAGATATTATCCTGATTCACTCTTCACCAAAGAGCTACGTCCAGTCCTCTCTACTTGAGAGCTTTATCCACTATAACAAAAACCCTTTGTTACAAGTATTGAACACCTCTCCAGGCAAGTATTCTAAACCTCTTCAGGTAAGTATTCTACACCTCTTCAGGCACACTAATATTCTTTCTACACAAGCCACTTCAGGCTTAACCAACTAGATTTTGAAAAGATTTTTGTTCTACTAACTCACTGAGTGTAAGAGTTTGAACCTAAAGCTTAAAAATCTTGAGTAAAACTCTATGCAGAGAGTGATATGAAAATAAAGGTCAGAGTTAGCTTTTCAAGCTTTGAGTATATCTCTTGATTGCTTTGTGTGCTTGACTATTTTTCAAATCTTTGAATCTGTTGCGCAGCACTTCGATTATCGTTCACTTGTTCTTGTTAGCTTCTTCAAGATCAGAGGTATTTATAGCAAACTTGATTTGATCATCTTTAGTCTTCAACGGATGGAAAAGGATCCGTTTTGATAAAGCATTAAATGCGTTACTCCGTTGAGTCTGATAACTTCCTTGAAGCTTCTGATCAGCAAAGTAGAATCAAAAACTTGTTGCTATAAAAATGGTTGATGTGCTTGTGCAAGTATACACAATCGTTTAACCAGTAATAAAGTGTAAGTGAGATCGTTCCCACGAGGATTATATGGTGAATCAAGTAAAAGTTTGAATTAATGGTTCTATTAATCAAGATTAACAAAGAGTAACAAATAATTTGTGTGTGTGTATCCAGGGCAATTTTGGTAAAAATAAATGCTAGAGCAATAAAAACGGAGTTGTTTACAGAATGAGTAATACAGCTACGGGGAAGTATCCCTTGCAACTTCAGTCTAGTTCAGTTATGCATTTGCAATGCTACGGCAATTTGGCTCCAGGAAATGAAAGTTTGTTTTCCAACAGTTCTAAGATGAACTTCACTAAATGTCTCCTATTCTTAGGTCCATTAGTTACATTCACGCCTCTCTTAAGCTCGTTCCAGCTAGCCTAAGAGTTAGAATGTTCATTCCTAAATCACTCTTCATCATAATTTTCCAATTAATGATTTTACTCTTATATATAAAACAGTTCTGCTACACTTAGCTTTTCCAAGCAGCTGTGAGCTCAAGTTCTAACTAAGGTGGTCAAGCTCAATTAAAACACAACCAAATCAGATTTATAGAAAATGCAATAGCAAGGCATAACATAACATTCACTAGAAATCCATTACAAGTTCAACATCCCATAGCTACAAGAGGTTTAGTTCATATTGAGCTTACAAAAACAAAGAGAAAATAAGAAATGGAAGAAGAAGCCATTAAAATGGAGGAGGGAGAGAGAAGGGGCGCAGCTGCTGTCCTTGCTCCAGTAGGGAAGAAGAAGATGTCTGGGCCCTCTCCTGCTGTCCCCTATTTAGGGTTTTTTCTGCTAGCATATCTCAAGGCCCTCTCCTCTCTTATCCTTTTTGGGCTAAAGACTGATTAGGACAAGTGTCCTTGGCCCAGTTCCCTGACTTTAATGCACCAAATATCAGTCCCATCTGTAGGACACTGTCCTTATCAGCGAAGGACAACTCAATGTGTAAGAGAATGTTTTGAGCCTTTGTCCTTGTCCATAGTCAGCTTCAGCTACGATTGCTACAGCATATCCGAGAGCAAAGTTTCCAGTTTAGCGCATAGATCTCCACAAATTGCCCTGCATAGAAAACTCACACTC
This sequence comes from Ammopiptanthus mongolicus, assembly GCA_039655645.1. Classification (NCBI taxonomy): domain Eukaryota; kingdom Viridiplantae; phylum Streptophyta; class Magnoliopsida; order Fabales; family Fabaceae; genus Ammopiptanthus; species Ammopiptanthus mongolicus. The sequence goes on from CM077351.1 coordinate 22,643,821, forward strand.
AAATACTAAAAACAGTTCCAAAAGACACCAAAACACTAAAACTCATAAAAGACTCTTATAAAACACACTTTACACGAAACCACCCTAAAACACTAAAAACATAAACTCAAACTACTCAAACACCACAAAAATACAAGTGAAAAAGGTATAAATAACTCTTCATAAAAAGAGTTATCACACCCCTAAACTTGAATCATTGCTTGTCCTCAAGTAATGGAAACAAAGAAACTAAAAAGAACAGACACAAATATTTCTAAACCTCCACACATGTGCTTAAACCAGCTCAAACACAAAATTTTTACAAACCATTTTCTTCACAAGGCATACTTGACAATGCATCAACAATCATGAAAATCAATCAAGTAAGCATTCCTGGATTTCCTCATTTTCAATTCTCAGCAACATGCTACAGCACTACACTCTCAGAACAGTGTGTTCTTTCTTTCTTCTCAAGCTAAGATAGGTACTCTGAATCATCATTCAAATGCACACTCAAACATGACCTTGACAAGATTCTAATCACACCACTCATAATCAAAATTGCACAATGCTTGAGGACTTTATTTGGTTGCAATAGGGCTTGGGTTCAAGTAAGAATGGTTTTGGGAAGGTGGCTACACTAGATGGAGCTTCGGTATGCTTCCTTTTTTTGCTTCACAACTAATTCCTACTTGGCCCAACTCACACAAGTTAGGGAGGAATTTTTGATCTGATTCATTTTGTTTGATTCCTTTCCCTTTTTTGTACTCTCAGAGCAGTTGTTACAACATTTCAGCATTTTTCCTTGCAACTGCTATGCATTTCAGCATTTTTTTTATAACAAATGATATTGTTATTTATCATATATCTGCGGCATAGCTCCCCCAAACTTAAAAATGTGCTAGCCCACGAGCACCCCCAAACTTATGTTACAACATGTGAACACAGGAAGCACACCAGCCACACCAACTAGTTAGGACATTGGTTTTTCAGGATATGGCTTGTAATGTGGGTTCATTAAAAACAAAGGGCTTGCAGGCTCAAAGGGTTTCACACAAAGGTAATATCCAAGGGTAGGCTATGGAGGCAATACTAGGCTCAAGAGAAAAACAAAATCACGCCTCTAGCAAAAATGTGTGCAGCAAAGATGTGTGCAAGTGTGAAAGCAGCAATTCAAAATCAGAGAATTATGCATAAGAATGATATTCACACAGAAAGAAGGAGAAAACTGTTTTGGCCCAAAAGCTCACAAGGTAGATCAGAATGCTACAGCATGTGCCTCGAGCGTCAAACAATTAAATCCAATCACATAAGCCAGAAAGACAACAATCAAGTCTAAATTGCTAGAGAGACGCACTTGTTAAATATGAAAACGGACAAGTTGCATTAAGCAAAACCCCATGATGGGGATGGTTGTGCACATGGTGGAGTGAAACATACAGGATACTAGACTGACAAAAAGAACAGGTGGGGTCAAGGTCTGCTGACCCCCACTCTGAACTACTTGCTACAATTTGAACATAACAACACAGCAACAACAACTTAAACTATAAACCAGAAGAATAACCAAAAAGGGAAATAAGGAAACTCCTAATAGGGTCGCTGTAACAGGTAGTAGCAACCTGCTCTGATGCGCTCAAGTGCTCAGCTTCCTGATGCGGGAGCTCTTCCTGCTTCCTTTAGCAGTATTGGTCTTCTTGCTTGTAGGGTTTGAGGTCCCCACTTCTTTCACAAAGACCAAGCCTTCTTGGTCTTCTTCATCAGTTGCTGAGGCTGCTGTGCCCTCTTCACTTCCTCCTGCCCCCTCATTTTCTGTTGTAGCTAGCTTGTTACCCTTTCCCTTTGTGGCACTTTGTTCAGGCAGCCTATTCTTTCTGGTGGAAAGAGGCACAGTGTCCTCCTCATCCTCATCAGAGATAGGGTAATCAACGGCTATTTTTGTGATCACATCCCTAAGAGGGGTATCTGGTACTTTCTTCTTAGGAGCGTGAGAGGGGCTAAGGGTTGTTGTTGTTGCTCTAGGTTCAGCTTCTTCAGGCTCTGCTTCATTCTCAGCCCCCATGTCCGACAGGGGGCTTGCACTTCTCTTTCTCTTGTTGCTTCTGAGATCTTCAGTGGTGGTGGTGGGTTGTTGCTGTTGTGAAGGTGCTGGTGGCATCCAGTCAGAGGAGTCCGATCCATCCGGAACTGTTGTGGCACTGGGACTGTTGTGCTGGTCAGAGAGAATATGCATTGGAAACTGTGGTATGGGGTGCACCTTCTTCCACTGGTTAAGCTCCAGCACCCTTTGCTGCCATTTGAACTAATCCAGGGCAAATTGCCAATATAATTGCTGCTGCAGCCTGTGTTGCTACAGCATTTGAGTCAGAGACTCCACCTTTTGCTCTAGCCCTGCAAAGTGGTCCTACTGCTTTGAGGGCTCCCCTGGTTCCAAAATCTGCTCTTGGTCTTTGGCTTGGGTTGCTTTGGCTGACTTGGATATAAATCAATTGATTTACCCAATATCAATGCTTCCTGCGTTTCTCTCCTCCACTTCCCTCTTCCGAAGCTCCATGCCACATCGCTAGCATAGGTCAGTGATAAAGCAGGGGAAAAGCAATTGACCTTTTGTGCTCGTGGCACAAGTTGAGATCTTCTGCTGTATCAACCTCCCTACATTTATTTCATTTCCCTCCATGATGCAGTAAAGAAGCACCAAAAGTTCCTTCTTAACAGTTTCCGTGTGCACAATGGGGGAGAGCTTGTGTCTAAGGAAGTGATACCAAACCTTGGCGAAGGGTTGCAAAGCAGACCTGGCGATTTTCAACTGATTTCCAGAAGTTGGGAGCCATTTCGTCCCTAGGAGAGTCACAACGTCCTTCATATCAGTTAGCTGCTTTATAGTAGCCTTCTTCAGTAAAGGCTGGTACTCATCGTCCTCTTCAGCCAGGTTCAGCTTAAATTTGATGGTCTTGGCAGAGAAGCTGACCTTGCACCCCTCACCATGGAGTGGATTTCTTCAGCGCCTCCAATGTTCGCATAGAACTCTCTAACAAGAGAAGTGCAGAACCCAGTTGGGTGGCCAGCAAAACGTTTCCACTTATGCTGGTCAATCACTTCAGCAATTTCAGCAGGGAGGCCATAAGATGCCTTGGTGGAGATGGTGAAACCTTCACTAGTGCAAAATATGGATTCTACAACAGGTTTCTAGATCGGTTGAAAAGGAACCGATTTAAAAAAAGAGGCGGTGGCAATTTTGAAAATAAGTTCAAAATTATTTACATCGGTTCATAAAGAAACCGATGTATAAAACATTTAACATCGGTTAAATATTTCAACCGATGAATACAATTTAAATAAAAAACTATTTATTTATTCCCGCCAAGTATATACATCGGTTATTACACAACCGATCTCATTAGTAAACTTTCAAACTCGGTTATTTTACAACCGATCTCATTATTAAACTTTCAACATCGGTTCTATTAACTAACCGATTTCAAATCTTCATTAAACCCATTTCTCCAACGTTAATCTTTCATATCTTTCCCTCCTCACTGTTTGCCCTCTCTCTCGTTTGCTCCTTCTCCTTCATCCTTCACCACCGTAACCTAGCACCATCCTTCATCCTTCTCCTTCTCCTCACATTTCGTTGCTGCTCCTTCATCGCTGATACACTGCCCACGGCTCCTTCATCCTTCATCCTTCATCACCTCTCTCTCGTTTGCTCCTTCTCCTTCATCCTTCACCCTCTCCTCTGAACCTTTGTACCAAACTTTGCCCACGGCTTCACCTCTGAGGTGAGTTTGTTTACATTTATTTTTTCGTTTTTGGCTTTAGGTTTTATGATATTATAGTTTATTCGTAATGGCTTTATTTTTTCATTTCGTTTTTGGCTTATAGTTTATTTTCAATTCTACTTAGGACAAGGCAGCACCTGTTGCTACTCCAGAAAAGCCACCTGAAGAAGATCTGAATCCATTCTTGATATTCCCTAACCTGAGGAAAATTTGAAGGTACGTATCTAATATCCTTATTTTGATTATTAATTGCTTCCCCATTCTATTCTGTTGAACCCAATGCTTCACTCTGTTAGTGTGCTCATGTCATATGGAGTCGTTTCCAGTCTTGCTCATGACATTTATATGAGTGTTTCCATGCAGTGGTCTGCTTAGTAAACTGAGTGAAACTTCCATACAGTTCTCTTTCTTTCTCTCTACATTTTTGTTGTTGTCTGCTACCTGTTACTTTGGTTTTGCTATGTAACTTGATTAGTTTTACAGTATGCATATGGCATGTAACTTGATTAGTTTTACAATATCGCATGTAACTTGGCAGGAAATCCATACGTGACATTCTAATGAAGAAAAACACTTCTCCTTCTGATTAGATTTTCTTATGAAATTAAAAGGAGAAAGGAAGAGAAAAAGTATTAATGTATTAGTTTTACTATTTGCTGCTTTAACTTAGGGATTAATTGGACTGTTGGATTATCTTTTAGTGTTAATAAATTAGCAAAACCTTAGTTTCCCGTTTGAGATTCACTATTAATGAGCATATGTGTACTTTATTAAGGTACTACTCATTGTATTGAATCTTGAATTGTCCAAGTTGGACAGTTTGGGGAAAAACTTATTCTTCATTTGGTTAATACTTATTCCTTAATTCTCATATCTTATACTTGAAGAAATTTCTGTCTGCTGCATTTCCTTTTGTTCTCCGGGTGCACACTTTGTCGCGGTGGATGTCACCGCGGTCAAGTCGTGTACGTCGGAGACCAATGGGAAATGCTGCCGAAATTTCGTTAAGTATGGGCATGAAAGTTAAGGACTAATTGTTAACTGAGTGTTGAAGAAGTTTCTTCTCGAATGGGATAGGGCCATACCCTGTGATAAAAAGGAGTTGAAGATCTTGGACTAAGTGAAGTTGGTGTTGTTGTAGTTATGGATCGTAATTGGATCGATGCTAGACGCACAAGTCATGAGTATGAGAATGGAGTGGAAGAGTTTTTAGAATTTGCTAAAAGAAATGTTCCCGATAGTAATGGAAGGTTTTATTGTCCTTGTGTTAATTGTTTGAATGAGAGACGACTGGAAGCTGAGAAAATACGAGAGCATCTTATTTGTGAAGGGATATGTAAGAGTTATACAAGATGGATATGGCATGGTGAATTGTTAGACAAACCAAGTGTGTCCCAAAGAGAGGAGGTTGATGACGTAGATATGGACGATCGACTAGAGGACATGATCCGCGATATTGGACAAGAGTCATTTCAACGAGCAAATGTGTATGATACTTTGTGCAGTGATGCAGATAAGCCTTTGTATCCTGGGTGCTCTAATTTCACACGGTTGTCAGCGGTGTTAAGATTGGTAGTTGTGAAGGCGAGAAATGGGTGGAGTGATAAAAGCTTCACCGAATTGCTTGAGTTGTTTAAAGAGATGCTTCCAGAAGGTAACACATTGCCGAACCGTAACTATGAGGCGAAGAAGATATTGTGTCCGATGGGTATGGAGTATAAGAAAATACATGCATGTCCTAATGATTGCATATTGTATAGGAATGACTTTGAAAAGATGCACGAGTGTCCAAGGTGTGGGGTATCACGCTACAAAGTGAACGATGGTGATTCAAATTGTGATGTGATCACAAAGGGTCCTCCTGCGAAGGTGTTATGGTATCTTCCATGCATTCCAAGGTTCAAGCGATTGTTCGCTAATGTAAATGACGCAAAAAACATTAGGTGGCATGCAGATGAGAGAAAATGTGATGGACAGCTTCGCCATCCGGCTGATTCTTTGCAATGGAAGAGAATTGATAGTTTATTTCCGGATTTCGCCAATGAGAAAAGAAACCTTAGGCTTGGACTTGCTACCGATGGCATGAATCCGTATGGCACCTTAAGTAGTATTCATAGTTCATGGCCTGTTCTCCTGGTAATTTATAACCTACCTCCTTGGTTGTGCATGAAGCGCAAATACATTATGTTATCTATGATGATTTCGGGCCCAAAACAACCAGGAAATGACTTAGATGTTTATCTAAGTCCCTTGATTGAAGACTTGAGAAAGCTGTGGGTGGAAGGCGTTGATCTGTTTGACGGGTATTGCAATGAGACTTTCAAGATGCGTGCCATGTTATTTTGCACCATCAATGACTTTCCAGCATATGGGAACTTGTCCGGATATAGTGTTAAGGGCCATAAAGCATGCCCTGTATGTGAAGAAGGCACATGCTACCATCAACTACAACATGGAAGGAAGACAGTTTACCTTGGGCATCGAAGATTTCTCACACCTGATCACCCGTATCGTAGATTGAGAAAAGCTTTTAATGGATGCCAGGAGAATGAAATTGCTCCGACGGCCTTAACCGGAGATCAAGTTTATCAACGGGTTAAGGACATGGATATTATCTTTGGAAAGACCCATAAGAAGGCTACTGAGAAAAACATATGGAAGAAGCGGTCGATCTTCTTTGATCTTCCATACTGGTGCAAACTTGATGTAAGACATTGTATTGATGTGATGCATGTGGAGAAAAATGTGTGTGATAGTGTAGTCGGGACGCTTCTTAACATTCAAGGCAAGACAAAGGATGGTGTCAATGCTCGTTTAGATCAAGTTGCGATGGGCATACGAGAGCAGTTAGCTCCACAATCAGTAGGGGTTAAGCGGACTTATTTGCCCCCAGCATGTCATACTTTATCAAAAAAAGAGAAAAAAAGTTTTTGTGAGTGTCTGCGGGGCGTCAAAGTGCCACAGGGTTACTCTTCAAATGTTAAGAGGCTTGTCTCAATGAAAGATCTCAAATTAGTTGGTTTAAAGTCTCATGATTGCCATGTCTTGATGCAACAACTACTACCAGTGGCTATTCGTGACATCTTGCCTAAAAAAGTGAGACATGCCATAACAAGGTTGTGCTTATTCTTCAATGCTATATGTAGCAAAGTCATTGACCTTCAAAAACTGGATGAGTTGGAAACTGAGGCTGCTATTATCTTGTGTCAGTTGGAGATGTATTTTCCTCCTTCATTTTTTGACATCATGGTTCATTTAATTGTTCATCTAGTGAGGGAGATTAGATTGTGTGGCCCCGTTCATTTAAGGTGGATGTACCCAGTTGAGCGATACATGAAGATACTAAAAGGGTATGTGAAGAATCCACACCGTCCTGAAGCATCTATTGTTGAAAGGTATGTTGCAGAAGAAGCTATTGAGTTTTGTACAGACTACATGTCAGAAGCGGAACCTGTAGGGCTTCCTAAGTCTCGTCATGAGGGAAGATGTGATGGTAAGGGTACACGAGGTATTACTGTTAAGAGCATGGGTCGAGAGGAAGTGCTTCAAGCACATTTGTATATATTGAATAACACCGATGAGGTTAATCCTTACTTATGTGATCACAAAACCATTGTCAAGCAAAATTACCCTCGAATGAACGAAAAATGGTTGTTGAACAAGCATAATAAGACTTTCTTAAACTGGTTTAAAGATCAAATTGCGGAGGATAATACTGCTTCTGATACATTAAAATGGTTAGCACACGGGCCTAACTTTGATGTCATATGTTGGAGTGGATACGATATCAATAAGTTTTCCTTCTATACAAAGTCCCAGGATGACAAGAGTACCATGCAAAACAGTGGGGTTATGATTGTAGCCGAGTCTATGCACTTCTCTAGTTCAAAAGATACAAACCCCGTTATGGCATCCATATCTTACTTTGGAGTCATTGAAGAGATTTGGGAGGTCGATTACACTAAATTTAGAGTACCTGTTTTTAAATGTAAGTGGGTTGACAGTAACAGTGGTGTACAAACCGATGAGTTAGGATTTACATTGGTAGACCTTGACAAGGTAGGTCATACAGAAGAGCCTTTTATCATGGCTTTCCAAGCAAGACAAGTGTTTTATATCCATGATCCTTCTAACAAAAGGTGGTCGGTGGTTCTCCAAGGAAAAAACATGCATAATGGTAGTGAGGAAAATCAAGATTCAACTCTCGATATTTCCGATACTCCTTCTTTCTCAACACGGATGCCTACTTTCAATGAGGAAAATGAAGCGGACGATGTACATGCCATTCGTGATGATCATCATGAAGGGATATGGGAGAACATTACTACTTGACCATGGTGTAAGTTATGTTTAAAGTTATATTTATTAGTTAAGTTATGTTTATCTTGATAAATATAAGTTAAGTTTTTTTTGTTATTTAATTTGATATTTATATGTTAAGTTATTGTGTAAGTTATGTTTAAAGTGATATTTGTTATTTATCCATCTTTACTGACATAGTTTATTATTTTTTGTATAAACAGGCATACATGGCAGATCCCTCGGGCATCCCTCCTACACGCAGTGGGTCGGATACCCCATTGACAGGAAAAAAAGGTAGACGCGCCACACGATTAAAAAAATTGGCCATCAACCGTAGTGGTAATCAAAGGTTGAGGGTTGAGTTTGATGGAGATTGCTTACCTATAGGGCCAATGGAAGATCAGTTTAAGAGTTTTGTGGCCGTCCTTGCCAAAAGCAAGGCTAGTATACTTATTGAGGATTGGGACCATGTACCGACGAACGTGAAGGATCAGATATGGGATAGTATCATGGTATTTTACTTTTACCCTCTTTGGTTGTATATATTTTATTTCACCATATTATTTTCATATACACTAATTTCTCCATTCTGTTTTGTAAATATAGCTCACCTTTGAAGTGCCGGATACCGAGCGTATGAAGAAAAAATGGATTTCGTATGCGGGTGAGCGTTGGAGAGCATTTAAAACACAACTAAGCGGGAAATACATACATGGGCGTGCAGACAAATCTCCACTTGAGATGTACCCGTTCCTTGATCAAGAGACATGGGATAGATTTGTTCAGATCCGATTGGATCCCGCCTTTCAGGTTAACTTGAGTTATATTGTTTAACTTTACCAACCAAATTGATTTTATTAATATACTGAATTCAGTTGATGTTATTTATATTAGGAGAAAAGGAAAAAGGCGCAGGAGATCCAGAGTAAGAATCTCTACCCCCATCGTTTGTCTCGTGGGGGATATAAAAAGCTGAGGAGGAAGATGATTGAAGAGAAGAAGAAACAACTTTTGGAACAAGCATCCCAAGCTGATCCTACGGCTGATCCACCTCCAGAAGTTGTTGATCCACCTCCACCCCCACGCCACCATACATGGAAGAGAGCCCGACAAGGACCATCGGGACAATATACATCTGAGGAGGCACGTCTTGTTGCCGAAAAGATTGTAAGTATATATTCAATTCTAATTGTAATTGTAACATGCTTATCCATCATCTTACACAAATTAATGTGACAATTGTATGTTGTAGGATTCCTTGGACGAACAAAGCACACAAGGAACCTTTGTGTCTACTGGACGCAAAGATGTCTTGGCTGTTGCGATTGGTAAAGAGGACCACCCAGGCCGTGTCCTTGGTGTTGGATGGGGTGTTGGCATTACCCAATACCATGGGCCATCTTCACATCATCGGAAGAGGGATGATATTGAGTCCATCAAGGCGCAGCTTCGAGAAGAAATAAAACGAGATCTTCTCTCAGAGTTGGCATCTATGGGTTTTTCCCAGCAAAACACAAGTGCCCAACCGTCTGTACCTGTGAGCACTATGGGTTCATGTGATCATTCACATCAGCCTGATAAGGAGGACGATCAATGTGAGTTGTATGTTGATGATCATCATGATCGCCGGGTAGTGGCATTTGGGAGGGTACACAACTTGGGAAATACCTTACACCACCAGACATTAGAGGATGATCATGTGAGGGTGGTGGTGGAAGATGTTCTAGATGTTGATGCTCTAGTCCCTGTGCCCACTGAGGAGGTTATTACAGTTGGCCAGGCCCCCGGTAATTTCATCCCTTGGCCGAGAAGACTTGTGAGGTTTTTTGTTTCAGCCAAGGTATTCATGTAATTGTTCACTTACATATGTTTTTCTATATTTACAATTGAAATAACTTAATTGTGTTTACTTGTGTACTAATGCTTTACCTCTATTGTTTAGGATGATGGAAAAGATCATCGACCCAAAAGGCCTAGGTCGGATCCGAGAAAACTTGTGGCGTCTGGTTCATCGAAGGTATTCATATAATCATTCAATAAGTTAAGTTTTTTTTTTATTTACAATTGAAATAACCTAACCGTGTTTACTAATGTTCTATATTTGCTGTTTAGGGTATTGACAAGGATGTTGAACTTGATGCTCTGGAACGTCTCGCATTAGCTGCCGTGAAACTTGGGAAGGAGTCCGCTTTTATAAATTTGGAACATGATGGCAAGCCCGACACTTTCTATATCCCCCAGAGGGACATTATGGAGATATGCATTGATAGTGAAATGCTTTGCATGACAGTTGTCTCATTATGGTGCACGTAAGTTATGTTATTTCAACTAATTAATTTGTAAGTTAACTAATTAAGTTTTTAACTATTATAACTAATATTTATTTCAATATCTTAGGTATCTGCATCGCCTGTGTATTGATAGGGGTAACCTCCATCTTTATGGATTCCTTGACCCTCAACTAATTCAGGGTGAGACACTTAGGTCAGATGAGATTACTGCGTACATGCGACGTGTGCTTGATGAAGGCAAAAAACAGTTCTACCTAGCACCTTACCTCCATCTGTAAGTACAAGTTTTACTAGTGATTTATAATTATCTGTGACTTGTCTCTAACTGTTTCCAAATGCAGTAAACATTGGCAATTATTGATCATTTGTCGTGGTATGAGTGTTGTGGTCTTCTTTTGTTCGTTGGGAAGGAAGCCGACAAAAGAAATCAAGCTTATTGTTGAAACGTAAGCTTTTAATTAATTTAATTTGTACTACATTTGCTTTATTAATTACTCTGAAATATATAACATACTTTAAATTCATATTTTCTTAATTATGATAGAGCTATGAACGCAAGTCGTGTTTTGGATGGTGGTAGGCCTAGGCCTATTAGGTGGATTTACCCTAATGTAAGTAGTTTATTAATTAGTACCCGAGATTCAATTGCAGTGTAAAATAGTTACTATTATGTTTTTACTCATTATATATTCAAATTGTGTATTCATTTGTAGTGTCATAGGCAACGTGGCGGTTGGGAGTGCGGATATTATGTCATGAAGTGGATGTTCAACATTGTTTCCGCGAGTATTACAGATCGATGGAAGGAGGTAATTAACTAATAACATTTGTAAATAGTTATAGATTAATTATGTATAGTTATAGTTGATTAGTTATAATTAATGTGCAGATTTTCGACAATCCGGAAGCATTTTCTGAAGAGGACATTAAGGACATCAAGGAGCGTTGGGCAAACTTCTTTCTTGAGATGACTTCTGAACATTAATTTATATATGGATGACATTTTATTTCTTTAATTTGTTTAATTTGTTATATTTCTTTGTTGTTTCTTTGTTATGTATTAATTTAATTAATTAGTTTGAATTTATTACATTATATAATTAGTTGAGTTTGTTGAATCAAAAGCTGACTTTTGCATAATCAATAAAGTATAGTTTGGCTTATTACTTAGTATATATAGTGATTTGGATTCTGTTATTGTTGGGATTCTATTTTGGCTGGGATTGTTCTGGTTGTACATATATGAAACAGGGTTAAGGATTGTCACTGGTTTAAAACAAAGTATTAAAAAAAAAATGGACTATCAACATCGGTTACAATAGAGAACCGATGTTGAGATATCAATTTCAATCGGTTCTGAGTTACAACCGATGTGAAAATATACTTTCAACATCGGTTACACTACCAAACCGATCTTGAATTTTAACTTTCAACATCGGTTCTATATTATAACCGATGTTAAAAGATCTTTTTCAATAATTATTAATCTGTTGAATGAGAACTTTCAAAATCGGGTTTGTTTATAACCGATGTTGAAAGTTAACTTTCAACATCGGTTTAAAACCGATGTTAAAAGGTCTTACATTCTACATCATCTGTTTCTACATCGGTTCCATAACCGATTTAGAATGATATTTTTAACCGATGTTAAACATGTTTATTGCACTGGTGCTTTCTCCGCATGAGGTTCCCCTGAGCGCAGTAACATTAATGTACTGTGCTGCAGCTTCAGCATCTACAAACACTTCATACCCCTCAGACTCATCACTTGAGGTGGGTTTGCTCTTCTTCACAGCAGAATGCTTGACGCGAGGCATGGTAGAGCGAAGATTAGGGGAAGAGATGAAGGTGGAAGAGGAAGAGATTTGGGGGGAAAATGAAAAAGTTAGGGCTCGGGTAAGGGAAGCTGTGGGTTTTGCGTGTGTGAAAGAAGGGGAATGAGTGGGCTTTATGGAGAGATTTGATGGGAGAGTGATGGTGATTGACGCTGGTGGTTGAGAGTGAGTGGCTAGGAAGAGGCACGGATACCAAGGGAGAATAAATGGTGTGAGGGGGGCTTGGGGAATGGTGAGTGTAAGAAAAGTTGATCCACCTTTTCCCCTCCAACCTTTTGAATTTGCTTTATCTGGCTTTTGGACTGACGTGACTTCTTCCCCCCAAAAACCAACACAATCCCGAATCAGTTACATGGGCTCCCAACCTGTTTCAGCCCAATGCACAACCATAGCACCACCGAGACAGTTTTACCACCTTCAGCCACAACTCCAATTTCTTTGTTTTTTGCTTATTGAGTTAGTGCCAAAAAAAACTAAAAAGCAAAAACAAAAATAACAGCTAAAATTAAGGAAAATAATTTGCTGGGCTGCCTCCCAGTAGCGCTTGGTTTATAAGTCCTCAGCTTGACTCAGAGCATGTTGAACATTCAAGGATCAGCCATTACTGTGGTGGCCTGTGCCTTAGCAAATGGCTCACCCCAGTAATGCTTGAACCTGTGCCCGTTTACCTTGAAGGTTCTACCAGAGGCTGCATCAAGCAGTTCCATGGCTCCATGAGAGTGGGCATGAACTATTGTGAAGGGTCCAGACCATCCAGATTTGAGTTTTCCTGGAAATAGCTTCAGTCTGGAGTTGAAGAGCAGTACTTGCTCTCCTGGTGCAAGGTCTCTCTTCTGCATTTTTCGATTGTGCCAAGCTTTTGTTTTGGCCTTGTAGAGTTCTGCCCCCTCATACGAAAACATCCTATGCTCTTCAAGGTCATTGAGCTGCAGCATTCGAGCTGCCCCAACCTAGGCTAGCTCAAGATTGAGTTTTTTTACTGCCCAGAAGGCTTTATGCTGCAGCTCAATGGGCAAATGGCATGCCTTTCCATAGACCAACCTATAGGGTGACATTCCTAAGGGGGTCTTGTAGGCAGTCCTATATGCCCAAAGAGCATCTTCTAAATGCAGGGACCAATCTTTTCTAGTTGGGTTTACCACTTTTTCCAAAATTCTTTTTATTTCCCTATTGGACAGCTCAGCCTGCCCATTGGTCTTCGGATGGTATGTTGTAGCCACTTTATGCTTCACCCCATATTTTGTGAGGACTCCATCAAATAGCTTGTTGCAGAAGTGCATACCTTCATCACTGATAAATGCCCTTGGTGTGCCAAATCTTGTAAAAATCTGCTTTTGAACAAACTTCACAACAGATCTAGCATCATTTGTGGGGAGAGCTACAGCCTCCACCCATTTTGACACGTAGTCTACAGCCCCTAGAATATATAAATTGCCAAAGGAAGGGGGGAAGGGACCTATGAAGTCTATGCCCCAAACATCAAACAACTCAACTTCCAAGATGGAATTGAGGGGCACCTTATTTCTATTTGAAATATTGCCTACCCTTCGACATCTGTTGTAGCCCTTAGCAAAGCAGTAAGCATCTTTAAATAATGTAGGCCAAAAATACCCGGCTTGGAGGACTTTAGCAGCCGTCCTCATTCCTCCAAAATGTCCCCCACATGGGGATGAATGACAATGTAAGAGAATATCCGGGACTTCTGTTTCTGCCACACACCTTCTAAGCAAATTGTCAGCACAGTGCTTGTACAAGTATGGCTCATCCCAGCAGAACTGCTTTGCTTAATGGAAGAACCTTTTTCTTTGTTGTGGACTGAAATCTGCAGGGACAATTCCACCGGCTAGATAGTTTACTAGGTCAGCATACCATGGTGTTTCAGCATCTTCCATAGACATCAACTGCTCATCAGGGAACAGTTCTTTGATCTCAGAATTCTTTGTGGCCTCACTCCCCTCAGACAGTCTTGACAAATGGTCTGCCACCTGATTCTCAACTCCTTTCTTATCCCTGATTTCCAAGTCGAACTCTTGCAACAAAAGCACCCACCTAATCAGTCTTGGCTTTACATCTTTCTGGGCAATCAAGTATTTGATGGCAGCGTGATCAGTATAGACAATCACCTTTGTGCCAACAAGGTAGGGTCTGAACTTGTCAAAGGCAAACACAACAGCCAACAACTCTTTCTCTGTAGTGGTATAGTTCAATGAGCTTCAACCAATGTTTTGATGGCATAATATATAGAGTGAAATACCTTATCTTTCCTCTGGCCCAGGACTGCTCCCACTGCGAAGTCACTAGCGTCACACATTAAATCAAATGGCATAGACCAATCGGGAGCAGTTATGACCGGTGCAGTAATTAGGGCCTTGTTCAGAATTTCAAATGCTTCCAAACAGTTTGGTGTGAAATCAAAGATTCTATCATGCTCTAGCAACTGGCACAGAGGCTTGGAGATTTTGGAGAAATCCTTAATAAATCTTCTATAGAATCCAGCATGTCCTAAGAAACTTCTCACTCCTTTAACTGAGGTAGGTGGTGGCAGCTTTTCAATGACCTCTATTTTGGCTTTGTTTACCTCCATACCCTTCTTAGACACCTTGTGACCCAACACAATTCCTTCCTGAACCATAAAGTGACACTTTTCCCAATTTAACACCAAATTAGTTTCCTTACAACGATCCAAGACCTGTTCCAGATTTCCAAGGCATTCCTAGAATGACTCTCCAAACACTGAGAAGTCATCCATAAAAATTTCCATAGATTTCTCAATAACATCTGAGAATATGGCCATCATGCATCGTTGGGACGTTGATGGGGCATTACAGAGGCCAAACGGCATCCTTCGAAAGGCAAAAGTGCCATAGGGACAAGTAAAGGTAGTCTTTTATTGATCTTCGGGTGCTACAACAATTTGATTGTAACCAGAATATCAATCCAAAAAGCAGTAGAACTCCTTCCCAGAAAGTCTATCCAGCATTTGATCAATAAAAGGCACGAGGAAGTGATCTTTTCTGGTGGATTTATTCAATTTCCTATAATCCATACAAATCCTCCACCCTGTGACTGTTCTGGTGGGGATTAGTTCATTTTTCTTGTTAGCCACAACTGTTATTCCCCCTTTCTTTGGCACATACTGGATTGGGCTTACCTACACACTGTCAGAAATGGGGTATATCATCCCAGGATCCAGCCACTTGATAACCTCCTTCTTCACCACATCCTTCATGATAGGATTTAGTCTCCTCTGGCTCTCTACACTATTCTTGGCTTCAGGCTCTAGCAATATTCGATGCATACACACAGTAGGACTGATGCCTTTGATATCTGCCATTTGCCAACCGATTGCTTTCTTGTGCCTTCTCAAGGTTTCTATCAAATTGTTCTCTTGATCAGCAGTTAGGAAAGATGAAATAATCACAGGCAAGGTTTCCATAGCTCCCAAATAAACATATTTCAAATGAGCTGGGAGCTGTTTTAGCTCCAGAATAGGTGGCTTCACAACCGAAGGTATGTTGTCCTTGAAAGTCTCATCAGTGACTTCCAATGACTCAAATTTTCTAGCCCACATAGGTTGCTTTGCAGTGCAATCCTTTATTTCAGAAAGTTCTTCCAACAAGGGATCATCAAGACCAAATTCATACTCATCATCACTCAATTTTGTTCTTCCTGTCAGGAACTGTCTTTGCAACAGATTATCAAATGACTGCACAAACGAACATTCTTCCACTCATTCGTCAGGATACTTTAAGGCGTTGAACACATTGAAAGTCACATGTTGCTCATTAACCCTCATGGTCAACTCTCATTTCTGTACATCAATGAGAGTTCTTCCTGTAGCAAGGAAGGGCCTACCTAGAATAATAGGAACTTCCCTATCTGCTTCACAGTCTAAAATAATAAAGTCCACTGGAAACACAAACTTATCTACTTTTATCAACACATCATCGATCTTTCCTTCTGGATATGCAATAGACCTGTCTGCTAGTTGAAGTGTCACAGTGGTGGGCCTAGCATCCCCAATGCCCAATTGTTTAAAAATCGACATAGGCATTAAGTTGATGCTAGCACCTAAATCACATAGTGCTCTGCCACAGTAGGTATCTCCAATGGAACAGGGAATGGTGAAACTTCCCGGGTCTTTCAACTTGGGAGGTACTTTGGCTTGGAGCATTAGGCTATATTCCTTTGTCATGGCAACTGTTTCAAACTCCCCAAGCGTTCTCCTCTTCGTTAACACATATTTCATGAACTTTGTATAATTAGGCATCTGCTGCAAAGCTTCAACCAAAGGTATATTCATGTGCAACTGCTTTAGAATTTCCATGAACTTGCTAAACTGCTTGTCTTGTTGTACTTTCTTCAACCTTTGAGGAAAAGGGGGAGGTGGTCTTTCTGGAATAAATTTCGGCAAGCGCTCAGCTTTTGGAACAGCCTCAGGCTTCTTAGCAGTTCACTCAGCTGTCTTCTCAACAGTTTCACCAGTTGCTGGAATAGTCTCAGTGTCTTCAGTTCGCACTTTGCTCTTTTTCTCTACAACAGCTGGTAACTCAGTTCCACTTCTCAAGTGTATTACTTTACAGTGCTCCTTACCCTGAGGGCTTGAGGATGAAGGAGTTTCAGTAGAAGATGGCAGTGCGCCACTGGGTCTGCTTTTCAGTGCATTGGCCAGCTGGCCTACCTGATTTTCAAGGTTCCTCATGGATACTCCTTGATTCTGGAACTGTGCCTTAGTTTCTGACATGAATGCCTTTAAGACAGCTTCCAAGGACATTTCTTGATTTGCCGGTTGTGCTTGCTGTTGTTGCCTTGGTTGCTGATTTGTGAATCTAGATGGAGCAGTTGTGGATCTGGCAGGAAAGTTTGAATTCCCTGGCGGAGCATTAGCATTGTTATTCCACGAAAAATTTGGAGGTTCCCTGTTCCCTGGATTGTAGGTATTGAAATAGGGTTTATCTCCCCTGTTGCTGTTGTAGTTCACATAATTAGCAGATGCAGGATTGCTGAAACAGTCCTCAAACAAATGTGCTCCTCCACAATACACACAAGAAACAGTTCCAGCTTGGTGCACCTGTTGTTCATTTACAACTGGTTCAGTCACAGCTACTTGAGCTGTCTGGTTACTCTGGTTTGTAATAGCTAGGCTTTTGACCATGTTAGTTAAGGAAGCCAACTGAGCAGTAAGTGCTGTAACTCCACTCACTTCATACATTCTTGTAGCACTTGTGCTTTTTCCAGAGGTAAGCCTAGCAGTAGGCCACTGATAACTGTTAGCAGCAATACTTTCAATCAATTCATATGCTTCATTATAGGACTTGTTCATAAGAGTGCCTCTTGCAGAGGCATCAAGCATCATTCTTGCGGATGGCAACACTCCATTGTAAAAGTGCTCCATCTGAATGCATATTGGAATGTTATGATGAGGGCATCTCTTCAAAAGCTCCTTAAATCTCTCCCAAGCTTCACATAAAGGCTCACCATCAAGTTGCTTAAAGGAGGTTATATCATTTCTCAGCTTAGCATTCTTCATAGGAGGAAAGAATTTGGTCAAAAACTTCTCAGCCATCCTATTCCATGTATTAACAGAGTTGGGCTCCATAGAATTTAGCCAATTGCCGAATCAAACAGGGCATAACCTTTGATAGAACTAGTTCCATCATTGGCTAAAGCCATGCTATTAGGTTCATCACCCATTTCAGAATTGTTAGAACTAGTGGCGGCGGTGGAGCTATCAGGGGTATTAGGAATCAATCACCCCAGCTCAACTAAGCCCTGTTTCTGCCTGTTCAACCTTCTGAATGTGCTTTCGATTTCTGGGTCTAGTTGGAACTCAGGAGGGCTATGCCTGTGCATACAGAATAAAGTACCTGTTGCTATAGCAAAACACTCCACAGATTAGTTGTCTCAACTAATAGAACTATAATTTAAAACTTGTTCATTAAACACCATTACAATCCCCGGCAACGGCGCCAAAAACTTGTTGCTTTAAAAATGGTTGATGTGCTTGTGCAAGTATCCACAATCGTTTAACAAGTAATAAAGTGTAAGTGAGATCGTTCCCACGAGGATTATATGGTGAATCAAGTACAAGTTTGAATTGATGGTTCTATTAATCAAGATTAACAAAGAGTAACAAATAATTTGTGTGTGTATCCAGGACAGTTTTGGTAAAAATAAATGCTAGAGCAATAAAAACGAAGTTGTTGACAGAATGAGTAAAAACAGCTACAGGGAAGTATCCCTTGCAACTTCAGTCTAGTTCAGTTATACGTTTGCAATGCTATGGCAATTTGGCTCCAGGAAATGAAAGTTTGTTTTCCAACAGTTCTGAGATGAACTTCACTAAACGTCTCCTATTCCTATGTCCATATTATTTACATTCACGCCTCTCTTAAGCTCGCTCCAGCTAGCTTAAGAGTTAGAATGTTCATTCCTAAATCACTCTTCATCATAATTTTCCAATTAATGATTTTACTCTTATCTATAAAACAGTTCTGCTACACTTAGCTATTCCAAGCAACCATGAGCTCAAGTTCTAACTACGGTGATCAAGCTCAATTAAAACACAACCAAATCAGATTTATAGAAAATGCAATAGCAAGGCATAACATAACATTCACTAGAAATCCATTACAAGTTCAACATCCCATAGCTACAAAAGGTTTAGCTCATATTGAGCTTACAAAAACGAAGAGAAAAATAAGAAATGGAAGAAGAAGCCATTACAATGGAGGAGGGAGAGAGAAGGGACGCAGCTGCTATCCTTGCTCCAGTAGGGAAGAAGAAGACATCCGGTCCCTCTCCTGCTGTCCCCTATTTAGGATTTTTCTACCAGCATATCTCAAGGCCCTCTCCTCTCTTATCCTTTTTGGGCTAAAGACTGATTAGGACAAGTGTCCTTGGCCTAGTTCCCTGACTTTAATGTACCAAATATCAGTCCCACGTGTAGGACACTATCCTTATTAGCGAAGGACAACTCAATGTGCAAGAGAATGTTTTGCGCATTTGTCCTTGTCCACAGTCAGCTTCAGCTACGATTGCTACAGCATATTCCAGAGCAACGTTTTCAGTTTAGCGCATAGATCTCCACAAATTGCCCTGCACAGAAAACTCATACTCAAATACTAAAAACAGTTCCAAAAGACACCAAAACACTAAAACTCATAAAAGACTCTTATAAAACACACTTTACACAAAACCACCGTAAAACACTAAAAACATAAACTCAAACTACTCAAATACCACAAAAATACAAGTGAAAAAGGTATAAATAACTCTTCATAAAAAGAGTTATCATAGACTATCAGGCTTGATAGCTAGAAATAGGACTGATATATCCTCTTTGTACTCGAAAGTTGCCTTTTATCTTTCTTATTGGAGAAGGTCAACTTCTTTTTGTGTCAGGGACAGTCTGGCTTTTGCTTTTGTTTGAACGAGTGTTACAAGGAATATTTGGCCAAAGGAAATAAGCTTTTTACATTGAATAATAAATTAAAAGCTTTACATATGAATTCGCGCTTAAACAAATAAAGCATCGTTGGACTATAGCGATTACATTATAACGGGATGAGTCTTTGGACTCAAGACCTTATAGATACAACTTATTATCGTCTGGTTTGATAAAGAGTTATTCCTGGTTAGAGTTTGGACCGATGAAAGTGTTTGGACTTAGACAGTCTCTGGACTTATATAAATTTTATCCTGCACACTTAAGATAAAACGTTAGTCCATAAGAAATCTTTGTTCTTCTGAAATTAGTCCTTTGTTAACATCAAAACTTAAGGGATTAATGAGCCATAACCACTTTGGTTCCAACAATCTCCCCCTTTTTGATGATGACAAAACATACTAATTTGATTGAACAAAGTTTTCTAAAGAGCTAAAAAGCTCCCCCTAAGATAAATATTCTAATCATATAAAGCATGTAAGGCGGAGTAGGCAATCAAGCATATATATATATATATATATATACCAAGACATATTATGGGACAAAACATACTATGAATATGAATCTTATATCTATTTCAATCAAACCCTTTTTCTCGCCCTTTTTGTCATCAGACAAAGGAGAGAGAACCACATCACTGTCAGTCTTTGAAAGAAAAGAAAACTAAACAACAGAAAAGATTTTAAGAAGGAGGAGGTTGAGGAGGTTGTTTGGGGAGAAAGTTCGGAAACATGGTCGTAATTTGTTGAAGCAGAACAACATTGTTAGCTTCTATAGACCTCTGGACGAACTCCTGAAACTCCGGAGGAATAGAAGAGACAGAACTTTCAACTGTGGCCTTTGTTGCTTCAGAATTTCTCTGATCAGGAACTACACTGAGAACCTGAGAGGGAGATGGATCAGCAGGGTGGACCACTGAAAGGGGAATAGGTTGAGACCTATAGGGTATTGAGTCTGCAACTTGTTCCACTTCCTCTGCGTTCTCTTCAGAGCAAGGGTCCTCATAGACGATCTTTGTGTCCCCAGTTTCTTCGTAAACAACCGGTGGTGGTGCAGGAGGGGGTGCAGTAAAGTTAGGATCATCTTGAATGATAGGTTTGGGTGGAAGTGGAAGCACTTCAAGGATGATCTCAGCATCATCATATCTATTTTCTCTCCATCTGGGTTTAGGTGCTGGAAGCATGTCTCTTGGATACAGCGGTATACCAAAGATGTCGTCCATTATGAGGAAGTCAGCATCAGAGAGTCTGTATTGTCTGGGAAATACACGAATACTCTGTTTTTCCTCAATAGAAAGACCAGAGGAGGACGCTTCTTGAGAGCATCTCCATATGAAGTTTTCCCAGTAGATTCGAGCGTCTGGGTCAAACATCTTGATAGGATCCTTCTGCCAGATGTGGGCTAGCTCTACTGAATCATCTTTGGGTCTTTTCCAGAAGAGAGGATCAAAGGCATTTTTGTAAGGCAGCGTCCAAGTCTCAAGCCTTTTGCGTCCATCTTTATTTTTATTTGGGTCCAGAATATGAATTCTTGGACAAGCTCGAGGAAGAACAACGCCTACTCTTGTTTCAGAGCTTCTGGACTAAAACTTCATTGGCAAGTTGTGATGGATCTTGGCTTCTTTTGACATGTCGCACTCTTTTGTGACAGCATAGTAGGAAGAAAGTCTTTGACATCAGAGTATTCTTTCCAAGCTGAGGGATAGCTTGGAATGAACTTGACGTCTTGATCAAGGAAGATGTTGGTTAGACCATACGTCCTTGATCTTCTTTCCTCAGTGGTTTTGCAACCTTTCTTCTATTCATTTAGAATGACTACGTGCCTTTTGACATTGTAGTGGCACCACTGGAAAGCCTGGTCCTTGATAAGATTTGGGTAAATTTTGTTTGGAGGAAACTTTTTCTTCTCAAGGCAAACAACCAAGGGTCCAAGAGTAGTGTACAGCTGAGTTGCCAGAGGACCAGTGGGAGTATAAGGAATGGGGTAATAGCTATGTTCAGGGGGTGGACCTGAGGGGTTTTGAGGTGGAGGAGAGGGTGTTTCGTATTGGTATTCTGGTGGAGGAATAGGGCTTTTAGGATGTTGAGAGGTAGAGGGAGGTGAGTGTTTGTGGAAGAGAGCAGGGAACCTTCTTTGAACGTCAGCCCAGTTGGAGCTTTCATTTCTGAAGGTAATTCTGGGTATACGTCTGTATTTTCTTTTTGGGTAGATCATTTTGGGGTAGGGTGCACCATAGGGTTGAAAGGGTGATCTCCCCATGGTGTGAACCAGTCTTGGGGTTCGGATGGTGAGGGAAGGGTGTGTGGGGTAAGGTGGAGGGTGAGAAGGGTTGGACGGTTGAGAGTCCAGGGTTAGGTCCTCAATCTCAGGAGGTTGCTTAATAGCAGGTGTAATAACTGAACTAGACTAAGGTTTGTGACACCCACTACCCCACATATAATAAAACATGAATAAAATCATAATGTCTTTAAAAAAATATAACAATTAAAATAAAAATATATGCTCAAGGGTAATGTGCATCACATCATCTATAACGTAAAACATAGGAATCTGAAATAATCAAAATCCTTTGAAAACAAACTGCGGAAAACATAAATAATAAGCTTAACCCAAGTCCCGATGTCACATATCAGAGCTGGTATACATATACCGATAATACATCGGAATGAAACCGAATAACATAAATTATAAATCCTAACTACTGAGAGAGATCTCCTCGGGATCACTCCTCGTCAGCATGCTCACCCTCCTCTGCATATACCACAACATATGCACAAGAATAACAAGGAGAGGGGTAAGAAACACAATCATGAATATATGTAAACGGAATGGAATAGTAATTAAGATGGCATACAACATACATCAATCACCACAGATATAATCAATATATATCAAAGATGCGTGTCAATGAGAATGCAACATCACTACTCCGTATGCATGTGGCCAACAACTCTAACTCTGGAAAGACGATTAAAAGTACATGTCCGGTTATCAACGTGGATGATATGCCAGACCATGGGCCATCCCCGAACACTCTCACTAATCCTGATAACGTATAGTGGCTAGTCAGGATACTCAAGCTTATTCTTTAGGTCACTCCGACAATAGGTAGCTAGCCCATGTCACCTGGAACTTCCATACCCAACGTACCCGTAAGGCTGGGATAACACCCATCGTGGCCCCCACTATCACGATTCATCGTTTGCTTTCCACCCAACATATCAACGTCAACGTATGATGCATGTTATGCTCAACAATATGCAAACACATGTCCAACCATCCACCATCATACCATTACATGGCTATCAACTTTAACCAACAAGCATCAAAGATGATTTATCAACATCAAACTTGACCAATAAGCATCAAGAATGATTTAACCAACAACATCGGTAACAGTACATTGTTACCAATAACATCATCGTCTTATTAATTGTTCTCTTTGTTAAGTCTTAACTTAACATTATCTTTGTTAAGTATTATACTTAATCTTATTATCTAAACCTCAATTCATATTTTAATAAGATTATAACTTAATCTTAATATTTAAACCTCAAGGCATATATTTATTAAGATTGTAACTTAATCCTAATATCTAAACCACAATTTGGATCTTATTAAGATTATAACTTAATCCTAATATTTAAATCTCAAGCCATATAGTTATTAACGTTCTTTTCTATATTATCAACCTTGAATTATGACCTCATAGTCTTTTTCCCATTACCCTAATCATTATCCCTTCACAACAGAATCCGGGTGAGAAACCCAGATTCGCTAGGCGAATCGTGGCTCGCGAGGCGAGCCCGAGAGCTCCTAAACAGGTTCTCAGATTCGCTAGGCGAATCCTGGCTCGCAAGGCGAGCCCGAGAGCCCTAATATCTGGTTCTCTCATTCGCTTCGCGGATTACAATCCACTAGGCGAATCACGTCAGACTACGAATGGTCTCTCTGTCTCGCTTCGCGAATGGTTATTCGCCAGGCGAATCATGACAGATGTGGGAATCTTAAGAATTTCTCTAAGTTATCCCTATGCCTATCATCCCATCTCTCAAGAATCATTCCTCTGGGTTTCCAAAACTAATCCAATATTATCAATCTCACCTCTCATATCAACTCATTCATTATGGGGTGCCACACGTCCTAAAGCTATGTTCTTCCACTAATCCTATTTTCGTCATCGTAACGCACATCATCATCAAGTCACCATTATCAATCCACATCATATAATCTCATCAATGCATAACGTATGTATGTACATACCATTCATCGTACCTCATAATGTTTCAATCATATCATCAAGACAAACACCCATAATCACAATCATAGAACCATAAACATATATATTTATACAATATTCACATAGGCATATACATGGCATATACATAACATACACATAATTACACTCATAGCATATACATAGGCATTTACAATGCATATAGACAAACATATAGGGGTCATGGGTTAACCCCTTCATCTTAACCTATCCCAAAACCCACATACTCATGATCTATTTCTTCCCCCCATACCTGGTATGACGATCACAATGAACAAAGGAAGGAAAAAGGTCCGGAAAAGGTTGCGTCTCACGAATGCTCGATCTTACGACGCTTGACTTCACGATCACAGCCCCAAAAGGTTCAAGAGCAGCAACTAGGAAGAGGGCTTGTGATGGCAGTGATGCTCTTCAAGCAAAGGAGACGAAGAACGATGAACAATGGTGCAATCTCCTTCAAGAATCCTTGGAAAGGGTTTAGAAATCCTTGTTTGGAGAGGAAGAGGCAGTTTCTAAGAGTAATTCGACTTAGAAAATAGGTTTAGGTCTAGTCTTATGGTATAAATATGAGTTAGGGTCATTATGGGCTGATTAGGAGCCCAAAAACACAATTCTGGTGCGCGCAGATTCGCGAGGCGAGTAGCCTTTCGCGAGGCGAACCAGAGAGCTGCAAAAATCTGGCTGTCAGGTTCGCGAGGCGAATGTATCTTCGCGACGCGAAACTTTAGAAGCTGAATTTGGCCTTAACACTTGAAATAAGACTTGTAGATAATTCTCTAAGCTTTCCAACTCAACCAAGATCACCTCAATCGGACGTCTAGAACTCAAGATATGAACAAAACCGTAAAACAGGTTTCTTGAACTTGAATGCATTGACCATTCCTTAAGGTTAAACTACCCCAACTATGAACTTCGACATCAAGAACAATCATAAACAACATATATACAACGTATACAAGAAAATATTAACACATACAAGCATAGTGTAAAAAAAAAAAAATAGGTTGTTACAAGGTTCAGTATTACCTTTAGATTTGGATCTGGTGGTCCTTACCCTTGTTATAGCAGGCTTAGGTTGAGAAGCTTCATAAACAGACTCCCTCCTTGGACCTTTGATTACCTTGGAGATAGGATGATCGTCCTCATCTTCCTCATCAATAGAAGCTAAAACCAACTTCCTTTTTCTTGAGGATTGGATGGTAGGCTTTGGACGATCAGAAGAAGTCTTAGCTTTTGGACGAGCAGGCTCTGTTGAGCGTCCAGCTGAGACTTGTTGATCAGACGCTTTATCAGAATCTTACGTCTGAGCTCCTTTCAGCTTTCCCTCTTGCTTGGACTTCTTGTGACAGTCCAGTTGCATCAACACCAAGCTTTATTTGCTGAACTCAGGTTGATGCACACGATCAATTCCACGAAAACTGTAATACTTGAGTCTTTGTTCTGGATTCAGATTAATGAGGTCCTCATAAACCATAAATTTCTCAAAGATTCTTGAAAGAAGAGCAGCATAGATGATGGAGGTGTTCTTTCCAGAGCCTTCAATGGCATATTTGAAGAAGGAGAATAGAAGGTGTGGAAGATTTATCTGCCTTTCCAAAATCAGATGAACTAGGCAGAATTGATGTGCCTTAGAAACATTGTCCTTCGACCCAGCTTTGTGAAGAATAGATTTGTTCAAAATCTGATGAAGAACCTTAGCTTTGTCAGTCATTTTTGAGGCTATCAGCTTGTCTGACAAGTTCTTCAAGAGACATTATTTAATGGCGTCAGAACTCCCAAGTTCTTCTTCCCATTTGTCCTCACAAGTTATTCCCGATTGAGCACGCCCAATGGCATTGGAAATAGTTGCTTCAGAAACAATAACATCAGTGTCAACCACCTTGTTTCTGATTTCCCTTGCAGAAACGGTAGGGTTTGTCCAGAAGTCCCTAACCAGAACAGGGTAGATGACAGGAGAACCCTCAAAGAAGCTTGACCAACCAGTAGCGTGAATATTTGGGAATACATCTATCCCATTATCATCAAGAAATTCAAGGTTGAACTTGAACTCTACCAGAACATCAGCAGTCTGAGCGTTAAAGTTCTTTCCTTTACCCTTAGCAGCAGCGGTGGAGGATGAAGTTGCCATTGTTTCAGAGAAGGGGTTTTTGAAAAGAGGAATATTTGCAATAAAGGTTTTTTAGAGAGATAGAGATTGTAAAGATTCAATCTTTAACAAGTTTTAGGTTTTATAGAAAAAGAAAAGGAGAAGAGAAAACCGTTCGAATTTTCAAAGAAAAGAAAAGGTGGTGAAACGACATGCATTAAATGACTGACACACGTTCCAGACCTTGAAACCGTAAAAATCCGTTTTGTAATTTATTGAAAACTAAATTGACTCAGTTAAGGGAATGAGAATTGATTTTTCATTGCAAAACAATTTAGTTCAATTAATGCATTGGACGAGCAAGCGATACATATATTGGACACACATGTATTGGACTGAGGCAATTATTGGACGCATGCATTGGACTCACAATTAGTCAATAAAATGCATGTTCAGATATTTCCTTATGTATGTGAACCTATCTTCAGCTAAAGGTTTGGTGAAGATATCTGCCCATTGATGGTCAGTATCAACAAATTGAATATCAATTATTCCTTTTTGCACATAATCTCTAATGAAATGATGCTTGATTTCTATATGCTTTGTTCTAGAATGCAATATGGGATTTTTAGACAAATTGATAGCAACAGTGTTATCACACATTATTGGAATGTTACTTACAAACACGTTGTAGTCTTCCAACTGATGTTTAATCCAAAGCAGTTGTGAACAACAACTTGCAGCAGCAATGTACTCAGCTTCAGCAATTGATAGAGCAATTGCGCTTTGCCTTTTCCTTGACCATGAAACTAGATTAGCTCCAATGAAGTGACAACCTCCACTGGTACTTTTTCTTTCTATACTGTCTCCAGCATAGTCAGCATCACAAAATCCAACTAATCTGTATTCATCAAATTTCTTATACAAAAGACCCTGTTGCTGTAAAAATGGTTGATGAGCTTGTGCAAGTATACACAATCGTTTAACAAGTAATAAAGTGTAAGAGAGATCGTTCCCACGAGGATTATATGGTGATTCAAGTAAAAAGTTTGAATTAATGGTTCTATTAATCAAGATTAACAAAGAGTAACAAATAATTTGTGTGTGTGTATCCAGGACAGTTTTGGTAAAAATAAATGCTAGAGCAATAAAAACAGATTTGTTAACAGAATGGGTAAAACAGCTATGGGGAAGTATCCCTTGCAACTTCAATCTAGTTCAGTTATGCGTTTGCAATGCTACGGCAATTTGGCTCCAGGAAATGAAAGTTTGTTTTCCAACATTTCTGAGATGAACTTCACTAAACGTCTCCTATTCCTAGGTCCATATTAGTTACATTCACGCCTCACTTAAGCTCGTTCCAGCTAGCCTAAGAGTTAGAATGTTCATTCCTAAATCACTCTTCATCATAATTTTCCAATTAATGATTTTACTCTTATCTATAAAACAGTTCTGCTACACTTAGCTTTTCCAAGCAGCCTTGAGCTCAAGTTCTAACTAAGATGATCAAGCTCAATTAAAACACAACCAAATCAGATTTATAGAAAATGCAATAGCAAAGCATAACATAACATTCACTAGAAATCCATTACAAGTTCAACATCCCATAGCTACAAGAGGTTTAGCTCATATTGAGCTTACAAAGACAAGGAGAAAAATAAGAAATGGAAGAAGAAGCCATTACAAGAGAGTAGAGAGAGAAAGGGGCGCAGCTCTGTCCTTGCTTCAGTAGTGAAGATTCTGATACGTCTCTCCCCTTCTTGTCCCCCTTTTAGGGTTCTTTTTCCAGCCTGTCTCAAGGCCCTTTCCTCTCTCATCCTTTTTGGGCTATAAACTGATTAGGACAAGTGTCCTTGGCCCAGTTCCCTGACTTTAATGCACCAAACACCAGCCCCACGTGTAGGACACTATCCTCATCAGCTAAGGACAACTCAATGTGTAAGAGAATGTTTTGAGCCTTTGTCCTTGTGCACCGTCAGCTTCAGTTACAATTGCTACAGCATATCCCAGAGCAACGTCTCCAGTTCAGCACCTGATTCTCCAAAAACTGACCAGCACAGAAACTCCCAATTAACTACCAAAAACAGTTCTAAACGACACCAAAACATTAAAACTCACAAAAGACTCTTATAAAACACACTTTACACAAAATCACACTAAAATACTCAAAAACATAAACTCAAAATACTCAAAGACCACAGAAACACAAGTGAAAAAGGTACAAATAACTCTTCATAAAAAGAGTTATCAGACCCAGATTAGTAGAACCTTTGAGATATCTAAAGATTCTCTTAACTGCTGAGAGATGAGACTCTCTTGGATTAGACTGAAATCGAGCACATAAACAAACACTAAACATGATATCTGGTCTGGACGCAATTAGATATAAGAGAGAGCCAATCATACCTTTATATACCTTTTGGTCTACCTTTTTATCATTGTCATCCTTGTTTAGTGGGGACGTTGGATGCAATGGTGTATTCATTGGTTTGCAATCATCCAACTTGAAGCGTTTCAGAACCTCCTTTGTGTACTTCGTCTGATGAATGTACACTCCATCCGGTGTTTGCTCTACTTGAAGTCCGAGGAAGAATTTTAATTTTCCCATCATACTCATTTCAAATTCTTTCTGCATTAGCTCAGAAAACTCTTGACAAAGAGATTCATTAGTTGCACCAAATATTATATCATCAACGTAAATTTGTGCAACAATAAAGTTGTTTTTGCTTGACTTTCTAAAAAGAGTTGTATCCACTTTTCCTTTTGAGAAACCATTCTCCATTAGGAAAGTGCTAAGTCTCTCATACCAAGCTCTAGGAGCTTGTTTGAGTCCATATAAAGCTTTCTTAAGCTTATATACATGCTCAGGATGGTTTTGACTTCAAAACCAGGTGGCTGAACAGCATAAACTTCTTCATTAATAAAACCATTCAAGAAAGCACTTTTTACATCCATTTGATAAAGCATGATGTCATGATGTACAGCATATGAAAGTAATATGCGTATGGCTTCTAGTCTAGCTACTGGAGCAAAGGTTTCAGTATAGTCAATACCTTCCTCTTGAGAGTAGGCTTAAGCAACTAACCTTGCTTTATTTCTTACAACTTTGCCATCTTCGTCCAGCTTGTTACAATAGACCCACTTGGTTCCAATGACAAACTTATCCTTTGGCAGAGAGACCAGTGTCCACACGTCACTACGTTGAAACTAGTTGAGTTTCTCTTGCATAGCGAGGATCCAACATTCATCCATTAAGGCCTCTTTCACAAAATTTGGTTCCATTTCAGAGACGAAGGCTGAGTCAACTTGTTCTCTGAAGGTTGACCTTGTCCGGACTCTATCATTTGGTTTTCCAATGATTTGATCCTCGGGATAATAAGTCCTGAATTGCCACGAACGCGGAGTGTTAACCACTTGCTGAGACGGTGATGCGATCTGAGTTGCGTCTGATACTTCGTCTTTTTAAGCGTTGGACGATCTTCTGTATCGTTCAGATTCATATCTGCAAAGGAATCATCTAGCTCTGATAATCTCTTATCAGGCTATTTGTCATTAAACTTAACATGGATGGATTCTTCAACAACCAATGTTCTAGAGTTATAGACTCTAAAAGCTTTGGACGTTTCAGAGTATCCTAATAACATTCCATTATCTACTTTGGCATCAAACTTACCAAGTCGATCCTTAGTATTTAAAATAAAACATTGTCATCCGAAAGGGTGGAAATAAGAAATGTTGGGTTTGCATCCTTTCCACAATTCATAAGGAGTCTTATTCAAGATTGGTCTTATGTATATTCTGTTTTGAATATAGCAGGCAGTATTTACAGCTTCAGCCCAGAAGTGTTTAGGAACAGAATTATCACTGAGCATTGCCCTGACCATCTCTTGAAGAGATCGGTTCTTTCTCTCAACAACACCATTCTATTGTGGGGTACTAGGGGCAGAGAAATTGTGATGAATACCACTTTCATCACAAAACCTTTGGAAAAGCTCATTTTCAAATTCGCCTCTATGGTCACTTCTGATTGAGCTTATACATATGCTTTTTTTCATTCTAGACGCGCTTACAGAATATACCTTGATAGACTCATCCTTGTGAGTAAGGAACTTAACCCATGTCCATCTAGTATAGTCGTCTACTATGACAAGTCCATATTTCTTACCACTGACAGCAGCAGTCCTTGTTGGACCAAACAGATCAAGATGCAACAGTTCTAGTGGTCTTGAAGTACTAACAATGTTCTTGGACTCAAAAGAGTTCTTAACTTGTTTTCCTTTTTGACACGCGTCACAGAGAGCGTCCGATTTATACACGATCTTTGGTAAACCTCTTACGAGGTTATGCTTGTTTATTCTTGAGATTAATCTCAGACTTGCATGACCAAGTCTTTTGTGCCAGATCCATCGCTCATCTTCAACCGACACTAGGCATGATACATTTTGATTTGAGAGTTCCCCCAAGTTAATTTTATAAAGATTATTTTGCCTCTTGGCAGTGAATAAGATGACCTATCAGGGTTCTTGACCATACATTCACCTTTATTGAAGGAAACATCAGACCCACTGTCACATAATTGACTTATGCTAAGCAAGTTGTGTTTTAACCCTTCAACCAGAAGAACATTATCAATAGAGGGAAAATGATGCTTACCAATCTTACCAATTCCAACTATCTTTCCTTTATGGTTGCCTCCAAAGGTGACCCATCCACCAGTCTTTTCACGTAGTTCTTGGAACATAGACTTTTCTTCCGTCATATGACGTGAGCATATCCACTGTCCAAGTACTAGGACCGGGGTCTTCATTGTGTTGCTAAGCAGATCTGCAACAGGGATTATCATGTTCTTAGGTACCCAGATAGACTTGGGTCCTTTTTGGTTAGTATGTGGTCTTCGTCCATGCATATTATTTTTCTTTTTGTGTATGCATTTCGAAAAGACATGATCACTCTTTCCACATAAATTGCAATAAGTATTGGATGCATGTTGTTTGCTTTCTTTTTGCTTTCTATGAAATTGAAAAGTCTTATGATATTGATTTGTCCTTGATACTTTCTGAGAAGCTTCTTGTTTCTCAGAGTCATAGCCTAGGCCAGACTTATCGTGAGGTGATCTTGAATACCTCAATATCAAGTTTAGCTTCTCTGAACCTCCAACAAGTTTTGATACGCTTTTCGTTAGGTCAGATACCTCTTATTTTAGTCTGGTTACCTTGTGAGGTTCACTAGACCCAGAGGTGAGTTTGTCAGTTAGACTGACATTCTCAGCTTTCAGCTTACTGTTTTCATCAATGAGCTGCTTATTTTGCTTGTTGGTATCTTCGAATTCTTTATTTACTTTTGAAAATTTTCTTTTAAGCATAATATATTGATGATGTAATAAAGAGGAATCATTAAGCAGTTCATCATATGCTTCTTGAAGAGAATCAGAAATAGATACCACATCTTTGTCTGATTCAGCATCTGATGAAGTTTTTTCCATTAGACAAAAGTTTGAGGCAGACGGACTTCTTGGACTGAACATTTGTTTTAGTGCGTCCAGCTTCTCCTTAGCAGTTTGGAATTGCAAAACCATCTCCAATCGTGACTGATCAAGAGCGTTGATGAGACACCAGTTGACATGAGCATTTAGCGAATACCATCTGATATCCTCATTCGTCCAGTCAGCTTCAAGTTTGGACGTTGTTGATCCGTCCTCAAGAGTAATTGTTGGACAATGATCTCCATTGGTGA
This sequence comes from Ammopiptanthus mongolicus, assembly GCA_039655645.1. NCBI lineage: Eukaryota > Viridiplantae > Streptophyta > Magnoliopsida > Fabales > Fabaceae > Ammopiptanthus > Ammopiptanthus mongolicus. The sequence continues at coordinate 22,675,549 of CM077351.1, forward strand.
ATATATTCCACAACTCATATTTTTTAGCTTGGACGTATATTTTGAAGATTGATTTCCAATAAGGATAGTCTGTTCCTTTGAAGACGGGTGGAACATTCCATCCTCTTTCAGAGATGGCTTCCCGAGTTCTTTCTTCGGGAACAACAAGTTGTTCATCATCCGAAAAGTCTTCGTTTTGGACGTTGGACAAAAGACAGAGATTAACCTCCTCATTTGTTTCTTCTTCTTCTTCTTCAGAAGAGTTGAGATCCTCCCATGTTGCCATGAAGTTCTTTTTCTTCTTTTTGAAAAACTTCTTCTTGTCTTTTAGCATGGGATAGTCAGCTTTGAAGTGACCTGGCTTGTTGCACTCGAAGCAGATCAATTGACTTTTGTCCTTGGGCTCAGCATGATCTTTGAAGTTTTTCTTTTGAAATGGCCTTCTTTTCATCCCATTTTTCTTTCTCCACATGTTTTGAATCTTTTTGGAGATGAAAGATAACTCGTCATCGTCTGATACTTCATTATCAGATTGATCAGCATCATCACTGGACTCATCAGCTTTTAGAACTTTTGAGTTGTTGGACTTCTGAGCTTTTAAGGCAATCCCTTTATTTTTCTTCCCAGGATTGTCAAGATCAAGCTCTTGCTCATAAACTTGAAGAGTCCCAACCAGATCATCTAGAGTCAAAGTAGAGAGATCTTTGGCCTGGGTGATTGCAGTAACTAGAGGTCTCCACTTCTTAGGCAGGCTCCTAAGAATTTTAGTGACATTTTCCTTGGTAGTGTAGACTTTCCCAAGGGACTTTAGATTTTTGATAATCGTCTGAAAGCGACTCATCATGTCCAGGATGCACTCTTCTTCGGCCATGGTGAACAATTCATACTGGCCAACCAGCATGATGATTTTTGAATCTTTTACCTTGGTGGTCCCCTCATGGAGATTTGACAAAGTATCCTAGATTTCCTTTGCTGATTCACATGCGTGAATCTTCTGAAATTCATCAAGACTGAGAGCACACATTAAAGCATATCTGGCTTTATGATTTTGTTCCATTCTTGCTCTTTCAGCATCAGTCCAGGCATCTTTTGCTTTGTTTATCCCATCAAAGTTGAGACACACATTTGGACCATTCGTGATTCTGGCCCAGAGAGCTGAGTTTGTACTTAAGATGAAGCCTTTGAATCTCTCCTTCTAGTATAAGTAATAGGTTCCGTTGTTTGGTGAAGTGAAGCAGTGCAGAAAGACGGCTGGAATGCAGTGCCTCTTCTATGCCTATTTTCTAACCCATAGAAGTGGGAATTAACTATGAGAGAGAGGGCGATGGAGAGAAAGAGAGACCCGGAGCTTGAGAGTGAGACAGCGATGGAGAGAGAGAGACCCAGAGCTTGAGAGTGAGACAGCGATGGAGAGAGAGAGGGGGGCCAACGACCGGAGCTTGAGAGTGAGGCGGCGATGGAGAGAGAGAGACTCTGCCTGCGAGTGCGAGTGAGAGTGAGAGGCTTTGTGTTTGCAGAGAGTGAGAAGAAAATGGGGGGAAGAACATGATTTAGGGATTTTAGTTTAGCAACCGAATTTTTCGATCGCTAAAAGTGTCGCAAACCTCTTAAATGATTAGCTACCAACACATGTTCGGTCGCTAATGTAAAAATATGACCGTTGAACAAGGATTCGGTCTCAGATTTGGTAGCTAAAAAGTCAACAAGTTTGACCTTAAAATTTGTAGCTTTGGCGACCGTATTAGCTACCGAATATTTTGCGACCCCTAATTTCAGTAGCTAATTCCGTAACTAAATGCCAATATTTATTAGTTTTTAAAAAACTATAAGATGGTAGCTAAATCGGTCGCCATTGGTGACGAAAGACTTTTTGTAGCGAAATTCGATCGCTAAAAACACATTTTCTAGTAGTGCACATATGAGAGTTATTTATAGGGGAGTTTGGTTCATTCGATTAATCTATATATATTCTATGCGTTGGTTAACTCAATAGATATTAAGGCGGCATTCATTATGGACACTTTTCTATGCATTGAACGTTGAATATCGCTCAGAGGTTTATTAACGTTCATAAAATGTGTCAACTAACCTACGAAGAGTTGGTTACCTAGATCGTGTTGATTTGATATGGCGGTAAGATAGCGTTTCCGCAAGTAGATACTATAATATGTACGTTTTCAATAGCGCCCGTCCAAGGAAATGTCATTAAATATAAAAATTGTAATAACGCTTCTCTGAAAACGTACTATTAAAGTATGAACACATTTTTTTAAACAAAAATGGGAGCGAGTAAAGATATCATTTTGGAATGGACATGTGGTAATGTTCCTTAATTTGGTGGATTGTGATGTTCTGTCATGTTTATAACATTATTTGCTATGTGTTAGAGTGATTTTGGATGTTTATTAAATAAATACTATTTTTGCAGTATTTGAAGTATTTTAAAAAATAATGGGTACAATGGTTGATTTTTCGGTTATCGCATCGATTGAGAACAACATCTTTTCGAACTATTTTATAATTATGTTTATTCATTGGGATTTCTAATCTCATTAATGGTGTTGTTATCAGAGCACAAAGAGGATGTCGTAATAATAAGGAGACCTAGGAAGACTTAATTTGAGTTTTTAGCATTCAAGTTATTATATATTTAATTTGATGAATTTAGAGTTTATTTTTAAATCTATATGCTTATTGGATTTATTCCACTTATTTCTACTGCAATATTTGATTTAGTAGTTCCTGTTTTGAGACAAGAATTTATTATAGAACTTATGTATGATTTTTATTTATTAATGATATTAAAAAGTATTATTCGGTTAAATATATAATTTTATTATGTAATATTCTGATGCTTAATAAATAAATATTATACCAGTAAAAAAAAATTTAAATATTATAAATAATTATTTATTTAGTTTAGTAACGTCAGAAGTCACAACATCCCTAAAACATGACTGAAATCTAATGCCATGCCATCTCATCATATATATCACCATGATCGGGCGGATACTGTCTTAACCAACGTCACCCTAGTCCTCTTCCTTGAGGGAGCAGATGCATCCGCATGCACGTGAATATAAAAGTATAAAGCTTTGACGGAAGGAATCCATCATCTATGTTTAGGTGAGCAGGGGTGAAGGCGTCTTTAATATGCTATAAATAGGATAAGGGTGGAAGCGAGGCCATTACAGTAGGCAGCGTATTAATATTATGATGCTCTATTTTGGAGCACCAATGCTCTTTTGAGTTTTGACCTATTTAATTAGGTATAACAAGTTTTTGTAATTAGCTTGCAGATTTATAAAATGGGTGAGCCTATTGACATTTACAAATATATGTTTATACTTCTTATTAATTAATCTTTGTATAATGAAAACTTAAAATAATAATTGGCAAGGCCGTCCCTCAAATTTTGGATGCCTTGTACGAACTATGAAATGGGTGTCCTATTTTTTGTAAGTCATATATATATATATATATATATATATATATATTATCAAATGCATATAGCTTTCAAAATAAAAGAGATGCAAAAAATTAGTCATTAATTATTTTAACATAACCTCAAGTGAAATAAAATGTCATAGAAGAAAAGTTAAAGATTACATCAATATTGAAAAGCTCAAATCAAACCAAAACTACAATAGAATTATTGCAAAAGTAGAGTTATACATGTATCTATTCACCCGAACATGTAGTAATTTGAGTAGCATCCCAAACCAACAACATTATCCAACGATAGCACATGAATCACAAGGGATAAAGAAAGAAAGTGATGCCCTCCTAATCTTTGAATATCATCCTCCTTGCATTTTTTGCTGCAAAATCATTAATAATCTGTTCATAATCAAGATTCTTTAAACAATCATTTTCAATAGAAATCAAGACAAAACTATTTAATCTACTTTGCGACATTATAAATCGCAAATAAGATTTTAGCAATTTCAATTTTGAAAAACTCATCTCAGCAGATGCAACAGTAATGGAAATAGTTAATATTATTTTATAAGCTATGCATGAATTAGGAAAACAATTAAATGTTTGTTAATTATATACTTTTTTATTTTTAATATATATATATACGAAGTAAAAAAAAAAAATTTGATGCCCCCTAAAAAATGGGGCCCTGTGCGGTCGCACATCCCGCACACCCTCATGGCCACCCTTGATAATTGGTTAATAGGGAACGTGAATAAGTAATTTGGAGTACAAATAACATTATCTATATGAAATTAATAGCTTTTTCTTTAAGTTATTATGATACTTGACTTAATAATTATCAGTATCCCTCTAATTTTAAAAAGAGTTTAATTATTGTTATACACGCTCCGTGTAAAGTTTCTTACCTTGTCAATTAATTAAAAATCATAGTACGAGTGACTTTTAAGGTGTTTAGAATAAAAGTCAAATATTTTAGTTTATGTGATAATTTATAATTGATTGACAGTGTAAAAAGTCTTTACATTGATAGTGCATATCAATTAAATCCTTTTAAAAATTAAATCTATTACTAGGCATCGCCATAAAATGGAAAAGAAATAAATGTAACTCTATATAACCACATAAAATGTCCATCCTATTATGGGAAGATTAATAAAACCTCCGACATGCACCAGATTTTGCAATTTATATACTTGAAAATTGTAGCAGGCCTAGCAGCCACCATGGATAACTATTATTTATTCTTTTCAAGCATTATAATCAAGATATTTTCTGATTCCCAACTGAACACCAATTTGAATATTCTCTCTTTTTTTTTTTTGGGTAACCAGAGTGAGGTTTTGCCGAGAAAAAACAAGCCCATCATTGCTCAGGCTCATAAGGGCGACGACACGGATGCATCATAATATATAGGTGAAAAGGTGACTCTGGCGCCTTAAAGGATATTAAAGCAAAGTTCCACAATGAAGTTCAGGTGATGCTAGGAAACAATGTGTTCATGTGTACCAAATAGAAAAATATGAAGCATCTTTAAAATGACGTAAATGAAGTGCACCTATCAGCAATAACTTGCAGCATATTCACAACACCTACAGACTACAGTACCTGGCTATATGTACTTCAATAATGTCATTCTTACACTCAAATTTTTAAACAAAAATCTATTGTTCCAAAAAATGGTGTCTCCGTGTCTCTCACCAATCAAATGTTGGGAATGAGTACAAATATTAATGAGTTGTGATTTTATTTTATTAAGTGTCAAATTGTTATTGGTGGGAAACAGAGAATCTGACATCTCTATCCCAAATTTTTACGCCTATCTACCTACTACCTTACTTCTTTTTTAAAAAAAAAAAAGAAAAATGATAGGGACACGAGATTGGTTGAAATTTTTCCAAAACAAATGTGTAAAGATTTAATTATAGGAATAATGTCATTATTAAAATACACTGTATGCCGTGAACCCCATCCTAGTTTCCTTTTTTTTCATAACCCGAGTCACCAGTTGAGATTACTTTTCTTTCATTCTTTTAGCAGTTTTATCTACAGGACTCTTTGTTAAAGAAGTAGGACTGAGTCTTTGACCAACATGATATAAACATTTTTGGGCCTAAAAGGAGGCCTGGCATAGAAGTGGGTTTCTTTGGTTGAATGGAAACTGTATAAAGTACAGAAGTCCATTCAACAAAATCCAAGTCACAATAACAAAAAGCCATTTCAAGTTTACAAAAAGCCCGGTAAAGGCTTGTCTTTTTTTTTTATGGAGACAAAATAAATGAGTAAATCCTCAATTTGATTCCTGAAATTATAAGGTCGTATCAATTTGATCACTGACATTTTCGAAATTCCAAAATCGTGCCTAACTAATTTGACTGACATTTGAGTTTCTTAAAAACTATGTTGGCGATTTTCATTTCTTGTGAGTTAATATGGTGCTAAATTTTTCACGAAGGAGATTTACTTATCCACAAGAACATAAAGATATACTGAAATATATAATAGCATAAGAATACTGGTTAGCAGAGTGTAATAGAATGGATAAAATTTTCACAACAGGTGAGGCTAAAAGTTTATCTAGTGGTAGACACTTATGATTATATACACAACAGGCTCGTTATGCTTGGGTGAATTAGTGTATAAAACTCTTGGCAGTAGGAGATCATCCATTTATAAAACTCATTGCAGTAGGAGATCATCCATTTCTAAAACTCGTTGCTGTAGGAGATCATCCATTTATCAGTCAAGGACTCCTTTTCTAGATTTACCAATAACCTCAAAAATGAAATTTTAAAAAGATAACCGATTAATGCACTACAGATCAAACAATAATAACCCAGGCTGAACCATATATTTCATATTCAAATCCAATATTCCAAAATACCTTGAGTCATAGGTGGCACATACCTGTAGCTGTATCCATGGCTAGAAACACCTTTTGATGTTCATCGAATAAACAACTTCATTATTTGTACAACTAAAATCAATATTTAGGCGATATCTATACGTATATATTGTATGTCTATCTCAATATTCATTCACAGTCACATCACAGTCTATAGTATTTATACTAGGATCCCATTTCAAGTATTCAAAAAAATAAATTCCGCTTGCCACTACTATCAGGGTACTTAATTCCTTATCATCAGCATTGAGAAGAACAGCATCACATAACTTCCTACATTGTTTGCATTCAACTCCTTTCAAAGTATCCTGTTCAACTTTCTTACTCACTGGTTCAATGTAGCTTAAAGTCTGAATCTACTTTTGCTGGTCATTGAAGATTGTTCCTTTAGGGGGCTTCTTCAAAGTATTTAAATATTTAAATAAGGCATGGGATTAGGTACGTACTCATCAAGTGAGTACTGGATACATACCCAAGTGTACCCAACAAGTATTGTGATAGGATCCTATTTTTTGTCTCCTTGTTTATCTTCCCATTCTGACTCTGGGTTTGCAGCTTGATTTGCGTTATTTCTTAGCAAGTTCCAGAGTCTTCTTGTTTTGTCTGTCTAACACGCTTTGAGTCCTTTGAATTGTAGGGGACAAAATTTGTTGTCTTACAAAGTGTGTCACAAGACTCACAACCTTGTGCCATAGATTCTGATTGGACAGTTGATTTAAATATCTAATGAATTAATAACTAATAATGAGAGATGATGAGATATGATGTTTCTTGACGAAGCAGAAATCATTGCAAAGGGTTGTGGCACACTTTGTGTGACCGCAAATGTTATCCGAAAATGTAGATGTCGTATGGCTTTTGGGAAGGCAATTAAAGCTATTACAAGCCTAAGGTTATATGGAGGACCAGAGTCCCTTGAAGCAGTCAATTCTTCTGTTTCACTTTGAAGTACCCATGCATCAAAGCCTCCTCCATGCATACATTTTGATAGACCCCCTGATTTCACTAAAGGCGTGGGGCCCAAAAGATATGGCAAGACGTACATGCTAAAAGGGAAGGGAAAGGAGGGAACAATTGTTACAAACTCTACTTAACTGGCAGAGTGTGAGAGGTCAGAATATTCTAGCTGAGAGCCTCACATTGTGCGTGAGCTCATATAAGAAAGTAGGAGAGAGAATTGGGATCTTAGGCTGGTATTGGGTATTGGCTTGTGGGAGAGATCCAGGCATTCTCGAATCTACCTGCATTTATCTTCTTTTATTTCTTCAGCACATTATACCTCCTGTAATTACTCTACAATTACAGAATATTATCAATATACTACTTGAATTTGCCATCTACTCTTCCAGTTTACTTAACCAGTGGATAGATACCTATCAACTGGTATCAAAGCTCCGAAAATCAGAGCTTGGATGGTAGTTACGAGATCGATCACGGAAGCACGTGTTGAAATTGTGGAACGTGAGCTCACGGAGATGCGACAGGAGAATCACGAGCAATTGGCGGAGTTACGACGCCTGCTCAAACGGCGAGGACAATCCCGTCGACGTCACCAGCGACGAGGAAGAACGCCGTTGCGAGAACGAGCCAGAGAAGAAGAAGAACGAAGCGTGACACCAGTACGATCTCGGACCTATTCACCAAGGCGATACTACTCGCGAAGACAAAAGATTGAAATTCCTGTGTTTAACGGTGACGAAGCCCATGGATGGATCGTTCGTGTTGAACGATACTTCCGTGTGAACCATGTGCATGATGGGGACAAGCTAGACGTTGCGGTGACAGCTTTGGAGGGTAGAGCTCTCAATTGGTACCAATGGTGGGAGGAGCAAACGGAGGAGTTGAGCTAGAAGAGTTCACGCGAGCTATTATACGCAGATTCCAACCTGCACTAGTACAAAATCCACTGGGTCCCTTACTTAGCACCAAGCAGACAGGTACGGTGATGGAGTATAGAGAGAAGTTTGAGATGTTGATTGCGCCATTGAAGAGATATGAGAGAGTTATGTTAGACAACATCTTTCTTAATGGATTGAAGGAGGAGATACAAGCAGAATTGAGGCTTCATGAGTCCAGTTCATTAGCTGAATTGATGGACCGAGCACCGTTGATTGAAGATAAGAATGCTGTGATTCAAAAGGCACGCATGAACCCTAGAGACAAGAACGATTGGAAGGATCGTTCAGGCAATTGGAGATAGAGCAAGGAGAGCTCTAACAGTGGAGGGAAATCTTATGTGGCTGGACCTGTACCATTAGCAATTGAAGGGCCTGACCCTAAGGAGGGGGATGGGAAGAAGAATGGTTTGAGCAAACGCTTGAGTCCTGAGGAATTGAGGGACCTAAGTAAGAAGGGTTTGTGTTTCAAATGTGGTGAGAAGTGGGGGCATGATCACAAGTGTAAACTGAGACACTTACAGTTAGTTTTAATAGAAGGGGCAGAAACTGAGTCTGAGAAAGAAGCGGAAGAAGAGGCAGTGTTAGAAGCTAAGGTATTGCAGTTGTCTTTGAGGAGTAAAGAAGGGCTTACTTCCAATAAGTCTTTCAAGGCGTGGGGACTGATAGGCAACAGGGCAGTGTTGATTTTGATTGACTATGGAGCATCCACTAACTTTGTATCTCACAAGTTAGTGGAGGAATTGAAGCTAGAGGTGGAGACTACGACTGAGTATACTATTGAGGTGGGCAATGGAGATAAGGTGCATCACAAAGGGGTTTGCAAAGGACTGAAGTTATATATGCAGGGCATTGAGATTGAACAGAATTTCTTCCTCATGACCTTGGGAGGAACAGAAATTGTGTTGGGCATGGACTAGTTGGCTAGTTTGGGAGATATAAGGGCCAATTTCAAACAGTTGGTCATCAAGTGGAAGAAGGGCTCTGAGGAGTTCACGGTGAGGGGTGAACCTTCACTTAGTAGGCATCAGGTTTCTGTTAAGACCATGATGAAAGATATGTAACAAGAAGGTGAAGGCTACATGGTAGAGTATTACCATTTGAATGCAGCCGAGGAAGGAATTCCTAGTGAATGGGAAGAGATTTTGGGAGCATTTCAAGATGTGTTCCAGGAGCCTACAGAGCTGCCTCCAGAAAGGGAACAAGACCATGCAATTACACTCCAACCAGGAGCTCCAACTCCAAATGTACGCCCTTACAGGTATCCCCACTATCAAAAAGATGAGATAGAGAAATTTGTCAAGGAAATGCTCCAAGCAAGCATCATTAGGCCTAACATAAGTCCTTTTTCTAGTCCTGTACTATTGGTTAAGAAAAAAGATGGAGGATGGAGGTTTTGTGTTGATTATAGGGCATTGAATAAGCATACTGTACCTGATAAATTTCCCATTCCAGTTATAGATGAGCTTCTAGATGAAATTGGGACTACTGTAGTTTTCTCCAAACTGGATTTGAAATCTGGTTATCACCAGATACGCATGAGGAAGGAGGACATTCCAAAGACAGCTTTTAGGACTCATGAGGGGCACTATGAGTACCTAGTGATGCCATTTGGGCTCACAAATGCTCCCTCTACATTCCAAGCATTGATGAACAGGATTCTGAGACCAATGTTGAGGAGGTATGTGCTAGTATTTTTTTGATGATATACTAGTCTACAGTCCTTCTCTTGAAAGCCACAAAGCCCACTTGAGTACAGTGCTGAATACGCTAAGAGAGAATCAACTGTTTGCTAACCAGAAGAAGTGCCAATTTGGCAGAGCTCAGATAGAATATCTAGGCCACTTGATCTCTGGACAGGGTGTCTCTGCTGACCCTGCCAAGATCAGTGCCATGGTGAATTGGCATGTCCCCAAAGATGTGAAAGGATTGAGAGGATTTCTTGGCCTCACAGGTTATTACAGGAGATTTGTGAGAAATTACGGGAAGATATCTTGGCCTTTGACATAGTAGTTGAAGAAGGACTGTTTTCAGTGGAATTCAGAAGCTCAAGGAGCATTTGAGCAGCTCAAGACAGCCATGACCCCTCTGCCAGTGTTAGCAGTGCCTGAATTTGACAGTTTGTGCTTGAAACTGATGCATCAGGGAAAGGATTGGGTGCAGTACTTATGCAAGAAGAGAGGCCAGTGGCTTATATGAGCCAAACTTTATCACCAAGGGCTCAAAATAAATCTGTGTATGAAAGGGAACTCATGGCAATTGTACTAGCTGTGCAGAAATGGCGACATTATCTGCTGGGGCGACATTTTGTGGTGCATACAGATCAGCGGAGTTTGCGATTTTTGACTGATCAGAGGCTCATGGGTGAAGAACAACAAAAGTGGGTTACTAAGTTGCTGGGATTCTCATTTGACATCAAATATAAACCTGGAGCTGAGAATAGAGTTGCCAATGCCCTCTCCAGAAAGTTGCAGTACTCTGCTCTGTCCACCATTCAATGTCATGAATGGGAAGGATTGGAAGAGGAGATACAGGCAGATTCGAGGCTTAAGGGGATAGTACAGGATCTGGCAGCCAAAGCAGGAGAACATCCAGGATACAAGCTCAAGCATGGCAGATTATACTATAAGGATAGGATTGTGATACCCAAGGATTCTCCTAGAATTCTGGGAATTTTGAAGGAATTCCATGACTCAGTGATGGGTGGTCATTCGTGTATCTTAAGAACTTACAAGAGAATAGCTAGTTTAGTGTATTGGGAAGGCATGAAAGGGAGGATCCAGAAATACATACAAGCTTGTGACACTTGCCAGAGGAATAAATATCAGGCTTTGAGCCCTGGGGGACTTTTACAACCACTGCCAGTACCGACTCAGGTTTGGAGTGATGTGTCCATGGATTTTGTGGGAGGATTGCCCAAGGCTATGGGTGTGGACACCATCTTTGTGGTGGTTGACAGATTAACCAAATATGCTCATTTCTTTACTTTAGCTCATCCCTACACAGCAAAAGATGTTGTTGCAGTTTTCCTCAAAGAAGTGGTGAAGTTACATGGGTTCCCAACATCCATTGTCTCAGATAGGGACAAAGTGTTTACTAGTGCTTTCTGGTCCGAATTGTTTAAGTTAGCAAGGACAAAACTCAAGTTGAGCTCAGCTTACCATCCTCAGAGTGATGGTCAGACAGAGGTGGTGAATAGGTGCCTGGAAACCTATTTAAGGTGTTTCATTGGTAGTAAACCAAAGCAGTGGCCTAAGTGTTTGTCATGGGCTGAATATTGGTACAATACCAATTATCATGCAACCCTTCAAATGACCCCTTTTGAAGCTCTGTATGGTAGGAGACCCCCTGTGTTGATTTGGGGGGATGAAAACCGCACCAGTGTTGATGAAGTGCAGCAACTGACCAAGGACAGAAATGATTTGTGAAGGAACCTGTTTGAAACACAAGAAGGGGGGTTGAATTGTGTTTTAGACGATTTTAAATTCTTTTCGTAAGCAGATAATAGTTTTCGCAAGGTTGGACTCTAAAACGATTAAAAGCAAAGAGAGTTCTTCCAAACACCAAGTTGGACGCTAACTTAGTTTGACTAAGATAAGAAAGCAGCGTAGTAAAAGGCAATTCAATCCTAGTTAGTTCGTTAGATAATAAACTAAAGTAAGGGTAAGGGAGAGAAAAGAACACAAAGATATTATCCTGGTTCACTCTTCACCAAAGAGCTACATCCAATCCTCTCTACTTGAGAGCTTTATCCACTATAACAAAAACCTTTTGTTACAAAGTATTCAACGCCTCTTCAGGAAGTATTCTCAACCTCTTCAGGTTCTCTAAGTATTCTTTTACAGACAAGCCTCTTCAGGCTCAACCAAACTAAGGTTTTGAAAAGAGTTTGTTCTACTAACTCACTAAATGTGAGAATTTGAAACTAAAGCTTAGACTCTTAAAAACAACTCTACACAGAGAGTAATATGAAAATGAGGATCAGAGTAGCTTTGCTAGCTTTGCAAGCTTGAGATTTTCTCTTTGATTTCTTGAGCTAATGTTTGCTTGTATCTCTTGAAAGATTTTGAATTGCTAAGTGTTGCTTCACTTATATTTTTGCTCAAGTTTTGTCTGATTGGTGTTGGTTTTGGTCACCTTGCACTTTCAGGGGATGGAGGTATATATAGCCTCTTGTCTTTGAGCAGACTTCACTCTTCAACGGATGGAAAAGGATCCGTTCCGATGAGCATTGAATGCATTTGATCCGTTGAGTCTGATAGCTTCTGAAGTTTCTGATTAGCAGGATAGACTGTCAGGATGATAGCTCAAAGTGGTGCTGACATATCCTCTGAGTAGAACGAAAGTTGCCTTTTGTTTTTCAAAAAGAAGATGGTCAACTTCTTAAAGTGATAGGGACATTTTGGCTTACGCTTTACATTTGTACGAATATTACAAAGAATGTTTTGTCCCAAGGATATAAGCCTTTTACAGGGAATACTAAATTCAAAAGCTTTTATAAGATATTCGTGCTTGAAGTATAAAAGCATTTATTGGACTAGCTATTACAAAAGTAACCGAAAGAGTCTTTGGACTCATGGTTCTATATATTACCGTCCAGTCGTAAACCAAGATTAAATGTTGGATGAGATAAAGTCTTTGGACTATGGATAGTCTTTGGACTCAATTAAGTTTTATCCTGCACACTAATATAAAGCGTTAGTCCGTAACAAATCTTTGTTCATCTTAAATTAGCTCTTTGTTAACATCAAAACTTAAGGGATTATTTGGACCATAACCACTTTGGTTCCAACAATTTGCTCAGGGACTTAAGAGAGTTGATGAGCAAGGCTCAGAATAGAATGAGGCAGCAAGCTGATAAGCACAGACGAGAAGTCACTTTTGAGGTGGGGGACTTTGTTTATCTCAAAATTCCGCCTTATAAGCTGAGGCAATTGGCTAAGAGGTTCAATAAGAAGCTTAGCCAGAAATACTATGGCCCATATGTCATTATTGGGAAGATAAACACAATGGCATACAAATTGCAGCTTCCACCTGAGAGTAGGGTGCACCCCGTCTTTCATGTCTCCCTATTGAAGAAGGCAATTCCATTTGAGGTGGTAGTCCAGCCATTTCCCGTTTGTCTAGCTGAAGATTGGGAGCTGCAAGTTGAACCAGAAGAAGCCCTGGCTCTGAGAACTAATGATCAAGGCATTGTTGAAGTGCTTATTAAGTGGAAACATCTTCCTGCCTGTGAGAATTCTTGGGAAGAATGGCAAGAACTATAAGCTTTATTTCCTCAATTTCACCTTGGGGACAAGGTGAGTTTTGAAGGGGGTGTTGATAGACCCCCTGATTCCACTAAAGGCGTGGGCCCCAAAAGATATGGCAAGACGTACGCGTGAAAAGGGAAGGGAAAGGAGGGAACAATTGTAACAAACTCTGCCTAGCTGGCAGAGTGTGAGAGGTCAGAATATTCTAGCTAAAAGCCTCACATTGTGCGTGAGCTCATATAAGAAAGTAGGAGAGAGAATTGGGATCTTAGGCTGGTATTGGGTATTGGCTTGTGGGAGAGATCCAGGCACTCTCGAATCTGCGTGCATTTATCTTCTTTTATTTCTTCAGCACATTATACCTCCTGTATTTACTCTACAATTACAGAATATTATCAATATACTACTTGAATTTGCCCTCTACTCTTCCAGTTTACTTAACCAGTGGATAGATACCCATCACATTTATGTGTCCCCATGCTGCCAAAATCATTATCTCATGTCTTTAATTTCTGGAACTACATAACTTAGCTTATGCAACACTATAGATGTTCATACGCAGCGAGGGAAATTGAGTTGTGTATACCCTTTATCAAACAAAAGAAACTTCAAATCTCTAGTAAAATTGGCTGTTCATAGTCTACAGATGATGACTCAGGACAACGATGATATTTCACCACTTCTTCTCCTAGACTTTCTCTGTAAGAGGTCAAAAGTAAATAGGAATGTGGGGATGTAACATTGTGTTAAAAGCAGCTCAGGAACATCAATAGAGAAATACAACGCGTTAGAGGAGCATGCTGATTAATACTATTGTTTTCTAATTTATATTTTACCAAATAGAAACTGCATTCTAAGATCTTTCAAGTTTGTTTCCCAGGTAGTATTGGGTGAGTAACCTAAAAAAAGGGGGTTCATTTAGGTTTGAACAAACAACTGAATATGAATATTGAAAACTTTTTTTAACACCAGAAATGGGAAACCATAATAAAAACCGTACACTAATGTGAGTGAGAGCGGGTATGAAGGCATCTTGTATTTAAGATGGAGGAGATGTATCATATGCAAATGTGAGTGTGGGTGTCGCCTGGGTATCGATTTTAGTTGTACAAATAATGGAGTTAAATGAATATGAAAAAATTGGGTTGATGTTAGAGTTATCAAGCATATTACAGCATGGACTGTTATGACCAATAACATGCAATTCAAGCCATGCCAAACCCCAACAGAGGCCACTACCAATAATCACCACAAGAACATGATCCATCTGAAAAGTGGTGAAATCGCTTTGAATCTCGGATAATGATAACCCGCTTCTCTATCAGCGAGACAAATTTTGCAGTGTTATGGCAATCACGGCATATTCTGAGATTCTTTATTATAACTATTGGCATATCAGATCTAGTAACCAAAAGTCCATATGCAAGAGCTATCTTCTCACTGTGCTTGTTAATCATAATTGTTTTCACCTCCTCATCAACATCATGGAGAATGGATTCAGTTTCAGACACAAAGCCAGCCTCTTGAATTTTTCTTATAAGCTCTTCTAGCTTCTTGTGTATTTTGTCTGAATCAGGGTGAGAATAGTCATCCACCACAAAACGGTGGATTTTATTCTCATGCTCAATAAAACTGCAGCCGGGGTTTCTATGAAGTACCTTAGCCTTCATTAAAGCCCTCACTTTTGATGCATCACTCCACTGACCTGCGGCAGAATATATATTGCAAAGCATGATATAGTTTCTAGGGTCTGATGGATCTAATGCAATCAAATTTTCTGCAGCTTCCTTTCCCAGATTAATGTTACCATAAACCCTACAAGCACTAAGAAGGGCACCCCAGACTCCAGAATTTGGCTCTAATGGCATGTGCTTAATCAGCTCATGAGCATCATTGAGTAGACCACATCGGCCAAGAAGATCAACCATACATGAATAATGATCCAAACGGGGTTGAATTCTGTAAACATCAGACATGATTCGGAAGTAGTACTTTCCTTCTTCAACAAGCCCTGAATGGCTACAAGCACTTAATAAATGAGTAAAAGTAACACGATCAGGTTCCATACCTTCCCTTACAGTTCTTTCAAAAAACTCTATTGCTTCTTTGCCATGCCCATGCATGGCATACCCTGCAATCATTGCAGTCCACGCCACTTTATCAGGCTTACTTATCTCTGCAAATACCTTATGAGAAGCACTCAACCTCCCTAACTTTGAATACAAGTTCAAAAGGGTGGTCACAATTGTTATATTTTTATCAAGACCGCAAGTGAAGATTACACCATGTATGGCCTCTACCAATCTTCCTAAAGGCAAATTTTCACAAGCTTGAAGCAAGCTCACCATGGTGGCTTCATCAGGAAAAAGTCCATTCACCCTCATCATGTTAAAATAACTAATGGCTTCATTAGGGATTCCATTATGGGTGCAAACAGCAACCATTGAATTCCACGATATCATATTCCTCCGCTCCGGCATTGCCCAAAACAGCCTGAAAGCAGAGTCAACACAACCAAACTTACCATACATATTAATAAGTGCATTAACAACCTTCACCTCCAACATCATACCCAACTTCATTGCACAACAATGAAGATACCGACCTTCATCCCAGGCTTTCGCAGAAATACAAGCCGAGATAACAGATATGAGCGTAAGCTCATTCAATTCCAATGCCAATTCAGATTTCATTTTGGAAAACACACTCATACACTTGCCAAGGTGTCCCCTTTTCGAAAACCCAGAAACCAAAGAATTCCATGATACAAAATCTTTGTTGGGCATTTCATCAAACAGTTTCTCTGCATCATGGGTGGAACCCATGTTCAGGTAACATGTTACCAACTGATCACCGATAAATCCATCTCTGTAATCAAGAGATTTGATCACTCGGGCATGAATGACCCTGCAGGAGGAGACTGAAGATGAAGATCTCAAAGCAACAAGTAGAGTAGATGAAAGAGGGTCACAACGGTATGATGGAATGGCATGAAATTGAAGATAGATTTCAGAGAGAAGGGAACGACACGTAGGAAAAGAAGGACGGAGAGGATGGAATAAGAATTTGAACGTTAAAGGTTTCAGTGGATGTGATAGTAACACGCGACCATTGAATTTCGCGTGGAACAACCTAAACATCCTAGTTTCATGCAGACTTCTTTGGTTGGTGGCACTCTTTCATTTGAATTTTTGTGGAGTAAAGTCTTCCATCATTTTTGAGGTACCATTTTCCTTACAAAAAAAATTTATGGAATAGTCCCTAAAAATAATAAAAAAGGAATATTTTAGTCCCTCAATTTGTTTTCATTCGGAACACATCATTAGTGTTGATGTGTATTATTAGTATGTCAGTTGTTCAGACAATAGTCCTTACATACATAATAGATCATGAGAATAATTATACATTGATCTAATAAAGTCTCCAACTATTATTTAAGTAACCCAATTTAGTCCCTAAAAATTTCTATCGTGAGACACATTAGTCCCTACATGTTACAAGCAAGACACCACATGCATCGGATGCACCAAACCAGATACACCAACACAGGTCATATGGACGAGTTTAATAGACTCTTGGGCATACTGACGGTATATATCAGCACTTTACCGCTATGTTTAAGATCTTCACAAACGGAGGGACTGACGTGTCTTCTTTTATCATTATCAGGGACTATTCGGTGAATTTTTTTTTCTCAAGGACAAAAAGTGATACCACAAATATTGTTAGGGACTAAAATGGACCTTTACTCATTTTTCTATTAAATATTAATGGGATAATCACGATAAGATTTGGTACGAGTAGTAAAGGACTCGAATACATTAAGCAAATGATCAGGCTTTCAAATCTTTTATTCTTGTATACGGAGAAAATTTGACTTGGTTCCCGATGGAGATTAGTCATAACTAAGGATGACGGACCTGTAAATTTTTTTGAAAAAGTTATGCAGTTAATATATCATGTAAAGTTTTTAATTATCCAATGAAACTTTATCTTTTCCTGTTTGCTTGTTTCCTTGATCTGTGTTCTACCTGGCTAAACCAATATTTAATTTAGGATTGTATTAGATAGTGTTCTCAATCCCAATTGTGCCGTAATATTCGTAATTGTAGTTGTAGTTATATGGGCTGTATTTTTAATTGCGACAAATTGTGATACATGTAATATAATCGCGACATCATGATTACAACGTAATTTAAACCATGATGAGAGATATTAATTAATTAATGAGTCATGTTAATAAGTGTCTTAAAAATATTATTTAAGAAATTAATAAAAGCAAAGTTTATATTGAAAAATTAAATGCAACACTTTTCAATATATTAAATATATCATTTATTCATACAAAATTTTTTTTCTTGATTCTTTAATTAATGCTCTAACGACAAACGACACTCGTTAGCATTCTTCTTCATTAATTTGTAGTGTCAATGATTTCTGCTACTCAATTCCACAGAATCGGGATCACCTGCAGTGGAAAAACCACGCAGTTGATGCAGTCCAATGATCATATCCATTAAATTGTGATGGAACCACTTATATCTTATCAATTTTAAAATGTATCTTTGATCCAACGAAAAATATGCATTATTGTGTAAATGTGTAAATGTGTAAATGCGTGGAATCCATATCCAAAATTTGTTGAGGACACTGCATTTGAGTATGAATATATTGAATGTATTGGATCTGCAGTTGAGGCAATAGGTTTGTTTAAGAAGTCAAGATAGTCATAATTTATTAGAAGTAGTTAGGAATTCGTTACATTTGTTAGCAATACGTTTGGCTATATAAGCCTACTTTAGTATTTTTCATAACTTGACTCATTTGTATCATTTTCACTCATTCAATCAATACAGTTTTCATACACACTACAGCATTTTTTGTTTTAGGTAACCTTTGAATAGACAACAAGTCAAAAATGTTGCCTAAAAGTACATTAGCCAACAATTTACAACTATTGCTATAATATCTATGTCTTTGGCAACACTTCTTATTTGATAACGGTTGCCTATTCCTATAGTATAGGCAACAATTATGCGAAAAATGTGGTCAGAAAGTAAAAAAATGTTAACTTCGACAATAAATAACGCTCGAATAGGCAACGCTGAGAATTGTTGCCTGAAACATTAGGCAACATTTTTCTTTGTTATGACTACATTTTTTAACTGTTCCTATAAAGCAAAAATGTTAGTGACATTTTCTCTCAATTTCTTACGGCCTTTCATAGATGTGATGTTTTCTAACATGGTATCAGAGAGATATTATCCATCTTGAATGTTTCTTCCGCTGCATTCTCTACCTTTCTCTTTTCATACTTTATTTAGTTTTGTCTTTTTCCTTTTATTGAGAAAATCAGAAAACACGATCTGGTTCCATTTCTTCCAAAATTCATTTTCTCTTTCGTTTTCTGTTGCTTCCTTTCAGATCTAGTTTCCTTTTCCAGATCTGATCTCTTGGAAATTTTTCACCTTTTTCCTTCAATTTTGGATCAACAGTGTTCCTGCTGTAACACCCCGATTTTCTGTGATATGTGTTTATAGGTGTTTTGTGAGTTGGATATATTCAAATGTTTATGAACATGTCAGGAACGGTTTAGCCTTGAAAAAGGAGTCTAAATAGTAAAAACAGGGCAGCCAGGATTCGCTTAGCAAATTGTGATTCGCTCTGTTTTTCACGTGTTCCAGGTCTGATCAGATTTGCTTAGCAAATGGGGATTCACGTAGCGAAATTGACAGACAGTGCTCAATTCGCCTAGCGAATTGCGATTCGCTTAGCGAATTAGCGTCAGCAGGAAACGTGTTTTGGGCTTCTATTTCAGCCCATTACACCCTAATCCTTTTTAATCCCCTAAACCGCGACCTAAACCCTATTTCACACGTTAAACTCAGAAAAACTGTCTAATCTTGTTTCTACAAAATTTCCTTGATTCTCTTTCAAAGATTCTTGAAGGAGATCGCCCTTATTCATTGTTCTTTATTGCTCTTCGCTTGAAGGACGTTGCTGTTGTCGTGCATCCTCTTCGTAGTCAGTTCTCATCTTGGATCGTTGACTTTTGGGATTGTTATTAAGAAATCGAGCGTTCGTGAGACGAGACCTTAAGTGGATTTCTTCCTCTTCCTTTGGTGTTGCGATCGTCGTACTAGGTATGTGAGAAGAAATTGGTTACGAATATGTGGGCCTTGGGATATATTAAGATGAAGGGGTTAACCCATTACCCCAATGTGTTTGTCTATGTATATGCCTATGTATATCCCTATGTATATGCCTACATGTATGTTTATGAATGCCTATGAGTGTTGTATATGATCAAGCATGATTATGTATGTTCTTCTCGACGTTTGTTTGGATGCCTTGATATGTGATATCATATGTAAATGTTATGATATGATGTGCATTAATGAAATTGATTTGACGATGATACATTGAATATTGGAATTATAATATGCATTGGTGATGGCACGATGATGATGATGATTGTCAGGACCCAACTTAGGCGTCCCTGACCGGCCAGAATAGAACTCCATTGTTCCATTCCCAAGGCCTTTCAAGAACGTGTAAGTCACATCATAACAAGATATATTGAACATCAAAGGTAAATACCAAAGTAAAAGATTATACCAAAAGAAAGCCAAAGGTGGCCCTGAGTCATCAACAAGAGTTTTAAAAACAAAGCCCAAAAGGGTTTACAACTAGAATGAAGTTCAAAACTCCAATCGACGGAGAAACCTCATATGACAATAAACCGAACAAAATGAAACTAAGACAGCAGCAGCTGCTCGCACTACATAAATGCATGAGCTCCCTGAGATGGTTCCACTCGCGGAGTACCTGAAGCTAAAACCAAAAAGGGCGGGGGTGAGTCCCAAAACTCAGTAAGGGTAAACAAAACATAACAAATAATGCAACACAAACATACATGCATAATCATGCTATCATAATTAGACCGTATAATACTTTTCAATATATAAAAAACAATCTTAGCGATAGCCATTCGCTGTTTTCTCAAGTTACCATTGAGCCAGATACTTGTGTATCCCCTTGGAGTTGTTTACTAAAGTCTCCCACTCCGACGGCCCCATATATACCCCGGTCGGAATCCGCTAACCGATAAGTGACCTCAGCTACTGCACAACATCCCTCCAAACTCCGAGGTTGTTCACTAGAGTCCCCTTCTCCGGCAGTCGCATTTATATACCGGTCGTGTACTACTGACCGGTCGGATACACCAAGTATTGCTCAATGTCCTCTTTTAATACGCATACCATGTTCATGCAAATCAACTCACAATACCTCATGTGCACTATGTGCCTCAACATAGCTTATATAACCATTACAATGGTAATCAATAAATTCCATAATGATCTCAATCATTAATAAACGTAGATAGCATTGTAGTCATTTCATTCGCAAACTAAGAGCATCTTACCAATCGGTTTCAACATTTGCTTTGTACACAAATACATAGTTGAGTCAATAAACCTTACCTTGACATTTGTCAATAATTTCACGGTAAACCCTGTTCATCACAATAGGCTTTCACTTCGCATTCGAAGCTCAAAACTCAATATACAAAGTACAGTAAACTCACAATTCAGTAAACAAGTGAATAAAAAAGGCCATTTCCCATAGACCATCCTAAGCATATAAGACAACAATAATTCACATAACCATCTACTTCATTTTCACTTTATTACTTTCTTCACATTACTTGTGTACATTGACCGTCTTGACTAACGTTCTTTATCGTATTTTAACACAGTTACTATAAGTAACGCTCACGACTATACTATATTCTTTCCATAAGAATCAACTCAATTGTAAGGAAGAACCATTCGTAGATTCAACAAGAACATAAACATTTCTTATCCCACTCTAAACAAACACATTTGTTTAAATCTTGTTCCATATAATAATTTTACCATATAATAAACGATTCTCAAATCTTGTACCATATAATAATCCTACCACTACATCTGTTTAAATACCATCATATAACTCCATTCTAGTCTTCATATATTTCTTTTTATCCTTTGTGTTTCGTATTCTCATATCCTATAAACATGGTCCGCAATCCTGTTCCTCTCCTTTTATATTATTATTTTACACCAACTAAAAATAAGTCGTGTACGACCCTCAAATAGATTCTCACATTCATCAATCATGCTCAAGATTATAAGACAACACAATTTATACTTCTCTTAATTACACATATCTTAACCCTAATAGCATTAACACAACATCACCATGTTATCTCTCAAATCTTTCACCTTATTGACGCGTTAAAACTATCCCATCATATTTATATGTTCGACATCACATCAACTTATATGTTCCCTCACACTATGCCACAAAGAACTTTAACGTCTAGTTAATCAATTCTTAAAAAATCACACCATCCATGTTCATACCTCTATATACATGTCAGTTCATGACAATTTCCCTTTTTTGCCAATTTCACCATAATCTTTTCTAACATGTTTTTAATAAACCCCCATTGATATATTAGTACCCCACATTTAATTTACTTTGTTTACACTTATAGTAAGTCCTTACCTCTCTAAGAGCAGGAGTGGAGAAATACAGAAGCCAAAATAATCATTTTGTTGTCTGACACTGGCGCTCAGCGCAGGATAATTGGCGCTCAGCGCAGAGCTCAAGTTTTCAGGTCTTGCTCTCGGGTGCTCCAGCGCTCAACGCTGGTTTTTGGGCGCTCAGCGCTAGTTATCAATCCTTCTCTGCCATCCTAGCGCTCAGCGCTTTAATAAACCCCCATTGATATATTAGTACCCCACATTTAATTTACTTTGTTTACACTTATAGTAAGTCCTTACCTCTCTAAGAGCAGGAGTGGAGAAATACAGAAGCCAAAATAATCATTTTGTTGTCTGACACTGGCACTCAGCGCAGGTTAATAAGCGCTCAGCGCAGAGGTCAAGTTTTCAGGTCTTGCTCTCGGGTGCTCCAGCGCTCAGCGCTGGTTTTTGGGCGCTCAGCGCTAGTTATCAGTCCTTCTCTGTCATCCTAGCGCGCATCGCTGGGTTCCTGGCGCCCAGCGCTGGCATGATTTCTGCAGAATCGCAGAAACGCGAATTCTACAGAAATTCAACCATTTTAATGCAGAAATAAGTCTCGAATACATGAAGAAAGAGTTCAAAACTCCCTATCTAATATCATACTTGACTAATCAAACAAATTTACTCATATATCAACAATATCAAACTGATTTGACACCAATTTCATGTCAAAACACACAATCTCATTACCTAAAATCCCAAATTATCATACCTCCGAATTTTCTCTAAAATTCATCATCAATCCAATCTTAAATTTAAACCCCTCACCTGATCTTTGCACATTTGTAGGAGAGAAAGATGATGGAGATGAATTCCCCGTGTCCGAAAATGTCAGAACCACGCCAAAATTCGCCCCTTGCTCTTGGATCGTGCTCCTTCTCCCTCTTCTCTCCAAAAGAATCCTCTAGTTTCTGCAAGGGTTGCTAATGATTGCTCACTCACCTTCCCTAACTATTTATTCTGTCCCGCTTTTACTGAACAACCCTTGGCCATAAGTTAACTCATAACTTACACTGAGGGTGAAAAGGGGAAAACGTCCCTATCTTTATCATGACATCTTATTTAATTTTATATGAATTGCTTAAGCACATATATATATATATATATATATATATATATATATATATATATATATATATATATATATATATATATATATATATTAACAAATATAACTTATGCCATTTTTTTTTGGCGGGTTTTACAATGATGATGACATAATTATGAACATTATGATGATGGATAATTAATGAACATAGTTTTAGGATAATTAGAATTGCATAATGAATGAGTCAAGTGTGAGAGGCGAGATTAATGAACCTTTGGTTTAGTCTGCGAATTGCATAAGTTATGACTAGAGGGATAAAACCTTAAGATTTAGAAGGTTGTCTTGAAATCCTTGGGATTCAAGTACCAGTCTAATTAACGAATTGGGATTCGCGAGGTGAATCAAGTGCCTGTCTTGTGTGCTCTTTAGTTCGTGTAGTGAATCAGGATTCGCGAGGTGAATTTAATGCACAAGATTGAGCTCTGTGGTTCATGAGGCAAATCAGAATTCGCCTAGCAAGTGAGATGCTCAGATTTAGTGCTCACTAGTATAACACCCCGTTTTTTTTTAAAAAGCTTTCTAATATTAATTAAACAGTATTTATGTGTTTGTATTTTATTAGAGGGCCTAGAGAGTGAAATAAAATAAACTGAGGGCGTAGTCAAGCTCTACGCTATCGTAGGAAGCTACGGTTAAATTTTGGGTCGAAAACTCGGACAGAGCCCGATTTGCTTTTTCACTGACAGTGGTGTTTTACTATTATAAAGACCTAATTTTAACACGTGAATGAGACAGTTAGTGTTATAATCACGTTTCCTACCTTTCTGCTAAAATTGGTTTCACGCCTTCAAAATCGGAATAATAATAAACTATTCGGACGAATTCTTAATCGGGTGACAAACGGAGCCGAATAGCGATTTAACAGGACCCGCTAACGGATAAACTTGATATCACATCGAGTCACATCACCTAGGAATGCGTGCCAGTGTCATGATGGTTTTCAGAAAATATATGGACCCGAAATGACCAACATGCCCTTGAACTTCCATGAAATTACCATTAAACCATGGTGAAATGACCAAATTACCCTTAATGACAAAAATTAACCTCCTTATGTCTCCTTTCTCTCAAACCCACGCCCCCCCCTTCATCTTTTCTCCCTTCACTTTCTTTGTTCTTTTTTTCTTCTTCTTCTTCTTCTTCTTCTTCTTCTTCTTCATTCCTCCACCATTTTACTTCATATCTCTTCTAATCTTTCATGATTTTTGTGAAAACAAGTTGATTTTTTCTCAAGCTTTGTCATCAAGGAGGTAAAACTTCCATCCTTGATCTCTTAATCTCTCTATTTCTCTCTTCAAATTCATGATTCATGGTAGTTTAGGTTTTTAAGCTTAAACTTCAAAAATCCATGAAAAATTGTAGAAAAATCCTTTTAATACCAAACCAATTTCTATTAGCTAGATTCTTTACCCTCTTTCATAATCCAAGAGCTTGTAAGCAAAAGAGCTTTCTAGCTCATATGGGTAAAAAAGGGCCGAACCTAGCTTTTTGGGGGAAATGAGTTTTTGATTCAATTTTTGAATAATGAGACTTGGTTTGGTGCTATGTATGCTCAAGGATCATTGATCCAAGAGATAGGAATTTTTGGATATCCCTAGGTAATTTTTCTAGCCTGGCCAAAACCCTATGGTGAGAAAAGCTTGAGTTTTGCTTCAAGTTTTTGAGTAAAAATACTTACTCTAATGTTGTGCACGCTTAAGGATCATTGATCTAAGAGTTGTTAGAATTTCAAAAACTCTAGCCTATTTGAAAAATTAGAGGCCGAACCCTAGTGTGTAGGAGTTTGATAAATTTGTTTAATTTTGATTGATTTCTGATTGTGATTTGCTGTGAATGATCAGACTGTGTTCGATCGCCGTAAAGCATGCTAAAGTACCGGCTGCGGAGCTGTGTTCGGGAGCTTGGACGGGAACATTGTTCAGGTGGGGAGAAAGAACTAATATCGTCGGGAAGGCAAGCCTAATATAGATTATATATATGTGTGTAGGGGAACCTTAAACCCTACTAGAGGTTGAGCCCTGGATAAAGTGTCTGGACCCTAGAATCTAACACAAGACGTCCACAATTTTTTTTGATATTCAAACCAATAGTCTTAACACAACGGCCATACATGACCTTACAAATCACAAAACATTACATAGTAGTTTTCAAAATCTTAAAGAGAATAAAAAAAAAGAATTCTGGAAACTTCATTAAAACAGTTTATGAAGTCCAGAGGTACATAATAAAGGTTCCCAAAATATATATTGAGTCCAAGGTTAATTTCCTTCGAATCTTCAATATCCTCCAAGGGACCTAAACCTGCTTATCTGAAATAATAGGGAGCCTAGTGAGAAAAATAATTCTCAGCGAGCTTTTGCTTCAAGCAAGAATATATGAATAATCAATACCTTTTAAGCAATAGAAAATGAATTTGAGAATGGGCATTTTAAAACTTAAAACATTCACTAGGTAACTTCAAGTGTGAGGGACTTTAAGTACTCTAGTTTAAAAAGATTTTGATATGGCAGTCAGAGCTCTATGACAACAATCAGGCGTCCCTTAATTGCTAGTATCATATCCTAGCCTTCAAGAAGATGAAGGACTTACAAAAAAACATGTCTCACCCTCAATTACTATTGTGGCCATAATGGATAAATTTAGTTTAGAAACTTTATGTTTCACCAAATATAGACCACTTCAAATTCTTAATGCCATGCTATAATTCAATTCTCAAAATTCATATCCATTCACAAAGGGAACAGAAAGTGTCCATGGCAGTAAGCACCGAAACATCATTTATAATTAGCGAAACTATCACAATTTGAAAAGAAAGGTCTATGGTTACCATTCTCACCATTTAATTCACAGCTCAAAACATCCATTCAATAACAATTAGGAGCTATTTAAGACTCAACCAAAACTGAACATGTCAATAAAATACTGATAACAAGTTTAAAAATATCCCTAAACCAAATTCACATAACTTGGGATTATCCTTTTCAAAATCTATCAGCAGGAGTTTTCAGCAACTTACAACAGAGTTTTCAACATCCAAACTGAGTCAAATTTCGAAATTTCAAAGCCTATACTGTCACAAATTTTGTCTATTTTCTAATGGCGTAGGAATTAACTCAATCTAATATCATTACAATTTATTACAAATTTAACATCACAACAGTATCAGTACAGATATTACTACATTAACATCAACTTGCATGTCATTTTTCTCCCTCAATACTTAACGAAATTTATCCATTCCGGAGTCTATTTCGAAGGGAATTAAGTCTAGTTTTCAATGGTAAAATAATTAACTCAATCCAACATCATTAAAATTTATTACAAATTAAACATCACAACGGTATCAGTACAGAGTTTACTACATTAACAACAACTTGCATGTCGTTTTTCTCCCTCAATATCCATTCCAGAGTCTATTTCGAAGGGAATTACGTATAGTTTTCAATGGTACAAGAATCACTTCGAAATAAGCTTGTTGGAGGAAGTTATGGATGAAATACCGACAAGGGTGCATACGGGTTTAAGAGATTTTTACAGCACCAGTATGAATTTTTCATCAAAATCAACCTCTATACAACATGCAACCAAAAATCAGTTTTTCAACATCAATTATCAGTTCAATCATGCATTTTACAGAATTAATTGAAACATTTAACAAGAAATTGGGATTTATGGTTACCCAATGTTACAAACAACAAAACTCACATGACTAGGTAATAAAATCAAGGTTGTTAATGTTGGTCTCTCTTGAGTTCCTTCCTAAGCTGACCTTTACTCCCTTTTCGGTCACCAACTGCAATGTTTACTAGCTCTCAATGAAGGAAGATGACAACCCTTCTAGCCCTTTTGAAAATTTCATACTTGTAGGTTGTTAGAGGAAGGATTTTCCTAGCAACACTAGCTCTATTTAGCTGAACTCTTTGAGGGGTTTAGAGGTCTTGCATTTCTGCCCTGTTTGCTTGGTTTGGGTGTTTATGAGTGGATAAGTGTATGGAGTAGGATGTTAGAGAAAGATTGATGTAGGTTTTAAGATGGTGTTAGAAGAAATGGAGAAAGGAAAGTTGTGGTGGTGGGGTGAAGGTTGGCTGAATTTTAGAGAGGATGAGAGGAAGGGGAAAGGTTTTTCCTTGACTCTAAAATGAAAAGAAGAAAAGAGATGTTCAGCCCTCTCTCCCTATGGCTGACCAAAAACCTCATCTTGAGGGGGAAGAGATGATTGGTTCACCAATTGGGCAAGATTTCCTCAAAAGGTATTAGTCCTTTCATGGATTTTCTAAGGATAGAGATGGATAAGGAGGATTAAAATAAGTGGGTGTGTGTGTGTGTGTGACTAAAAGGATAAAATTCTAGATTAATAATAATTAACTCAACTTAATTGTACATAAAAAAATTTCTATTCCCTCTTTAATCAACAAATAATCACTTCATAATTCAATCAATCATTTAAGTGCACAGTTATGAAATATAAAAGGATCCAATCATACCCATGGTAAAAAAAAAAATATAAATATAAATAAATAAATAAATAAATCTGAAATGAAAAGACTAGAATACCCTTGGGGAAGGATATTATAGGTCCCGACCATGGAGCTGTGGCTCGTAGACGTAGGGCGTCGTGACACTGATGTTGATGTGGATGCAGTGCATCGTGGTCGTGGCCGAGTGCTTAGGTGTGAGGTCCTGGAATTAACCTGCGATGGATGTTTGTTGCATATCATAGCATTTCATACCACATCATATTTGTCCCAATGGGGGATGTCCTATTGGGGACGTGATGTTTTTAATCCCGAGGTAGGATGTCCAATGGGAGACGTGATTTATTTTTAATCCTTACGAGGATATCTAATTGGGGACGTGATGTTATCCCGACAGGGATGTCCAACTGGGGACGTGATGTATCGGCCGACATGCATATAGGGAAGTCAGCATATGCATAGGGACTAATATCCCTCTTATAGGTTTATCTGAGAGAATGACTTAAGAGATGGGTGTCGTCATGTTGTATCTTTTCTATGTGTTGTGTGCTGCATATATATATATCTGCTATACTGATGCCCCTCTCCCATATTTGATGATGCATGTTTCTTATCTCCCAATATTTTCTCTATGTGTTATTTTCTTTTATGGGAAGACCCAATGGAGGAACCACTTGTTGAGGAACTGGATGGCACTCCCTATGAGCCCGATGCCGATGGGCGAGCCCAGGATCCTAGCCTCGAGGGGTTGTGAAGTGATCGTGATTAGCCGGAGAGTGTCTATTCGCCTATTTACATATTTTTTATTACCGTCTGTATTAACGCACTTTGTATGTATACAATATTACTGTAGCCCTACTGACGGGACAACCGATGTATGTGATATATAGCTGTGTACTCTGAGAAGACGTGTGCCTTAATTTCGTTTCGCTTCCGCGTTTAAATTCCCGCTTCGCTTCATATTAATAAGGCGCACTACGATTATAAAACAATTAAGGTTAGTTAAATATCATAGGTTCTTTAATGGGACGGCGGGTTGTCTCATTTGGTGGTATGAGAGCAGTTCAATGCTAATATCGGACTATGAGGTTTAGAAATAATACTAGCATTGACAGTTGTATTCACATTGGGAACTAGCTATGTTAGAAAAAGGGTAGTGTGTCTGATGCGCAAGTTATCGAGTGTGATAACTGTTTTATTCATAAGGCATGTGATATGGATATCTGCTGATTGATATTGTATGTCTAATGGATTCAAACTAACGCTTCCTTTACCAGGAAAGAATGTCCAGAGGATGTGGTAGAGGAAGGGGAGCACTAGTTGGAACTAGGGAACCCGACCGTGATGGGGATACCTCGGGAACCGGAGGTGGCGGAGATCAGAACAAAGCAATAAGGGCCATGAGGGATGTGACCGCTACAATGCTGCAACAAACGTAGCAGAAAGCCCAGTTTATGCAGCGACAGGAAGAAAGGGATGCTAGACAACAACAAAATCCGATAAGAGGAGGTGAAGTGGTAAACACTGGACTGAATGCTTTCATAAAGGGAATCCTCCCTAGTTCCATGGGGAGTACAATCCGGAAGCTGCTGAGCTATGGCTGCAAGAAATCGAGAAGGTTTTTGTTGCTATCCATTACAGAGAGGATAAGAAAGTTACTTACGCTGCTTTCATGCTAGTCGGAGCTGCAGAAGCATGGTGGAAGAACAAGCAGAGACTGCTAGAGACTGAGGGGAGATTGCTAACCTGGGAAGTGTTCCGTGAGAGTTTCTTGGAAAAATATTTCCCAAGGAGTGTCTGTCAAGAAAAAGAAAGAATTCCTGAACTTGAAGCAGGACCAAAGGTCGGTGGGAGAATACGCCATGAGGTTTGAGGCGCTGCTGAAATTCTCCCAGTTCTACCAAGTATACCCGGATGAAGACTGGGTGTATAGGATGTTCGAAGACGGACTGAGGCCCGAGATGAAAAGGGCTATGCTGCCATTAACTGTCCGATCATTCCCAGAGCTGATAGAGAAGTCTACTGTACTGGAAGGGCACGATTAAGAGGGAGCTTCACAAACTCAAGTGAGAAGTGGTGGACCAGTCAGGAGTTTTGGTCAGAAAGGTCGCGGAGGAAAGTTTCAACCGAGGGTGAAGCCTTATAGTTGCCCGAATCAACAACCAGCAAGTTATGGAAAGGGGAACACCAGTCAGGGACAACCAGGGTTTTCCAAGTGTTTTCGATGCGAAGGACCGCCCCTAGTGAAGGATTGCCTTCAAGCACCGAATGTCACATGTTTCCGTTGTGGCACGTGAGGCCACTATGCCAATGAGTGTCGATCAGGGGATACTAGTAGGGGTCAAATTCAACAAGTCGGAAGAAATCAGAGTA
Organism: Ammopiptanthus mongolicus; assembly: GCA_039655645.1. Taxonomy (NCBI): domain Eukaryota; kingdom Viridiplantae; phylum Streptophyta; class Magnoliopsida; order Fabales; family Fabaceae; genus Ammopiptanthus; species Ammopiptanthus mongolicus. The sequence goes on from CM077351.1 coordinate 22,705,550, forward strand.
CTAGAACTGGACAACAAGCGGTGGGTCAGCAGAACACGCCGCAGACGACGGGAAGAGTGTTCGCCGTGAAAGGATCTAAAGCCTCTCAATGTCCCGATCTGATACAAGGCAAGTGCCTAGTTTCTGGGAAACTCTTATCTGTTCTATTTGATTCAGAGGCTACCCATTCCTTTATTTCTTTATCGTGTATGGATCATTTGAAATTGTCTGTTTTATCCGTACCATATGATTTGACTGTTTCTACACCTACAGGTGATTCCCTGATAACTCTGTTTGTCTGTTTACAATGCCCGGTTGTTTTAGAGAATTGATATTTTCTTGTAGACCTAATCTGTCTACCTATGTAGCAGATTGATATTATCTTAGGCATGGACTAACTTTCGGCCAACCATGTAGTACTAGACTGTTCAAATAAAACCCTCTGCCTTTTCGAGCAATCTGGATCGTTGCGTGCCAGTGATGGTGTGTTGGGAGGTGTACAATCAGGAGAGTGCATGGTGCTGTGTTCTTTGGAAGCCGAGGAGACTCCGAGTCTAGATGCTTTACCGGTAGTGCATGAGTTTCCAGATGTTTTCCCGCATGATGTACCAGGATTACCACCCAAGAGGGAGTTAGAGTTCGCAATCGATCTTACACCCGGAGCCGAACTGATTTCGATAGCACCCTATCAAATGTCCCTAACAGAGTTGGCAAAGCTGAAGAAGCAAATGTGAATCACGACAGTGGAGGCCACGATGGGTGTTATCCCGGCCTTGAGGGTAGAGTCGGGTGTGGAAGTTCCATTATGGCATAGGCTAGCTACCTATGTCGGAATGACCGCTCAATCAAGCCTGAGTACCCTAACTAGCCACAGTATGTTATCAGGATTGGTGAGAGTATTCGGAGGATGTCATCTGAGAGAATAATGATCACTTGAGTCTTTTGGTTTTAAAAATTAGGAAACGATAGCGTTTCATACAAGCGCTATTAAAAGTGACACATTTAATAGCGTTTACATAAGGAAACACTATTATATAATTAGACAATACTAACACCAAAGGTGATACAATTAACAACACATTTTTAGATAAACGCTATTATATCATTAAACAATAATACAAAAAAAGAGATTTTATTTTGTATTTGTAAAGCATTAAACAACCTTATACAATATAATCTTTTTTAGTAAAGTGTCACCCCAATTGGTTTTTTATTTCTTAAACTAATTAATATTGCAGAAACCCCAATTTTCTTTTCGTTGAAACAGATACAACATAGTGAATACAACGTTACAAAGTTAGATTCAAAGTGAACACGCAGTTACAAAATTCACTAGTGCACAATATGCATTCCACGTCAGGGATTTACAATGGTTGTTTTATATCTGTAGTAGAAAATATAGTGATGGCAATTTTGTAATAAATTGCATTCACTTTAAGACTTTCTACTATGGTTCCCTGTATAACCATAGTAGAAAGTCTTGTTTTCTGCGCGCGCTCACTTTCCACTATGGTTGCACTTAGAACCGTAGTAGAAAGTTTACTTTCAACTACGGTTCAAAATGCAACTGTAGTGGAAAGTACTTTCTAATACGGTTTCATTTAGAACCGTGGTAGAAAGTCTAAATTTGAAATAACCTAAACAATTCTCTCTCTGATGCGCATTACAAAGTTACTCTCTGCTCTCTTGCACCTTTCATCTTAAACCCTTTCCTTCCGTTTGGCACCACCACCACCACCACCCTCGTATTCAACTTTTCACCGCGAGCCTTTCTACTGCTTCTAGGTTTCATATAACCTGAGATTAAACTCTTCACCCGCGCCTCACACTTCGAACAAACCACTTCCTTCCCTCTTCTGGCCACCGCGAACTCCTCCGAAGACCGCTCTATACTGGTTAGCTCCATTATTGTTTGGGATTTTTTTTGGGTTTTGTTTTGATTTCTAGGTTTGGGTTTGAGTTTGATTTTTCCCTTTGTGTTTTTCAGATACTGGTAAGCTCCATACTGCATTCCCTCAAGTAATCACTACCACACCACCACGCCCTCAGGTAATCCCCATCATGCACACTGTGTTTTTTATTTTGGTCCTTGTGTTTTCAGATATGGTTGTTTTGTTTGTTGAAGTTAAACTCTATTTTGGTCCTTTCTGAATCAGTGTAGTAGCAATATTGATACAAATTTAACTTTCAGTTCATGAACCAAACAGTGACTGCTTATATATGTTGCTTCTTAACCTCTTACCTTCAATCTTTGAATGATGATGCTTTATCTAAGTTATTTTGTTAAAACCTTTCTTTGAAACCCTTTATCCAAAACATTTTGTTAAATGATGATGCTTCAAACAGTTGTTGATGTGGTAAGCTGGTAGCCTTAGATGAAAAAATATTTTTGTGTGCATTGGGTTTGTCTTAGTTTATTGCTTTGATATCTTAGTTCATCCAACTAACGTTAAAGCTTGAGGTTCATATGATAGTGAGGATTTTGACTGTATCAGTGGGAAAATTCTACATTTTTATGTAACATTGGAATTAATCCATTGTGTTCTATTTATTTTTTCAGTTGGACTGGATTGTTCCTCTTGCTAGCTACCCCTTGCTGCTTGCTGCTTCTCATTTTTTTTTTCATTTTTCAGCAAGGTACAAACCTTTATGCTTTTGTTTGTGTTTTTTCGTTAAAAACTCATAATGTTTTCTTTTTTTAGTGGTAATAAATTAGCAAAGCCTTAGTTTCCCATTTGAGATTCAATATTAATGAGCATGTGTACTTTTTTAAGGTACCACTCATTGTATTGAATCTTGAATTGTCCAAGTTGGACAATTTGGGAAAAAACTTTTTCTTCATTTAGTTAATAGTTATTCCTTAATTCTTATATTTTATACTTGATGAAAGTTCGGTCTGATGCATTTTCTTTAGTTCTCCGGGTGCATACTCACTGCTTTCAAGTCGTGTAAGTCGGAGACCGATAGGAAATGCTGCCGAAATTTCGTTAAGTATGGGCATGAGAGTTAAGGAGTAACTTTTAGCTGAGTGTTGGAAAAGTTTCTTCTCGAATGGGATATGGCCATACCCTGTGATAATAAGGAGTTGAAGATCTTGGACTAAGTGAAGTTGTTGTTGTAGTTATGGATCGCAGTTGGATGACTAGTAGAAGCGCTGGCCAGCTCCATGGATCACTCAGACGAGCATCCCATGGCCCTCAATAGTCTCTCCACCTCCTCCAGGAAAAAGGATGGATCCTCACCCAATCCAATTCCTGAAAAGGTGGGAGGCTTCATCTTGCGGAACTCCGTCATTAAAGCAAAAAGACTGGCCTCCTGATTTGGCCTAGGTGTGGCCTTCCTCCTGCTTGTAGCTTTAGTGCTCGCGGAAAACTCCAGCGGAGTTCCTGTCACCGGAGGTGATGGTAGAGGAACCCCGCCTCGTGAAGGTGTAGAAGTACCTCCTCGACCACCTCTTGCTAAAGTCCCCTGAATCATGGCAATGCCCTGTGCTATCTGCTGCAGAGTTGCCTGAAGAGCTTCAAGGATCGCCACTTCCCGCTGTGGTGAATTTTGAACTCCACTTTGAGCAAGCTGTGAATTGTCTCTGCGAGAATGAGTTGTTCCAGTTCCCCTAGGTCTTGCCATCCTTCATAAGGAAAGCAAACATCATATTTAAATTCAACATAACAAAATATACTATCACCGTATTCAAGCCCCGCAAAAGAAAATACATTATTTATCTCAGGTAGGTGCTTTCTGTAGTCATATGAGAACCTCCCTTCATCGCTGGCTTATTAAAAAAAACCAGATTAACTACTAATGACCTCCGACGCAACTCCCACTCGGGTTCAGGAATTACCATAGAACTCATTAGTCTCTAATCTTGCTCAGGATCTATAAACATTAGCAGTAATATCACTTTTTCAGGATCCAACTTATGCATACCTGACCGGCCAGAATGAGACTCCATTGTCCATTCCCAAGGCCTTTCAAGCACACATAAATTACGTCATAACATAGAGTAATAAAAAAACCTCAAACAAATATCAGAGTAAAAGTCTATTCTGAATATAAATCAAAGTGATCTCGAGTCAACACCAAAGATTAAAAACCAACCAAAGAGGTTTACAAATCCAAAAGATAACGAAAAAAAACTATAAATTGGGAGATGTCTCATATGACTAAACCAAACTAAACTATAACAACAGCAGCAGCTGCCCGCACTACTCGTGTGCATGGACTCCTTGAGATGGCTCTCCTCTTGGAGTACCTAAAGCTGAACTAAAAAGGGCGGGGTGAGTCCTAAACTCAGTAAGGGCAAACAGAATACAAATAATGCAACAATTACCTTTATACATATTAATAATCATACCAAGTAATTCTTATCAATAAGAAAATTAAATCGTAGGGATATCAAATCGCCATAATCTCATATCACCATTGAGCAAGATGCTTGTGTATCCCTCTGGAATTTCTCACTAGAATCTCTCGCTCTGGCGGTGGCATTTATACCTTGCTAACCCCGCTGATTGAAATTGACCTCGATCACTATCCAAACATCCCTCCAAACTCCGAGGTTTCTCACTGGAGGCCCTAACTCCGACGGTGACATTTATATCCCGGTAACCCTGCTGACCGGTCGGATACACCAAGTCTTGCACAATGTCCAAATCCCATACCAAGTACCTCAAGTACAATAAATCAATTAGTTTCAAAGCAGTTCATCAACTCTCATTCCATATTCATAAGCTCTGGGTCTATCAGAATAAATATACTACACGATATTCCAGTACCATAGTGGATTGCACACTACCACACAACGTATTTATAATCATCAATACGATCAATACGATCTTTAAACATAATATACACATGTAATAACTCACCATAATACAATATATCTTATTGCACTAGCATACCTCATATAATTGAAGATCAATCAGTAATACACTTCAGCAAAACATTCAAGATAATAACAATATATAAAAATACAAAAAAGAATTCATCCTAGACTAGAAAGAAAGAGGGAGACGCAGCTTGGAAGTCCTCTAGCTCTGAAATGCCAGGATTTATGTGATTTTTTGCGTTCCAAGCCTTTTCTTGATCAATGGCTATCTTCTCGGATTGTCCATATGATCGTCTTTTGACCGAATTATTGATCCCTTCATCCTCTTCTTCTCCTCCTCCTCTCTTTTCTGCTGCGAAAAATCAGTTGCCACAAACAAAATCGTTTGCTTAAGCTTTGTCAAATTCATGTGTTGTCCCGATAAGCCAACTACCAAAGCCATGTGTGAAGGGTGATGAGATCTCCATAAAGATACTTGAGAATGAGTATTTGGCAGGGTTAGAGAGATGCAAAACTCATCTGCATGGTCGCCTGATGCTTGTTAAAGGAAATACACCATTAAAAATGGATGACTTACGTCGTAAGTTAATGGCACTATGGAATAAAATTTGTCCATGGGAATTGATTTCCCTGGGAAAGGGATTCTATGAATTTTCTTTTTCATCTTTAGAAGATATGCGTAGTGTTTTAGCAGTTGGTTTATGGCATTTACAACCTGGTAGCCTTCGGTTGTTTTCTTGGATGAAAGATTTCAATCCTTATTCAATAAAGCAAACTAATGCTCAGATTTGGGTGAGGATTTTTGGTTTGGTATAAGAATATTGGCGGCCAAAAATTCTTTATGCTATTGCTGGTGGTCTCAGGGTTCCTATATGCCTAGATGAAGCAACAAGCAAAAAGACATATGGGCACTTTGCTAGAGTGTTGATCGATCTTGATTTGAATTCAAAGTTGCGAAATCAAATTCTAGTGGAAAGGGAAGATTATGCTTTTTTCGCATGAGTAGAATATGAAAAGCTTTCGGAGTTTTGTACTTCATGTCAGTCTATTGGTCATTCTTCTGTGAACTGTTTAAAGAAGAGTGATAGACCTGAAAAGAAAAGTATGCAAGAAGGCATGAATCGATCAAGAAAGGTTTATGTGCCTAAGACTAATGCTGAGCATTTGAAGAATCAAGATCGTGATAATCAGATAAACCAGCAAGAAATTGCTAAAGGTAAGGAAGTTGTTGTCCAAAATAGTTCTCCTAAGACTGATGTCGTAGGTTATTTATATTCTGAACAGGATTTGGTCCAAAATCCATTGGATAATAATCCATCTGCTCTTAGACTTGATCCTGTTGAGGGTCCAGATAGGGTAATTGATGGTCAATTGTCAACTGAGGTTGGGAGAATATCAGATTTAATTAAATTATTTGATAAATCAAGGGATGATGTATCTCATAACATTGATGATAATTCTGAATCGGTTGAAACTATATATGATGAGACTGTGGTAGATCTGCATCATGGGGTTATTAATGATCTTGTGCCAAATTCACAACTGGATAGTGGTTTTCATGATGACAGAATTGGGATTAATGAGAACCATGATATATTAACAACTACTGATACTATTATTGGTAAGAGTGTTCAAACTCCTTCTCAAGTTCAAAAGAATATAAGAATTATCTCTAAGTTTTGGTGTGATGATAGAACTGATGATGCTGATGATCTAGTGTCAGATGAAAGTGATCCTATAAGCAATCCTGAGGATAAGTTTGAATTAGAAATGTCTAAGTCCCAAAAAAAGAACTTGAAATAGAAAAATAAACAAGTTGGGAAACAAAATGTGCATAATACCCGAACCAGGGCAGGTCTTAGGAACATTGCCTAATGAAGATCCTTTATTGGAATGCAAGAGGAGTGGCCAATCCTCCAACTAGATTGGTATTGAAGAATCTTTGTAATACTTATAAGCCAGACTTAGTGTTCATTGTTGAGCCTTGGATGTCCATTCAGAACGTTCCGTCCCAGTTTTGGAGATCTATCAGTTTAAAGCCTTTTGCAACAAATAATAGACAGCAACATCTTCCTAATCTTTGGTGTCTGTGTAAGGAGGATTTTAGTCCATCTATAATTCAGTCTTCTAAGCAACATGTATCTTTCTCCTTAACTTTGGACAATCAGCTGATTTTCATTCAACAGTCTATGCATGTACCAATCATATTCAAAGAAGATCTTTGTGGGATGAATTGCTTGCATTAAAATCAAATTACGTTGGGCCATGGTGTTGTATAGGGGACTTCAATGCAGTTTTAGGTGCAGATGAGAAAAGAGAAGGCAACTTGCCATTACAAATTTCTTGTGATGAATTTCTGGATTGGTCTAACAATGGCAATTTGACACATATATTGACCAGAAGTGCAGCATACACTTGGTGTAATCATAGAAGAGGGGCTTCATTAACTGAGAAAAGACTTGATAGGGCAGTTTGTAATGATCATTGGCTGGATTATTGGGAAAACACAGCCTGTTGTACCTTAACTCGCAGCAAATCTGATCATTTTCCTATTCTGCTTACTATGAACAAAGGTACTAATTCTTTCCCTTCACATTTTAAGTTCATGAATATGTGGAATAAGCATCAAGAGTGCAGAAGATTGATATCAGAAGTGTGGAGCAGACCAATAGCAGGGTGTCCAATGTTTGTTCTTGCACAAAAACTGAAAAACGTGAAGAAGGAGCTTAAGGTTTGGAACAAGGAAATATTTGGAGATGTACATTTGATGCTAAAGCAAGCTCAAAATGAATTAGATGCAGTACAGAACAATATTAGTATTGATGGCTGCACAGATGAATTGGCTGAAAAAGAGTAGATAGCTCAGGTACAATTGTAGAAAGCTCTTCACTTTGAAGAAGAGTTTTGGATAGAGCAGTCTAGAGTTAATTGGCACAAGCATGGTGACAGAAATATAGCATTTTTCCACAAGATTACCGAAATCAGAAATGCCTCTAAGCAGATGTCTATTCTGAAAGTTGGCAATCAAATCTTTGATAAACAAGAAGAGATAAAGCAGCATGTTCTACAGTATTACTCTTCTCTGTTTGCTTCAGAAAACAACTGTCAACGAAATGAATTGATTCAGCTTTGTATCCCATCCTTAGTGACTAAGGAGGACAATATCATCCTAATTGATTTGCCTTCAAGAGAGGAAGTGAGAAATGCAGTTTTCTCAATGAACAGAAATGGAGCTTCTGATCCTGATGGTTTTGGAGGTAATTTTTATCATCACTACTCGAGTATTATAGAGAATGATGTGTTCTACTCAGTTTTACAATTCTTTAAGCAGAGTTGCTTACTTCCTAATTTAAATTCCAATTTAGCAGTTTTAATCCCCAAGTTTCATGGTGCTAATACAATTGAAAATTATAGGCCAATTGCTTTGGCTAATTTTCAGTTTAAAATCATTACAAAGGTAATGGCTGATAGGTTGGCTAGTATTGCTCCAAAGATTTTGTCTGAAAATCAAATAGGTTTTTTAGGGAGAGGCATATTCAAGACTGCACATGTATTACTTCAGAAGCTATTAATTTGTTGGATAAGAAGGTATTTGGTGGAAATCTGGCGGTAAAAATGGATATAAAACAGGCATTTGACTCCATGGATTGGAATTTCCTTTTACAAGTAATGTGCACTTTTGGTTTTGATCCCAAATTCTGTTTCTGGGTGGAAGTAATCCTGAAATCTGCAAAACTTTCTATTTCAGTGAATTGACATTCTGTAAGGTATTTTCAATGTAAGAGGGGGTAAGACAAGGAGACCCACTGTCTCCTCTTTTGTTTTGCATAGTTGAGGATGTTCTTAGTAGAGCTTTGTCTAAATTGGTGCAAATTGAAATGCTCCTTCCAATGGCAAGTCCTAGTGGTTGTCAAACACCAAGTCATGTCTTATATGCAGATGATATCATGATCTTCTGTAGAGGAACAAGGAGAAATATGTTGATAATTAAGCAGCTGTTTGATGAATATGGTGCAACATCAAGTCAATTAATTAGTCCAGGTAAATGTAAGTTCAATCATGGGGGAATTCCACCTAGGAGATTGTACAATATTGCATCTATTCTGGGTTTTTTTGCTGCTAGGCTTCCTTTTGTTTATCTTGGTGTACCTATCAGTAAGGGAAAGTCTAGAAAATCTCATCTTCAACCAATTGCTGATAAGGTCAAAGCCAAAATGGCTAATTGGAAAGGAGCTTTGCTATCTGTTGAGATGTGCTACAAAGAGTCTTGGGCCTACACTAATTCACTTGGGCCCATTTTTTATCTTTGGCCTTCGGAAGCAAGTCCAGCTTCTCTTCTTCTTTCTTGGTTTCTAGACCTGCTCTTAATTTAAGTGGTTTCTGTTTTTCCATATAACGGTTTTCAGTTTAATAGAGGGGGGTTGAGTCAGTTGTTATGTATAGATATACTCTTGTTGAGTGATATGCAAGGAGATATAATTTGTAACTGATTCTAACAGAAACTTCGGAGAGCTCAAGAAGATAGAGAGATAGAGGCATATACAGGGTGAAGGTAGATTCAAAGGAACTAGGTGAATTGATGTTCAAGTTCCTTGGAGGACTCACAAGTGTATCAGCATTATCATAGTGGATCTTTTGGCTCGGATTCTGTCCCGCAGATGTCGAAGGAAACTCTGAACTGGGTTACCAATTTCTGGTGTATTTCTTTCCTTTATCATTCCATATAATTTCCGTATAATCTTAATTTTACATTGTTCCATTATCGCACAATCCTTTAATCTTGTAAAAGAACTTGTTACTGGTTAAGTTCATTGTTGATTTCAAGGACTTCATTCACATTCTCAGCGCATTAAAAATAACAATTGGTATCAGTAGCATCGGATTCTTGAAGGCATGATGGAACAAGGTTTGATCTGGAAAAATTCAATGGCAAGAATGACTTTGGGCTATGAAGGCTCAAGATGAAAGCCTTGTTAGTGCAACAAGGACTCGATGATGCTCTAGCTGGAGAAGACAAACTGCCAGCAACTCTCTCAGACAAGGAGAAGAAGGAAATCATTGAGAAAGCTCACAGTGCCATCATTCTTAGTTTGGGAGACAAGCCATTGAGGGAGATTTCAAAGGAGAAAACCGCTGCTGCTATTTGGCAGAAACTCGAAAGTCTCTACATGACAAAATCCTTGGCTAATAGACTCTATTTGAAACAAAGGCTCTACACCTTCAAGATGCATCCTGGGAAATCCATGGAAGAACACATTGATGAGTTTAACAAGATCATTCTTGATCTTGAAAACATAGATGTGAAGATTGATGATGATGAAGATCAGGCACTCCTCTTGGTAAGTTCTTTGCCTAGCTTTTTTGATAATTTGAGTGATGCTCTTCTTTATGGAAAAGATACTTTAAGTTTAGAGGATGTGCAATCTGCTTTAATTTCTAAAGAGTTAAAGAAGAAATCTGAAATCAAGGAAGAGAACAGTTCTGAGGGATTGTTTGTTAAAGGAAAGTTTGATAAGAAAGGCTCCAAACAGAAGCAGAAATATAAGTCCAAGGATAAGGATAAAGGCAAGACAGATAAGAAATGTTTTGTGTGTAAAAGGGAAGGACATTTCAAGAAAGACTGTCCTGACAGAAAATTTAAAAGGAAGACTGAAAAAGATGATGATATGGGAAGTGCTTCAATCGCATCAGGTCGTTACTATGAGGCTGATGTTTTGATGGCAGCCTCTACCATCACATGTGACCATTGGGTTCTGGATTCTGGTTGCTCATTCCATATGACACCAAACAAGAACTGGTTAATTGGTTACAAAGAAATTGATGGAGGAAAGGTAGTTATGGGGAATAGTTCAGTTTGCAAGGTTGTTGGGATTGGTTCAATCAGGCTGAAATGCGACAATGGAATTGAAAGGATTCTCTCAGAAGTTAGACATGTCCCTGATTTGAAGAGAAGTTTGATCTCTTTCGGAATGTTGGAGGAATCAGGTTGCTGTTAAAAAGCTGAGAAAGGAGTGCTGAAGATAACTAAAGGAGCTCTAGTTGTGATGAAAGGATATAGAGATCATGGCATCTACATTTTGAGAGCTACTATAGTCACAGGGAATGTTAGCACGGTCACATCAGATACAAACAGGGCAAACATTTGGCACGAAAGGCTCGGGCATGTCAGCTTAAGAGGCATGCAGATTCTGGGAAAACAGGGCATTTTTGGCAGTGACAAAATTGATAATCTAAAATTTTGTGAACACTGTATTTTTGGGAAAATGCACAGAGTCAGATTCAGCACAGGTCAGCATTGTACAGAAGGTCCTCTTGACTATGTGCACAGTGACTTGTGGGGGCCAGCTAAGGTTCCTTCTCATGTGGGAACAAATATTTCATATCTTTCCTTGATGACTATAGTAGGAAGGTATGGATTTACTTGTTGAAAAGCAAGGATGAAGCTTACAAAACCTTCAAGGAATGGAAGGTTATGATAGAAAATAAAACAAGCAGGAAGATCAATATTTTGAGGACTGATAATGGACTAGAGTTTTGTGGTGGAAGCTTCAATGAATTTTGCAAGGAGCATGGTATCACAAGACACAAAACAATGAGACATACTCCTCAGCAAAATGGATTAGCCGAACGGATGAATAGAACTCTACTTGAAAGGATGAGATGTCTATTATCCTATGCAGGTATGCCTATAGCATTTTGGGGAGAGGCTGTTCATACAGCCTGCTACTTAATAAACTTAAGCCCTTCGACAGCCATCAAGTTGAAGACTCCTCAAGAGGTTTGGTCAGGAAAAATTCCCAGCTACAACCACTTAAAAATATTCGGGTGTGCTGCATACTATCATATAAATGAAGGGAAGCTTGTTCCTAGAGCCAAGAAAGGGTATTTTGTTGGCTATCCAAATGGTGTCAAAGGATTCAGAATTTGGTGTCCTGAAGACAGAAAGTGCATAGTCAGCAGAGATGTCAAGTTTCATGAAACAAACTTATATAAATCAGTCAGAACTCCACAGGATCAGGAAAATGATCAAAAGGACTTGGAGAGTTTTGAGTTTGAGGTGGAGCATGAAACCAAGAAGGTAGACCAGCCTGCAGAATCACCAACAGAACCTGCAGAAACTATTCAGGACTCAGAAACTGCCTGTGATGCAGAAAATGAAGAAGACTTGAGCGACTATCAGCTTGCAAGGGACAGAAACAAAAGGACTATCACTGCTCCTCAAAGATACTGTTATGCAGATATGATTAGCTATGCCTTATACACTGCTGAAGAAGTGGTCAATGATGAACCTAGAAGTTACATAGAAGCTGTCAAGAGCACTGATAGTCAGAATTGGGTTCGGGCCATGATAGATGAGTTGAGATCTTTGGACAAAAATAACACATGGAATCTAGTTCCTAGACCTAAAGGAGCTAGGATAGTGGGAAGCAAATGGATATTCAAGAGGAAAGAAGGAATTCTGGGTGTGGAACCTCCAAGGTTCAAAGCCAGATTGGTTGCAAAGGGCTTCACCCAAAGGGAAGGATTGGATTATGGTGAAATCTTCTCTCCAGTGGTCAAGCACTCCTCTATCCGTGTAATTCTATCCATGGTTGCTCACTATGACCTTGAATTGGAGCAAATGGATGTGAAAAAGGCCTTTCTACATGGAGACTTAAAAGAAACTATCTTAATGTAACAACCAAGTGGTTTTGAAGTCAAGGGCAAAGAAGATTGGGTTTGTCACCTAAGGAAATCCCTATATGGACTCAAGCAAGCCTCTAGGCAATGGTATTTGAGGTTTGACTCTTTCATGATAAAAAATCATTATGTTAGAAGCAAATTTGATTGTTGCATTTACTTCAAGCATTTGTCAAACCATGATTACATTTACTTGCTTTTGTATGTGGATGACATGTTCTTGTCTTGTAAAGACATGACACAGATTGATTTACTTAAGAGACAACTTAAGAAGGAGTTCGAAATGAAGGATCTTGGACCAGCTAAGAGAATTCTGGGAATGGATATAACTTGGGTCAGAGACAAAGGAAAACCGATTGTGTCTCAGCAGAGCTACCTAACAAAAGTGATAAACCGATTCAACATGAATGAAGTGAAGCCTACCAGCTTGCCACTGGCTCCTCACTTCAAATTATCAAGTTCCCAAGCACCTGTTAACAAGGAAGAAAAGGATTTTATGTAGAAAATTCCATATGCCAATGCTATTGGCAGCATCATGTACGCAATGGGGGGCTGCAGGCCTGACATTTCACATGTTGTGAGTGTAACCAGCAGGTTCATGGGGAATCCAGGCAAGCCACACTGGCAGGCACTCAAATGGGTGCTAAGATACCTAAAAGGGACTAAAGATCTTGGTCTAATCTACTACAGAAGCAAAACTTCAGAGTAACCAGTCAAGGGATTTGTTGATTCAGATTATGCTAGGGATCTAGACAAGAGAAGGTCTCAAACTGGTTATGCATTTGCCTTGTTTGATAACACTATAAGCTGGATGGCAAATCTGCAGCATATAGTGGCTCTATCCACCGCAGAAGCCGAGTATGTGGCACTTACAGAAGCTATCAAGAAAGGTTTGTGGGTTCAGGGACTGGTCACTGAACTGGGCATTAAACAAAGCTCGGTTTGTATCTTATGTGACAGTCAAAGTGCCATACACCTGAGTAAAAACCAAATGTACCATGAGAAGACCAAACACATAGATGTAAGGTTCCACTTCATTAGAGACATTGTGGAGAAAGGTGTGGTGGATGTTGTCAAAGTTCACACAGCTGACAATCTAGCTGATATGATTACTAAACCAGTTCCTATTAGCAAATTCAGGCACTGCCTGGACTTGCTAGGAATAAAGGCTGGTTAATAGTGATCATGGACATGAACCCGTGCTTTTGAAGATTTCACTATGGAAGAGACTCTTTGCATCAAGGTGGAGATTTGTTGAGATGTGCTACAAAGAGTCTTGGGCCTGCACTAATTTACTTGGGCCCATTTTTTATCTTTGGCCTTCGGAAGCAAGTCCAGCTTCTCTTCTTCTTTCTTGGTTTCTAGACCTGCTCTTAATTTAAGTGGTTTGTTTCTGTTTTTCCATATAACGGTTTTCAGTTTAATAGAGGGGGGTTGAGTCAGTTGTTATATATAGATATACTCTTGTTGAGTGATATGCAAGGAGATATAATTTGTAACTGATTCTAACAGAAACTTCGGAGAGCTCAAGAAGATAGAGAGATAGAGGCATATACAGGGTGAGGGTAGATTCAAAGGAACTAGGTGAATTGATGTTCAAGTTCCTTGGAGGACTCACAAGTGTATCAACATTATTATAGTGGATCTTTTGGCTCGGATTTTGTCCCCCAGATGTAGGAGGAAACTCTGGACTGGGTTACCAATTTATGGTGTATTTCTTTCCTTTATCATTCCATATAATTTCTGTATAATCTTAGTTTTACATTGTTCCATTATCGCACAATCCTTTAATCTTGTAAAAGAACTTGTTACTGGTTAAGTTCATTGTTGATTTCAGGGACTTCATTTACATTCTCAGCGCATTAAAAATAACACTATCTATTATGGGAAGAATTCAGTTAGTAAAATCAATCTTGCACAGTATGTTGGTTTACAGTTTTCACACCTATGCTTGGCCGGTTTCGTTACTGAAAATCATTGACATGTGGGTAAGGAACTTCATTTGGTCAAGTGACATCAATGTACGGAAGGTTGTTACTGTATCCTGGAAAAATGTTTGTTCTGATATTGATGCTGGTGGTCTTGGAATCAGGTCAGTTAGAAAGATTAATGAGGCAGCTTCAATGATGCTTTGCTAGAATCTCATTTGTTCTACACGACAATGGGCCAATTTCATCAAGGCAAGGTTTTTCAGGGGTAACTTTGCTACTTCACACTATATTAAGTCATCTATTTGGCCTGTAGTAAAAAGCAAGTTAAGCATTGTAATGGATAACATCTCTTGGAACATTGGTGATGGGAAATCAGTTAGTTTTTGGCTGGATTGTTGGCTGCCCGAGAGAATAGTGAACATTCTTCAAATCCCAGCTAGCTTACATCCTTTTCTTCATTCCAAAGTAAGTGATTTCATTAATAATTCATCTTGGTCCATTCCACATACTCTAGTGGAAAGAAGTCCTAATCTCCTGGCTAAGATTCAGCAGGTAATTATTCCAGTCTTTTCATGTCAGGACACAATGGTTTGGTTGCATAATGATTCAGTATGCTGACTTTTAAGGAGGCATATGTGTTTCTTAATCCTCAGTTGTCATCTTAAACTTGGTGCAAAACAATTTGGAAGCCCTGCATGCCACCTTCTAAATCTTTTTTATATTGGAGGCTTATTCATGATAGAGTCCCAACTGATGAAAATCTGATGGTTAGAGGCTGTATTACAGTGTCTATGTGCAGCAATTGTTGCAGTGATTTTGAAACCTCAGCCCACTTGTTCTTACAATGCCCTTTTGCTTGTGATTTGTGGAATTGGCTACAGGGTATATTAGGCTACAACATTGATGTCTTTTCCTTTAAAAGCTTACTCAAAATTTGCAAAGGAGTTGGAGTAAATAGGTTTCTGATATTATTACAGCAACAATAATAAACATCTTATGGAAAATATAGAATTCTAGAAACAAGATGAGATTTGGGAATCAAAAAATTCCAATGAGAACAGCTATTAATTATGTCATTGTACCTCTATCACTTGCAGGAAAACAATCTTTTGGTTGCATGGCTAGCTCTATATCTGAGCTTGGCATTCTTAAGAGCTTTCGAGTTTCAGGTCATGCAAAATCATCTTGCATTAAGGAAGTTCTATGGCGTCCTCCTTTTTGCAATTGGGTAAAATGTAACACTGATGGTGCTTCAAGAGGATATCCTGGATGGTCAGCCTGTGGAGGCATTTTCAGAGGATTTCGGGTTGCTGAACTAAGCTGTTTTGCAAAAAATTTAGGAGTTTCATCATCTCTTCGTGCATAATTTCATGGTGTCATGCTTGCAATTGAACTTGTAGATAGTAAAGGTTGGAGGAACTTATGGATAGAATGTGATTCTCTTATTGTTGTGGCTGCATTTAACAATAGCAAAGGGATTCCTTGGAAATTTAAAAATAGATGGCAAAATTGTATTGAAATTTCTAGGCAAATGAATTTTAGATTATCTCATGTTTGGAGGGAAGGTAACTCATGTGCGGATAGACTTGCTGAGCATGGTCTTACAATCCAAGATTATTTTTGGTGGGATACAATTCCTTCTTTTATTAAACAGGAATTTTATAGAGATAGGTTGAACCTTCCTTATTGTAGGTTCAAATGATTTTTATCATGGGTTTTGGTATATGTCCCCCCATGCTTTATTCTTGTATTCTTTTTTATTCCCTTTAATAAATTTTGGGTATGCTGCATATGATTGATGAGGTTTGGGGTGCAAGCCTAGCTAGGATACCTTTCCTTATAGTGATGCTTTTGCATACCTTCTTTTGCTTAAAAAAAAAAAAGAAGATCAATCTTGTACCTTAATTCCACTACATTTTCACTACTACCTCTTCAACTCAATTACCATCGATCATATCATCACTCAGTTTCTTTTCTCATTACAAATACCATAACACAATATATACTATAAGATAATATATATCTATATATGTCAAATACTCATTTTTTTTTTCAATCGGGAAACATCCCATCGTACTGTGCAAATATGCCAATATAGTATATAAGTGTTTCTCAATCATTACTATATGTTTGCATATTACCTCAACTTGTGATTTGAATACAGGGGGCTCGGCTCTATAAGATCACCACTAACAGGGCAATAAAAAACAATTTAATCTCACTCCATACTCACGAAATCGGTGGGTATAGCAGCTGCCTTGTTGATCTGTTTCTTAAATTGAATTCCACCATCCACAGTGAAACTTAACTTTCCCAATCTTTCTTTCTCAAAGCATATGGGCTAGAACACCACCGACAGCCCACAAATGTGAAAATTTACTGGAAAGGATCAGTACCTAACAAACTTACCAGACTTGCTTCCCGCAATACTTAATATCTATCACCATTGAAGAAAATACAAAAAACACACAAACACAATCTCTTCAAAGACAAAAGTTACCCAACGTCAATGTGTTTTATCTTCCATATGTTATTACTTTAACAATAACATAGATTTTCATATGCTTGACATTACCCAAATCAAAACCCACAAAAAAATAACATATAAACACATGAAATCCCTCACCTGATCTTGATGCCAAAGAAAGAGAAATAGTGACAAAAAAGTGGTTCTTTGCATCAAAAACACGTTCCCACGACCTCAGCTTGATGCGCTTTCTTTTCACTTTCTCCAGAGAATTCACAATTTCTGCATTAGGGTTCTAAACGGCTACTAAAACCTCACACTTTCTATTTAAACCCTCATGTTCCTCTTAACTTGACGCTATGGGCAAAAAGGATAAAGTCCTTTTTAATTAATTAAAACATATTTATTTTAGATTTTAATTTCTACGTCACAAAAGCAAACATAATTTATTATTTAACTCAACTAATAACCTTATTTTATTTATAATATTTATAATATGCCAAATAAATTTAATATTTACCCTATTTTTAATAATTATACCTCATGTCGTTTTATAATTAAATTAGTCATTTTTTTAGCGAGTATTACACCTAATCTTTCCAAAAAGTGAAGCTTCTGTTTTTATCTCTGCCAATCAAGCGAGAGCTTCTTGGAGAGAAGGAGCCCATGGGTACATGTTGGTGTTCTTTCTGGAAGTCATTAGCGAGTGGATGCTCGTCCGATTCCGATTGTCGACGAGTTCCCAGAAGTCTTTCCTGAAGATATACCTGCACTTCCAGTGGTCAAAGGCATCGAGTTCGCAATAGACCTAGTGCCGGGATCTGGACCAATATCTATGGCACCGCACCGGATGGCGCCAACAGAGCTAGAAGAGTCAAAGAAATAGTTGGAAGAGCTGATGTCCAAGCAGTTTGTTAGACCCAGTGTATCACCATGGGGCACCAGTTTTGCTTGTAAAGAAGAAGGATGGGACGTATCATTTGTGTGTGGACTACCGTCAGTTGAACAAGATTACTATCAAGAATAAGTACCCACTTCCGAGGATAAATGACCTGATGGATCAGCTAAGGGGAACAGTTGTGTTTTCTAAGATAGATCTACGATCGGGTTATCATCAAATCCGAGTCAAGACGGAGGATGTTCCAAAGACGGCATTCAAAACACTTTATGGACACTACGAGTATTTGGTGATGTCATTCAGAGTGATGAATGCACCTGCCATATTCATGGATTACATGAATAGAATCTTTCGCCTTTACTTAGATAAGTTTGTTATGGTGTTTATCGACGATATTCTTATCTACTCTAGGGATAAAGAAGAGCATGCGGAACATTTACGAGTGGTACTGAAAATACTCAAAGAGAAACAGCTGTATGCCAAGTTTTCGAAGTGTGAGTTTTGGCTAGAAGAGGTTCAGTTTTCAGGTCATGTTATCTAAAAGAGGGAATCGCCGTAGATCCGGCAAAAGTGGAAGCTGTGTTACAATTGGAACAAGACGACAACGAAGATCTGTAGTTTCGTCGGTTTAGCAGGCTTCTATCGAAGGTTTATTGAAGGATTTGATAAGATTGTGGCACTATTGACCAAATTAACACGGAAGGATCAAGCGTTTGCATGGACCGATGCTTGTGAGGCCAGTTTTCAGGAGTTAAAGAGGCGCTTGACCGGTTCACCAGTGTTAGTACTTCCAGACCCCCAATGAACCTTTTGAGATATTTTGTGATGCTTCATACCAAGGTTTGGGATGCATCATGATGCAGAACCGAAAAGTGGTAGCTTACGCTTCAAGGCAGTTGAAGAATCATGAGAAGAACTATCCGACGCACGACTTGGACTGAGCTGCAGTGGTTTTTGCTCTGAATATTTGGAGGCATTTATTGTACGGAGTAAATTTCAGTGTTTTCAATGATCACAAGAGTTTGAAGTACTTGTTTGACCAGAAGGAACTCAACATGAGGCAACGAAGATGGTTGGAGTTTTTGAAAGATTATGACTTCGAGTTGCAATATCATCCTGGAAAAGCAAACGTTGTGGTGGATGCTTTAAGTAGGAAGGTACTTCATGCGTCTGCCATAATGGTCAGAGAGAGAGCTCATCGAGCAGTTTATGGACTTGAAGTTGGCTGTAGAGGCATCTCCAGGAAAGCTCAGTGTGTGCATGATCACCATGGAGAGTGATCTCTTGAATGAGATCAGAGAGAAACAAAGTGAGGATCAGTATCTGATGAAAGAAAGAGAAGTTGGACGGCAAGAGACGACCTCGGAGTTTGTGGAAGGATCGGATGGGATTTTAAGGTTCAAGGGCAGAATTTATGTACCCAGTGATGCGGATCTAAGGAGATTGATACTTGAAGAAGCTCACATGTGCTGGTTGAGTATGCATTCGGCATCCACCAAGATGTATCAGGACTTAAAGCGGATGTATTGATGCCATGAGATGAAGAGAGATGTTGCCGGTTTCTTATCGTCATGCTTAGTGTGTCAGAAGGCCAAAGTGGAAGACCAATGGCCCGCGGGAATGTTGCATCCGTTAGATATCCCATAATGGAAATGGGATGGCATATCCATGGACTTCGTGACTAGTCTACCAAGGACATTGAAGGGTTTCGATGCTATATGGGTGATCGTGGATTGACTCACAAAGTCAGCGCACTTTTTACCTATAAACATCAAGTATTCTATGGAGAAGTTGACCCAGTTATCGTCAGGCTACGTGGTGTACCATCTCGTATCGTTTCAGACAGAGAGCTGAGATTCACATCTCGTTTTTGGCAAAGTTTGCATGAGGCTCTAGGGGCAAAGCTGCAGATGAGTTCGGCATATCATCCGTAGACAGATGGTCAACCAGAAAAGACGATTCAGTCATTGGAAGATCTGTTGAGAGTTTGTGTGCTTGAACACTTAGGAAGCTTGGAAGGGTTTTTGCCTTTGATCGAGTTCACCTACAACAAGAGCTTTCACTCAACCATAGGAATGGCACCTTCTGAGGCTTTGTATGGGAGGCGTTGCAAAACGCCGTTGTGTTGGTACCAAGACGGAGAGCACCTTACTCTTGGGTCCGAACTCGTACGTCAGACCACAAAGAAGGTAAAGTTGATTCAGGACCAGATGAGGGCAACTCAGAGTAAATAAAAGGGGAATGCGGACAAGAGGAGTCGACCGCTCGAGTTCCAGGATGGAGACCATGTATTTTTTAGAGTCACGCCTGTGATTGGGATTGGTAGAGTGATTAAATCTAGGAAACTCACACCAAAATTCATCGGACCCTACAAAATTCTTCGTAGAGTTGGCCCAGTGGCATATCAAATAGCCTTACCCTCTTTTCTTTCAAACCTTCATAATGTGTTTCACGTTTCGCTATTACGAAAGTACATTCCTGATCCCACGCATGTAATATAGCCTAATACGGTACAATTAAAGGATAACCTAACCTTTGAAACTTCTAATGTCAGGGTCGGGGACCTAAGAATAAATCAACTGAGAGGGAAGGATATTGCTCTTGTGAAGGTCATCTGGAACGAAGCATCAAGAGAAGTGACATGGAAGCTAGAACAGAAGATGAAGGAGCAGTATCCGCATATGTTTTGACGTCCTTAGTTTCGAGGACGAAAACTTTTTTTTGTTGGGGAGCGTTGTAACACCCCCGTTTTTTGTAACCTGTTATAATCACCTTGACAATGTGATTTCTACCTTTTATCTTGTATATGACCTTATGACTTATATATGAATGATTTTAATGATGCTTTCATATCCATGATGACTGTCGTGATAAAGTTTTCCTTTGCTGTTTTGAGACGAAAACCGGTAAAAGTTCTATTTTAGTCAGTATCAGATAATTTCTCATTTCGCATACCAGAAGCCGGGAAATGGGGAATTGAGTGAAATGTAATGTTGAATTACATTTTTCATTACCTTGTAGATTATTCCTATTGAAGAGGATTAGTATTCGTGAAATCCAATTTTTTTCCAAAAGTAGCAAAAACCGATTATCCATTTTTGGTAAAAATCCTAAACACTATATTCCTAACTAAATGGAAAATGTAACTGTCCTAGTTACATTGGATAGGCCATTCGGCCATATCACCTTGGGAGGAGCCAAGATTTTCCTTCCATTCGCTTCAATCGTGGTTCTGACACTAACCATAAATGGAAAAAGCTAATCCAACCTTAAATGGTTAATCTTATCCGTAAGCTTTCTCAAAGCAACAACACACCACCTCTTTACATCTTGACCCTCCAATCTCTATGACCAATCTTGAATGAATTTTTGGAGTCCACAAGGTGGGCTATCCGGCCATCTTAAGGGTAATACACCCAAAATCACTATTCCATCCATTTTCAACTTAACACAAAAACTCCAATATTTCTCTCTTCTTTCACTTCTTCTCCTATTCGGACAAGGTGAGTAAAATTGCTTACTCATGTTATTTCATCATTTTAACTTCATCTCCTTGTTAATATCATTCATCTAAACAATTTTCATCTTTTGAATTTCTTCATTTGAAGTTGTTTACCTTAAGTTATTCAAGAATCTTTCAAGGGGACTTGAAGGTTCTTGAACTTGTTGTGAGTCTTTCTTTTGAATAAGTAAGTTTCTAATTTAGTCCCTTCATGTCTTTACTCTAAGGAACACTTTGTCTTATCATGTTCATGATGTTAAAAATCAAGTTCTGAACTTGTTGATTCTTCCTTCTAGGTCACGGTTTTGACATTGTTGTGGTGACCAAGTTTTCTCTTCATCTTCTTCAAGGGAAGTTCAAAGAGGTAATGGGAGAGTAAACCATATCACACCTTAATGGTGGTGGTAAAGGCCTCCTAGTTTTGTTGAAGGAAAACCCTAGATCTAGGGTTTCCTTGTAAAGTTCTTTACTTTGTTGTTATGTTGTATTATGTTGTTGTGTTGATATGGTGTTTGTGTTTTATGTGTTGGTAGAAAATCATTTTGGCATGGTGAAAAGCTATTCTTGGGTCCAAAGTCCTAAGGATAGGATTTTTGAATGATGGACTTGTGAATGTTCTAAATTGCCTTGATAATATGCTTATGTGTTGGTATGATTTTTTAGCTACCTTGGATGTTGTTGGATGGTTTTATTTTTGTTGAAATAGGCCATGTATGGTTCGGCCATATGGTGCATAATGAGGCAAGCCAAAGCTTCCATGTTCAAGTGATGATGTATTGGACTTAAAATGGTTCCAAGAAGGCAAAATAATTAAAAGAGACCTATCCTTTTTACTTAGGGCATTCGGCCATACCTTGTTAAATAGGGCTAGGAACTTAAAATGTTGATGCTAAGGAGTTTAATGTGTTCACACTAAGGTATAAATTGAAAAGATTTCCAAAGAAATCAATTTTTGGTTCCAAAGAACCAAGTATTGTAAAATAAGTATTATGATTCCACTTGAGAAGTATTTTAAGAATAGAACGGTTTGATGTTGATCAACCACTTATTCTAACATGTTATTTTAAGGAAAATATTTTCAAGAACAAAAGGCTTCATAGTGAGTCAAGTTGTTTTTCAAAGATTTTGGTTAGTAAACATACTTTGCGAAAAATGAGATTTCTTGTAAGTAGTTCTTCAAAACAAAGAGTCTTTTACACTATTATTATCCATTTAGAATCTTAAAAAATACATGAGTTATAGTTTTCATTGGAAAATGAAAGAGTGATTTAAAGTAAGATGTATATTCTTTTTTACACTAAGTAAGATGCATCATGCCTGGGTGTTCTTCTCCATTCCCCTTGTCATCCTCTCGTCTGACGATGAGGATATGGAGGAGGAGGAAGAAGCCTCGGAGTATGTGTCGGAGTACCTAAGGCGATTTCCTCGAATGCGAGTGTTGGGATGCCATCGACGAGGCACGATGATGAGATGCTGCGGTTGGCTGATCAGTATATGAGTGGTTATGATGCGGAGCCCATGGAGGCGATGGAGACACCTGAGAGGGACTCTGAGATGGAGGAAGACCCGGAGGAGTACTACTCCGACGAGTAGTACGGTGCTTGTTTTTGGCCATTCTCTATTGTTTTCCCAGACTCTGTATGCTTATGACGTACTCCCCTTCCCCCTTTCTGTTGTGGAGCTGCATCGCCAGTAGAGTAGGAATAGTTCGTCCGCATGTCATTTACTTTCCTTCTGTAGTCGGATGTTTTGAGAACTATATATATATATATATATATCTTGGGAAGTTTTATTTAATCTATTACTGCTTATGGCTACATATATATATATATATATATATATATATATATATATATATATATATATATATAGTTTTTCGGTATGCTTTTTATATTTCCACAATTTATTTTTCGTCTTGTGTTAAATAATCGTGACCCCTAGAGTGGGGTGTTACATACCCGAAAGTTGCCTTTTGTTTTTCCTTTTGGAGATAGTCAAATCCTTTGTGTTAGAGACAGACTGGCTTCTGCGTTTGATGGTACGAAGATTAGAAAGAATGTTTGTCCGAAGGATACAAGCTTTTACACGTTGAATAAAAGATTCAAACACTTTAGAAATTCGTTCATGCTTAAACAGATTAAAGCATAAAGCATTGGACTCAGTTAAGAAAAATTTTAACAGAAAGAGTCTTTGGACTCAAATACAACGACTAAGGTTTATAGTCCAGAAAACTCAAGAACTTTAGGCTTTGGACGAATTGTAAGTCTTTGGACTTAGCTTTTACTGCACACTTAAGATAAAGCATTAGCTAATCTTTGTTCACTTAAATTATTAGTCTTTTATTAACATCAAAATCTTAAGGGACTAATGGACCATAACCACTTTGGTTTCCACACCCTTTGTATTCTAAAAATCGTAACTGGAAGAATGGTAGAAATGGAGAAGATACGGGCTGCTGGTATGGATGTATCTGAAGAACTAGACAATGCTAGTTGGATAAACTTCTTCTCTCTCAACAAGAAAGTTTTTCCACGTCATCTTTTTCTCCATCTGGGATACTGTTGCCATGAATGAACGAGATATGGGTACTGATATCAAGGGCACTGTTATGAATCATATAATTACTATTGGAATCAAGAACATTGCCCGAGCAACGAGTTGTCCAAGTGAAGGTGCTACCTTTTCTGAAGGCTGGGAAAATGAGGTTGGTGCTGATAATGTCAACATTGCTTTGTATGAAAACCCTAATCCTCCTACTCTCAAATCTTCCATTCTGATTGCAAATGGACGTTTTCTGAATGTCCTTTTGATCAACTGTGTGATGCCAAGGAATGGGGCTCGTGACATTGTCAACAAAATGGACGTGTTTGCCCTTTATCATTTAATTCACAAGATTAAAGTGGATTTAAATGATTTAATTCTCAAGTATATGGTGAAGAATGCAATGGCCAAATCTCAAAAAACATATGTTCTGGTTTGCTGATAACTAAGATATTTACGAATCTTGGATTGGATATGTCTGTCGGTAGCGTGACCATGGGAACTCCAATTAATGTTAAGACTCTGGCTCAATTGGGTCTTAAGAAAGCTGATTGGGAGACGCCTCTTGAAGGACAATAGGACGAGGCACCCAAACCCCAAACTCAATGACCAAATTTTCTGCCTGATGAGTTCTGCCTCTGAAATAGAAGGATCAAAAGATACTTCTGTCCGCACTAAAGTGTCTACACTGTCAATTAGACGCAAGTTGGTAATTTCTAATGTGGTTGAGGAACTTGATGCTAAGGTTCAGAAAGCAGCATCTGTTAAGAAGGAGCCTAGTCTTACAAAGACTATCCCCAAGGACAAGAAGAAGAAAACTCTCAAGAGGAAGGCATCTAAAGCTGCACCTGCTCCTCTTAGGTGATCTGAAAGGATCGAGCCTACTGCCAGCTCTCAATCTCATGAAGCTGGCACAACATCCTCTCCTCCCAAGGTATCCTCACCTCCATCCCCTTAAACCTTACAAGCCTATCCCCAAAAACCTTCTCGATCCCATCACAACTGATTGGGAAAAGTTCAAGAAGATTGGCTTTTTGGAGTTTGAGCAATTCCTCTCTCAGAAGAATGCTCAAGTTAGACACACCATTCATTGGATGTATGATTCTCCCGTTGAAATATCTCCAAACACTAAGATTATGCTCAAGCTGAACTTATTGGAACCTCATCCTCACAAAAAGATTTTTCATCTCTATCCTGAGCCAAGACACTTCAGGTTAGTGTTGAAGATAGGAAGTTGAAGTTTGTGAAATGGAATACTTCATCTTGGTTTGTGCCTCCTCTACCACGGATCATCAGGGATCCTAACTGTTTCTCCGGTTTAACTGTTGAAGACAAGCTTCTGACATATGTTGAAGGAAAAAGAATGAACTTCTATTAGATTCCTTGGGTAGGATTTCCTGATAGAAGAAGAAGAATAAGATCCTATCAAATCTATCCTTTCTACCCAACTTTTATCATTCCTTATTTTCTTCATTTTAAGCATATTTTACTTTTTCATGTTTTTCCTTTCTTAAGATATTCCATCACACTAGATTCACTCATTAATGGTTTTTCGATTTATACTCCATGAAAATTTGCAGCCTTCCTTATTTTGATCACCTCAAACCTTCTATAATTGAAAATTTTGTCTTTTTTCTTTCTCTTTTACTCTTCCTGAAGATCCTATTGAACGACTCTTTGAGGCTCCTAGATTTCATGACCTTCATTTTGTCTTTTTCCCTACCGTCTCTTTCAAAAAAATTCCTTTTATAATCAAAATTTCGTTTTTTTGTTTTCAACTCCAAAAACCTTTTTCTGCCATGGTACCCTCCTATACCATCTCAACCTCCATCTCCTCCTCATGCTCCTCAAGTTGAATATTTGGACTATGAAGCTCGAAGACTGATAACTCTTCTGCTTGAAAGCTTTCAGACTCAAGTCTTGGAGTTTATGAGTCATTTTCCAGCACCTCAATAATGTCAATGATGGAATATTTAATGTGAACTTTTAAATTATAAGTACCTTGTTGATATATATGAAGTTTTTGTTACTTTGTACCGTGTTCTTACTATCTTTATCTGTTCACTATCTATTGCTGGCTATTTCTTCTACTCTGATCATATAACTTGTTAAGGGTCCTCCTTTTTGGTGATGCCAAAAGGGCAAGTAGACGTATAGATAAGAGTAGACGTTTTAAGGGAGTAGACGTGCATATAAAGGCAGACGTTTTAACAAGACGCATAAAGCATCCTTACTTGTTAACAAACATAAACATATGTTTTATATCAACATAACATCAGCTGTTTTAATTAAACCATATCTATGATATAACATCTGATTCAATGTTTTTCTATATCTTTTATCGTTTTTATTGAAAGTTCATTAAAATCATAAAAATATTTGTCATCATAAAAAACAAGGAGTTTATTGAGTCTCAAAGCGTCTGATACAGCTTATTTAACCTTAAGTTTTAATGAACCCAAATATTTTTAGAATGATTAAAGATGAACCTTATGAAATATTCTAATGAATCTGTTTAAGCGTACAGGCGTTTGATTAAAAGACAGGATTCATTTTGAGAACACACATCTACTTTCTTATGCGTCTCTACAAGTCTTTATGATAAGTGTATGAGCTATTGCACTTATCCGAGCAACTGCTAGCCAAGCGTCTAAGCCAGATAAAGAAAAAAGTCCAAGATCAAGCGTCTTATACAAAGACAAGACGAGACTTCCCTTCCAAAGATAAAAAACGCTATGTCAAGCGTCTGCTAGTCAAGAATAAGATTATCTTGTGTCTCGCATCTTGATCCTCTTCTTTAAAGAGCTAATCTGAACATATTAAACATGTTGGGAACATATTTAATAAGGTTACTCAAAGACTTCAAGTTATACGAGGATCTTGTATCGAAAAGTCAAATGATATAAAGCAACACCCTCTATGCACTGTACCTGACAACAACATCTTTAGTACGCAACAAAGTCACTTTACAGCTGCTTATTCTGATTGATTGCACTAAGAAGTAATCTGCGTTGCAGAGCCTCTGATGCTATTCTGAACACTTTGCTACTATGCTAAAAGAGTGTAATTCGGTACAAGAATACCTTCACCATCTTCAAAACATTTAATACTTCATCAGAAAGACTATATTGCATTAATGGTTTCTTTGAAGACTTGAATTAAAGCAAATGTGGAAGAAAGAATGTTTGACAACGGATTTATTGTTGTGAAGACTATAAATATAAGACTCTTAATATTTGAAGACAACAAGAACAACAAGTTAAACAACTCTCTTTTATTGCTCAAAGCTTCATATCTTCATTCTTTCATTTACTTCTCAATCTTTTGCAATATTTAAGAGAAGTTATTGCGTAGTCATACCTTTCTTATATCACATTCACTCTTTGAGTGTAATCTGGTTAACTTGCCTTTGTAAATCGATGCTGCTGCTTCAAAACAAATTATTTCATTTCTAAGGCCTGAAAAGGCTAACTAAAAAATACTTGTTGAGCCTGGAGAGGCTAAGTGTGCAAACAATACTCTTGTTGTTGAGCCTGCAGAGGCTAGATATGCAAAAAATACTTGTGTCTGTAACTTGATAAGTTATAGTGAAATTCTTGGTTAAGTCAAGGACTGGACGTAGCCCAAAGGTTAGGATGAACCATTATAAATCGTTGTGTGTGATTGTCTCTTACCTTTAACTCTTGCATATTGCTTTAAGTTTTCTAACTTGCATCAAACCAGGAGTTAAATCTATTTATCTAAAGCAAAGTATGTTTGGTTTTATCTCTTTGTTTTTATCAAGTGTGTAAAAACTTCTTCGGAAGCATCCAAGCCTCTTATCCTTGTTTTCAATAGTCTTATCCTTTAAGCTTTTTGAAAAGAGTTTATGTTTTCCAAAAAAATTTAGGTAAACACTATTCAACCTCTTTCTTGTGTTTACTTTGGTTATTTTATTCTTCACCAAAAGTCAAAGAACATCTCCCACTATCTCCCAAAAATGCTTAAAAAAAATAGGCTGAAAACAGTCAGGTCCCGGCGCTTTAAAAGATGTCATGCTATAAACAGCTCGACGAACTTAATTAATACTCACCTCAGAAGAAAGAGCTTCCTTACCCTCAACTAAGCTGAGGCATGATTGGCACAGAAAAGCTACCAGGCGAAACATTAGAAGAAGAGGCAAATAAGTCCTTATAAAAACGAGAAGTTTCTTGTTTGAGCATATTATCATCAGTGCACCATTCATCATTAGGCTGGAATAAGCCAATGACCTTCTTTCTCTTTCTGCGAACCACAGTTTGGGTGTGAAAAAAATTGGTATTCCGATCTCCAAATCTCACCCATTTCTCTCTAGACTTTTGGAACCAAAGAATTTACTCTTGTTTCAGGACATCCGGGTAATCTGCTTGTAAGTTAGCTTCTAACAAAGTGAGACTACAAGAGTCAACGTATTCAAGGCTGTGTTGGACTTTTTTTATACGGGAATCAAGAGTGCGCTTACGTTTG
Source organism: Ammopiptanthus mongolicus (assembly GCA_039655645.1). Lineage (NCBI taxonomy): Eukaryota > Viridiplantae > Streptophyta > Magnoliopsida > Fabales > Fabaceae > Ammopiptanthus > Ammopiptanthus mongolicus. The sequence goes on from CM077351.1 coordinate 22,733,861, forward strand.
AAGATATTACAAAACACAGTAGTATTGAAAACCTCAACATCCTCTCTCACCTTATCAAGACTAGAAGGAACAATATGATTCCCCTTACTCCAAGCATTCTTGACCACGGCAGGGAACTAGGCATGTGATAGTCAGGGTCCGTGGAATCTAAAGGGGTGAGCTCTCTTGTCCAGAATCTTACTCTTACAACGAAGAAAAATGGGGCAATGATCTGAGTGCCTTCTACAAAGCTTATCAACGTAAGCTTCCGGAAAATCATTGCACCAATTACAATTCGAAATAGCCCTATCCAGACGTTTAGAGATCCTACAGTTACCTTCAACATGTCCAGACCAAGTAAATTTATTCCCCGTAGCACCTAACTCCAAAAGGCAACACTCTTTCATCATAGTGGAGAACTTTAGTGCTCTGTTAACAGAGAATGACCCTCCACGAACTTCATATGGAAGCAAGATTTCATTAAAGTCGTCAATCAAGATCCAAGAACCACTAACCAAGTGTCTGACCTGAGTGAGATGGTCCCACAAAAGATCTCTAGCCACAGGAGTAGGGCTAAAATAAATAGCTGAGCAAAACCAGGTCTCCCCCCTCTAATAACTGACACAGTAATCGTCTGGTGAAAAACATCTACAAGAGTCACTGAATATAAACTCCCCTTCTCTCTTAAAAGCCAGATACCCCTTGAATGGCCATTCGGTTCAGAAATACAACACGGTTCATACCCCATTCTGGACCAGAAACTAGCAGCTTTAATAAACTGGCAATGGGTCTCCATCAAAACAATAATAGAGGGTTTGAAACTCGTTACTAACTCACGAGTATGTCTTCTACCAAAATTAGTCACAGCACCACGAATGTTCCAACAGAGAAGGGATAATTCTTTAAACTCCAACATCATAAAAAAAAGGAGAGAAAGAGAATAAAGAACCAGCTTCTTAAGGACTTACACTCCATTCGACGTTTGCATGGGTGCATTTGTCGAAGAACTGTTCACAAGAGTTTCAACAAAATGACTTTGATTTTCTGTCCCTAAACCCGAGGTATTAACCACACTAGTCATTGGCGAGATAGAATCGTTACCCTCAGAGGGAACCACATCTAAAGAAGATTGAGCCTGTAACACCCCCTCGTGTGTGCTACATACTCGGACTCTAATGCGGAAATAAATCAAGAAAATAAAAAGCTGGTTGCTTTCGGAAAATACTTTAATTAAGTAGCTACGTTCGAAAACGCGGTTCTAAAAATCTTCTGTATGCATAGGCAATACAAACTCAAGATGAAGGAATAAGCTCCTTACCACACATCAGTATTCACTGTTCATAAAACATAATCATAATATAAATCCTGGTCTAATATATAAGTCATTACAAACTTGAAAACATAAGTTCAAAAGCTTGCAGTAATATAATATAAGATTGCTCAAAATAAAAGACTCCTAAGCTGGTCGGCTGAAAGTAGCCATTGGGATACAACCAAACGTCAACTTCATCAGAACGCACCATCATCCGAGTCCTCACGTCTCCGCGGGGACCTATGATCAACATATGTACATGTGTTCCAAAAACACAACCAGGTGTCCAAACAAACAGCATAAATACAGTCCTATGAACAGTTATCTATACAACACAATATAATATCTCAAACATAATCATGATTTATAATAATGCATGAGACTTCAATATCATCTTTCTAATTCATGTACACTGAAGATTCTAACTTCCCAACATCGAGCGATAGGCCGTAGTAACACCCGTAACACAATTGTCCTCATGAGCCGGCCTATCTATTTAGGTCCGAACTCCAATTGTTCCAGGGTACCACGTCATAACCATATCCTGAAAAGTCCGGTCCCTGATCGATTTCATTCGTGCTGGGTAGTCGACTCACCACGACACGGGGTCGCGAGGCCACCGGCCACTTGTGGAGTCTCGACACACAGAATGCCCCTACAGACCTACTGGTCTTAACCGGTTCCATTCTCAACTACTAGAGTTGTAGCTCGATTTCAAATGGCATGTCTGCCGGTTCATGCATGTACACAGAAAGTTTTCTGTTTTCTTTGCGTTCGTTCTTTCAAATGTCGAGACATAAAGTCCACGACTCGTTTCAAAAAGGCATTAAGCCCACTCAAATCAAAAACACAGGACACGAAGTCCGAGTGCTCAATCCACATCTATTCTTTCAAATGTCGAGACATAAAGTCCACGACTCGTTTCAAAAAGGCATTAAGCCCACTCAAATCAAAAACACAGGACACGAAGTCCGAGTGCTCAATCCACAAAACACTAGCCTTGACGTCTCGGCCACTAAGTTTGGGTTCATCTCAAAGGTTCATCATTTTTCTTTCGGTCAAACTTTCTCAAAACAACTTTGGAAAACAAAATACGCTCTTGTTTTCTTGAAATAAAACATTTCTTGATTAAAGAGAACATTTCCTGGGAAAAACACCTTTCTTGAAAACAAAACCGTTTTCTAAAATTTCACGCCCTTTTTTTTAAACACTTTACAGAATAAAACACATTTGCGCGACTTTTCACAAAACAACTTTTTACTTTTCAAAAGGACATACTTTTCAAAAGAACATACTTTTCAAAAGAGAACTTAACTTTTCTTGAAAAGCAACACGTTTTCCAAAAACCACTTTTTGATTTCCAAAACACGATTTTCAAAACTTTGATTTCGATTCCGAGTCTTTTAACAATTATCGAGACATAGCTAGTCATATGCTCATCCAGGATATAAATATATGTATAGATATATATATCAACAGTTCAATATCACAATAAGATATCATCCAAGGCATCCATGCCACAATTATATCAAATAACCAACTATGCACAACACTTAACATCCAATCAATCCAGGACATAAGTATACATATATACATCAAGTCTTAATTCAATCATAACACACCAATCAATCCTATGCCATGAGGCTACCAAACTCAAAATGAAATACCTCCCTTTACCTCACAAAGGAAGTTCAATGCAAACTCGATCGGTTCTCGGCTCCGGCTCCGGTTCCGTTCGCGTCGCCTAAAACAATCAAACACAATTCAATTCAAACAACAAAGCAACATCAATCTATAACATCAAAACATAAGTTTTCTTCCCCAAGAAGGTATAGGGTTCGGCCATGAATGGATAAAAAGACTAGGGATCTCATTTGGTTCCAAACTTTTGGATGGTTGGTCATTAAGCATGATTAACACCAAATCAAGTCCTATGACCCAAAAATTTGAGACAAAACTCATGGTTCTACACCCTCTATGTTTCGGCCACAAAGAGGAGAAATAGGTTAGGAGCTTTGGTTGATGTTTTGCTCTTGGGTTTAGGGTTCAAAGACATCAAGTAAGCTAGAACAAGTGTTATATAGCCAAAAAATGCAACAAAACCCATCCTTGCACCATTAATAGGATTCGGCCCTCCCATGGAAGAATAGGGAGAAAATTTCTTTTGGGTTCATGCTTCTAGACACTCAAAGTGCACATCATGATGGTTTCATAGAAATTGGTTTCATGATCATAGGATTTTTCTACAATTTTCTATGGATTTTCAAAGTTCTAGATCTAAACTTGGATCTTCATGAATCAAGTGATTCAAGAGATGAAATAGAGAGATTGAGAGAGTTACGGTGAGGATCATACCTCCTAGGATCAAAGATTAGTGAAGAAGAAACAAGTTTTCAATCAAAAACTTCAACTTTTGGAGATCAAACTAGGGTTTTTGTGAAGAACTTTTGATGAACATTCAAGAACTCATGAAGAACATGAAGAACAAGTGAGAGAAGATGAAGAACAAGAGAGAGAAGAGAGAGAAAGAGTGATGGCCGAAATGGCCAAGAGAGAGAAAGAGAGAAATATATATATTGATGTCATGGCAAACTTGTAAATAACCAAAAGGGTAATTTGGTAATTCCTTCAAAGACTAGGGGCGTAAATGTCATTTCCCCTATAAATATCTAGATATTTCTAAAAAAGGTAATGATGCAATGGTGAGTCACAGGGTCAGAATGGTTATTTCATAAATTCTCAGGGGCAAAACGATCTTTTCATTCAAGGGCAAATGGTAATTATGAAAAGGGTCAAGGGCATTTTAGTCATTTCACGTCTAGATATTTTCTAAACGTAATCATTACACTGATGAGTCACAGATGAGTCATAGCACACCATGTGACTTCAACCTTATCCGTAGCGGTTCACTAAAATCTCGTATTCAGCTCCGTTCTTCACCCGATTTAGGTTTTCGCCCAAGAAAGTCGTAGGACGACTTATTTATTTTGAATATTTTCAAAATAACTAATATTGTTGGAAATAAAATATAAAACCTAACTATTTCGTTCACGAGTAGAAATTAGGTCTTGATAGTAGAAAAAGACTACTATCCGTGAAAAACGCAGACTGGGCTCCATTTGAGCTTTTGCCCGAAACTTAACCATGGCTTCCTATGGTTGTGTAGGACATTCCTATCTGGTCAGAATATTTTATTGCCGTTTCTAAGGCCACGAATAAAATATAATTTCATAATTACTGAATAATTAGGAAAACTCGAAAAGCGGGGTGTTACATTACTACCCCTCTAAAAAAAATTTCGTCCTCGAAATTTCGCAACTCAAAACTGGACAGGACCCTCTTGATCCCCCAGGTTCCACATCTCATCCACTACGCCATACTTTAACAGAACGCCTAACTCTTCTCGTCTATCCTGTGTCTATCCTGTTGACAGGATGTTCGTAGTTAGAGTAATACACTTACTCCCACCCAGTCCTTCAAAGATCGAAACGTCTTCTTGCTTGTCCACTTGAGTTAAGGGCAAACAGTTGGATTTGGTCGCTATTCGGCCCTCGAAGATTAAGGAAGAAATCTTCCGACAGAAGAAATTTTCTTGGTCTTACTCTCACAGGAATGTATATAGAAGGAATTTATCTCTCGGAAACGAGTACAGGAATATCCAGTACGTAAAAAGATTCTTCAGTAGGTTCGTGAGTGTAAAAATGCATAGCTAATACATTTTTACAACCATGACTCTAATAAAGTCCCTTCTTTCATAAGAATTCTCCAACAAATCAGGGAATCGAAAGGTAAACAGCCTAGCAAAAGTTTCAGACTGGATCACAGTTACCAATAGTAAAAGTGATTTGACTAAGTTTCATCTTTCAGTATCAGGAATTCGTCTGTGTTACAACTCAAGGAATAGTCCTAACAAATCTTTCGATAGAACGACATGAAAAAGTTTAGGCCAAAGGTTACTTTTAAACCAATCCACTCAAATTTCTAATACACTGAGGGTTATGCAGGAGTGCGAGTACAAAGGTTCATCTAGAATCATTTTCCTCATCTCCGGGTTGCTCTGTACACAAACTCGTCCATTGTATCTCAAGATGTCATCAGTTCCCAAACTGAACTTTGCAGCTTTCTCTTGTCCCAGTAACACCTTTTTCTCTTGGAGGTACTCATCAGTTGTTTGTTGTTCACGGATCGTCTCCATTAGTCCACTAGATACCTTGATCATTCCCAAGCTAATCCTCTCGTGGTTCACTTCCACAGCTAGATTGAGATCACGAAACTATTCTATCAATTCTAGCTCTTTAACCATCATTGCAGAGATGTGCAGGGTCTTTCGACTCAGAGCGTCTGCAACGACATTTGCTTTCCCAGGGTGGTACAGCAAAGTGAAGTCGTAGTCCTTAAGAAACTCCATCCAACGTCCTTGCCTCATGTTAAGTTCCTTCTGGTCGAACAAGTACTTCAAAATTTTGTGTCACTGAAGACATCGAACTTTGATCCATACAAGTAATGTCTCCAGATCTTCAACGCAAAAACCACAGAGCTAACTCAAGATCGTGCGTCGGGTAATTCCTCTCATGAGTCTTCAATTGGCATGAAGCATACGTTATAACCTTCCGATGTTGCATAAGTACACATCCTAATACTTGATGCGAAGCATCATAGTACACTTCGTACGGTTCGTCTGGCTTAGGTAGTACTAACACTGGTGAGGTTGTCAAACGTTTCTTCATCGTCGATAAACACGACAATGAACTGATCCAGATACGGACGGAAAATCCAGTTCATGTAGTCCATTAAGATAGCAGGCGCGTCTGTCACTCCGAAAGGCATCACGAGGTACTCGTAGTGACCATAACTTGTCCTGAAAGCAGTCTTAGGTATGTCCTCGTTCTTTACTCTGATCTGGTGATAACCGGATCTCAGATCAATCTTTGAAAAGACAGTGGCTCCCTGAAGTTAATCTATCCAGTCATCTTTGCGGGGTAGAGGACACTTGTTCTTAATCGTAATCTTGTTCAGTTGACGGTAATCCACATAGACTCTTGAACTCCCATCCTTCTTCTTCACCAACAACACTGGTGCTCCCCACGGGGACACACTTGGTCTCACAAATCGCTTGAACATCAGATCCTCTAGTTGAGTCTTCAGCTCGGCTAACTCCGTAGGCGACATCCTATAAGGAGCTATAGAGATCGGACCGGATCCGGGAACTAGATCAATCGAAAACTCGATCTCTCTTATAGGTGGCAAACCTGGAACTTCCTCGGGAAAAACTTCTGGAAAATCTTTCACAACCGGCACATCCGTTAAGACAACGTCCTTCTCAATTTCTAAACAGGATAGAAGCATGTATCCCTGATCTCCTTCTTTCAAAGAAGCTCTTACTTGGTTGGCAGTTATAAATCCAGAAATTCCAGGGTCAGGAAGACTAAGGTTCTATGTGCACAATCTAAAAGGATATGGTTGGAAAATAACCAATCCATGCCTAGGATCACATCCAATTGAGTCAAAGGCAAACATATTAAGTCAACAAGGAAGTTCCTATCATGAACAGTAATAGGCTAGTTCAAGCATACTGTATTAACAGTAACAGGCTTAGCAGTTGGAGTTGTGACAATCAAATCAAAAGACAACGAAGAACAGGCAAGTCTAATTGTCTCATACAATTCAAAGAGATAAACGAATATGTCACACCCGAATGAAATGGTACCGTTAGGAGATTACCAGCTATGATGCCACTACCTTGTATGCGATCGTCAGATTGGGAGCATCAACGCCAGTCATGGTATAAACCCTTCCCCTCGCTGTGGGTCTAGCAGTTCGAACATTGTTGATAGTCGGCTTGGTTTGTGGTGTAGGGCACTACCTCATGAAATGTCCTATCTTCCCACATCGGAAACATAGAACTCCTTCCAGCTCGCAGTTGTTAGCTTGATGTCCGTGTTTCCCATATTTGCAACATCTCCGGATTTGGCTTTGGTTCTGGTCGTTTCCACTCCCTCCACTGTAAGTAGAAGCGACAGAACGATGAGGTTGTTGTTTCTGACCATTCCCTTAAGGTCGAGAATATGGCTTCGTCTGGGACTGCTCCCATTTCTGATTCTGGTACTGGTTAGGTTCCTGGACCTAGACGGCCCTCCTGCAGTACTCTTGTTCTCCCTTCCTTGTCCGAAGGTACGAATCTCCGGTGGTAACACTGACTCCTTGATCCTGAAGCGCAGACCTCCTTCAAATCTCTCGCACTTCCAGTCCCCATGAAACTGCGGTGGATTATGAGCAGCAAGATTAGCTCCTTAGTGGTTCTGTTGATTCTGTTGAGCCATCGTAGCTGTCTGTTGAGCAACAGCAACCGCCATACCAGCCACGGCCTCGATATCTCGATTGATGTTGTTGTCATCAACATTCTTGTCAGTAGTGCCGTAACCTCCACCACGACCACCTCTAAGATTCATGTTTCCCTCACAAGGCAGGCCAATCATACCTTAATAAGGAAACATAAATTCGTGCATTAAATGCTAGTGTGTCAAGTAACAGTGTTCTAGTGTGTCAACACACATTGCTTCAACAGAGAAACAATTCACAAAGTTCACACAGAGATCACACAACACAAACATAACAGACTCACTTCCCAAGGATTCCCGAAAGACTCGGCCAGCTCTGATACCACTAATGTAACACCCTCTCGCGGGTGCTACATGCTCGGACTCTAATGCGGAAATAAATCAAGAAAATAAAAAAGCTGGTTGCTTTCGGAAAATACTTTAATTAAGTAGCTATGTTCGAAAACGCGGTTCTAAAAATCTTCTGCATGCATAGGCAATACAAACTCAAGATGAAGGAATAAGCTCCTTACAGCACATCAGTATTCACTGTTCATAAAACATAATCATAATATAAATCCTGGTCTAATATATAAGTCATTACAAACTTGAAAACATAAGTTCAAAAGCTTGCAGTAATGTAATATAAGACTGCTCAAAATAAAAGACTCCTAAGGTAGTCGGCTGAAAGTAGCCATTGGGATGCAATCCAACGTCAACTTCATCAGAACGCTCCATCATGCCAGTCTTCACGTCTCCGCGGGGACCTATGATCAACATCTGTACATGTGTTCCAAAAACACAACCAGGTGTCCACCATGTACAGGCAAAGGTGAGATACTCATATAATAAGTTTATCACGATAACCGCACAGGCGACAAAAAGCATAAATACAGTCCTATGAACAGTTATCTATACAACACAATATAATATCTCAAACATAATCATGATTTATAATAATGCATGAGACTTCAATATCATCTTTCTAATTCATGTACTCCGGAGATTCTAACTTCCCAACATCGAGCAATAGCTTGTAGTAACACCCGTAACACAATTGTCCTCATGAGCCGGTCTCTCTATTTAGGTCCGAACTCCAATTGTTCCAAGGTACCACGTCATAACCATATCCTGAATAGTCCAGTCCCTGATCGAGTTCATTCGTGCTGGGTAGTCGACTCACCATGGCACGGGGTCGCGAGGCCACCGGCCACTTGTGGAGTCTCGACACACAGAATGCCCCTACAGACCTACTGGTCTTAACCGGTTCCATTCTCAACTACTAGAGTTGTAGCTCGGTTTCAAATGGCACGTCTGCCGGTTCATGCATGTACACAGAAATTTTTCTGTTTTCTTTGCGTTCGTTCTTTCAAATATCGAGACATAAAGTCCACGACTCGTTTCAAAAAGGCATTTAAGCCCACTCAAATCAAAAACACAGGACACGAAGTCCGAGTGCTCAATCCACAAAACACTAGCCCCGACGTCTCGGCCACTAGGTTTGGGTTCATCTCAAAGGTTCATCATTTTTCTTTTCGGTCAAACTTTCTCAAAACAACTTTGGAAAACAAAATACGCTCTTGTTTTCTTGAAATAAAACATTTCTTGATTAAAGAGAACATTTTCCGGGAAAAACACCTTTCTTGAAAACAAAACCGTTTTCTAAAATTTCACGCCCTTTTTTTAAACACTTTACAGAATAAAACACATTTGCGCGACTTTTCACAAAACAACTTTTTACTTTTCAAAAGGACATACTTTTCAAAAGAAAATATTTTTCAAAAGAGAACTTAACTTTTCTTAAAAAGCAACACGTTTTCCAAAAACCACTTTTTGATTTCCAAAACACGGTTTTCAAAACTTTGATTTCGATTCCGAGTCTTTTAACAATTATCGAGACATAGCCAGTCCTATGCTCATCCAGGATATAAATATATGTATAGATATATATATCAACAGTTCAATATCACAATAAGATATCATCCAAGGCATCCATGCCACAGTTATATCAAATAACCAACTATGCACAACACTTAACATCCAATCAATCCAGGACATAAGTATACATATATACATCAAGTCTTAATTCAATCATAACACACCAATCAATCCTATGCCATGAGGCTACCAAACTCAAAATGAAATACCTCCCTTTACCTCACAAAGGAAGTTCAATGCAAACTCGATCGGTTCTCGGCTCCGGCTCCGGCTCCGGTTCGCGTCGCCTAAAACAATCAAACACAATTCAATTCAAACAACAAAGCAACATCAATCTATAACATCAAAACATAAGTTTTCTTCCCCAAGAAGGTATAGGGTTCGGCCATGAATGGATAAAAAGACTAGGGATCTCATTTGGTTCCAAACTTTTGGATGGTTGGTCATTAAGCATGATTAACACCAAATCAAGTCCTATGACCCAAAAATTTGAGACAAAACTTATGGTTCTACACCCTCTATGTTTCGGCCACAAAGAGGAGAAATAGGTTAGGAGCTTTGGTTGATGTTTTGCTCTTGGGTTTAGGGTTCAAAGACATCAAGTAAGCTAGAACAAGTGTTATATAGCCAAAAAATGCAACAAAACCCATCCTTGCACCATTAATAGGATTCGGCCCTCCCATGGAAGAATAGGGAGAAAATTTCTTTTGGGTTCATGCTTCTAGACACTCAAAGTGCACATCATGATGGTTTCATAGAAATTGGTTTCATGATCATAGGATTTTTCTACAATTTTCTATGGATTTTCAAAGTTCTAGATCTAAACTTGGATCTTCATGAATCAAGTGATTCAAGAGATGAAATAGAGAGATTGAGAGAGTTACGATGAGGATCATACCTTCTAGGATCAAAGATTAGTGAAGAAGAAACAAGTTTTCAATCAAAAACTTCAACTTTTGGAGATCAAACTAGGGTTTTTGTGAAGAACTTTTGATGAACACTCAAGAACTCATGAAGAACATGAAGAACAAGTGAGAGAAGATGAAGAACAAGAGAGAGAAGAGAGAGAAAGAGTGATGGCCGAAATGGCCAAGAGAGAGAAAGAGAGAAATATATATTGATGTCATGGCAAACTTGTAAATAACCAAAAGGGTAATTTGGTAATTCCTTCAAAGACTAGGGGCGTAAATGTCATTTCCCCTATAAATATCTAGATATTTCTAAAAAAGGTAATGATGCAATGGTGAGTCACAGGGTCAGAATGGTTATTTCATAAATTCTCAGGGGCAAAACGATCTTTTCATTCAAGGGCAAATGGTAATTATGAAAAGGGTCAAGGGCATTTTAGTCATTTCACGTCTAGATATTTTCTAAACGTAATCATTACACTGATGAGTCATAGCACACCATGGGACTTCAACCTTATCCGTAGCAGTTCACTGAAATCTCGTATTCAGCTCCGTTCTTCACCCGATTTAGGTTTTCGCCCAAGAAAATCGTAGGACGACTTATTTATTTTGAATATTTTCAAAATAACCAATATTATTGAAAATAAAATATAAAACCTAACTGTTTCGTTCACGAGTCGAAATTAGGTTTTGATAGTAGAAAAAGACTACTATTCGTGAAAAACGCAGACCGGACTCCGTTTGAGCTTTCGCCCGAAACTTAACCATGGCTTCCTATGATTGTGTAGGACATTCCTATCTGGTCAGAATATTTTATTGCCATTTTTAAGGCCTCGAATAAAATATAAATTCATAATTACTGAATAATTAGAAAAACTCGAGATGCGGGATGTTACATAGCCATATTCACATGATCCTATCGGGACCCACTTTTCAAATTATTAGCTTCACCTGAGTCATGCGATCGTCTGAGTAGCTAAAAGCTACCTACTAATATCGTTGACGTTGCATGAGTTTGAGGAGAAGAACTTTAAGCCCTATGAGAAGACACCTTCACCTCACTCGCAATCTTTACGTTTTCCTGCCCCTCTAGACCCATAGTAGAAGGCTTCACTAAAATAACACCTTTCCCTTTAACCAGGCTCTTGGAATTCGCGGCCCTTGGCTAAGACTCTATACTAGGCATAGAAGAGTGTTGTTTAACATGACCAACTGAAATATGAGATGGGCCCTCCTTTGTAGGCATTTCTTTAATAGTCCACACCTTAGGATGAGAAGATGCATTTGGATTAGCAGTAGGCCCCTTATATTGTTGAGTATGCTCAAAGGAATCTTCAAAACCCTCGTTGTTTAAAATTTCGAATCCCACTTATTTATTGGGATAGTGACGTCCCTTACTTTTCGGTCCAGTATTAGAATTTCCCATTGTAGCTCGTTTTTTAGGCGTAACAACAAGTCAACCTCCATGCAAAGCCTTATCCGTTAAATCTTTCGAGATTTCCTCCTTATTTTTAGGAATCTCCATGTTCTCCTTTGCTTTCTCCTCAACCAACCCTAATCCTTGTGCACCATCGTTAATCTCAGCCGCCATTACTGGTTTTGTAATCGTGATTGGACAATCTTTGAGTAAATGGCCACAACAACCACAATTAGCACAAATAATATGGAGCCCTTCATACTCAACTTTAAACCACTGACCACTGACTCCAACCCTTCCTACCACAGGTTGATTGAGATCAACTCCACCTTCACCAGAATACCAATATCAAAGGCAATGGCCATAAGGAAGCTTTCGTCATAAAACAACATATTTAGACTAGGAATACGAACCCACACCAGAGTTTTGTTAATGGTAGCATGATCAACATTTAAATCTGGTGTCCATAATCTGACTGAGAGGTAGTGATCAAAAGTCATCCATGAACCACCATTTATGACCATCTTTCGATCCTCCCCCGCATCAAACTTCAACATAAAGAATCCATTCCCTATATCCATTATTTCAAAGCCCGCGAGTAACTTCCAAACTGGTGATGACTTGGCTTTCATGACATTAAAACCAAGAGTTTTACCAAGCAATTTAACAATCAAAGCATCCTTCCAAGGGACACTCAATTCTTCTATCACCTTTTCCTCAACATAAAGCATTGGCATAAGCCTATTTCCATTAACATGGTCAATCCGAACAAGCTTGGCAGCAACTAAATCTATTTTTTCTCTACGCAGAGGAACAATATTGCCCAACACCTTGTCACGAAAAGAAACCGTCTCAGGGGTCGCCACTCCTTTGAATATTTAAGAGGATTTAGAAGTGATATTTAATATTATAACTCCACATTAAATTAAAAGAAAATAAGAAACAAAAAAATATAAGTTAATATTTGGTTCGATTATCATAAATACTTAGATCTATATTCATATTATTTGTAGTTTAATAAAATTAAAAATAACCATAAAAACATAAAATTAACTTCATAAAATACCAACATGTGGTTGGTTCGAGTGGTAAGGGACTCGAGCACCTTAAACAAGTGGTCAGGGATTCGAATCATGACTCTTGTGTATGGAGAAAACCTGGTTGGGAGGGGCGAACACACATTGTGTGCCCAACAGGTTCCCGATGGAGATTAGTCACTGCTAACAGTGGTGGATATTATAACATGGTTATCCAAAAAAATTAACTTCATAAAATCAATAAATATTGCATGATGAATGAGAACTCTTTACACAAGTGATTTTACATTTTTACCCTCAACCACTACTTTACTTTATATAAAGATTCTAGTTAATAATATTAATTATTAATATTATTATTCTAGTCAAATTTACACATGTAGAATTTATTATCATCATCATTCTTCACATGAATATATAGATATAGTTATACAAATTATTATTTAATATGAATAAAATTGTGAGAGTTGGGTTAATTTTAAAAAAAAAAAATCAATATTTGAAAATACTTTTATTTATATAAAATAATAATTCGTGTCTAAAAATTATGTGATAGATCATACCTATTTTAAAATAAAAAAACAATTTAACCTTACATCAGATCTCATCTCTCAGCTATATCTCTTTCCAAATCCTAGCCTAGTTCAAAATTTCTCAAGCAGAACGCAACCCAACTCATTCAACAATACCATCCTTGCATGTTTCAATATCCATTAATTCTTACAACCTCCACGAGAAGATTCTTGGTATCGAAGATAGAAGAAAGAATGGATTGTTGAATATAAATTGTTTTATTGAATGAAGAATTGAATGAATACAATAATATCAGCTATGCTATTTATACAAAGATAAACCCAACTCTTATAACAAACTAACAACTAGCCTAAGAGAACCATAATAACAAACACTGATACCCACCTGTCGCGACCGTCCCATCCGGGCGTCGCGAAAAATGTAATATTAAGATTTGGGGCAGTCGCTACCAATTTTATTTTGATAAGGGAAAAATGGGAAAACCCTAAAAGATGGTCTTAAACCAGAAATTAAGTTCAGGAGTCGATTACGAGTAATGAATGTATTAGCACCCTACACGTCCGTTAAAACGGTTGCCTCTAACTAATTGTGAAATTATAATAACTTATGTTTTACCCCTAAAAAGCGAAAGATTTATTTATTTAATTAACTTGAGCTCTAAAATAAGTAAGAAGAATAATAAAAAAAATATTTGTTTAGCTTGACAAGAATGGTCCTTGCTCCTACGTATCCCTTGGTACGATAGGAAATTCAAAGCTACGTAGTTCTTATAGAAAATGATTGTGCTTTGGTTGATTTTATCTATTTAGTTTTTTAGAGATTTGATTGATTTTATTTTTTTATTTTTGAAATAGCTTTAATTGATTTTATTTTTTATTTATTGAAAGAGATTTTAGTTTAGGACTTTTGAGCTATCGCAACTCATGCATCCTTAAAGATGGGATAAATTAGCTGTCACTGTTAACTTAATATCTTTAAATAATTTAATCTTATTATTTTTTCAAAAGTGAGGTTATTTAATTTGGTTTATTATATTTTTAAAAAAAGGTGTCCAGGATTTCTGAGTTGTCTCAACTCATACGTCATAGAGAGTAGAATTAATGTAGTTGTTACAACTAACTTAATCCCTTAAATTTAATTTTTGAAAGAAATGAGACCTTAGGACATTAATAGTAAATATGCATAACATTATTTTAGTGATAATGATAATAAGCAATGTTGTTAAAGCTAGATGGGATAGCAAATTAATGGTGTACAACATAATTTTTCTAATAAACTGTAACGTGTACTACAAATAAATCTTAGGAAAATTTACAAAACAATCATAATATTAATACACCAGTAGTGGTTCATAGCACATTATTATATGTTATAAGTCATAAAAAATTATAAAGTCTTTAGTTCAATTATTACTATATATTTTATATGAAAAGACATGCTCCTGAGAGGCACAAGACTGGGTTCAGTACCTCTTCCATTCTTTATACTTTACGCTTTCACCAAAAAAAAATTATGCTATACGGTCTATATTATATTGCCTTAGAGTTCTAGAAGCTTCAAAACCAATTTTTAAAAGGTACGAAGAAACAAATGTCTTATATTGGCAATTTTTTCAATATATCACTCTTTTAATATTTATTTTCCAAAATACCACCCTTTTCAAATTATGTACCAAACTACCACTGTTTTGAAATTAGTTTAGAAGTCGGTTTTGGAATTAACGACTTCTCAACATAATATATCTGATTTTGTTTTTTAACCCCTTGAGAAGTCGGTTTTGACAAACACGACTTCTCAAGGGGTTTTTTTTTTTTTTTTTTGAATGTTCTATATTTATATTACTTTATATTAATTTATATTAATTTATATTAATTATGATAATTAGCTAAATTAATTATATTAATTTTAAATTATAATTTTAAATATTAATTTTATTAATACAATAAAAAAATAAATAATACACTTATAGAAAATATTTAACATCGATTAAATATAGAAACGGTACAACGATACAAATTTTCTATTGTTGCGTAGAAGGTCCGGCACGGTTCGGACATTTATTCCTGCTATGACCCTCATTCCGACACAGACCACATCTCTTACGGCGACTCCCCCCCTCCCTCAGATCCATCTCCGTGCGAATGCGGGTAGATTGTGGACGACCCCGTGGATTTCTTCGCATGTCTTGATTGTGGCACACCTCTACTCCAGTATACATTGGCCAATATGCTTCGTTTGGCACCACGCTGAACTCTTCGCGGTAAACATTGAAGACATATTCCAACTTGTAGACAGCAGGCACATACTTCCAATAGTCGTGATTTTCGCTTGAACATCCCGCGATGACATGTGAGCATGGAATGTGTATGGCCTGAAACTTTCCACAGTCACACCACCTCGCGTTCAAGTCTACCTTGAATCGCCCCGCAGGCCGCCCTTCTCGTGGGTTGATCAACTCCTCGACCGTGAAAATGCTGTGTTCCCGGTTATAATGTTGGACACGGTGAGAGTTGGACTTTGCCCGTTCCTCCTCAATGGCCTTGGTGACAATTTCAGACCAGACATGACCGGAATGGATCATTGCGCTTAGTTGCCTCCCACTGTCGGCGAAAGTTTGAGATAACCTATAATAGGTTGCCTGGACCACAGCAGTGATTGGAAGATGCCGCGTTCCCTTAAGTACCCTGTTAATGCACTCGGAAAGGTTCGTTGTCATGTGTCCCCAACGTCGCCCTTCATCATACGCTTGAGTCCATTTTTCCTTGGGGATCTCGTCAACCCATGCCGCGGCCTCTTCGTTCCAGTCGAGGAGCAAACCCCGGTAATAACGCATGCTTGGCTGGTTCAGGGCGTATCCTGAATGGTTGGAATGTTAGAAATGTCTAAATTGACATGAATAGAATAGAAACAATAAATAATTGCAATTTGTATGACTGCGGTACTAACCCATATTGACGACCTTCTTTCTCATATCTGCATTCTTGAATCTCCGCATGAAGTTTTGTGCGATGTGTCGAACGCAATACACATGCATTGAAGGAGGATTGTGCCATCCACTGTCAGCTCGCCGGTATGCAGCTTTTATTGACTCGTGCCTGTCCGAGACCAATGTTATGTTGGCTTGGGGTGTGACGTGCCTCCTCAAGTTTTGGAGGAAGAAAAACCATGCCTCTGCCGTCTCACCCTCGACAAGAGCGAAGGCTATGGGAATTGGTTGGTTGGCTCCATCTTGAGCTGTTGCAATCAATAGCGTCCCCTTGTACTTTCCATACAGCCATGTTCCATCCACCATAACAATTGGCTTGCAAAATGCAAATCCACTAATGCAAGGCTTGAAAGTCCAGAAAAGACGGTGGAAGATTCTCTTATCGGGAACTAGATAGGCCCCGTCGTAAGCTGGCAGCGTCTGCAGTTCAGTGATTGTGCCCGGAACATAAGTATGTAAGGCCATGAGCCATGTTGGAAGGTAATTGTAAGATAGCTCCCAGTTCCCGTATATTTGTTCGATAGCCTTTTGCTTGGCTATCCATACCTTCCTATACGTTGTGGTATAGTTGTATTTTTCTCGTATGTGGGCAATCAACACCGAGATAGACAACGCCGGATCCTCCTTCACCATTTGCTTGATACTTTCACAAATAATGTTCGAGTCAAGCTTCCGATGATCTTGTGAGAGAGTTGCTGATACACATGTATGTGGTCCGTCCAGCTTACGGATCTCCCAATAGCCTTTTGTTGTGCGATTCTTCACTCTACACCTCCACCGGCATGCAGGGTTGTTGCACTTAATCATCCATCTGTCGTTATCGGAGTGCTCTACCTTGAAATCCAGGGAGTTCTTGATATGGTATCCCTTGATAGCAAACTGGGCCATTTCTTTTGTAGCAAACCTCATGTTTGTTTGTAGGCTATCTGGGACATCAATTTGATCCAAAGACACTCGCGATAGGACGTGGCTGAAATCGTCTGATGGAGCAACCCCATCTAAGTTCACATTACGAAAGTGTGGTGGTGGTTCGTATGGAGGCGCGGTTGAGGAGGGACCCACACCAGCTTCTTCTTCTTCGTCGTCGTCGTCATCATTGACTGACAGTGCAAGAATCTCGGCTTCATCCTCACTGAAGTCACCAACTTCTTCGTGGTGGAACCCAGCCACGACGCTGACGGGAATTGCATGAGTTTGTACATCAACATGGGATGGGTGGTTGTCCTCGGCATCAAGGAATGATGGGTTGCACTCTTCGGCCGGAGGAAAGGAGGGGCGATAGTCATAGGAGGAAGGAAAAGATGGGTTGTAGTCAGAGGAGGAAGGAAAAGATGGGCGGTAGTCATAGGAGGAAGGAAAAGATGGGTTGTAGTCATAGTCAGAGGAGGAAGGGAAAGATGGGTGGTAGTCTTCAGTCACTGGAAAAGATGTGTGGTAGGGTTCTGATTCAGGGAAAGATGTGTGGAATGTTTGCGTTGGTGCATTAAGGTCAAAGATGTAGGACGGTTCGGCTTGGGGGTTATCGATGGAAACATCCTCGAGATGTGCGTATAGCTCAATGGTGGTAACGCCGAGGTTGAGGCTTTTGCAATTGTCGAACATGTCGAACATCAGTTCTACATCCTCATCTCCTTGAAGATAGTGTGGCTGGTATCGAACATATCCCGTTGCAATGGACATAGGATATCGATAAACAATATCGCCCACCCTCTTGTCGTTGCCGGCTTTTATCTTTGTATGGATAGTTGTTCTCAGTTGTTGAAGGTTGATGGTTTTCCTCACCTTCAGCAAGATTGGGTGGTCGCACTGAAACAACACCCCGTATGGAGAGTCCATTTCAATTTGGCCGTTGTGATAGAGTGTAACAAAGACTGATGTAGGTGCCATGACTTGGTGAAGAAATGTGGTTGGGTGACTTAGTGAAGAAATGTGGCTGAGTGAAGGATGAGGTTGAGTGAAGAAATGAAGCTTAGTGAAGAAATGAGGCAGATTGAAGTTCAATTTATAGTGGTGAGTGGTGACATTATTGTGACCCGTCTGCCCCATCACCCGTCTGCTTCACCCGTCTGCTGCTTCACCATTTACTGTGCGCATGTGAGCGCATCAGTGACATTATTTGCTGCTGGGACCCGTCTGCTGTGACCATGTGAGCATGGCAGTGTGTCAGTTTCACTTGTCTGCTGGTCATGTGGGTGTGTCAGTGCATTGGGCAGTATACTGTGCACATGTGAGCTCGTCTACTATTTCACTTGTCTGCTTAGACAAGTGATGGGCAGACGAGTGAAACATCAGCTGATCACTTGTCTGAGGTTTCACTCGTCTAAGCAGACAAGTGAAACAACAGAGCTTAGACAAGTGAAGCCTCAGACAAGTGATCAGCTGATGTTTCACCTGTCTGCTTAGACAAGTGATGGGCAGACGAGTGAAACATCAGCTGATCACTTGTCTGAGGTTTCACTCGTCTAAGCTCTGATGTTTCACTTGTCTGCCCATCACTTGTCTAAGCACACAAGTGATTCACTAGTCTGCTGTTTCACTTGTCTAAGCAGACAAGTGAAACAGCAGACTAGTGAATCACTTGTGTGCTTAGACAAGTGATGGGCAGACAAGTGAAACATCAGAGCTCAGACAAGTGAATCACTTGTCTGCTTAGACAAGTGATGGGCAGACAAGTGAAACATCAGAGCTTAGACAAGTGAAACAGCAGACTAGTGAATCACTTGTGTGCTTAGACAAGTGATGGCCAGACAAGTGAAACAACAGAGCTTAGACAAGTGAAGCCTCAGACAAGTGATCAGCTGATGTTTCACCTGTCTGCTTAGACAAGTGATGGGCAGACGAGTGAAACATCAGCTGATCACTAGTCTGAGGCTTCACTTGTCTAAGCTCTGATGTTTCACTTGTCTGCCCATCACTTGTCTAAGCAGACAAGTGATTCACTTGTCTGAGCTCTGATGTTTCACTTGTCTGCCCATCACTTGTCTAAGCAGACAAGTGATTCACTAGTCTGAGGTTTCACTTGTCTAAGCTCTGATGTTTCACTTGTCTGCCCATCACTTGTCTAAGCAGACAAGTGATTCACTAGTCTGCTGTTTCACTTGTCTGCTTAGACATCAGAGCTCAGACAAGTGAATCACTTGTGTGCTTAGACAAGTGATGGGCAGACGAGTGAAACATCAGCTGATCACTTGTCTGAGGTTTCACTCGTCTAAGCAGACAAGTGAAACAACAGAGCTTAGACAAGTGAAGCCTCAGACAAGTGATCAGCTGATGTTTCACCTGTCTGCTTAGACAAGTGATGGGCAGACGAGTGAAACATCAGCTGATCACTTGTCTGAGGCTTCACTTGTCTGCCCATCACTTGTCTAAGCAGACAAGTGATTCACTAGTCTGCTGTTTCACTTGTCTGCTTAGACATCAGAGCTCAGACAAGTGAATCACTTGTGTGCTTAGACAAGTGATGGGCAGACAAGTGAAACATCAGAGCTTAGACAAGTGAAACCTCAGACAAGTGAATCACTTGTCTGCTTAGACAAGTGATGGGCAGACAAGTGAAGCCTCAGACAAGTGATCAGCTGATGTTTCACTCGTCTGCCCATCACTTGTCTAAGCAGACAGGTGAAACATCAGCTGATCACTTGTCTGAG
The DNA here is from genome assembly GCA_039655645.1 of Ammopiptanthus mongolicus. Classification (NCBI taxonomy): domain Eukaryota; kingdom Viridiplantae; phylum Streptophyta; class Magnoliopsida; order Fabales; family Fabaceae; genus Ammopiptanthus; species Ammopiptanthus mongolicus. The sequence goes on from CM077351.1 coordinate 22,753,936, forward strand.
GCTTCACTTGTCTAAGCTCTGTTGTTTCACTTGTCTGCTTAGACGAGTGAAACCTCAGACAAGTGATCAGCTGATGTTTCACTCGTCTGCCCATCACTTGTCTAAGCAGACAAGTGAAACAGTAGACCAGCTCACATGTGCACAGTATACTGCCCAATGCACTGACACACCCACATGACCAGCAGACGGGTCATTCTGACACACTGCCATGCTCACATGGTCACAGCAGACGGGTCCCAGCAGCAAATAATGTCACTGATGCGCTCACATGCGCACAGTAAATGGTGAAGCAGCAGACGGGTGAAGCAGACGGGTGATGGGGCAGACGGGTCACAATAATGTCACCACTCACCACTATAAATTGAACTTCAATCTGCCTCATTTCTTCACTAAGCTTCATTTCTTCACTCAACCTCATCCTTCACTCAGCCTGCAACAGGTAACACCATACAAACTTCACTTCAATGGATTTGCTAAGACTGCAACACGTTCATAGGTCATCGCAAGTGGGTGATATGGTAAGTGTCTGCAAATGATATTTACATTAAATGGTCCTTACTATTTCTATACTTACAACTCTACTTTTTGGTTGCAGGACCACATTGATTGTCACCTACATACCATAGAGGCTCCAAGTCCACTGATTGTACCATACTTGGAGCAAGCTGGGTTTTCTATCGCTGCAACAGTGGGACACACAAAGATTGACAAATCGTTGGTTCTTGCAATGGTAGAAAGGTGGAGGCCAGAAACACACACGTTCCATCTTCCCGTCGGAGAATGCACAATAACCATGGAAGATGTTGCTCTTCAGCTAGGATTGCGTGTGAACGGACTGCCCGTTACTGGACCTAGCTTCCTTGCCTGGCAAGAAGAATGCCATCGACTTTTAGGTGTTGTTCCTCCGTCTAATCAGATGAAGGGACAACAAATAAAACTCAAGTGGTTGCAACAAACGTTTGCCACTCCCCCTCATGATGCAACAGTCCAACAGGTACAAGCCTATTGTAGAGCGTACATTTTACGCTTGATCGGGGGGCTCTTGATGCCTGACAAATCTGGTAACAGAGTTCACTTGATGTATCTTCCACTGTTGGAAGATTTTCAGCGTGCTGGAAGATACAGCTGGGGCACGGCATGTCTAGCAAATCTGTACAGGGAAATGTGTCGTGCATCTGCACCGGCCGCTGCCTGTATGGGTGGATGCGTATTGTTGCTACAGTCTTGGGTATGGTATCGCATGCCGTTCCTTGCACCACGGTGCAACCGCGAACCATCGTTTCCACTAGCACGACGGTAAAGATTCTATTCATAGTTAAATTACCTTACATCCTCTACTTATTATACTGACCTTGCGATGTATTTTACTAGATGGAGTGGCGGGGGACTACAGTATAGCGGAACTCCGCGGGGTGACATTACGGGGTACAGATCGAGGGTCGATCATATGGAAAGTAACCAGTTTTTGTGGTTGCCTTACAGAGATCTTCAGAGCGTGATACCACGAGAAGCATATAGAGAATCCAGATTGTGGACTTCCAGTACCGCACTCATATGTTTCCAGAATGTAGAATGGCATCAAACAGATAGGGTGAAGCTCCAATTTGGTCTTTCGCAGGAAATACCGGGAGAACCTGCAAATATGGATGCCTTGCATGACTTGGACATGCGAGGTAATCACGCTGAAAACTGGAGAATAAAGCATGCAGAATGGATCCAGTGTTGGCAAGAACGCCGAAATGGCATCATATCGGGACAACCGATTCCGGGTTATGTGTGTCACACTGCTGAGTATATGATGTGGTTTAGGCAGAACTCGAGACCGTACCTGTCTATTCCGCAACAGTTGCAAGACCCGCGGGGTGATGCTCAACACGTTCCGGATGTTGGACCAAGTATGCCCACCCAACAGCGTCCACGGCGTCATGCACGTCGCCAATCCAGCCCCCCGGTTCCCATGGCTTATGATGACCCCCAACCGCCTCGCCATTCATTTGCCTACACCCCTATGCAGCGAGACGCTTCCCCACCGCTTGACCAAGGTCGACACTCTATCGCTTCCAGTGATGGAGAATTTTATAGCAATCTGTTTGGCACAGACCTCGGAACGCCACAGTCGGCAGCCGCATACATGCAAAGTATGTACTCGTTTGGCGTTCCATCATTCCCCTTCCCAGTCGACGCTAGTTCTTCAATGCCTCCCACAAATCTTAATCTCAACGAGGGTGTGCAACAAGCAGCGCAACCCGCTACAGCGGATGAGGAACAACCACATCAAAGTCGTCCACGCCGTAACCGACGACCTCCACGATGTGGAACTGGACATCACTTAGGAGATTAATTTTTGTGCACTTATCATTATTGTATTTTTTGTTTACTTAATTATATCTAAAATATTTGGGTACTTGTCATTATTTTCCCTTTTAGTTTTAATAAATAAATTTTTTATTAATCTTAATTAATAAAATTAATTGCCTTAATATTTATACCTTAATTAAAATTAATTTCAATAATTTCAATAATAATTTAAATTAATTTAAATATAGAACTTCAAAAAAAAAAAAAATTATATGCCCTTGAGAAGTCGTGGTTAGCAAACCAGACTTCTCAAGGGATTAAAAGTAAATTTATTAAATCTTATGTTGAGAAGTCGTTAATCCTAAAAACGACTTCTAAACTAATTTCAAAACAGTGGTAGTTTGGTACATAATTTGAAAATGGTGGTATTTTGGAAAATAAATATTAAAAGAGTGATATATTGAAAAAATTGCCGTCTTATATTGCCTTACCATTAAACGTACAAGTTTAAAAAATGACGAGGAAGACTGAAACTTTGAAAAGTGAAAGCTAGTTCAAAAACTCAGGGACGAGACAGATGCTCGCCGTGACGGTGCAGCAGAAGAAGAAAGAGAGCGGACTCAGACGATGAGGGGGTGGGCGGTGGTGCTGGATGCAGCAAAGTGCAGCTTTCACGTTCAGGCTGGGGAACAGTGAGCCGGCGACTATGCTGGTGGTCTGGTTCACGATGCTGCCACGATACAAGTAACAAAGGAGGGTCCGTCTCTTTGTTATGTGTGGCTGTATATTTATTGGGGAGTTTGAGCCGTTTTTGGGTTTTGTTATCAATTAGGAAGAAAAAGAAGAACAAAAGAAGATAGTGGGTTTTGGGAAGAAGATCATGGCCCTTTTTTTGCACGAGTGAAGTACCGGCCTCCCTTTTCTAAGAATTTTTATTCCTATGTATAACTAGCATTTAGGTTTTTCTCAATATAGAATTTATTTTCATTTTAATTCCTGGTCAAATCAAATTATTTAAATTAGTCTGATTGGGATGAATCCAGAGTTGATTTTATTTAATATCAATTATTTAGATCAGAATCAATTTAATTGAAATCATTCAATTTTATTTGAAAACTTACCAAACTTGGGTAACTGAAATTATTTATTATTTTTTATTATTATTAAAAATTATTGCTCATCTATTTTATTCCAAGGCCCAGTAGCCTGTCTTATGACACTTTCTGACCCAAACTCATATTAATTTTTATTTTATTTCTTTTTTTATATTTTAACCGAACAAAATAAATTGTTCACACCCCCTCAAGGTGGGCGAAGAATATCTCTAAGTCCTAGCTTGGAAAGAAAAATATGAAAAGAGGAGGAATGTAGCGGTTTGGTGAAGGCATCAGCAATTTGAGAATGAGAAGATATGGGCAGAAGGTGAATGAGCCCGGATTGTATCTTCTCCCGAACAACATAGCAATCGATCTCGATGTGCTTTGACCGTTCATGAAAAGTTGGATTGTGAGCCAAATAAATCGCGGATTTGTTGTCACAATAGATGGAAGTTGGCATTTCAAAATCAATATGAAGATCTTTGAAGAGGAAATGCAACCATTGAACTTCACATGTGAGGCTAGCCAAAGCCCTGCACTCTGTTTTAGATGAGGAGCATGAAACCGTGTTCTACTTTTTGGACTTCCATGAAATGAGAGAGGATCCAAGAAAAAACACAATATCCAGTGATTGATCTTCGAGTTGCAGTGCTGCATGCCCAATCTGAATAAGCAAAACCAGTTAGTTTCATAGAATTTGATGTAGGATAGAAGATACCTTTTGAAGGAGAATTCTTGATATAACGAAGAACTCTGGTTGCAGCTTGATAATGCGGTTCTAATGGATGAGAAACGAATTGACTAAGCTATTGAACAGCAAAGGCAATGCCTGGCCTAGTGGTGGTGAGATATAATAATTTGCCTATGAGTCGTCTATAGGTTGATTCATCAACAAAAGGAGCACCTAAATCACTTTGGAGCTTGGTAGAAGGAGTCAAAGGTGTAGAGGCAGGTTTGGCTGCCAAAAAGCCACTATCTTCAAGTAACTCAAGAGCATACTTCCTTTGGTTAAGAAGAATGCCTTCGGGGGACCTAGAAATTTCCAACCCCAAGAAGTATCGAAGTGTGCCTAGGTCCTTTATTTTGAATTGGCTGTGAAGAAAACTCTAACATTTATTTCAATCATAGAATTTCTTGCAAGAACTATGTCATCGACATAAACAAGTAAAGCAGTAAAAACAGAATTTGAATATTTAATAAAGAGAGAATGGTCAGGTATAGACTGAATATAACCAATAGAGAGTAATGCAGTAGATAATTTGGCATACCACTGTCTACTAGCCTGTTTAAGGCCATAGATAGATTTATGTAATTGACAGACTTTTGTAGTAGAAGAGAAAGAAGGAAAAATGCATCCAGGAGGAGGGGTCATATAGACCTCTTCATTTAAATCTCCATGAAAAAAAGCATTGTTTACATCACATTGTTCAAGAAACCAAAATTGAGTGGATGCTAAAGCAAGGAGAGTTCTCACTATTGTTAATTTAGCAACAGGTGAAAAAGTCTCAAAATAGTCCACTCCTTCCATTTGGGAATAACCCTTAGCCACTAAGCTGGCTTTATATCTTTCTATAGAGCCATTTGAATGATATTTTATCTTATACACCCATTTACATCCTATTGGAGTTATACCATCTGGAAGATAAACAATAGTCCAAGTTTTATTAAGAATTAATGCATCTATTTCAGATTTCATGGCTTGCTGCCAACAATTGAATTTAGAGGCTTGTGCATAAGTAGTTGGCTCAGTATGTCGAATAGTATTTAAGCAGAAAATCTTATATGAAGAAGAACAATTAGCATAAGAAAGAAGAGAAGAAAGGGGAAAACAAGAAGTTCCTGAAGAGCCTATTATTGTGGCTTCTAAAGAAAGACTACAATGATAGTCTTCCAAATAGCTACGCTTGCTTCTTGTCCTAGAAGATTGTCTGATAGAGCCGATTCTAAAGCAGGCTGAATGGCAACAACTTGTTGAGAAACTGATGAAAAAGTTTCTGATTCAACATCCTATGGAGAACCTGATGCAGATGGTTGGTCCTCTGGAGGAGGATCAGGATTAGAAATAGATTCATGTTCTATTAAACTATTAAAATGAGGAAGGATAAGTGGAGCAGCAGATTGATCAGTTTTAGATTGCAAAGAATTATGAAAAGGAAAAACAGTTTCATAGAAAATAACATTCCTATAAACAAAGAAAATATGAGAATGAATATCATATAAAAGATATTCTATGGTGCCCTCCCTATAGCCAAGACAAATGGACTTAATAGCCCGAGCCTGAAATTTTGTTCTATGAGCTTGTAAAGTAGAAGCATAAACAAGGCAACCAAAGGCCTTGAGATGGGCCAAAGAAGTGAAATAGGAAAGTACAAACACTAGAAGGCGGGTTGAATAGAGTTTGACAACTTTAAGCGAAAATATAAACTTTTCCGCAAGCACAGATGAAGACAGACGAGTAAGTTAAGACAGGTCAATCAGACTAGTAACTCATCTGAAGGTTTTCACAAAAAGCCACACAAGCATGCACGAAGAAAAGGTTTTGTAAAACGATTATACCCTCCTTAGTTAGAAGATAAACAAGTTAAATAATCAAACTAAAGAGTTAAGGTAAAGAGAGAGATCACACAGCAGGTTTTATCCTGGTTCACCCCTTAACGAATGAGGCTACGTCCAGTCCTTGGCAGCACCAAGTTTTCTCACTATAACTGAACAAGTTACAGGACAGACAAGTATTATTTTCACACCTAGCCTCTTCAGGCTCCAGACAAGTATTGTTTGCACACCTAGCCTCTCCAGGCTCAGACGAATATTGTTTGCACACCTAGCCTCTCTAGGCTGAGACGGGTATTGTTGGAGAGAAGTTTGTAAATAAATTACACTTTACAAGTCTTTCACAAGCACTCAGACGAGTGTATTAAATGTGAAGTTCTAAAAGACTGCGTAATAACTTCAAATGATTGAAGAATATACAATGAAAGAATGAAGATATAAATGTGCAGAGTAATTGCTCTTTGAATGCTGTGATCATTCTCTGCTTGGATCTTCAAAGTCTTCTTCATTAAATAGGCTTCAAGGCATTAAAGCCGTTAGAGACATATTTGAAATCTTGGCTTTTTGCAGATCTTCATTAAATGCAAATAGAATCGTTCTGGTCAGCCATTAAAACTTGAGGGACTTCGTTTGTTCTCTAGTATCAGAATGACAGAGCCTTCTGATATGCCTTTAGTCTTAGAAGGTCTTTATATATGCTTTTTGTCCTCAGAGGGAAGTCTTTGCCTTTTTGTGTAACTTGCAGTTGTACTCAGGTAAAGTACTTTGTTGAAATTCCTTTTCAAGAGACGAGACAGCTTTAAGCAACTTAGACTTGAAGGAGTCTCAAAAAGAGTTCTACGGTCTTGAAGGGATTTCTTCAACGTTAGTCAATAGACAGTTGAGTAACTTCATTAGACGGGTTGACTTTTAATTAGTAGTACATCAGACATGTGAATCTTTCTTTGATCAGACGGGTGAAAACTTCATTAGACGAGTTGAGGGATTTCTTCAACATTGGTCAACAGACTGGTGAAGACTTCATTAGACGAGTTGACTTTTAGTAGTACTTCAGACATGTGAACTTTCCTTAGTTCAGACGGGTGAACTTTCCTTAATTCCAGACGTGTGAACTTTCCTTAGTTCAGGTGAGTGAACTTTCCTTAGATCCAGACGGGTGATAACACGCTAGAGCTCAGTACATATAAACACTTAATGCTTATCATTATAATATGCATACTGAGTAGATGAGTTAACCACCACAGACGGGCTCAATTAAATCATTGAATAAATGTTTTACTCTCATCAAAACTATGGTAAATGCACATCAGACATTTTGGAGACTCAACAATCTCCCCCTCTTTGATGATGACAAAACATTTTAAATAATTTAATGAACTTTAAGAAATTTTCACGAGAAGCAGATAAGTATATGTATCAATAACATGATCAGACAGGTTTAACGTTTATGATCAGACAAATAAACAGTTAACAATAATAGTAACATGGTTCTTAAATGTTCATTATTGTTATCTTCTCCCCCTTTTTGACATCAGCAAAAACAACAAAAAGGACAGAGAGGAGAGAAAAAAAAAGATACTGTTATTTAGTCATCATTGGCTGTGCACAAGGTAATGTCAAAGGACTAAGAAGGATGAAGTATGAGAGGAGGGATAGGAAATTTCCTGAAGTTTTCTTCAGCTGCTCCCCCTGAGCAGATGCATCCTCTTGACTAGAGACAGAGAGAGTGAGAGGAAGATGAAACGAGAATAAAAAGAGAGAGGGTGTTTGAAAACTTTAGAGGTGAAGGATTTAAAAGAAACGGTTTAGTTTTCTAAAAGAAAAAAGAAAACTGCCATGTTCACGTTTTGCCTCAGATAATAAAACCGCATTAAAGGATAATAACCATTTGAAAAGATTATAATAAAAAAAAGAGTATGACTCATAGGGTCAGACGATTAATCACAGGCGGGTAATGTAAAACTCATTAGACAGGTTATTCAACAATGCAATGTATGTTCAAGTTATCTCTTAGATACTTAAATCTATCCTCAGCTAATAGTTTTGTGAAGATATCAGCTCATTGATTTTCAGTTTTAACAAACTTAACATCAAGTACACTTTTTTGAACATAATGTCTTATGAAGTGATGTTTGATTTCTATGTGCTTAACCTTAGAATGTTGTATGGGATTCTTAGTTAAGCAAATAGCACTTGAATTATCATACCAGACAAATACATTACGCTCAAATATAGAGTAGTCTTCGAGTTGATGTTTTACCCATAAGAGCTGCGAACAGCAACTTGCAGCTGAGACATATTCTGCTTTTGCAATTGAAAGTGCAATAGTTGTCTGCCTTTTTCTTGACCAAGAGACTAAGTTTGCTCCAATGAAGTGGCATCCTCCATTGATGTTTTTCCTTTCAATTCTATCTCCAGCAAAGTCAGCATCACAAAACCAACTAGCCTATACTCTTGTGTTCTTAAGTACATTAAACCAAGATTAGTGGTTCCAAGCAAATATCTAAATATTCTTTTAACAGCCTTAAGATGAGATTCTTTGGCATCAGATTGAAATCTAGCACACATACAGGCACTAAACTGAATATCAGGTCTGCTAGATGTTAAATAAAGAAGAGATCCAATCATACCTCTGTAGACAGTTTGGTCTACCTTTTTACCTTCCTCATCTTTGCTTAGATTAGCATTAGGTTGCATGGGAGTTTTCATGATCTTTAAACTATCCATTTTGTACTTTTTTAGAATTTCCTTGATGTACTTTTGTTGATGGATGTAGATACTATCACTCGTCTGCTTGATTTGCATCCCAAGGAAGAACTTCAATTCTCCCATCATGCTTATTTCAAATTCTGCTTGCATCAGCTTAGAGAATTCTTTGCAGAATTTTAGATAAGTTTGGTTGTTGACCGTCATGCTGGGTAAGGTCAAGTCCTGCAAGATCATCTTCTAGACCTGATAGTTCCCTATCAGTCCTTAAATTATCATTGAACTTTACATGAATGGATTCCTCAACAATAAAGGTTCTAGAGTTAAAAACTCTATATGCTTTAGACATTTCAGAATATCCGATGAAGATACCTTTGTCTACCTTTGAGTCAAACTTTCCAAGTTGATCCTTGGTATTTATGATGAAGCATTCACATCCAAAAGCATGGAAGTAAGATATGTTGGGTTTTTTTATCTTTCCACAGTTCATAAGGAGTCTTCTTTAAGATAGACCTTATAAGTATTCTGTTTTGCACATAACATGCAGTGTTTACTGCTTCAGCCTAGAAGTACTTAGGGAGATTATTTTCATTAAGCATTGACCTAGCCATCTCTTGCAGAGATCTGCTCTTTCTCTCAACCACTCCATTTTGTTGTGGAGTTCTAGGTGCAGAGAAGTTGTGAGAGATTCCGTTCTCTTCACAGAACAGTCTGAATTGCTCATTTTCAAATTCTCCCCCATGATCACTTCTAAGGGTAGAAATACAGAAACCTTGCTCATTTTGTACTTTCTTACAGAATACAGAGAAGGCCTTAAAAGACTCATCCTTATGGGTTAAGAAAAGTACCCATGTAAATCTAGAATAGTCATCAACAATGACAAATCCATATTTCCTTCCAACTAAACTGGCAACACTAACGGGTCCAAACAGATCCATGTGTAACAACTGAAGAGGTCTAGAGGTTGATACAAGTTTTTTAGATTTGAAACTTGATTTTACTTGTTTACCTCTTTGACATGCATCACATAAAAGATCTTTCTTGAAACTAATATCAGGCAATCCTCTAACTAGGTATCCCTTTTTAATTTCGAAATAAGTTTCATACTAGCATGTCCTAGTTTCTTATGCGATAACCATCTTTCATCCTCTTTAAACATCAGACAGGTTACACTTTGATCTGAAAGTTCAGTTAGCTCAATCTTATAAAGATTTTGCTGTCTATTAGCTGAAAAGAGGGGCTTGCCACCCACTATGCATTCATTTTTAGTGAAGGAGACATCAAATCCACCATCACATAATTGACTTATGCTAAGTAAATTGTGTCATAGTCCTTCAACCATAAGCACATTAGAGATTGAGGGAAAAGGAGGTTTACCACCAATTGTACCAACACCAATTACTTTTCCTTTTTGGTTGCCTCCAAAGGCAACATATCCACCATTCTTAGGCTAGAGGTCTTGGAACATAGACCTTTCTCCAGTCATTTGTCGCGAGCAACCACTGTCCAGGTACCAGCAGAGAAGTTTGCTTTGTCCTATTAAGGATATCTGCAACAGAAATTATTTTATCTTTAGGCACCCATATTTTTCTGGGTCCTTTTCTGTTAGTTCTAGGAGTCTGTGATAACTTCCTCTTCTTCTTGTGAGTACACTTAGACATAACATGTCCATCTTTTCCATAGAAGTTACAGACGGGTCTAATTCTAACTAGAGTGGGTTTAAAATAGACAGTTAAGGTTTTTGTTGATACTTTATGATCAGCTTGATGATCATATCCAATGCCTTTTTTGTTAAGGGAGTGTCTCTGACATCCAAGCAATTTTGTCAGATTATCTCTGCCATTAACAAATCTAGCAAGATCAGAAGTGAGCTCCTTCACTTTCTGTTGAAGTTTGACAACTTCTTCAGAATGTGATGTTTCACTTGAGATCAAAGCTTCATTAGACTTTTCAGTCCTCGGCTGGCTATTCTCTTTGGCCAGCATCTCACACTCTTGAGATTTTTGTTTATGCTCACTGAGGAGTTTAACATAATCTCTCTTGAGGGATTTGAAGGCCTTAGATAAGCATTTGGATTCCTCTATCAGCTCTTCATAAGCATCACGCAATTCCTCAAGTTCATAATGAACCTCAGTTTCAGTTTCTGAATCTGTGTTGGCCATCAGACAGTGATTAGCTTCCTCCACTATCTCTTCTCGTTCAGAAGATGAACATTCAAGATCTTCCCATATGGCCATCATTCCTTTCTTCTTCTTTCTGAAGAACTTATTTTTGGGATCTTTCTTCAAAAGGGGGCATTCAGGTTTGATGTGACCAGGCTTCTCGCACTCATAGCAGACAATAGGACTCTTGTCTGTTGATGTGGATTCCTTGTTGAATTTTTTGAAAGGCTTCTCCTTTCTGAACTTCTTCTTTTTCCAGAGATTTCTCATCTTTCTGGTCATAAGAGAAGTCTCTTCATCACTGTCAGAATCCTCATTTTCAGACTCGTCTATGTCACAGTCAGACTCATTTGCCCTTGAAGCTTGTAAGGCTTTAGATGCCTTTACATCAACCTTTAGAGCAATGGCTTTGCTCTTTTTGATTGACACATCTTCATTGAGCTCTTGCTCATGAACAGTGAGTGTACCAAGAAGTTTATCCATAGTCAAGGTGGTGAGATCCTTGGCTTAAGATATAGCAGTGACAAGAGGTCTCCACTGCCTTGGAAGACTTTTGAGAATCTTAGCAACTTTCTCAGCATTAGTATATATTTTACCAAGAGATTTCAAACCATTTGTAATAGTTTGGAATCTTCCAATCATTTGAGCAATAGATTCACCTTCATCCATGGTGAATAATTCATATTTTCTAACAAGCATAGAAATTTTAGATTCTTTTACCTTAGCAGTACCTTCATGTGTGACAGATAAGGAGTCCCACATTTCTTTAGCAGAATCACAAGCACATACCTTTTCAAATTCTTCTAGATTGAGAGCACAGATTATAGCATATTTGACTTTATGATTTAGATCTCATCTTGTCTTTTCTGCAGATGTCCACTGAGCTTTTGGCTTGTCTCACTAGTGGAAAATATGGATTTTACTACCAGATTTAACGTCGGTTAAATAAAACTTGATGTTAAAAAAGACGCGGTGGCAGAATGGTAAATAATTAGCTCATTTAAATCATATTTAATGTTGGTTGTATGAATATCTGACGTTAAAATTTTGAATAAAACTTGTAACGTCGGTTAATAAAAAACCAGGCGTTAAAAGTAAAATTTTAACGCCGATTTTTTAAAGAACCGACGTTAAAATGTTTCTTTTAACGTCTAGTGTTTTATTAACCCACGTTAAAAGTTTTACTCAAATTTTTTTAACGTTAAGTCGTGCCCTAAGTATCAGTTCTAGGTGCACTCAGTACAGTTTCATCTCTTCTCCGTTTGAAAAACTCTTGTCTGAGTCTGCCTCTTCTCCGTCGAGCCACCACCGTCGCAGCACCACCGTCGCCCCCTAGGTATGCTTCTTCTCCCATTCTCTTCTTCCTTTCTTTTCTCCCTTTCTCTTCTCCATTTCTCATTAAGCTTCTCCTCTCATTAGGTTTCCGACTACACCATCTCACCACCACCCGTTGGGCTTCTCCTTTCTCTTCCTCAAGCAGCTGCTGCTCCAACAGGTAACCCTCATTAGGTTTTCAAATCTTATTATCATTTTCTTTATCTTGTTGTTCCTCTCATTACATTTTCCCACTGCTTGGGTCTCTGTTGGTTCTTGTGATACTTTGTTTAGAGTATTTTTCTGGTTCTTTGGCATATTCTCTTATAGTGGAGCAAGTTGTATAGCTGTCCGGTTAAGATGCTGAAAGTATTAGAGAGTATATATAGGGTATATGATGCTGAAAGTATTAGAGGGTATATAGGGTATATGATGCTGAAGGTATTAGAGGGTATAAGGTATTTGAAATTGAATGCACATATAGTTTCTCAATTTTGTGCACTATTTGGATATGTTAGGTTATAGGGTATATATATGGTTGTTAGGTTTTCAAATACTAGTGCTTTTTCAATCTCCCCTATTGTGCTTATATTGGATATGTGTGTATATATCTACAGAACCTCTGTAGTTATGGATCGTAGTTGGATGGTTAGTAAACGCACAAGTGATGAGTATTTGAAAAGAGTGGAAAAGTTTATAGAATTTTATCAAAGAAATCTTCCTGATAGTGATGGAAATTTTTGTTGTCCTTGTGTCAAATGTTTGAATTTAAGGAAATGTGCAGTGAAGGATATACGTACTCATCTTATTTGTAATGGGATTTGCAAGAATTATACAAGAAGGATATGGCATGGTGATGTGTTGTTAAATAACAAGCCAAGTGTGTCCCAAAGTGAGGAAGTTGACGTAGATATGGAGGATGATCGACTAGAGGACATAATCTGTGATATTGGACAAGAGTCTTTTCAGCAAGCACATGTGCATGAAACTTTGTGCAGTGATTCGGATAAGCCTTTGTATCCGGGGTGCACTAAGTATACACGATTGTCAACGGTGTTAAAATTGGTCACTGTGAAGAAGAGAACTGGTTGGAGCGATAGAAGCTTCATTGAATTGCTTGAGTTGTTGAAAGAAATGCTTGCCGAAGACAACACATTGCCGGACCGTAACTATGAGGCGAAGAAGGTACTGTGTCCGATGGGTATGGAGTATAAGAAGATACATGCATGCCTTAATGATTGCATATTGTATAGGGGTGACTATGAAGAGTTGCACAACTGCCCCAAGTGTAGGGTATCACGGTACAAAGTGAAGGATGGTGATGATGATTCTAGTTGTGGTGTGAACAAAAAGGGTCCTCCTGCAAAGGTGTTATGATATCTTCCAATAATTCCAAGGTTCAAGTGATTGTTCGCTAATGCAAATGACGCAAAGAACATTAGATGGCATGCAGATGAAAGAAAATGTGATGGGCAGCTTCGCCATCAGGCTGATTCATTGCAATGGAAGAGAATTGATAGTTTGTTTCCGGATTTTGGAAGTGAGCCAAAAAACCTTAGGCTTGGACTTGCAACGGATGGAATGAATCCGTATGGTACCTGAAGGTATTCATAGTTCATGGCCTGTTCTCCTGGTAATTTACAATCTACCTCCTTGGTTTTGCATGAAGGGCAAATACATGATGTTGTCTATGATGATTTCGGGCCCAAAACAGCCAGGAAATGACTTAGATGTTTATCTAAGCCCCTTGATTGATGACTTGAAAAATCTGTGGGTGGAAGGCGTTGATATGTTTCATGTCCATTACAAAGAGACTTTTAAGATGCGTGCCATGTTATTTTGCACCATCAATGACTTTCCAACTTACTGAAACTTGTCCGGCTACAGTGTTAAGGGGCATAAAGCATTCCCTATATGTGAAGAAGGCACATGTTTCACTCAATTGCAACATGGAAGGAAGACAGTTTACCTTGGGCATCGAAGATTTCTCAGTCGTGATCACCCATATCGTAGATTGAAGAAAGCTTTTAACGGATGTCAGGAGAGTGAAATAACTCTGATGGCCTTAACTGGAGAGCAAGTTTATCAACGGGTGAAGGACATCAATGTTATCTTCGAAAAGGCCCAAAAGAAGGCTACTGATAAAAACATATGAAAGAAAAGGTCCATCTTCTTTGATCTTTCATACTGGTGCAAACTTGATGTTAGACACTGTATTAATGTGATGCATGTGGAGAAAAATGTGTGTGATAGTGTAATCGGAACGCTTCTCAACATTTAGGGCAAGACAAAGGATGGTGTGAATGCTCCTCTAGATCTGGTTGCGATGGGTATACGAGAGTAGTTAGCTCCACAGCCAAAGGATGGTAAGCGGGCATATTTGCCTCTAGCATGTCATACTTTGTCAAAAAAAAAAGAGAACAAGTTTTTGTGATTGTCTACGGGGCGTCAAAGTGCCACATGGTTACTCTTCAAATGTCAAGAGGCTTGTCTCAAATGATCTCAAATTAGTTGGCTTAAAGTCTCATGATTGCCACATGTTGATGCAACAACTACTACCAGTGGCTATTCGTGGTATTGCTCCTAAAAATGTTAGACATGTCATAACTAGGTTATGCTCATTTTTTAATGCTATATGTAACAAAGTCATTGACCCCCAGAAGTTGGATCAGTTAGAAGATGAGGCTGCTATTATCTTGTGCCAATTGGAGATGCATTTTCCTCCTTCATTTTTTGACATCATGGTTCACTTAATTGTTCATCTGGTGAGGGACATTAGATTGTGTGGCCCTGTTTATTTAAGGTGGATGTACCCAGTTGAGCGATACATGAAGATCTTGAAAGGGTATGTGAAGAATCCACACCGTCCGAAAGCATCTATTGTTCAAAGGTATGTTGCAGAATAAGCTATTGAGTTTTGTTCAGACTACATTTCTAAAACTGATCCTATAGGGGTTCCTAAGCCTCATCATGATGAGGCAAGATGTGAAGGCAAGGGTACACATGGTGTAATGGTTAAGAGCAAGGGTCAGGAGGAAGTGCTTCAAGCACATTTGTATATATTGAATAACACTGATGAAGTTCAACCTTACTTATGTGATCACAAAAGAGACGTCAAGGTAAGAAACCCTCGAATGAGTGAAAAGTGGTTGTTGAACATGCATAACAAGACTTTCTTAAAATGGTTTAAGGAAGAAATTTTGAAGGATGATAGTACAGCTTCTGATACACTAAAATGGCTAGCACGTGGGCCTAGCTTTAATGTCATATGTTGGAGCGAATACGACATCAATATGTGTTCCTTTTATAAAAAGGAACAAGATAATAGGAGTACCATGCAAAATAGTGGGGTTATAGTAGTGGCTGAGGCCATGCACTTCTCTAGTTCAAAAGATACAAACCCAATTATGGCACCGATTCCTTACTTTGTAGTCATTGAAGAGATCTGGTTGGTCGATTACACTAAGTTTACAGTGCCTATTTTTAAATGTAAGTGGGTTGACAGTAAAAGTGGTGTACAAATCGATCAATTAGGATTTACATTGGTAGATCTTGGCAAGGTAGGTCACACGGAAGAGCCTTTCATCATGGCTTCCCAAGCAAAACAAGTGTTTTATATCAATGATCCTTCTAACAAAAAGTGGTCAGTGGCTCTCCAAGGAAAAAGCATGCATCGTAGTGATGAAAATCAAGATTCAACTCTTGATATTCCTGAGACTCCTTCTTTCTCAATACACATGCCTACTTTCATTGAGGAAAATGAGGTGGACAATGTACATGCTACCTGTGATGATCATCATGAAGGGATATTGATCTAGCTAAATTAAAGTTGACCATAGTATAAGTTATGTTTATCCATGATGTGAGTTTTTTTTTTTTTTTAGGGTTATATTTTTATTTATCAATATATGTTTATTACTGTTCGTTGTTTTCATTGAAATTCCTTAGCTTCTGGGAGTCTGTTCCCTTAAAGATGGGTGGAACATTCCATCCTCTTTTAGAGGTAGCTTCCTGAATTCGTTCTTCGGTAACAACAAATTGTTCATCATCCGAAGAGTCTTCGTTTTGGACATTCCTTTTACAAGAAAGGAATGTTCCTTATGCAATTTTAGTTACCGTTTAAATTATAAAGAAAAAGTAATTATGGCATTTGTAATAACTATATGGTTCATCGACGGGTGGTCATAGATGGGTTGTTATCGATGGGTGGTCATAGACGGGTGGTTATAGACGGGTGGTCATAGACGGGTTGTTATAGACTGGTGGTCATAGCCGGGTGGTCATAGCCGGGTTCCTTCACCCCCCCCCCTCAAGTTGGTGTATGTATATTTTTAATGCTAACCAAGAAGTCAAATTTGTCCCTGCCTAGTGGTTTAGTGAAAACATCTGCCACCTAAGCTTTTGTGCCAATCTTCAAAGCTTCAATGTCAAAGCTGGTCTTCTGGGACAAATTCCCTTAGCGAAAGTATTTTAGCTAAGCGAATTTGTGGCAGTAAGTTGATGCTGAGTTTTATCCTTTTCGCTTAGTGAATTGGCCTTAGCTAGGCGAATTTCTCCAACTTTGGCTCTTCAAAAGCTTCTACTCTCTCATTTTTTCACCTAGATACACAAAACATGGGTTTTAAATGCAATCTTCAAAATTTCACAATATATTTACTGCTAATAATACTATTTACAACATTAATCTTTTGGGGGTCAAGTAGACTAAATTTCATCAATTTAAGTTCAATAAGTACCTTTTAACTTCTAATGTTTTCAAGTAAATATGGCACTTATCAATTACTAACCTAATTTTTAGGGTATTTTTATTTATACATGTTATACTAACCTAATTTATTACTTTTTTGTCTAAATAGACATACACATGACTAATTCAGCAGACATCCCTCATTCACAGGATGAGTCAGTCACGGCTCTGCTGACTGATAGTGTAAGTTTTATTTATACATATAATGTTAATTAAGTAGGCTAATTATATTTTTATTTATCCATGTTAAGCTAAGGTTAATTTATTATTATTATTTTGTCTAAACAGGCATCACACAGGGCTGATTCAGCAGCGTCGGGTAGTCGGCCTTCCCAAAAAAGGAGTAGGAAAGCCACAACTTTAAAAAGTTTGTCCAGATCCAGGATTAATAACCAGAGGCTTCAGATCGAGTTTGATAGTCGCCTGGAGCCCATGGGACCCCTTGCTAAGAAATTCACCAGTTTTGTGGCTTTGGAAGCTAAAACCCATACTAGCATTTTGTTTGATGATTGGGATCACATACCGCAAAATGTTAAGGATCAGATTTAGGAGTCAATCACGGTATTTTCCAATGATCTCTTTGTTTGTATTTACATTATTTAAGCATATTATATATGATCCATGCATTACTAATTCCTCCTTCTTGTTTTGTAATTAATGTAGATCACATGGACCGTGCCGAATACTCCTGAACATCAGAAAAAATGGCTTCAACTTGCGGCTAAGCGTTGGACGGGGTTTTAGTCTTTTCTGGGTAATAAGTACATATTTGGAGAGAAGATCGATAAATCTCCTCTTGATGTTTACTCGTTCCTTGATAAGGATACGTGGGATAGATTTGTTTTGAGCCGAGCCAATCCTGAGTTTTTGGTTAAAAGGGAAAAGGGTAAGGCGAGTCAGGGGAAGAATGTCCACCCCCACACCATGTCTCAAGGTGGGTATAGATTGGTAGAGAAGAAGTTGATGGATGAGAAGTTGAGAAAGAGGGAGGAGAAGTTGAAAGAGCGGGTAGAAGCAGGAGAAGAAGTCTATGAAATTGTTGATCCTCCGTCTTCACCCCCACGCGAGGACACATGAGTGGAAGGACGAAAGACGAAATCTGAAAATCTTAAAGTTGAAGCCACACGCGTTGTTGCTGAAAAGATTGTAAGTAACAAATTAAACATACTACATTTCTACTTGTAATTGTAACACATTGTCTTACATATTTTTTTTAAATTTTGTCTTTTTAGGAGGAGCCGAAGGAACAAAGCTCGCAAGGGTCCTTCGTTCCACAAGGACGTTCAGATATCTTGATCGTTGCTCTAGGGAAAGACGACCACCCTGGCAGTGTTCGTGGTGCTCCAAGGACGGTGGGCATTAAGAAATTTCATGGAACACGCGGGTCACGTAGGCGGGTCGAGCAGGACTTCAATAAGGAGGAGCTTAAAGAAGAGGTTAAACAGGATATTATTTCTGACCCAACTTTTAGACAAGCAGAGCTTATGTTTTCGCTTCTAAAGGACCCCACCTTCACGCAAACGCTTTTGAAGGAGTTTTCATCAAGGCAATCCCAAGAAGTTGCCCAACCTTCACATATAGAGGTGGAGTTGTCAAAGCGGGAGTTGCAGTTGGAAAAACGGGAGTTGGAGTTGTCCCTGGTATTCATAATCATTCTCAATTACTTACGTTTTCTTTATTCTCAATCTCAATTACTTATATTTACGGTATTCTCAGTTACTTATGTTTCTTTATTTACAATTGAAGCCGAAGCCGAAGCCGGTAACGCATCATCAGTCTCTATTAGCTTGTCTGTTTGCATTTGGTGTGGATTATCCTGATGATATTTTTGAAATTCCGATGGAACACGATGGCTTTGTGGGAGAACCTCATATTTGCATCGCTGGTGTCGATATTGGTCAATTTTGTACTGATGGAGAATGGATAGCCAACACAATTCTAAGTATTTGGTGTACGTAAGTACATTTTATGACCTTATATATATATTGCATATTAAATTAGGTATTACAATTTTATAATTTATTTCAATATATTACGTAATTAACATCAACTTATTGCATATCTTAGGTATCTGCATCGCCAATTACTTGAGAGGGGCAGCGAAATTGTTTACGGATTCTTGGACCCTTCCCTCACTCTTGGTAATTTCATGACGGATCACACTAAAGTCAATGCATACATGCAGACCCTTATGGAAAGAAATCAGAAACAGATATATATAGCACCATTCGTAAGGAATGGCCATTGACAGATGCTCCTACTTATTCGTAGCAAGCATATTGTCGTCTTCTTCTGCTCGTGCCACTATGATCCAGCGAAGGAGGTGGTGGCCTCAATCAATACGTACGTAAACTTTTATTTAATTTAATTTAATTTATCACATTTTTTTTTATTTTATAAACATATAATTGACATGAATATTCTGTTTATCATAGAGCTATGAAAGCATGTAGCATTTCTTTTACAAATGGGAAAAGTAGGTCTTCCAAGTCAAAATCAAATCCTGATTGGTATATCCTAAAGGTAAGCATTTTATTAATAGTAATTATCATCATCATCATCATTATTATTATTATTATAATTATCATTACTATATATACGTTAACTTGATACCCAATTTCATACTCATTTGTAGTCTCGTAGACAATTAAATAGTTGGGAGTGTGCTTACTATGTGATGTTTCATACGTTGAACATTGTCTCAGCGTCTATTACTGACGGATGGACTCAGATAATTAACTTTCAGGTTAATTAATTATATTTTGTTTTTGTTGATAACTTAATTTAATGTTGAGTTTATTTGAACTTGTGCAGGCTTTCAGTGATCAGTCTCCTCTCACTAAACAAGAATTCAAAGACTTGAGAGTGCTTTTTGCAACCTTCTTTTTTAAGTATGTTGCAGAGAAAAGAGTAAAAAATATAGATCCTGCATACTTAGAAGAGAATGATTAGTTTATATATATGTATGAATAGTGTATAGAATTCTGAATTGTACTGACTAGCCTATAGAGAATTCTAAATTGTAGTTGGACTAGAGTTGAGTAACTAATATTGCAAAATATGTATTCTGGAACAGTATTGAGTAAATTATGCAAAATTCTGTATTCTGGACTTGTTAGAATTCTGGTTGTATGAGTGTAATGAATTTTTAGAATTCAGCAGGGAGTTGGGAACTAAATATGACCAGCATTAAAAAAAAATATAACTTTTAACGTCGGTTTTATTTGAAACCGACTTTAAAAGTTAACTTTTAACGTCGGTTTTATATAAAACCGACGTTAAAAGTATATATTTTTAAAAAAAATATATACTTTTAACGTCCATTGTATAGATAAGCGACGTTAATATTTAACTTTTAACGTCTGTTTTTTATATGAACCGACGTCTGTGGCCTTGGCAACGGACGTTAAACTAATATATTTAATGTCGGTTGAGAACAAACGTTAAATATCACACTTTTAATGTTTGCTGTATTAACGTCTGGAATGAAACAGACGTTAAAAGTGTTTCGTATCATCATTTAGAGTAGTGTAAGAACCATCAGTGATGACATCCCAAAGATCAGAGTTTGTTGACAAAATCAACCAGTGGAATCTTTCTTTCCAGTAGTTGTAATTTGCACCATTGAAGAAGGGAGGTCTGGTCATGAAGCCTCCTTCAGGTTGGGGGTTTCCACTTGCTCCAGAAGTCATTGTCTATTTATCAGGATCTTTTCTCTACACTGTTAGGTGCTCAACCCAGAGGCTGAGCTCTGATACCAACTGAAATAGACAGGTACAAACACCAGAAGGGGGTTGAATAGAGTTTGACAACTTTAAGCGGAAATATAAACTTTTTTGCAAGCACAGATGAAAACAGACGAGTAAGTTAAGACAGGTCAATCAGATTAGTAACTCGAATGAAGGTTTTCACATAAAGCCACACAAGCATGCACGAAGAAAAGGTTTTGTAAAACGATTATACCCTCCTTAGTTAGAAAATAAACAAGTTAAATAATCAAACTAAAGATTTAAGGTAAAGAGAGCGATCACACAGCAGGTTTTATCCTAGTTCACCCCTTAACGAATGAAGCTACGTCCAGTCCTTGGCAGCACCAAGTTTTCTCACTATAACTGAACAAGTCACAGGACAGACATGTATTATTTTTACACCTAGCCTCTTCAGGCTCCAGACAAGTATTGTTTGCACACCTAGCCTCTCCAGGCTCAGACGAGTATTGTTTGCACACCTAGCCTCTCCAGGCTCAGACGGGTATAGTTTGAGATAAGTTTGTAAATAAATTATACTTTGCAAGTCTTTCACAAGCACTCATACGATTGTATTAAATGTGAAGTTCTAAAAGACTGCGTAATAACTTCAAATGATTGAAGAATATACAATGAAAGAATGAAGATATAAATGTGCAGAGTAATTGCACTTTGAATACTGTGATCGTTCTCTGCTTGGATCTTCAAAGTCTTCTTCATTAAATAGGCTTCAAGGCATTAAAGCCATTAGAGACATATTTGAAAGCTTGGCTTTTTCCAGATCTTCATTAAATGCAAATAGAGTCATTCTGGTTAGCCATTAAAGCTTGAGGGACTTCGTTTGTTCTCTAGTATTAGAATGACAGAGCCTTCTGATATGCCTTTAGTCTTAGCGGGTCTTTATATATGCTTTTTGTCCTCAGAGGGAAGTCTTTCCCTTTTTGTGTAACTTGCGGTTGTACTCACGTAAAGTACTTTGTTGAAATTCCTTTCCAGCTTTAAGCAACTTAGACTTGATGGAGTCTCGAAAAGAGTTCTACGGTGTTGAAGGGATTTCTTCAACGTTAGTCAACAGACAGGAGAGTAACTTCATTAGACGGGTTGACTTTTATTAGTACTTCAAACATGTGAATCTTTCTTTGATCAGACAGGTGAAGACTTCATTAGACGAGTTGAGGGATTTCTTCAACGTTGGTCAACAGACTGGTGAAGACTTCATTAGACGAGTTGACTTTTAGTAGTACTTCAGACATGTGAACTTTCCTTAGTTCAGACCGGTGAACTTTCTTTAGATCCAGACGGGTGATAACACGCTAGAGCTCAGTACATATAAACACTTAATGCTTATCATTATAATCTGCACACTGAGTAGACGAGTTAACCACCACAAACGGGTTCAATTAAATCATTGAATAAATGTTTTACTCTCATCAAAACTATGGTAAATCACATCAGACATTTTGGAGACTCAACAAGAAGGTGGTTCTTTATAAAACAGCTCATAAGGACATTTTTCTTGAAGGAGAGGGCTGGGAATTCGATTAATTAAGTGAATGGCATGCTAAATTGCTAGGTGCCAGAAGTTAGAAGGCAAATTGGCTTGGAAAGACAAAGCCCGAGCAACATTAAGGATATGTTGGTGTTTCCTCTCAACAATTCCATTCTGTTGAGGGGTTTCCACACAAGTTTTTTGGTGAATGATGCCCTTGCTCAAGTAGAAATCAGGCATAATTAAGTGCCACAAATGAGAGGGCTGGGAATTTCATTAATTAAGTGAATGGCATGCTGAATTGCTTGGTGCCAGAAGTTAGAAGGAAAATTGGCTTGGAAAGACAAAGCCCGAGCAACATTAAGGATATGTTGGTGTTTCCTCTCAACAACTCCATTCTGTTGAGGGGTTTCCACACAAGTTCTTGGGTGAATGATGCCCTTGCTCAAGTAGAAATCAGGCATAATGAATTCCAAACCATTATCACTTCTAAGACATTTAAGTTTAGTGTTAAATTGTGTTTCTATATATATAATGAAATTAAGGATATGGTTTATGGTTTCAGCCTTGGTTTTCATAAGAATAATGCAAGTGAAACAACTAAAATCATCAACTAAAGTCAAAAAGTATCTATGTCCTGATATAGAAATATGAGCATAGGGCCCCCAAATATCAACATGCAAGATATCAAAGATGGAATTAGAATGTGTAGAGATACTAAAATGTGGTAACTTCTTTTGTCTAGAATAATGACAAATATCACATGGAGAAACATTATCCTGATAAGGAACAAAGGGAAATTTTGAAGATATACACTTATGTCTAGAGGGAGATATATGCCCTAATCTAACATGCCAAAGAAGATAATCATCCTGAATCTTGGTTGCATAATGACACTTAGGAGCAAGATTGTGTGTTGTTGGTTCCTTTGAGGTTGAATGCAGCAAAACATACAAGCCATCTTGGAGCCTAGCTATACCAATCAGGTGCCTTGGGTAAGTCAGCAAGATAGAACAAGAATCTGTTTCAAGAAGAATTTTGCAGTGGTTCTGTCGAAGCAATTTAGTTATGGAAATCAAGTTAACACGAAATTTTGGCACATAAAGAACATTATGTAAAGTTAAAGAAGAAAAAAGGAGAACTTTTCCTATGACAGTAGATATCACTTGAGTTCTATCAAGCAAAGTAATATAAACAGGAGGAATATGATAAGGATCAATTAAATTTTGCAAATAAAAAGTAATATGATCTGTAGCCCCGGTGTCTAAGATCCAAAAGTTAGAAAACTTACCAATGACAGAGGGGTTAGGGGGATTAGAACTATTGTTCAAGGTTAAAGGACTTGTGAGAATAGAGTTGGCAATGTGTGTGCCAGCATTGTTGCCATTTCTGGTTTGTTGTAAGAGTTCAAGAATGCCTTGATATTGATCCTGGGTGAAATTAAATCCTGGTTTAGAGATATCTGGGGTTGCCCTTTCTTGTTGATTAGTGCTAGCAAAATTGGCTAACTTGTTGGTATTGGTCCTGGTCTGATATGTAGGAGGGAATCCATAAAGGAAGTAACAGGTATCAATTGTATGGTTAGTCTTTGTGCAGTGTGTGCAGTATTTTGTGTTTGGTCCTCTACTAGGATTTCCACGACCTCTGCCTCTTGTGGAAGTTCCCCCTCTCTTTGGTCCTCCATTGAATTGATTTGTATTGAAAGCAAGAGCTTTAGACTCAACTGTACTGTCAGGCATAATGGGCGAATTCATCTGCCTTTCTTGTTGTATAACCAAAGAAAACGCCTTAGTAACATTAGGTAAGGGATCCATGAGCATAATTTGAGATCGAACATGAGAATATTGATCATTTAGACCCTTGAGGAATCTGATAGTATAATCTTGATCTCTATATTTCTTGACTTTATCAAAACCTCCACAAGGACAAGTGGTATCACAATTACATTGTGGGAGAGGCCTATAATTTTCAAGTTCATCCCACATAGATTTCAGTTTAGTAAAATAATAAAAAACATCAAAGTTACCCTTCTGGAATTTACAAATATCCTCTTGAATGTCAAAAATCCTGAAAATATCTTCTTGAGCAAAACGTTCTTGAAGGTTTTTCCAAACATCTGAGGCGCGATCCATCGAAAGAACTGATTTGAGAACTTATGGAGAAATAGAGTGTTGAATCCATGAAAGAACCATGCTATTGCAACAATTCCATGCATCATACAGTGAGTCATTCTTTGCAGGAGGCTTGAAGGTGCCATCAACGAATTTGATTTGGTTCTTTGTTTTTAGGACAACTTTCATGGAACGAGCCCAGGTATGGTAATTTTTACCATCAAGAACCGGGATCACAAGAACCAAAGATGGATTCTCATTGGCATGAACATAGAAAGGATTCAAGGAGTTGGTTTCAAAGTCTTGATAGCTCTCTCTTGCCATTCTTCACCTTAGAACGTTGATTGTAAAGGAGAAAAGGAGAATCAAGAAAGAAAGAAAGTAACAAGATGAATGAGGCACCAAGCAGAGTTACAAAAGGAACAAGAAGAAGGAAACCAGAGCTCAAATTTGAGCTCTGATACCATCTTGGTATCGAAGATAAAAGAAAGAATACATTGTTGAATATAAATTGTTTTATTGAATGAAGAATTGAATGAATACAATAATAGCAGCTATGCTATTTATACAAAGATAAACCCAACTCTTATAACAAACTAACAACTAGCCAAAGAGTTAGTTAGTTACTGATAAGAGTACGTATGACTGTTATGATTCTTTAGAACTTCTTTAGATATGAGTCAGTAACAATAATAACAAACACTAATAAAGATGAAGTACTTTCCAATTTTCTCTTTCCTAAATGAGAATGATATAATTAAAAGGCGATGTGTATAGATGTGATCATAAATAAACAATGTTTTCCCGAAAAAGAAAAGGAAACAAGTGATGAAATGAAACAGAGATTCAACTAACCAGACAGTGATAAATAATAACCTACAAAGTGATTTCACAATAGGGTTGGAAAGATAAGGAAAAGTTGTGTTGGGAATATGTTCTGTTTGCAGCATGCAGGTGATATTCTAGTTTATGGAGTGTCTTTTCTCTCATGCATTGTCTCAGACAAAAGTCTTGCTTGGATGACAGTCTTTCTCCTTCATTTTATTTGTGTCCTGGTACACTACTCTTGGAGAAGTATTGTGATTGTTTCCATAGGGATAATTGGTAAGATGATGGTATGGGGTCGGTATAAAACGTCTTGGCTATTGACTGTTGGGACGGATGAACGTGTTTACACTTTTCTAAATTGGTTGATGTGCTGGATTAATGCACTTGCCTACAGTTATAGTTTTTCCGGTTTTGTTTTATTTGGGGATCAAGGCTTTTGTAATACTTATACTGTTCACTTGGTTCGAGGCAGTATCATAGTTACATATGGCCTTCTGGTTCTCTCTTTGTAGAGTTTATATGGGTTAGAGCACTATGGTCTGTATCAATACATTCTTTTGCTTAAAAAAAAATAACCTACAAAAATATGACATTAATACGATCTTGTTTTAAAGCATTTATACAAGAGAAAATCGCAAATAAACTTATAGTACAATTTTTATGGTTTTTTTTGTTTAATTACTCAGCAGGTTCCCAAACTATTTGAAAATTTTTAAATAGGTCATCGAACTAAAAAAATTGTAATCGGGTCCTCGAACTTGTAAATACTTTGTAATTGGGTCCCTACACTTTAAACGTTTGTAATCGGGTGCTTAAAATTTTAAATAATTTGTAATTAGGTCCATAGGGTAGCAGAACAACCTTGTAATTAGAGCACCTTCTAAATCCCCTTTCATGTTTCTTGTCTATCTTTTGGAGGTTAATAGAACCACTGAGTCACTCAAAATAACAAAATTTTTAAAGCTATCTTACCCCAGGGACCTAATTACAATTTTTTTTTAAAAGTTTAGTGTAACATCACCTCGGTGCTACGTTTCAACTCGATGCGGAAAACATAAACAAATAAAAACGCTGGTTGCTTTCGGAAAATACTTTAAGTAAATAACTATGTTCGAAAACATGGGTTTAAAAATTTTCTTCACGCTATAATCATTAAGTACAGGAAAGATGGAGTAAACCTCATAACATACACCAATATTAGCATCCATAACAAAATGAAACATAAGGTATTAATGCCGAAGCATATAGGTTTTTTAGAAACAGAGTTAAAACTGGTAGTAGAAATTCTGGTCTATTATCATATATTACAGACTTCAAAACATTAAGTCAACATAAATACAACATATAAGGTACGACTGCTTCAAAAAAGTAAGAGTCTAATGGGGAAAAACCCCGAAAGTCAGCTCTGATACTGGGAGGAATTCGGAGGGATCCTCCTGCTCTTCATCTTCATGGGACTCCATCATCAAAGTCCTCAAGTGTCCGCGGGGATCTCTGGGCAACATCTGTACATGTATACAAAAACACAACAGGGTGTCAAACATGTACATGCAAAGGTGAGATACTCATTTTAACACGATAGCCGCACAAGCGACAAACAAAACATACATCCACATATAAATACAGTTGTATTAACAGATATTCATATAACACAATATCTCAGACATCATCATGAGTTATAATAATGCATGAGACTCCAATATCATCTTTCTAATTCATGTTCTCCGGAGATTCTTAACTTCCCTTCGTCGAGTGATAGGCCATAAATACTCCCATAACACAATTGTCCTCATGAGTCGGCCTCTCAATTTAGGTCTGAACTCCAATTGTTCAAGGGTATCACGTCTCAACCATATCATGAATAGTCCAGTCTCTGATTGAGTTCATCCGTGTTGGGCAACCGATTAACACGACACGGGATTGCGATGCCTCCGGCCTCTTGTGGAGTCTCGAACACAAGATACCCCTATAGACCAAGTGGTCTTAACTGGCTCATATTCTCAACCACAATGGATTGTTGCTCGATTTCGTGGCACGTCTGCCGATTCATGTATGTGCACAGAAGGTTTTCTGTTTTCTTTTTCATTCATTCTTTTTGTCAAGGCACACAGCTCATGACTCGTTTTAAAGGACATTTCGCTCGTTCATTCAAAACACAGAACACATAGTTCGAGTGCTCAACTCACTAAATACTAGCCCGACGTCTCGATCACTAGGTTTGCAGATTTCACAAAGTGAAAGGGTAATCACCATTTTTCTTCCGGGTCTTATTTTCATATATAAAACTTGGAAAACAAAACTCAAAACCTCATTGGCATGAACTAAAACATTTTTCTCAAAGGAAGCTATTTTCAAGAAAACTCTTTTCTTTGTAAATCTACTTTCTAAAAGGATTCGTCATCTGAAACCATTTTTCTAAAAAGCAAGCGTTTGAAAGGATTTTCCTTAAACAGACTTTTTCTTTTGAAAGGGGTCTAACATTTTAAAAGAAGAAGTTCTTTTCTTGATAAGACAAAACTATTCTCAATATTTTTCTTTGATTTCAGAATACATTTTAAAACTTTGATTAAGGCTTTTAAGCGTTTTAATCTTCATTATCAAGCTATAGTCGATGTTATGCTCTCAACCAATATAGTCAAAATCACAATCCAATAAATTCATGTATAAGTATCAATCTTAAACCAACATCATACAAATATCTTATCTAAAGCAACAATGCCACAATTCATTTTCAAATATCCAATCACATACTTTACCAATTAGATCAAATACATACACAACACACAGTAAATTCACAAAGTACCAATCATCTTATGATTTCAATCAAAAACAACAACAACACATCTAACAACCAAGCTCATGAGACTACCAAACTCATAATAAGTAATCTCCCTTTACCTCTTGAAGATTTCAAGTTAGTCATCAAAGGGTTTTTCGTTTCGACTCTGGTTTCCTTCGCACCGCCTAGAACAATCAATCACAGCTTGATCCTTAACAACAATCACAACTAAAAGTTAATAAAATCAACCAAAACTCAGCCACCCAATCTAAGTTAGGGTTCGGCCATATATAGAAAATTAGGCTAGGGATTTCATTTGGTTTCAATTTCTTGGATGGATGATCCTTAGGTATACCTAACACTAAAACAAGTCTCTTTACTCAAAAATTTGAAACAAAAACTCATGGTTCTTCATGTTCAAGGTTTCGGCCTCTCTTTATATAAATAGGCTAGGAATGTCTTTTGATTTCATGCTCTTGGATAGTGGTTGAGGGTGATGAAGCTAGGTCATAGAAATTGGTTTCACATTAAAAGGATTTTTCTATAATTTTCTAGAAATTTTTGAAGATTGGATCTAGAAGTTGGAACTCATAGAATCATGGTTTGAAAACAAGAAATAAGAGGAGAATCATGAAGTTTATGGATCAAAGGAAGTAACCATACCTCTTTGGGGATGAAGGTGAGCAAGATCAACACTTTCTTCACACAAAATGATTAAGGTTTTCAACTTGAAGATGAAAGGAAACTTAAGGAGAAAGATGAAGTTTAGGAAGAAATGGATGAAGGCTTCTTGGCTAGCCTTATGCGTGGGGTATGAAGGGAGGGACAAGGATGTCCACAAGTTGATCACTTAAGAACAAAATGATCTTTTCATCCTAGGGCAATTTCTAATTAAGAAAAAGGTTAGGGGCATTTTGGTCTTTTCGCAGTATGAACGTGATCAGATATTTTCAAATGTCATCATGAAACTGGCACCCGAATAACTTATATTATTTCACTTTTTAGTGTAAAAAACCAATTTTATCAAAATTGGTTGAAATTCGATGCTGAATCTAACTGTTTCGTTCACGAGTCGAAAGTAGGTTTCCTGATCAGTAAAATCTTACTATCACTGAAAACGAAAACCAGGCTCTGTCTGAATTTTCAACCCAAAATTTAACCGTAACTCTCTACGATGTCTAGAGTATGAATATGCTATTGGTTTATTTAATTTCATTTTCTAAAACCAAAAGATAAAATAAATATTTATTTATATAGATTACCGATATTAAAAGCAGTGAAAAGCGGAGTGTTACATTTAGGGACCCGATTACAAACATTTAAAGTGTAAAGACCCAATTATAATGTATTTAGAAGTTCGGGGATCCAATTACAAATTTTTTAGTATCAGAACCTATTTAAAAATTCTCAAATAATCGGAGACCCGGAGAGCAATTGAACCTTTTTTTTTGGTAGAGGAAAAAAGATTACACCCTTAGAAAAGCTATACCCAAGAGGCATTAAAAATTATGTTAAGGTTCAAATCTTT
Source organism: Ammopiptanthus mongolicus (assembly GCA_039655645.1). Classification (NCBI taxonomy): domain Eukaryota; kingdom Viridiplantae; phylum Streptophyta; class Magnoliopsida; order Fabales; family Fabaceae; genus Ammopiptanthus; species Ammopiptanthus mongolicus. Next base: position 22,783,291 of record CM077351.1, read on the forward strand.
CATACAAGTTAATTTTTATTTACCTTAGTTCTCTTATTTTAAATTTTAAAGTCAAGACAATGTATAAGATTTAACGAAAAGTTGAAAACGGTAAAAATCAATCCTAAAAATCTTGAAGAGTTCGTTTAACAAGTGTCTTGAGGGGCTATTTCTTCTTTTTTTATTCTTTAATAAATGTTTTTAGAATATTATAAAACTCTTATTTTTATAATTAAAATTATTTAATCAATGTATTAACTTTTACTATTGTTTACCAACAACTATAATCTTAAAAATACATATAAAAGTAGCTATTTTTTACCAAATTTAAAAGTAGTTATAGACTAGTTACCACGATTTATGGCGCATCAATTTACACATCTCACATCCAGCAGGTATTGAACAAATGGAATTACTTGATTCTCTTAGTTGTGTATATTTTGGATTTTGACTCCTCTAAAGTGAATACAGTTGTAAAATGAGAGGGTAAGAGGTTATACATTATTGATTTGATTAATTACATAAAGATATTAACCCACTAAATGATTTATAGGTGGACAGCCTCTTACTTTCTCACGTTACAGCTTCACTCACTGTAGAAAAACCAAATTCATATTTTTTATATAAAAAACTATCATCTCATTTTTTTTTCTACACCCATTTTTACACTTTATTTAAAAAGAGTTTAAATTCTACACCAACTATCGTCGCATTAATTACGAGCTAGAATGCCCTTTTCGTCTATACTAATAATAAGTTGCCTGGCCGTTGGAGTTACTGCAGTAGTTAGAAATTTACCATTTAAGTAAAAATCTTTCCGTGATGCAAAGGTGTTAGAGAAAGAAAATAATATTATATTATATATTTAATTAAAAATACTTTTTAAATGATGAATAATAACTTTTATTCTATTTTTTAAAATATATATTTAATTTAATATGTAGATGAAAACATAAATTTTAGTAGTATTTGGAGTAAAATAAATTTGAGAAAGAATTTTATTAGGAGAAAAAAAATTAACAAAAGCATAGGGAACAACAAAAATCATCAAGAAGATAAGAGACTATATAAACAAATGTCAAAATAAAACTACAAATGCCAAAATCAACTTCCACATGGTAGACAACTCATTTTATACATAACAAAGACTAACAAATCTTCTCGAATGAAAGGAATATTAAAGAAAAAATAATATAATATTATATATATCTAAGAAAATGTAACCTTAATTTATAATAAAATATTAACAAGCAGTAGTATTTAAAGTAAAATAAATTGAGAAAAAATCTCATTGGAAGCAATAATAATAATAAGAGGTATATTAGAAACAATAAAAGTCATTAAGAAGATAACAAATCATGTAGACAAATGTCAAAACAGACTATAAATAGAAAAGTCAACTTCCACATAACAAAATCAACCAAACAACTCCTTTTATATATAATTGGAACATAAATATTATTAATACAGAAATATTAAGGGCGCTGGTGGGTGTCTTTGAGGGATGATCTGATCTTATACCTGGTGTTAAGGAAGATGTTCTTCGAGCCTACTTTGGCTAAAAAAGGGCGCTGGCCAGGCTGCTTCTTTTTTATGAGAAATGAGTGGCTTTATGGTGATGGAAAATGTTCATGCTTCTTCTTCTTTTATTTAGGATCTGTACATAGGGCCGGTCCAATATCACATTAGGTCTTAAGCAAATATATTCGTTGTGCTTGCAACGGTGAAAAAATAGGCCTTTCAATAATAGCGTAAAACCTTTAGGATGTAAGTAATGAAAAAAAGTAGGCCTAATATTTGTACAACAAATATGTTGTTTGGGTGGTGGCCTAAAGCAAGGACTTTAGTGGCCTCCCCCTTGGTTGCCTTTGTATAACTTTTATCAATATACTTTTCGCTTATAAAAAAAAACATACTTATTAACACAATATCTTATATCTGCATAACCATTGAGTCACTCACAATACTAAAGTTTTAAAGATATCTCTTAATATAAGGAGCTAATTACAAATTATTTAAAAGTTTAGGGACCCGATTATAAATATTTAAAGTATAAGGAATCAATTATAAAATATTCAGAAATTCAGGGATCCAATTATAATTTTTTTAATTTAGGAATCTATTTAAAAAATTTCAAATAATCGGAGATTTGAAGAGTAATTTAACCTTTTTTTTTGGTAGAGTGCCAAAAAAAATTCACACACAAATAGGAGGAAAAAAGATTACACCCTTAGAAAAGCTACACAGAAGATCAGGCATTAAAAATTATGTCAAGGTTCAATCTCTCATATAAGTTAATTTTTATTTACCGTAGTTCTCGTAGGCAATTTTTTCAATATATCACTTTTTTAATAATTATTTTCCAAAATACCACCCTTTTCAAATTATGTACCAAACTACCACTGTTTTGAAATTAGTTTAGAAGTCGGTTTTGGAATTAACGACTTCTCAACATCATCTATTTGATTTTATTTTTTAAGCCCTTGAGAAGTCGGTTTTGATAAACACGACTTCTCAAGGGGTTTTTTTTTTTTTTTTGAATGTTCTATATTTATATTAATTTATATTATTATTGAAATTAATTTTAATTAAGGTTATACTATAAATGTTAACGGAATTAATTTTATTAATTAAGATTAATAAAAAATTTATTTATTAAAACTAAAAGGGAAAATAATGACAAGTACCCAAATATTTTAGATATAATTAAGTAAACAAAAAATACAATAATGATAAGTGCACAAAAATTAATCTCCTAAATGATGTCCAGTTCCACATCGTGGAGGTCGTCGGTTACGGCGTGGACGACTTTGATGTGGTTGTTCCTCATCCGCTGCAGCGGGTTGCTCTGCTTGTTGCACACCCTCGTTGAGATTAAGATTTGTGGGAGGCATTGAAGAACTAGCGTCGACTGGGAAGGGGAATGATGGAGCGCCAAACGAGTACATTCTTTGCATGTATGCGGCTGCCGACTGTGGCGTTCCGAGGTCTGTGCCAAACAGATTGCTATAAAATTCTCCATCACTGGAAGCGATAGAGTGTCGACCTTGGTCAAGCGGTGGGGAAGCGTCTCGCTGCATAGGGGTGTAGGCAAATGAATGGCGAGGCGGTTGGGGGTCATCATAAGCCATGGGAACCGGGGGGCTGGATTGGCGACGTGCATGACACCGTGGACACTGTTGGGTGGGCATACTTGGTCCAACATCCGGAACGTGTTGAACATCACCCCGCGGGTCTTGCAACTGTTGCGGAATAGACAGGTACGGTCTCGAGTTCTGCCTAAACCACATCATATACTCAGCAGTGTGACACACATAACCCGGAATCGGTTGTCCCGATATGATGCCATTTCGGCGTTCTTGCCAACACTGGATCCATTCTGCATGCTTTATTCTCCAGTTTTCAGCGTGATTACCTCGCATGTCCAAGTCATGCAAGGCATCCATATTTGCAGGTTCTCCCGGTATTTCCTGCGAAAGACCAAATTGGAGCTTCACCCTATCTGTTTGATGCCATTCTACATTCTGGAAACATATGAGTGCGGTACTGGAAGTCCACAATCTGGATTCTCTATATGCTTCTCGTGGTATCACGCTCTGAAGATCTCTGTAAGGCAACCACAAAAACTGGTTACTTTCTATATGATCGACCCTCGATCTGTACCCCGTAATGTCACCCCGCGGAGTTCCGCTATACTGTAGTCCCCCGCCACTCCATCTAGTAAAATACATCGCAAGGTCAGTATAATAAGTAGAGGATGTAAGGTAATTTAACTATGAATAGAATCTTTACCGTCGTGCTAGTGGAAACGATGGTTCGCGGTTGCACCGTGGTGCAAGGAACGGCATGCGATACCATACCCAAGACTGTAGCAACAATACGCATCCACCCATACAGGCAGCGGCCGGTGCAGATGCACGACACATTTCCCTGTACAGATTTGCTAGACATGCCGTGCCCCAGCTGTATCTTCCAGCACGGTGAAAATCTTCCAACAGTGGAAGATACATCAAGTGAACTCTGTTACCAGATTTGTCAGGCATCAAGAGCCCCCCGATCAAGCGTAAAATGTACGCTCTACAATAGGCTTGTACCTGTTGGACTGTTGCATCATGAGGGGGAGTGGCAAACGTCTGTTGCAACCACTTGAGTTTTATTTGTTGTCCCTTCATCTGATTAGACGGAGGAACCACACCTAAAAGTCGATGGCATTCTTCTTGCCAGGCAAGGAGCTAGGTCCAGTAACGGGCAGTCCGTTCACACGCAATCCTAGCTGAAGAGCAACATCTTCCATGGTTATTGTGCATTCTCCGACGGGAAGATGGAACGTGTGTGTTTCTGGCCTCCACCTTTCTACCATTGCAAGAACCAACGATTTGTCAATCTTTGTGTGTCCCACTGTTGCAGCGATAGAAAACCCAGCTTGCTCCAAGTATGGTACAATCAGTGGACTTGGAGCCTCTATGGTATGTAGGTGACAATCAATGTGGTCCTGCAACCAAAAAGTAGAGTTGTAAGTATAGAAATAGTAAGGACCATTTAATGTAAATATCATTTGCAGACACTTACCATATCACCCACTTGCGATGACCTATGAACGTGTTGCAGTCTTAGCAAATCCATTGAAGTGAAGTTTGTATGGTGTTACCTGTTGCAGGCTGAGTGAAGAATGAGGTTGACTGAAGAAATGAGGCTTAGTGAAGAAATGAGGCAGATTGAAGTTCAATTTATAGTGGTGAGTGGTGACATTATTGTGACCCGTCTGCCCCATCACCCGTCTGCTTCACCCGTCTGCTGCTTCACCATTTACTGTGCGCATGTGAGCGCATCAGTGACATTATTTGCTGCTGGGACCCGTCTGCTGTGACCATGTGAGCATGGCAGTGTGTCAGTTTCACTTGTCTGCTGGTCATGTGGGTGTGTCAGTGCATTGGGCAGTATACTGTGCACATGTGAGCTCGTCTACTATTTCACTTGTCTGCTTAGACAAGTGATGGGCAGACGAGTGAAACATCAGCTGATCACTTGTCTGAGGTTTCACTCGTCTAAGCAGACAAGTGAAACATCAGAGCTTAGACAAGTGAAGCCTCAGACAAGTGATCAGCTGATGTTTCACCTGTCTGCTTAGACAAGTGATGGGCAGACGAGTGAAACATCAGCTGATCACTTGTCTGAGGCTTCACTCGTCTAAGCTCTGATGTTTCACTTGTCTGCCCATCACTTGTCTAAGCACACAAGTGATTCACTAGTCTGCTGTTTCACTTGTCTAAGCTCTGATGTTTCACTTGTCTGCCCATCACTTGTCTAAGCACACAAGTGATTCACTTGTCTGAGGTTTCACTTGTCTAAGCAGACAAGTGAAACAGCAGACTAGTGAATCACTTGTCTGCTTAGACAAGTGATGGGCAGACAAGTGAAACATCAGAGCTTAGACAAGTGAAACAGCAGACTAGTGAATCACTTGTCTGCTGTTACAAGTGATGGGCAGACAAGTGAAACCTCAGACAAGTGATCAGCTGATGTTTCACCTGTCTGCTTAGACAAGTGAAACAGCACACTAGTGAATCACTTGTCTGCTTAGACAAGTGAAACAGCAGACTAGTGAATCACTTGTGTGCTTAGACAAGTGATGGGCAGACAAGTGAAACATCAGAGCTTAGACAAGTGAAACAGCAGACTAGTGAATCACTTGTGTGCTTAGACAAGTGATGGGCAGACAAGTGAAACATCAGAGCTTAGACAAGTGAAACCTCAGACAAGTGAATCACTTGTCTGCTTAGACAAGTGATGGGCAGACAAGTGAAACATCAGAGCTTAGACAAGTGAAACAGCAGACTAGTGAATCACTTGTGTGCTTAGACAAGTGATAAGCAGACAAGTGAAACATCAGAGCTTAGACAAGTGAAACCTCAGACAAGTGAATCACTTGTGTGCTTAGACAAGTGATGGGCAGACAAGTGAAACATCAGAGCTTAGACAAGTGAAACCTCAGACAAGTGAATCACTTGTCTGCTTAGACAAGTGATGGGCAGACAAGTGAAACATCAGAGCTTAGACAAGTGAAACAGCAGACTAGTGAATCACTTGTGTGCTTAGACAAGTGATGGGCAGACAAGTGAAACATCATAGCTTAGACAAGGGAAACCTCAGACAAGTGATCAGCTGATGTTTCACTTGTCTGCTTAGACAAGTGAAACAGAAACACATCAGAGCTTAGACGAGTGAAGCCTCAGACAAGTGATCAGCTGATGTTTCACTCGTCTGCCCATCACTTGTCTAAGCAGACAGGTGAAACATCAGCTGATCACTTGTCTGAGGCTTCACTTGTCTAAGCTCTGTTGTTTCACTTGTCTGCTTAGACGAGTGAAACCTCAGACAAGTGATCAGCTGATGTTTCACTCGTCTGCCCATCACTTGTCTAAGCAGACAAGTGAAATAGTAGACGAGCTCACATGTGCACAGTATACTGCCCAATGCACTGACACACCCACATGACCAGCAGACAAGTGAAACTGACACACTGCCATGCTCACATGGTCACAGCAGACGGGTCCCAGCAGCAAATAATGTCACTGATGCGCTCACATGCGCACAGTAAATGGTGAAGCAGCAGACGGGTGATGGGGCAGACGGGTCACAATAATGTCACCACTATAAATTGAACTTCAATCAGCCTCATTTCTTCACACTATAAATTGAACTTCAATCAGCCTCATTTCTTCACTAAGCTTCATTTCTTCACTCAACCTCATCCTTCACTCAGCCACATTTCTTCACTAAGTCACCCAACCACATTTCTTCACCAAGTCATGGCACCTACATCAGTCTTTGTTACACTCTATCACAACGGCCAAATTGAAATGGACTCTCCATACGGGGTGTTGTTTCAGTGCGACCACCCAATCTTGCTGAAGGTGAGGAAAACCATCAACCTTCAACAACTGAGAACAACTATCCATACGAAGATAAAAGCCGGCAACGACAAGAGGGTGGGCGATATTGTTTATCGATATCCTATGTCCATTGCAACGGGATATGTTCGATACCAGCCACACTATCTTCAAGGAGATGAGGATGTAGAACTGATGTTCGACATGTTCGACAATTGCAAAAGCCTCAACCTCGGCGTTACCACCATTGAGCTATACGCACATCTCGAGGATGTTTCCATCGATAACCCCCAAGCCGAACCGTCCTACATCTTTGACCTTAATGCACCAACGCAAACATTCCACACATCTTTCCCTGAATCAGAACCCTACCACACATCTTTTCCAGTGACTGAAGACTACCACCCATCTTTCCCTTCCTCCTCTGATTACCACCCATCTTTCCCTTCCTCCTCTGACTACCGCCCATCTTTTCCTTCCTCCTCTGACTATGACTACAACCCATCTTTTCCTTCCTCCTATGACTACCGCCCATCTTTTCCTTCCTCCTCTGACTACAACCCATCTTTTCCTTCCTCCTATGACTATCGCCCCTCCTTTCCTCCGGCCGAAGAGTGCAACCCATCATTCCTTGATGCCGAGGACAACCACCCATCCCATGTTGATGTACAAACTCATGCAATTCCCGTCAGCGTCGTGGCTGGGTTCCACCACGAAGAAGTTGGTGACTTCAGTGAGGATGAAGCCGAGATTCTTGCACTGTCAGTCAATGATGACGACGACGACGAAGAAGAAGAAGCTGGTGTGGGTCCCTCCTCAACCGCGCCTCCATACGAACCACCACCACACTTTCGTAATGTGAACTTAGATGGGGTTGCTCCATCAGACGATTTCAGCCTCGTCCTATCGCGAGTGTCTTTGGATCAAATTGATGTCCCAGATAGCCTACAAACAAACATGAGGTTTGCTACAAAAGAAATGGCCCAGTTTGCTATCAAGGGATACCATATCAAGAACTCCCTGGATTTCAAGGTAGAGCACTCCGATAACGACAGATGGATGATTAAGTGCAACAACCCTGCATGCCGGTGGAGGTGTAGAGTGAAGAATCGCACAACAAAAGGCTATTGGGAGATCCGTAAGCTGGACGGACCACATACATGTGTATCAGCAACTCTCTCACAAGATCATCGGAAGCTTGACTCGAACATTATTTGTGAAAGTATCAAGCAAATGGTGAAGGAGGATCCGGCGTTGTCTATCTCGGTGTTGATTGCCCACATACGAGAAAAATACAACTATACCACAACGTATAGGAAGGTATGGATAGCCAAGCAAAAGGCTATCGAACAAATATACGGGAACTGGGAGCTATCTTACAATTACCTTCCAACATGGCTCATGGCCTTACATACTTATGTTCCGGGCACAATCACTGAACTGCAGACACTGCCAGCTTACGACGGGGCCTATCTAGTTCCCGATAAGAGAATCTTCCACCGTCTTTTCTGGACTTTCAAGCCTTGCATTAGTGGATTTGCATTTTGCAAGCCAATTGTTATGGTGGATGGAACATGGCTGTATGGAAAGTACAAGGGGACGCTATTGATTGCAACAGCTCAAGATGGAGCCAACCAACCAATTCCCATAGCCTTCGCTCTTGTCGAGGGTGAGACGGCAGAGGCATGGTTTTTCTTCCTCCAAAACTTGAGGAGGCACGTCACACCCCAAGCCAACATAACATTGGTCTCGGACAGGCACGAGTCAATAAAAGCTGCATACCGGCGAGCTGACAGTGGATGGCACAATCCTCCTTCAATGCATGTGTATTGCGTTCGACACATCGCACAAAACTTCATGCGGAGATTCAAGAATGCAGATATGAGAAAGAAGGTCGTCAATATGGGTTAGTACCGCAGTCATACAAATTGCAATTATTTATTGTTTCTATTCTATTCATGTCAATTTAGACATTTCTAACATTCCAACCATTCAGGATACGCCCTGAACCAGCTAAGCATGCGTTATTACCGGGGTTTGCTCCTCGACTGGAACGAAGAGGCTGCGGCATGGGTTGACGAGATCCCCAAGGAAAAATGGACTCAAGCGTATGATGAAGGGCGACGTTGGGGACACATGACAACGAACCTTTCCGAGTGCATTAACAGGGTACTTAAGGGAACGCGGCATCTTCCAATCACTGCTGTGGTCCAGGCAACCTATTATAGGTTATCTCAAACTTTCGCCGACAGTGGGAGGCAACTAAGCGCAATGATCCATTCCGGTCATATCTGGTCTGAAATTGTCACCAAGGCCATTGAGGAGGAACGGGCAAAGTCCAACTCTCACCGTGTCCAACATTATAACCGGGAACACAGCATTTTCACGGTCGAGGAGTTGATCAACCCACGAGAAGGGAGGCCTGCGGGGCGATTCAAGGTAGACTTGAACGCGAGGTGGTGTGACTGTGGAAAGTTTCAGGCCATACACATTCCATGCTCACATGTCATCGCGGGATGTTCAAGCGAAAATCACGACTATTGGAAGTATGTGCCTGCTGTCTACAAGTTGGAATATGTCTTCAATGTTTACCGCGAAGAGTTCAGCGTGGTGCCAAACGAAGCATATTGGCCAACGTATACTGGAGTAGAGGTGTGCCACAATCAAGACATGCGAAGAAATCCACGGGGTCGTCCACAATCTACCCGCATTCGCACGGAGATGGATTTGAGGGAGGGGGGAGTCGCCGTAAGAGATGTGGTCTGTGTCGGAATGAGGGTCATAGCAGGAATAAATGTCCGAACCGTGCCGGACCTTCTACGCAACAATAGAAAATTTGTATCGTTGTACCGTTTCTATATTTAATCGATGTTAAATATTTTCTATAAGTGTATTATTTATTTTTTTATTGTATTAATAAAATTAATATTTAAAATAATAATTTAAAATTAATATAATTAAAGCTAATTATCATAATTAATATAAATTAATATAAATTAATATAAATATAGAACATTCAAAAAAAAAAAAAAAAAAACCCTTGAGAAGTCGTGTTTATCAAAACCGACTTCTCAAGGGCTTAAAAAATAAAATCAGATAGATGATGTTGAGAAGTCGTTAATTCCAAAACCGACTTCTAAACTAATTTCAAAACAGTGGTAGTTTGGTACATAATTTGAAAAGGGTGGTATTTTGGAAAATAAATATTAAAAGAGTGATATATTGAAAAAATTGCCAGTTCTCGTATGTTAAATTTTAAAGTCAAGACAACGTATAAGATTTAATGAAAAGTCGAAAACGGTAAAAATCAATCCTAAAAATCTTGAAGAGTTCGTTTAACAAATGTCATGAGAGGCTATTTCTTCTTTTTTTTATTCTTTAATAAATGTTTTTAGAATATTATAAAACTCTTATTTTTATAATTAAAATTATTTAATCAATTTATTAACTTTTACTATAATCATAAAATACATTTAAAAGTAGTTATAGACTAGTTAGGACGATTTATTGTGCATCAATTTGCACATCTCAAATCCAGCAGGTGTTGAGGAAATGGAATTACTTGATTCTCGTAGTTGTGTATTTTTTATATAAAAAACTATCATCTCATTTTTTTTTTTTTTTGAGAAAAGGGGACCTGCACCTTCAGTGTAAATCGGTTTTACACTGACGTCCAATGAGAATTTACTATTCTTCAGTTAATTTTAAAATTCAATTACAGAGTGGACTGATGTATCAGCATGATAAATTCTTATTATATGTCAGTGTAAAACTAATTTATACAGACAGTGCATGTCCATTAAACTTTTTTTTTTTCTACACCAATTTTGACACTTTAATTAAAAAGGGTTTAGGTTTAATGAAGTTTTTAGTTCCCGAAAAGTGAGTCAATTTTGATTTTGGTCCCTATACTTTTTTTTCGTTGGTTTTGGTCCCTATAAGTTTCAAAACTTTGGTTTTGGTCCCTGCCGTCACTATTCATCCGTTAAGTGTTGACGTGGCTAGCGTACTGCCACGTTAGCACTGCTATGTAGGCTATTATAATATCTTTATTTTTATTATAATATTATTATTTATTTTTTATATTTTTATTAAATGAATGAAAGACTGAAATGACAACAATCAGAAACATTTATAGGTTTCCGAATACCTCTTGGCATTAAATATTATAAAAGAATATAAAAAATTTAATATTTAATCATACATGATATTAAATATTATAAAATTAGCCTACATAATAGTACTGATGTGATGGTCTGTTAGTTACATCAACGCTTAACAGATGGATAGTGATGACAGGGACCAAAACTAACAAAAAAAAATATAAGGATCAAAATCAAAACTAACTAATTTTTCAAGAACTAAAAATTTAATTAAAGCAGGGGTTTAATTTCTACACCAACCATCATCGCATTAATTACTAGCTAGAATGTCCTTTTCATCGATACTAATAATAAGTTGCGTGGTGGTTGGAATGGAGTTACTGCAGTTGTTAGAAATTTATCATTTACGTAAAAATCATTCCATGATGCAAAGGTGTTAGAGAAAGAAAATAATATAATATTATATATTTAATTAAAAATAAGTTTTAAATAATGAATAATAACTTTTAGTCTATTTTTTAAAATATATATTTAATTTACTATGTAATTGAAAACGTAAATTTTAGTAATATTTGGCGTAAAATAAATTTGAGAAAAAATTTTATTGGGAGAAAAAAATTCTAACAACAGCATAGGGAACAACAAAAGTCATCAAGAAGATAAGAGACTATATAACAAATGTCAAATAAAATTACAAATGTCAAAATCAACTTCCACATGGTAGACAACTCATTTTATTCATAACATAGACAAACAAATCTTCTCGAATGAAAGGAGCATTAAAGAAAAAATAATATAAAATTATATATATCTAACAAAATGTAACCTTAATTTATAATAAAAAGTTTTAAAGTAGTAGTATTTAAAGTAAAATAAATTTAAGAAAAAATCTCATTGGAAGCAATAATAATAATAATTAGAGGTATATTAGAAACAATAAAATCATTAAGAAGATAACAAATCATGTAGACAAATGTCAAAATAGACTAAAAATAGCAAAGCCAACTTCCACATAACAAAATCAACCAAACAATTCCTTTTATATATAATAGGAACATAAATATTATTAATACATACTTATTAAGGGCTCTGGTGGGTGTCTTTGAGGGATGATCTTATACCTAGTGTTAAGGAAGATGTTCTTTGAGCCTACATTGGTGAAAAAATGGCGTTGGCCAGGCTGCTTCTTTTTTATGAGTAATGGGTGGCTTTATGGTGATGGAAAATGTTCATGCTTCTTCTTCTTTTGTTCAGGATTTGTACAGTGAGTTCTTACCTGTGAAACTATGTTGTCAGTGCTTTCTTGCTTTAATTTTTAGGCAGAACTCTTGTAATATACACTACAAGAAAACTCGCGTATACCGACGGCCTTTTACCAATGATAAACAGGCCGTCGGTAATTTCCTCCTTTCCAACGGTCTATGCCGTCGGCAACAAGCTGACAAATATCTCACAACCTTACCGACGGCCTAAGCCGTCGGTAACATTATCGAGAGGACCGCCATCGGTACGTCCTTCGCTAATTTAGGCGCAGATAAGCGCCTAAATATTTATGCTCTGTTTCCGATGGTCTAACCGTCGGTATGGGTATTTTTTACTTGCCGATGGCCTAGCCGTCCGTAAGTGGCGTTTCATTTTCTCCGAGGGAACAGTCACTTTTCCTTTTTGTCGACGGTTTGTGCCGTCAGTAAGGGTACTTTTTAATTACCGTCGGTAAGTGCAACAGTTACTTTTCTTGTTTCCGATGGTTCAGGTCGTCGGTAAGGGTAATTCATTATTATTGACTGTCAGACCATCGGTATAGGTCCCTAATACCGCGGTCAGTACCTTTCCCTCCCATTTCTCTCTGCGACCCTCTCCCTCTTCCTCTCTCTGAAAGCAAGCCCTCCTCCCTTTTCCTCTCTCTGCAACCATTGGAGCATCTGCCACTGCCACGGTGAGGCCACCATTTCTCTGCAACCACCGGCCATTGGAGCTCCGTTGGACCACCGTGAGCCTCCCCACCGCGAGATAACTCTCTGCTCTCCCTCTCTCATTTCTTCTCTACTCTCCCTCTCTCATTTCTTCTTTGTTCTTTCAGTCCCCCTCTTCGCACCGCCCTCTGACTGCACCACTGCCATTTTCAGCAACTGCTTGAAGAAGATAATTAGAACCAGTGGGTGCATTTTCGTTTTCTCCACAGATAAGATACTGAAAATTGGTTTTGGTTCAATTGACTAGGTCTAAAATTGAGTTTTCGGTTTTGAGTTTTTTTTCACTTGTGACGATATTTGTTCATCTGAAAATGGGTTGTGATGAAAACTGGAAGCTGCCTTGTGTTGTCTATGATGAAAATGTCTTTGATTTTTGTTAAATTGATTGTACAAAACTTTTGAGTGTATACTGTGATGAGGGTTGAGTGTACAAAAGTTTTCTTAAAATGATATATGTGAGTATTTGGTTGGCTTTGTGTGTTTATTATATGATGTCTGAATTTGACTGGTGCTTAATTCATATTGATTTGTTTATTTATTAGTTCATATTGATTTGTTTCTCTAGAAAAAAATTTGGATGAAAGCTATTTAATTCGAAAAAAGTTATTTCAAGCACATAGTTAGATTTTGGATACTTTTGATACTAGAACTACAAACCTGCTTTCTTGAACTAGTGTATAAGACTTTAATTTAAAAATAAGTAGAACTAATTTTAATAATCTGTTTAAATAATTATAATAAATTTATTCATAAGACTTAAATTTTAAAAAAATTAAAAAATTAATTATTAACTAAAAATTGGATAATTAATAAATCATAAATAGCAAAATAAAATACTAATGAATAGAATATCAAAATCTCTTAACACTTGTATTTGTGTTAAGCCTCATAAGTCTTATAATTAAAAAATAAATTATCGATATAATTAGCTTAAGTTAGTGTCAGGACCCAACTCAGGTGTTCCTGACCGGCCAGAATGAGACCTCACTGTCTCATTCCCAAGGCCTTCCAAGCACACTTAAGTCGCATCGTAACAAGACATATAACGAACAAAAGATACTATCAGAGTAAATGATTATTTCAAACCAAAAAGCCAAGGTGGCCCTGAGTTCACTTACATAGTTTTAAAAACGAAGAAGAAAACTGTTTACAACCAAAAGGGGAAATGGTTCCAAAATCCATAACAAAAGAGAGATGTCTCATATGACTAATCAGAAACAAAAGAGATAAAGAACTGCAGCGACTGCCCACATTACTCGTGAGCATGGGCTCCCTGAGATGGCTCCCCACGTGGTGTACCTGAAGCTGAACCAAAAAAGGCGGGGGTGAGTCCCAGAACTCAGTGAGGGTATACAAACATAACAAGTATATCACCTTGAACATATAATTAGGAAGGTAAATATGTCTATGTCCTATACCATACTGTACAATACCACATGCATAAATTGGATTAACCATAGCAACTCTCTCAAGTTTGCTTCCAAAAATCGTTCCACTATGGAGTAAGATGCTTGTATCCCGTTTGGAGTTGTTCACTAGAGTCTCCCACTCCGACGGCCACATTTATACCCCGGTCGGACCCGCTGACCGGTAAGTGACCTTAACTACTACGTAATCACCCTCCAAACTCCGAGGTTCTTTCACTAGAGTCCCCTTCTTCAGCGGTCGCATTTATATACCGGTCGAGTTCGCTGACCGGTCGGACCTATCAAGTCTTACTCAATGTTCAATGACATAACGGGTATTGCCATCATTATCAAGCCACAATATCTCCTCAAACACAGTTTTCATAACTTTTAAAACAACGAGGCTCATTGAGAAACTTACATTACCATCGTCCATATAGCAAGATATCATTCACCTGTGGTCTTCTCACATGAATATAACCACATTAGAACATATATAACAAAATATATCATCCATTGGAGCAAGCCATTCATGTTTGCTATATTAACAAAATAAGTTTTCTGCCTGTATCCCAGCGCTCAGCGCAACCTTGGTAGCGCTCAGCGCTGGGGTTAAGTTTCAGGGTTAGCTCTCTGCCACCCCAGCGCTCAGCGCATGCTCTATGGCGTTTAGTGCAAGACACTAGCGCTCAGCGCTACAAAGCAGTTATCAGGGGTGCTCTCGGGCACCCCTGCGCTCAGCGCAGGAATTATGGCGCCCAACGCCGGTGCGAATTCTGCAGAATCGCAGAAACTCGATTTCTGCAGAAGTTCCACCTAAACCAAGTCCCAAAACAGTTTCTATATCATACAAGAACGTGTACACATGATGTTTAACAACATATGTAACAATTCAAACATAGTTACTCATATATCAACATTACCCAAACATTTTAACCACAATTTCATGCCAAAAATCACACCTTTGCATAACCTAAAAACCTATATTATCATACCTCCGAATTTCCCTAAATTCAAACCACAATCCCACCTAAAATCTAAACCCCTCACCTGATTCGTCGCCAAAAGAAGTAAAGGAATGGAAGAGAAAGTTCCTCGCACCACAAACACGCTCCTCCAATCTTGGGTTAACGTTCTTCCTCCTTTTCTATTTTCTCTGGAGAATGATTTAGGGATCTTAGGGTTCTCCCCAACTTTGTGAACCTTTCCTCCTTTTTCTTAACTCTTGGGCTTACCAAGAGGCCCTTAGTGCTAAGTTACTCCTATCTTGGCACTAGGGGTAAAAAAAACAACTTACCATCAAACTCTATTTCCCCCTTTGATTATATACATTTTATTGAATAATTTTAACTTAAACAAATTTGCACCAAAAAGACCATTTTAGCGGGTATTACAGTTAGAAACTTAGACCTGCAAAAAATGCCCGGGTGGTGGTGGCTGAGTCATGGCAAATTAAAGATGGTTGGGCAACGGATAGTGCGATGCGACGGGACTAATTAATGAATAAAATTTAAATAATTAAATAAGGTAGAAATAATAAATAATATTTAAATAATTGAATAAAGAGGTTAAATATTTGAATAGGTTAATAAAATAAAAAAGTCCGCAATAAAGAATATAATACCAATTTTTTTAGCACTTAAAATAAGTGTTAAGGCTCATAAGATTTAAAACAAAAAAAAAAAACAAAATAATGAATAAAATTTAAAAATTTAATAAGGCTTGATTCAAGTATGAAATATTTTTTTAGATGAACAATTTTTTTAGAATAGTTACTTGTCGGTTTATTTGCAACTTTGATCCGTCCCTATGCACTTTATATTGCTAAAGTGTGGGGATTTGAACAATTGTATTTACCCTATGAACTTGACTTTCAAGTACAAAAGTTAAAATTACCTCATAGAGGTTAAAGTTTTATTTTCTAGACGAGTTATACTTGAGCAAAATCTTAACTTCCCGTTTGAGGTTCAATATTATTGAGCAAGCGTGTACTCGCTTAGAGGTGCCGCTCATTGTATTGAACCTTGAATTGTCCAAGGAGGATAGTTTGGGAAAAAACTTTTTCTTCACTCGTATAACAGTAATATTGCTTATTTTTAATGCTTTATATATGCCGAGGAGCGTAAGCGGCGTGCCGAGGAGCGTAAGCGGCGGATGGAGCAGATGCTACAAACCGTACAACAAATGTAGCAACAGCCTCCCCATTCAGATCAGCCGACCGGTCGCACCAGGGCCGACAATGATGATGACTGTTTCGATGATTTTATCCAGTCTCCTTGTCATTATGATAGGGATTATTAGAGTTTCATATTAGTTTTTTATTTATATTTCTATGTATTGTAAGAACATATGTTATTTATCATTTGGATATAATTTTAATTTTTTTAATGTTACTGTTAATTTTATTTTGCACCATTTATTTAATTAATAAATATAAAATATAATTAAATAATAATTAATTAATCAATTAAAATATAAATTTTAAAAAAAATAAATTATATAACCGTCGGTAATGACCCATCCACATTACCGACGGCCTAGCTGTCGGTAAAGTACTTTTAGCTGTCGATAATGTGGATGGGTCATTACTGACGACTAGACCATCGATGAGTTTACCGACGGCCTAACCGTCAGTAACCTTAACGACGACCAATGCAAAAAACCGTCGGTAATAATTATTGAGGACCCTCTTTCCAACGGATACTTGGACATCGGAAAGTACAGTTACCGACAACTTTTGGCCGTCGATAATGAGTTGTTTTCTTGTGGTGATAAATACTGCAATCTTACCTAGTAGCGGTATCAAAGTTACATAGGTTCTGCTTGTTGGTTACCTTTGTATATGAGTTAGAGTACCCTTTATACTCTTATCAATGTACTTTTCGCTTATAGAAAACAATCTCTTATATCTGTATAACCACTAAGTCACTCACAATACTAAAGTTTTAAAGATATCTCTTATCCTAGGAACCTAATTACAAATTATTTAAAAATTTAGGGATCTAATAACAAACGTTTAAAATGTAATGACCTAATTGCAAAGTATTTAGAAGTTCATGGACCTAATTGTAAATTTTTTTAGTTTAGAAACCTATTTAAAAATTTTCAAATAATCGGAGACCCGAAGAGTAACTGAACCTGTTTTTTGGTAGAGTGCGAAAAGAAACACAAACAAATAGGAGGAAAAAAGATTAAACCCTTAGAAAAGCTACACTCATGAGGCATTAAAATTTATGTTAAGGTTCAATCTTTCATATAAGTTAATTTTTATTTACCGTAGTTCTCTTATTTTAAATTTCAAAGTCAAGACAACGTATAAGATTTAATGAAAAGTTGAAAACGGTAAAAATCAATCCTAAAAATCTTGAAGAGTTGGTTGGATTTGGAACCTTTAACTTTAGGGCGGGAAAGTCACTTACCTTTTTTTTCTATTTCTCTCTTTATTTATTTTATCTCTCATCTTTATTTCTCATTTTTAATTATCCTTCTCTCTCCTCTATATATACAAAATTACCGCAACTTTCTCGCCCTAAAGTTAGAGATCCGGTTCCGAGTTCGTTTAACAAGTGTCATGAGGGGCTATTTCTTCTTTTTTATTCTTTAATAAATGTTTTTAGAATATTATAAAACTCTTATTTTTATAATTAAAATTATTTAATCAATTTTTTTTTATGAAGAATTATTTAATCAATTTATTAACTTTTACTATAATCTTAAAATACATTTAAAAGTAGCCTTTTTTTTTACCCCCAAATTTAAGTAGTTATAGACTAGTTACCACGATTTATTGCGCATCAAATTACACATCTCACATCCAACAGGTGTTGAAGAAATGGAATTACTTTTTTTTTTTTATAAGCAAACGAAACTTTATTAAGGGAGTACAAGGAGTACTCCAAACTGGATGGAAGTGCCTCATTAAAACCCCCCAAGCCAAAACCCAGTGGGAAAAAGACTAGGGGAGGAAAAAGAGTACACAACCACCAAAAGTACAGTGTTACAACCAATGAAAATCTACTGCGGCTGCTGAGAAAAAAACCAGAAACAGCAATGTTACAGACTCACCCACCCAGCAGCCATCAATAATATTAATACCCATGAGTCTAAAAACCAAATACTACAAAGAAGCATGAAAGCCAAATGTAACCAGCCACAAAAATCAAGTCAACTGCCACCAATTTGCATGCCATATCAGCGACAGCACCCATAGTTGCTGTGGAAAGCACAAAACCCGCCTGCAACAATGAATATGCATACCGAAACCCACTCCACCAACAATAAAGCAAAACCGCTCCCAAACACATGATACAGCCCATGATTCACAGTGAGTTACAGCATAATAGAGGGTTCGAGCACCAATCAGAATAAAGCCACTCCGAATGTCTACCTTCCCTTGAAATGAACCACCTCCAGGAGAACAATTTGATTTTTGCGACCAAAGTACCAAAATCCACCGGTAATTCCTGGAATAAGCATTGATTCCTTGCAGTCCATAGAACCCATACAACCGCACACAAAATAATATACCGAATCTTCCGACCCACTTTACCCTTAATTGGTAAATGAAAAGCCAGAAAATTCTCCACTACACTATTGCTCCACACCCCCAGCAAACCAATCCAATCGAAAACAGCACACCAAATATTATAGGACACACCACACGCAAAAAATAGATGATCCACATTTTCAGGATGTTGGCCACACAGAATACAAAATTCATTATTAAGATTAGGGATGATACCTCGATGAGCTAAGGCCACCCGCGTAGGAATCCGATATTGCAAAAGTCTCCACACGAAGACCCCCACTTTTGAAGGAATTGACGTGCGCCATAGCCTTTTAAAAGCACAGGACAGATTTGTATTTACCTCCAAAGTATCCACCTGCATCAAGCTTAAGTAAGCAGATTTGCAACAAAAGCGGTTGCTTTTACTTGCCTTCCAAACCCATGCATCTGGTATATCTCTAGAAGGCTCAAACGCCACCAAGTAACCATTCAACTCTAATAGCATGTCCTCTTCCCTTCTATTTAAAATTCTTTTCCAATGCCACTTCCAACACCAAACTCCCTCTATCCAGTCTCCTGCATCAGCTATAGAGATTTGTTTGTTACCTGCACTATGGTAGAGAATTGGGAAAAGATCACATAAAGCGCCGTCACCAGCCCAATGATCTTCCCACAAACGAGCCACCTTCCCTTGCCCCACTCTCAAAGAAATGTTCTCTTTGAACCATTCTGATTTTAACGATACAATGTCACGCCACCATATAGAGCTATGACGAGTTACCGGTCCACCATCGAGGACTTTGCCTTCTAAGGGCCCGTACTTGTAGCGGAGAAGATTGTACCAGATTGCCCTGTGATCATTTAGACACCGCCATTTCCACTTACTTAGCAAGCTGGAGTTGAATACCTCCAGATGTTTTATACCCAGGCCACCTAGATGTTTGGGCTTGCATACATTCTCCCAACTAACCCAGCAAATTTTCCGCCTCTCAGGATCGCTTCCCCATAGGAAATTTCGCTGAATTCTAATTAGAGTATTGATGATCTTTTTGGGTGCCTTGAAGAAGGAGAAATAGTACACCGGTAAACTAGTAAGGACGGAGTTTATTAAAGTAACCCTTGCACCAAAAGATAATTGAGAACTTTTGCAATTTGAAAGTCGTCGTTGCATAGTTTCCACCACAGGTCTCCAAGTTGAGCACCTCCTAGGATTATCACCAACCGGCAAGCCCAAAAATTTGAACGGTATGCTCCCTATGCCACAATTGAGAAAGCAAGCAGCCGTTTGTAGGAACTCGTCTTCCACATGTATTCCAAACAGATGACTTTTATGGAAATTAACCCGTAAGCCAGATACTAATTCAAACCCACGTAATACAGCCTTGAGGCACCATAGATTATCCCAGGACGGTTCACAAAAGAAAATTGTGTCATCAGCATATTGTAATAGTGGAAACGACACAGCGTCCGAGACTTTGTATGGACGTAGATAACCATCTAACGAGGCCTGTTGAGTTAAACCTGACAACCCCTCAGCAGCAATAAGGAACAGAAAAGGAGCCAGGGGGTCGCCTTGACGAAGTCCCCTCTGAACCATAAAGTCATTTGTTGGGCTTCCATTCACCAAGACCGACATAGAGCTAGATCTAATACAAGCACGAATCCACCTGCACCAATTAAAACAGAAACCCATTCTCCCCAGCATGTAATCCAAATAGTCCCAATCAACTGAATCATAGGCTTTCTCGAAATCCACTTTAAATAACAAGCAATTATCTTTTCTTCTTTTCGCCAGGTCAACCACTTCATTCACAGTTAGGACCCCATCCAAAATCTGTCGACCGGCCAGAAACGCTGTTTGGCAAGGAGAGATAACATTGCCGAGAACCTTCTTCAACCTTCCAGCTAGAAGTTTTGCAATAATCTTATACAGGCTACTGATTAAGGAAATAGGTCTATACTCATGAAGTGACTGTGGATGCTCAGTCTTAGGAATTAACGCCAAGAAGGCTGCAGTGATAGCTTTTGGAAGTTGAGTATTTGCTTGAAACTCATGAATAAATTCCAGCAATTCATCCTTTAAAAAATCCCAACAGACTCTAAAGAAAGTGAAATTAAAACCATCTGGGCCCGGGCTCTTATTGCCATCACAGTCCCGCACCACCTCTTTCAATTCTTCTGCCGAGACCAATGCTGTGAGAAAAGTATTATCCTCATGGGAGATCTGTCCAAAACGAATCCCCTCAAGTTTAGGCCTTCTAAAATCGCAAGTACTAGAGAAATGACCATGGAAATGCCGCCTAACCTCCTCCTTGATTTCAGGGACCAATTCTAACCACTGGTTGTTCACTTTTAACGCTGATAGCTGGTTTTTCCTCCTCCTCCCTTTAATACATGCATGGAAATACCGAGTATTTGCATCCCCCTCTAAAATCCAACGTGCTCTCGACTTTTGTAAAAGTAGACTTTCCTTAAGATGGAGTTGTTGCCAGAATTGCCCAACTTTAAAGCTCTGCCAACAGTCCTTAGCAAAGACCAAGAAATCCTTATGCTCTATCCAACAATTATTGAAACGGAACGGCTTAGGGCCCCAGTCTTGCTCATCCCGTTTGAGCCAAATCGGGCAATGATCGGATATGTCTCTGTTGCCCACCCACTGTGCAACCACCTTCCACTCGTTTATGACATCATCAGATAGCAAGAACCTGTCTAATCTACTCATGGCAGAGCCATCAGTACTAAACCACGAAAACTTCTTGCCAAGAGTAGGAACATCAGTGAGTTGCATATCATCAATAAATTGCCTAAACTCAGCCAATTCCAGAGGGTTGTCCATGTTGTTTCTCCCCACTCTTTCATTAGAGTATAACACGGCATTAAAATCTCCCACTAAACACCAATCCCCCGGTGTGAACGTTCTCTTGCAATGCACCAAAGCACTCAACAACTGCCTCTTGCCAACCATAGAACACGGAGAGTAAATGTTAACTAAATACAGGGGCTTACCAAGACTGCCATAGTTAACTGAGATTCCCAAAAAACCCACATCCTCAAACTGATCAATTACAGTGAACAACCCTCTTCGCCACATTGTAAGTAAATCTCCAGATTGACCAACAGAATTTTTTGCAACCCACTCTACATCATCGCCCCCCCACAAGCTAAGAACACATCTATTCTCCATATTAGAACATTTTGTTTCTTGAAAACAACATAAGTCAAAGTTACCTGAATTCACTAGTGACCGGATTCTACTTCTTTTGGAGCGGTCACCGACCCCACAGACATTGAGAGATCACTACAAGAAAATGTGTATTTAGCGACCGAAATTAGCTACCGAAATATTTGCGTCGCCAATGGCGACCGTATTAGCTACCATATTTTAGTTTTCTAAAAACTAATAAATATTGGCGTTTAGCTACGGGATTAGCTACCGAAATTCGGGGTCGCAAAAATTCGGTAGCTAATACGGTCGCCAAAGCAATAATTTTTAAGGTCAAACTTGTTGACTTTTTAGCTACCGAATTTGAGACCGAATTCAAGTTCAACGGTCATATTTGTACATTAGCGACCGAACATGAGTCGGTAGCTAATCATTTATTGGTTTTGCGACCCGTACTTCGGTCGCTAAACTAAATCCCTAAATCTTCAGCTTCCCCCCATTTTCTTCTCACTCTCTGCGAAGACAAACTCTCCCTCTCACTCTCTCTCTCTCTCTACCCCATCGCCGTTGGCCCCGGTCTCGAACTCCGGTCGTTGGCCCGTCTCTGTCTCCCCGTTTCACTCTCAGGCTCCGGGTGTCTCTCTCCCCGTTCCTTCTGTCTTTCGCGCGTCCACGCATCTCTGCCTTAGTGGCTTCAGGTACTCTCTCATCTCTTCTCGTCGCGCGTCCATTTGTGCTTGGATTGTATGTTATGTAAATAGATTGATTGATCTTTACTGTAAACTATGGTATAGATTATGTAGTTGCTTTGATGATAGTTGCTTTGTTGTTGTGTGTTTTTTTCCTTATGATTGAACTTGATAGATATTAAAAGTTGGAAATTTGATTCAAACTTGACAATGGAAGTTGGAACTTTTTATCTCTTTTTTGAATTGATCTCTGTTATTTGCTGGTTTTTGATTTTTGTTCAAGTAAAACCCTAGATCGGACACATTTGGTTTTGTGTTCAAAGTTGAAAGAGAATTGATGGCTGGGCAATCGGACCCTGAGCTCTCATTGTTTTCAGCAGAAGAGGTATGCTATTGCCACTATTTTTCTCTAGTCTTTCTTCATACTTGACATTGTTTATAAATTATTAATTAATAATATTATGATTTTGTTTGTCGCTCAGCTTGAGTTCATCGCTGACGACAAGATGGTGGACATCGTGCCCAATCTCAAAATGGGTCCTCTCAATCTCATCTCTGTAAGCAATAACTCAAACACCTCAACACTAGTTCTTTTCACATACATAATACATTACTCTCTGTTTTTTCAATAACAATGGCAGGGAGATTTTGGCCCATTTACCCCCCAGATTGTTACTCAAGTACCACTGTGGCTAGCCGTGGCTCTCAAAAAGAGAGGCAAGTGCTCCATTTGCCCTCTCCAATGGATGTCTGTTGGTGAGCTTCCTTTCTATTTTTCCCCCAATATAACAATGGCAATGTTTTTGTTTTGGACAAACCCATACATTAGAGGTGCTCAATCATAATATGAGAGAAAAGGGGAGAGATAGGTGAAGGAAATTTGAAGAACGTGTTAATTATTTTAATTTTTGTCGCGACAACTTCATGTTGTTATATTTTTATTCTGCTAAGTGCCTATCATCTGCAGGCTTGTGTTAGTTGCTATTTTCACAAATGGCTGATCACTTTAAATATCTCTATGTTATGTGGCTTGAGGAATAATACTCTTAATGCCAAAAGCCTTGAAATGCTTGATTCTTTTGTCTAATCCAAAGAGGAAGCATAAGTGATTGACAGAACAAGTGCTGTGTTAAGGATTCAATTGGAGATTTTTTTATGGTATGTAGAGCTGTGCGCATTAAAACTTTCCACTGACTACAGCCACTAGCCCTTATGCCATAGTTGCAAAGGCCTACTACGTCCTAGGGTGCACCCAGTAGCACATTCCTTGCGTGTCTTTTTCTTAGAATCTGAAGAATATATATAATATTTTATTTATTTATTAAAACACTTGAGGTCAATGGCACTCTTGCGAATCCCTATTGGTTCATATCTCAGGGTTATCCCTTTTGTCCTTTTCTGATTCTCCCAAATCACTCCTTCTAGTTGTATTTCTCTGTTTATCCTCTCAATTTTTTTCTGTAACTTTTTTCTTTAACATGTCTATGTTCTATGCAACATGCACCTGGCTTTCCATAGACATAAACCCCATATCCCCTTTTGGTTAGGCTCTAGGAGACCTTTCTACTTTAATTTTCCTTGCAAATCTTCATAGGTGTACTTCTGCTTTTCTTAAATAGCTGACTTGGTTGGCATGGTTCTTGTTTACCTTTAGGCAGCAACTCTAGTGATAAGAGAATCTGTTGAACCACTACTGGAAGATTACAGACCTCCTGGAATTACTTCATTGAAGTTCAGCAAGCTTCACTTGGAACTGTGGCTCCAAAAATTGAAGGTATCAACAAATAGTAATTTGTCTGCACATTCTTTTCCCTCCTAAATTAACTACTGCACTTAAGAGCTCTGTCATTCTATTTTGACAATATTTCTTTTACACTGCGTCTTATGTAACACTCATGAGACTTTTTGTAGACTTTTTGTAGAATTAGGTTTTTCCAAATTCTTGATGTCCATCCCCCCTCCTCTTTATGCCAAATACCAAGCTTAAGTTACTTGTCTTAAGGGGTACTATAAGCTTGCTGACGTTATTTAATTTTACGATATTCCTCTTCAATTTCCTAGTAACAACTATTTAAGGGGGGAAATTTCGTATTCAGCAATATCATTGTACTGATTTTTGTATGTTCAAATCCGCACTATGCACTTCTCTCTTCATCTCTACTCCCTTCTGTCTTGTGTGGCTACTTTGGTTAGAGAGGAATACCTATATTTTTATGGTGTCTCTTTGACCTTTAATATGTTGTGGGATTGGATTCTGTTTGAGGATTCTCTTTGGTTCCATTCACATGGTTGTTTCAAGAGAATTTCTCACTGATATGCAAAGAGATTGGACATCTATGGTGCATTTTTTAGCCACTTTGGCTCATTGCTTTCTTCTCTTGTTTTCTTTATTGAGGATTTCTTATCCTCTCCTCATGTAAATTCTTTCTTTTCTTCCTTTTAACATATTCTTCTATCAAATAATAATAATAATCGAAGAAGAGTGCTAGATCAGTATTGGAGCCATGTTGAAAACTTCTTAGAGTCAATGAAAGTTTCATTATGAAAACAGATTTTATTGTCTTGTGAATAGTTGTGTTGGTGTGTTGCTTGAAATGCCACACTCCCTTCAGCTGCTGTTTGCATGCTTCATAGTATGGGATTGTTAATAAAGAGAAGCTGTAAGCTGAGATGATGGAAGCCATTTTCTAATTGATTTAGAGGGATGAGGGCAGGATGCTTGTTAAGTAGTTACATATTTATATCTACGATACAACCTATTCCATTTTATCTTTTCAAAATCGAGGGAAGAAGCAATTATTTGATTTCTGCTAAGTGCCTATCATCTGTAGGCTTGTGTTAGTTGCTATTTTCACATAACATGAAGGTATAAGTAACAGGAAATAAAGACTTGGTATTTAATCCAACACCTTTGTTTGTCACTAGAGAAGTTGACTCAAGTTTTGGAGGCAGAGCGAGACTCTCAAGAGATGTCGGAGCACTTGCCATTTCATTATGTAGAAATCTCCAGACTTCTTTTTGAACAGTAAGTCTAGAGACAAATAATATCTTGTTCTATTAGATACTATTCTTTCACTATATTAACTAATATCATTTTGAATTTTATTGCACGTGACAACATTCCTGATGTATATATGGTGAGCTTAAACAAGTTTCACCTTTTAAAATTATGCACCCGGCTTTTCTTCTGGCACTTTGACTTATTTCTTCTGTACAAGTCAGGTCTCTTATTGAGGATATCAGAGATGTAAGGTTTCATAAACTTGAGACTGACTTGGAGGCATTTAATGGTTGTACAATTGCTGTTAAGGTAATTTCTCTAATAATTTTGGGGTATCTATTTCTGCAAGTCTGGATTGCAGCTCTGATTGTATAGTCTTTAAGGATTTAATTTTGATCCACTTGCAGAATTTTTACACTACCAATGTTCCTATGTAGTTAATAACGCGCTATAGCAGTGTAGCATAGCGGAGCAGTCCTTGGCCGCTATGGTGCTCGAATAGTGTAGCGTTTTCTAATAGCGGCAATAGCTGACAACTTAAGGTAAGTGAAGAAATTTGATTGGAATAGGTAAGTGAAGAAATGTTTTCCATGTAAACAACTTAAGGGAATATTATTGTTTATTCAGGCTGTCAATATACCTAATACATATTCATAGCAGTTGTCCTGCTATTAAGGTCTGATGTTTTGGAAGTGAATATGCTAACTGCATATGTTCGGATTGAGATTCAACGGTTAATCCGTAGCATATAAGGGTTGACAATAATCAAATAGGACCCTTTACCCCCTTTTCTTTATTGTGGTCTCAAATAATTTCATCAACCTCTGAAGTAGACATTTGTTCCATTGCATGGTTCTACCCTATCATGGGTAATTTTAATGGTTTAACATATATTAAAATCCATAAGTACACAGAAATGAAATGGCAATGGCTACTCCTCTCTCCCCCTTGTGGTAGCTAAATTCGAAAGCACAAGTACATAGTACAATCGTTTTATCAGCAAGGAAGTGATTACAAAAGTTGTTTATTAGTTTTCCTTATAACCTTCTACTTGTGTTGTTTCTATTTGGATATTGGATATTGTATTAGATGTTTATATATATGGTGGATTTATATTGTTGTTTGAGTTGAGTATAATTTTATGTAATTAATCTCTGTTTTGTATGATTAAGCAGGATGATAATTTTGATAAAAGTTTGGTATTATTCCAAAAAAAAAAAAATTTATATTTAGCTACCGAATCCGATTCGGTAGCTAAATAAAATTTGCAAATTTAAAATTTAGCTACCGAATAGGATTCGGTAGCTAAACCAAATATATATTTAGCTACCGAATAGTATTCGGTAGCTAAACCAAAATATATATTTCGCTACCGAATATTATGCGTCGCCAATTCGGTCGCTAAACTGGTAACAGACACGGTTTACGTGACCATTTCAGCAACCACAATATTTACATTTAGCTACCGAAATATTCGGTAGCTATTGGCGACCGGAGTGAAATTCGGTAGCTAAATCAATTAGCTACCAGCACTTTAGTTACCGAATTTTAGATATTAGCTACCAAAAAATTCGATAGCTAAACAGCTTTTTTCTTGTAGTGGATACAATCTTCATAGGTAACTTCTACGAGACTCCCTCAGCATCTTGGCAACCCTTTCATTGTCTTCCATTTCTTTGATTGCCGCAATGTACACCTCATCCTTCTCCTCCCCAACCAGCCCTAAAGCACAGTCCTGGAGCCAGATTTTGTCCTCCGCATTTGATGAAAAACAGCGCCACCCACTGCTGTTAGAAGCTGCGCCACCATTTGTGCTAGATTCAGTCCCCTCGACGGCCGAAGAAGGGCCAGCAGCATCGCTCATCGTGGTGGAGATGGAGGTAGCCGCTAAGTGCTGTTTGCATTTTCTTCTAACGGTCACGAGACGAGCACTGAAGGTTCTTGAGGAATCCCTACTAGCGACCTCTACAGACCCAGGGATTATAGGGTCGGTCTCCTCACAAGCCAAGGCCAGGGTCGCGAAAGGCTTGCCCAAAGAGTCAGCGAAGTGGGTGGGAGAAATGGGCTTATATTGAAAGTCAGCAGGCCCACCACAATTGAAAGAAGGCTGCACCATTGTAGGCCCATTAGAAGTATTCCTCAAAAGGTCCAAAGAATTTGGCGAAGCAATATAATTTGAAGCCATTTTATTGTGTCCCTTCGACTCCACCACTAAAACAGTATCATTACTCCTTCCAATCATACCGTCTCTTGATTTTTGTAAATGCACGTTTTCAACAGCCTTCCCACAAAATCCTTCATTCACGATATCCTTCCCCAAGAAATCCGTCCCACCAATTATTGGGGAATTAAATGCTTCATAATTATTATCATCCTCATCTGAAAACCCACCTCCCTCACCATTGGCCGGAAAGCTGAACACACTCTCGCCGGAATCATCATCAGACTCAGTCTCCGTCGGCATCCGGGTAGCTAGTGTGAGCCACTGTAGGGGGCCGTACCAATCCTCTACAATCTTTATTGAGAAAACCATATCATTGATTTGTACAGGAACTAATTTGTTAATCACGTCATGAGCTGAAGTCCTATAAAGTATTCTAGCTACATCCATAGTTTTTCTAGTTTTTGTGTTATCATCCGCATCCATGAAAGTACCAAGAGGCGCCACCAGAAACTTAAAAAACTCTTCTGTCTTGGCATGGGCGGGTATACCATAACACCTTACCCAGGTCAACCGTTTGTTATCAATCTCCCTCAGATGCCATGGCCGAACGGAATCGAACCATTTGAGCAGCCATTCCTTTCCATCGGTTAACAAGGATGAAATATCACCATCATCCTTAGACTCCAACAATACCAGATTTGCACCCAGAGGGGTCACCGTAATCGTGAAATAACCTTGCTTGATGAATTCATTCGGTATACAGTAGGCTGTCCCAGGAATGCTCACCTCACCAACATAAGCATTGCCTAAGGCCTTCACCGATTCATCAGCAGTCGTAAACTCCAGATTGGCTTTGTTAATCTTTCTCCTGAAGCGCTGAACCACCTGCTTCGTGGGCATTGGCTTGCCACCATCTCTATTAACCGTAACAGCTTCAGCATATGAGCAATCTTGTCTGCGCCACTTCTGGAACCGACCCTTCGGAGCATCGTTGCACTGTTTTATTGAAAGCCCTGTACGTGGTGCAACTTTCGTGGCCATAACACCACGGTCAAACCTTGGAGAATTGACGAAAATTTTTGTGTTGCCAATGATGATATTGTCTAGTTGAATTGCAAAGAAATCGACATCCCTAACATCCACAAATCTAGCAAAGCCAAACCTCTTTCCCAGCTTGTCCCTTTTGGCAGGAATAATGACTTCCACCACTCTCCCATATTTCTCAAAAACCTTGTACATATCTTTTGCAAAAAAATTATCTGGTATGTTGGTGAAAAAATACGATACCTTTCCATGATTCTCATCGTGAGCGTGGCCAGGATTCATCGCCACATCAATCTTCCCTTTTCTCTCCAACCGTTTCTTCCTCTGGACAACCGTCCAGCCACCCCCAACCTCTCTTCCCAACGCCTTTTCATTCCCCTCACGCCCTCTCACACCCCCCTTCTCTCTCCACTCTCCCTCTCTCATTTTACTCCAGTGGATTGCTTGATATTTATTACAAAATCAAACTAGCATCAAGAAATGGAATTACTTGATTCTCTTAGTTGTGTATTTTTTATATAAAAAACTATCATCTCATTTTTTTTTTCTACACCAATTTTTACACTTTAATTAAAAAGGGTTTAATTTCTACACCAACTATCATCGCATTAATTACTTGCTAGAATGTCCTTTTCATCTATACTAATAATAAGTTGCGTGGTGGTTGGAGTTACTGCAGTAGTTAGAAATTTATAATTTAAGTAAAAATCTTTCCGTGATGCAAAGGTGTTAGAGAAAGAAAATAATATAATATTATATATTTAATTAAAAATAATTTTTAAATAATGAATAATAACTTTTAGTCTATTTTTTAAAATATATATTTAATTTAATATGTAATTGGAAACGTAAATTTTAGTAGTATTTGGAGTAAAATAAATTTGAGAAAGAATTTTATTGGGAGAAATTTTTTTGAACAAAAGCAAAAGGAACAACAAAAGTCATCAAGAAGATAATTAGAGACTATATAAACAAATGTCAAAATAAAACTACCAATGCCAAAATCAACTTCCACATGGTAGACAACTCATTTTGTACATAACATAGACTAACAAATCTTCTCGAATGAAAGGAATATTAAATCCGTCAAAAAAAAAAAAGGAATATTAAATAAAAATAATAATATAATATATATAACAAAATGTAACCTTAATTTATAATAAAAAAAATTAAAAAGTAGTAGTATTTAAAGTAAAATAAATTTGAGAAAAACTCTCATTGGAAGCAATAATAATAATCTTTATATATATAAAAGGAAGGAACATTTGGTTGCCCTAATTTTGGTTGCCCTAAGGGTATTTTTGTAATTTTATATATATAAATAATGGCAGCAATTATAAGCAAAATAATTTATTTAATATATTAGATAATGACAACAATTGATTTAGGATTTAATTGGTATATACTGTCAGTAAAAGGAAGGAACATTTGGTTGCCCTAAAGGTATTTTTGTAATTTTATATATATAAATAATGGCAGAAATTATAAGCAAAATACTTTATTTAATATATTAGATAATGACAACAATTGATTTAGGATTTAATTGGTATACACTGTCAGCGTAAAGATTTTTTACACAGACAACCAATCAGAATTTGTCACATAAGCTAAAGTGTTTAACTCTTATCTTAACTACTTTAAAAGTCATACACACCATGATTTCTGATTGATTGTCAGTGTAAAAAAATTTTACACTGACAGTATATAACAATTAAACTCATTGATTTAATACTTAAATATTATTAATAATATAAAAAAATATTAATTTTGACATTAATATTGCAACGTAAGTTTATTTAAATTATTAGATTGGATATGGCACAATTGATTAAATTTATTGCTGTCAAAATTTTTTTATTAAATTTAAAAAATTATTAATTATTAATAATATAAAAAAGTATTAATTTTGGCATTTTTTTGTCTTTTTGTTTATTTTAATTTTGGCATTATTACTGCAACTTAATGGTGTGATTGATCACCCTAAAGGGTATTGGTGTGATTTTTTATTATCTAATACTATTTGAATGAATTGTAACCTACAAGGCTACAATGGTTATATTAAACGAACTGGCTTTATTGCCACTAAACACCACTGGACGGTGTTTCTTAGAAAGGCTTTATTTGCCTTTGCAAATAAAAGGACCCCATTGGATGATGTTTTGATGTGAATGGCTTTACATCTATGAGAAATCAAAATGGTGCAAATTCTTTCAAATCTCAATGATCATTTTGATAAATGCAATGTAATGGTAAAACATTAAAAGGAATAAAAATACTTTAATATATGTTATGGTAATTGAAGTGGTGCACGTTGCAGTAGAAATATGTGTGTGTGTGAGTGTGTGTGTGGATATATTATTGTCAGTGGAAAGAAAGGAAACTTGGCGGCTCGACTTTGTGGCTTCGTCCTGATAATGGAGACAAACACTAGAGGATTGATTTGAAGGTTTGTTTTCAGACAAAGCTTTGCAATGGCATTGACCTAGATTACAACTCTCATCCTTCTTCTATTTTAATAGTCACTCATACCATGATTGTTGATTGGTTGACAGTGTAAAAAAATTTACATTGTCAGTGCATAACAATTAAACTCATGTTTTAATCTCATTATATATATTGTTTATTAGCTTTGTTATGTATTCATGTGATTGTAATCTATGAACTATTACTTATTTAGAGAAAATCCATGTGAAGTTATATACTATGGGTAATCTGATTTTAATATATTTTAAAATATAAATTTGTAGGAGGATAACGTTCAACGTTACTACTTTGATATATGGTTATGACAAATATACGTGGGACTCAGACAACTAGCACCAAAATACCCAATATTGTGGATGTTCAAAAAGAAAAAAAGAACCAAATGTACAATTCATTATTTTAGTTGTACTTTGTGATTTGGACGCATTTTATCTACACTATAGAAAAAATAACCAAATGATTTATTATCTCAATTGTACTTTGTGATTAGACGCAATTTATTTACATTGTTTGGTTGTCATTTGGGATTAGAGTTTTTTGGCGATTTGTAGTGAAGATCAGTAAATTAGATTTTAACTTATCGAATAAATTCACTGACAAGCTAAAATATATAATAGTTAAAATTTAATTATAAATTTTACATTAAAATATGTTTAATTAATTATAGTTAATATATATTAATTTATTCGTTATAAATTACGCAATTTGTCAATAGTGTTAAATAATTAATATTTAGGCAAAATAGGTTGATTGATCATATACGTTCATTTAAATTTTCACATTGGTCCCATAAGTTTTTTTTTTTTCAAATTGGTCATACACGTTATATTTTGTTTCCACATTAGTCCTTTCCGTCAATTTCATAACCACGTTAGGTCAAATACGTAAATTATAAATTTCATATATAAATTTTGAAGTTACGTAACTTCTTAATTTCATATACATTTTTTTTTATATAATATTTGAGTCTTTCCCTACCCATTGCGGAGCTGCCTAACATAATTACATACTTTTTGATTTTTTTTCATGAAATAAATAGAAAACTGTAATGGTGTATATCAATTAGTTTTGTATATAAATTTAATTGAATTATAAAAAATGCAAATTACATAATTAAATAGATTTATTTTTTGGTAAAACATAGTTAAATTAAAAAAAACATTAAAATGAGAACATAAAGTTATGTGACTTTTTTAAGTGATCACATGACCACAAACTATTACTTCAGTGAGTTTGTTAACATATAACTCTCAAATGTCATAGAATAGTAGATACATTTGCAATATGTGGTATGTGAGATATAGCAATAAAACTAGATCCTAAACTGACTGAAACTTTGAAGGGTAAGTTGCGGTTGGATGCGAGGATAATACAAGAAGGTGGGAGAGGATACATTAAGCATATTTTGGGTGCAAGAAGGAGAGCAACTTTTGAAGATTTCACAATGCTATTTATACACCACTGCTCTTATTGCTGGAGCTCTGTTCATCTCCACCAAAAAAATTGCATTATGCAGTGAAAGTAAGAGGATGAGAAGGGAAAAAGCTCAATATCAGGCTTTTCAAGTTGTGGTCTTTTGTATCCATCATCGCAAATGTAACCACCTAAACTTCACTCGATTTCTTATATAGTCCTTTTCCTAATGATTTATTTAGTATTCATTTACAAGATAAGTTTTCAACGGGGGTCTAATTTTATTGTCTGGCCTTTTGATGTAATGCATGCCATTAGCTCTTTAAGAATACTGGCATTGGATAATAGTCTTCAAGTATTAATAGACTAGGTTTGAACCAAAAAAATTATCGCAGATATTTCTTTTTGTTTTTAAGTCTTATTATCAATCACTAGCGCACTAGGGAAAAGATTTATTATTTCAAACCAAGGATTTTGAATCCTTTTAATAAATTATTCTTCCACTTTAATATAGATGAAGGCATGCATAAGGGGGACCACCTTTTATGGGGTTCACTTTCAGTAAATGGTGCTTTTATGTTAAATGTTGTTTTTTTGTCACACCAATTACTTTAATACATGCAACTAAATTTATTTCTATATTTCCTACTTCAAAACCAAACATACATGTCCTTATTCCATTTATTATGTAATATTTAGATGTTCAAAATATATATTATAAATACTAATTGTTAATAAACATTGTAAATCCCGTGCATCGCACGGGTAACAGTACCAGTAATAATAATAATAATAATAATAATAATAATAATAATAATAATAAGAGGTATATTAGAAACAATAAAGGTCATTAAGAAGATAACAAATCATGTAGACAAATGTCAAAACAGACTATAAATAGCATAGTCAACTTCCACGTAACAAAATCAACCAAACAACTCCTTTTATATATAATAATAGGAACATAAATATTATTAATACATACTTATTATGGGCGCTGGTGGGTGGCTTTTGAGGGATGATCTTATACCTGGTGTTAAGGAAGATGTTCTTCGAGCCTACTTTGGTGAAAAAAGGGCGCTGGCCAGGCTGCTTCTTTTTAATTTATGAGTAATGGGTGGCTTTATGGTGATGGAAAATGTTCATGCTTCTTCTTCTTTTGTTGAGGATCTGTACATTTAGTTCTTACCTTTGAAACTATGTTGTTAGTGCTTTCTTGCTTTATTTTTTAGGCAGAACTCTTGTATTATAGATACTGCGATCTTACCTAGTAGTAATATCAAAGTTACATAGGTTCTATTTGTTGATTATCTTTGTATATAGGTTAAAGTACCCCTTATATTCTTATCAATATACCTTTCACTTATAAAAAAAATTACATTATTAACACAATATCTTATATTTGTATAATTTTTATTACCTAATTACATTAGTTTTACATCATTTTTTTGTTGTTTGGAAGCCGTAGGGCGTTTGACTCCTCAGTGAGTTCATCGGGGTTTCACCATAACTTCGGTCCTTTGGACCGGTTATGAGACTAATCCCCGGTTTCGTTGTGACGGACGTCCGATTTTTTACACACAAGGTTGAATTGCATCCTAACTGAACGATTCTAGGAATTGAACTTGCATTCTTTTACTTGAGGGAGAATCACGTTACCAACTCCCCCAACACTGTGTTAGTAGTTTTACATCATTTTTAATATATTAAACCATTATTTTGTCATATATTTCTAAATATGAAACATGAAAATGTGCCACTAACATTATCCACAAGCAAAATTAGTCTTTTGTCTTCTGCCTTATATTGTTTTTAACTGAGTCCTCTAATTCTTTTTGTATTCCTTTAAATTTTTAAGTATAAACAATAATTTTTTAAATATTAAAAATGTTATATCTCCATTACCAAATATTATATGTAACCGTTAAAAGGTGCACATGACACAAGAAAAAAATTAAAAATTATTTTGTCTCTCTTTTCTCTATTTCTTCTTCTTTTGCATTAAAAGTAATGGAGAAACTCAACGTTGCTACCATCACTTCATGGAATTACAATTTAAACCAACCAGGATAATGTATCATAGAAGGCTAAGATCGATCCTTGATCCTTCATTAATCTGGATCATTAATTAATTTTGATTAAACTGGATCATTAATTAATTAATTAAAAAAATTAAAAGATTAAAAAAATAAATAAATTATTGATTGTTTAGCATCTGAGGTTAGATCCTCCATAAAAGAGTGGAGGACTTTAGACTTCACTTTATGTACCAACATGAAACATGAAATATTTTTGTCTAAAGTATTATCATCTAATTATACTTAGTGTCATATATCATTTTCAATATATCTAAACTATTATTTTTTGCCATATATTTCAAAACATGAAACATGAAAATGTGCCACCTAATTTCTAATCTATATATACCACGTAAGAGACGAATTCTGCTTAAAACCTGAGTGCAGTGCAATCATAATATCAACTTCAACAAAAGGAAACAAAACAAAATGTGGAGGTTGAAAGTAGCAGATGGTGGGAATGACCCATACATCTTCAGTACAAACAGCTTTGTGGGAAGGCAAACGTGGGAGTTCGATCTTAAGGCAGGTAGCCCCGAGGAGCGAGCCCAAGTTGAAGCTGCCCGTCAAAATTTCTATAACAATCGCTTCCATGTCAAGGCCTGTGCTGATCTCCTCTGGCGCTTTCAGGTATTAATTCTTTTTCAGGAATAGATTTTCTGACACATTTTTACTTGATATAAATAAAGAGATCAGAAAAAAAAAATATAGAAGTAATGAAAAAGTTATAAATTTTGATTAGACTGATTAATTAATTTTTTTATATTTATCTTTTGGTTTTATATGACCACATAATGAAAAGAAAACACACAATTACCTCAATTCTTCATTTTTGAACTACACAATACTAATCAAGAAAAATGCTTCACAAAGCACGCTGCCATCTCAAGCACACTGGGAGCAACATTCCCCACAGTACTGCCTCTCGCACACACTTCACTCACTCATACAGACAAAGAGAGGGTTCCCTTGTTTTGGTTCTTCGTTTAATCAATTACTGAATTAATATATTTACTTTTTCAATTATTATTTCCCTAATTAATTATTAATCATTTAATTAATGGTTCAAATTATTGAATTAATATATTTAATTTTTTTAATTATTAATTCCCTAATTAATTATTAATCAATTAACTTTTTTACTTTTTGTACCGTGTGCTCTTTGTCTAGCTGGTAGCATATGATAGAGTGAGTGTTTTATAATCCTTCATAAAAGGTGAATAAAATTTTCTCACTGTGATACTAAAACTTGACAGTTTTTATGAATAAAATATTTTAATTATAAAAATAAAGATCAATGATTGAGATTATTGGAGGATCAATCCTCAACTTCAAAGTCGGAGGAATTTCATCTTTTATTTTGTTGTAGGAATTTTGTACACCATTCATCATCCGCAGGTTCCACCACATTGCCCAACCTACCACCATGCTCCCTCCAAGAGCCAATGTCAAATCACCAACCTAACCACCTCCTAACAAACGCCAGCACCCTTGCACCAGACCCAAAATCCAACAAAACCCCATGAAACAACACATCCTAGCACCATAATTTACCATGGACTTATAAAATTTGGATTGATAATCGAATGGACCAGGACATTGGTTTAATAAATCATTGATCGAATCAGTGAGTTAATGGTTGAATCACATAAAATGATATATATCAAATTTATAAATTTTGTATATATATATATATATATATATATATATATATATATATATATATATATAACTTCTTATATATGTATTAAGTGAGTGTTCTGTCATAGTGGCGCAATTGCTTTCCGTTAGCTTCTAGGACCCGGGATCGATCCACATGGCGGCATTTTTGGCTGCATTTTCCACAACTGTGATGTCAAATTGGTTAAACCGCGAGCCAAATCTACTAATTCAAATGTGATTTGATAACATCAGCTCCAGTTCGGTTGTAGATTTGATCTAATATGTTGATCTGACCTATGTGTCCGGTTTCTGATTGAACCGGCCGATCCGGTTCGAGTTTTATAATACTGTTATCGAAACTGCTAACACTTTAAAATAGCCATGGTGTCCACAACATATAACACTCAATTATATTTTCTAATTTTTTATTTTTATGTTTTGAAGTTTTAGAGCCTGTTTGGCACGCCATTTCTACGAGCTTATAACGGATGAGAAAGTAGTCCCGTTTGGTAAACGCCTCTGTCACGAGCTTATAGCGTTTTTTCAGACGCTACTTGAAGTAGCGTTTGAGCTTATAGCTTATAGTGTTTCATTTTTATTTTCACTTTTATCCTTATTATCTTCATTTAATTCTACCTTTATCTTCTTCTCTCTCTTTTATGTAAAATCATTAATGAATATGTCCTTTTATGTCCTTTTATATTTTTCAGCTAGTTCAACCATTAGTTTTATCAAATACTTCCACAGAAATTAAACTACCTTATCTGCTATCAGTTACCTCATCCGCTATCCTCAATTAGCTAGCTTATCGGCTAACAGTTAATTTTACCAAAGAGACTCTTATATTTCTGTTTGTAGATAGAATTGACTATAATTAAATCAATATTGTAATTTTTTTTATGTTTATAACAATTGAGGTTGAAGTTAATTTTTAAAATATTATTTTTATTTTTTAATTTAATATTTGGGAAATTTATATTAATTTATTATCTTATATCGTATATTTTATAATTTTTAAAATTTATGATGTATTTATGTTCCCTATTGTATCTATACTTCTCGTATTGTATAAATGTTTGTGTTTCTCGTATCCATAATTTCTATCTGCTGACAGAACCACAAGCTTCCGTAAGTCGATCACAAATTGTCAATCAGGTAGGGTGTGTTTAGTTTCGCCTTGAGAATTTGTCCAAACGCGAGTTTGGGGTCTATTCAATAAGAAACCACTGGAAGGATCCAAATGCCCATTTGAGCAAAAGCTGCTCTCGATTGCGAAAGAAAGAAAAAAATAAAATAAAAATAAGTAACAGAGAAAGGAGATAAGATAAACATAAAAGAATGGTATATCTCCATTAATTTCATTATGCTTGGTCCAATCAAAATTTATATGATTTTACCACCGTACTTTTGTGAATGCGAGAAATGTTAAACACACAGCGTTAGAGAAATATAATGAGAATAACGTATAAAGAAACAAAATAAAATCGACTTGTGAGCTTATTTGTGTTGATTGATCATCATGTGCTGCATCACTTGTATTCAATTACAAACAAGGCCGGCTCAAAGGTAAAGTTAATAAATTTCTTGTCTTAGATTCTAACTGTTTTACGTTTAGTAATTTTATTAAATTTATATTTATTATACATATATTAAAAAAAATACAATTTTTCAGCATAAAATCTAATTAAAAGTCTTATATATTTTTATAATTTATTGACTCTTAATTATTTAATTTCTTGCTTTTTTATTAATTAACAGTTATTTAATAATATTTTTTATAGTTTTTTTTTCCTCTCATTTTATCTCTTTGCTATTTATCACTTTTTTTAAAAAAATAAATTTTATTTCACTTTCAATGGTCTTTTTTCTTCTCAGACATAGAGTTATTCAAACCTTCAACTTCTTATCAAAGCAACTCTTTTTTAAATAAAAAAATTAGTAAACTTTCATATTTGTCGCTTTAATCGATTCTTGAAAGTTAAAACAATTCAGTCAAAAAAAAAAAGTTAAAACAAACGATAACCTTTTAGAAACAATAAAATTTAAGAAACTTAAAGAAACTGAGAGTAGAAAGAAATGCAATAGAAGACGCGGAAGATTTGAATAAAGGTATATTATTGATATTTCAATTGTACATTTACAGAAAAGATGTAGCTATTATTTATAGCTCTACAAAATAACAAATTCCCTAATTTAGGGATAACTGACAAACTGATTATCTCAAAAGATAAGATAACAAACTAATTATCTCAAAAGATAATTTATTATCTATCACTTATCTACTTATCACTAAGACTCTTAGATAAGATAAGTAGATATCATGATAGAGGATATTCTCAATACTCCCCCTCAAGGCGGAGAGTGAGGATCACGAAGTCCCAACTTGCACAACAAGTCATGAAAGGATTTGTTTCCTAAGGCTTTTGTAAAAATATCTGCTTGCTGCTGTTGTGTGGGAACAAAGATAGTATCAATAATGCCTGATTGAAGTTGATCTCGAACAAAATGGCAATCGATTTCGATATGCTTCGTTCTTTCGTGAAAAACTGGATTTGCAGCAATATGTAAAGCTGCTTGATTGTCACAATGAAGCAGAGTGCGCAACCAAATGATTTCACTTGTTGCATGAGCCATTGCCCGATACTCTGCTTCGCTGGATGAGCGGGACACTGTGGTTTGTTTCTTGGTTTTCCAAGATATTGGTGTGGAGCCAAGTTTCATAAGATAACCAGAAACTGAACGTCGTGTGATAGGGCAAGCTGCCCAATCAGAATCACAATAACCTACAAGCTGCAAATTTTATTCTTAGGAAGAAAAATGCCTTGTTCTGGGGAAGACTTTAAGTAACGAAGAATTCGTAAAGCTGCATCCCAATGATTTTGCCTTGGATTTTGCATATGTTGACTCAGAATATGAACTGAGTAAGTGATCTCTGGTCTTGTGATGGTCAGGTAAATTAAGCGTCCAATGAGACGCCTATATTGAGAAGAATCCTTGTACAAATTGCTAGTATCAGAAGACAACTTGTGATTTTGCTCCATAGGAAAATTACAAGGTTTGCAATTAGTCATGCCACATTCCTCCAAAATATCAAGAATATATTTCCTTTGACCAAGGAAATAACCTTCTGGTCCACAGGATAATTCAAGACTAAGAAAATATTTGAGACCACCTAAGTCTTTCATGCGAAAACAATTATGCAAGTAATTTTTAAAACTATTGCATGCTTCTGTGTTGTTTCCAGCAATGACTAAGTCATCCACATATATCAATACGGCAATAAAGATTTCACCAGAAGCATATGTGAATAAACTATGATCGGCAGGAGATTGAAGAAAACCATAAGAAGAAAGACTTTCTGAGAGTTTTGCATACCAATTGCGTGATGCCTGCCGAAGACCATAAATGGATTTTTGTAATCTGGACACAAGATTTTGGGCTGGAACAACATATCCAGGTGGGACTGCCATATATACCTTGTGAACACCCAATTTTGTCCGGGTTAATTAATCTTTGATTAGGTGATCAGAAAAGGAAAGAAGAATTGAGTAGGCTTTGGCCCACGATCCCATTTTTGTTTAACCCACTTAAAAGCCCATTTCTTGTTCAAAAAAAAAAAACGAAAATGATAATAAAAATTAAAAAAAAAAATGATAATAACAAAAAATTCAAAGGGAAGGGGACGTGAGTTTTTCTGGAAGTCTTCCTTTCTTCTTTCCTTTTCTTGTTTTGTTTTCTTTTACTTTATTTCCTCTTTCCCCTAAGCAGCACCAGCAGTGGCCATGACACACTGCCCTCCTTCCTGTTGCACCACCAAGCAGAGGGACAAAGCTGATTTGCTCCCTCTGGAGGTACCCATTTCCTCTGCAAGCTAACAGAAAATTTTGGCATCATTCCCCTATGTTTTTTTGCCTATAAATTCAACAATTCACAGAGAGCAAAGGGGGATTTTTTTGGGGGCAGAGGGGATCTGAAGGAGAAACAAATCAGAAACAAAAAATACATAACGCTCACATTCCTCCCTCAACCACCGCGACTACCACCAGCCACACTACATACACACACAACCATTGAAACAACAGAACAGAGAAAGGGAAGGCTCAGCAAGGAAAAACTCGGCCCCTCCCCCGTGCAGTGACGGCCGCCGTGAGCGCGCGACAGCCACCGCGAAGGCCCGCCGCCGTTCGACCGGGATCAGCCCGAGCCGCCTCCTCCCTCCTTCCGCCGTTCGCCTCTCCACTGTGCGGGCCCAGCTCCACTACCCGCGACGCAGACACCGTGCCTCCGTCGCCGTCCACCGCGAGCCCGGCCGCGTAGCCGCTGCCGCCGCACGGAGCGCCGCCCAACTAGCCGCTGCCGTCGAGCTCCTCGCTGCAGATCTTCTCCTCTGCTCCCGTGAAGGAGGAAGGCAAAGGCCTTTCCCTTGTTTTTTTTCTGTTTCAGTTCTGATCTCTTTACTTTGCTTTAATATAATGTGTCAATTTTTTTATTTGTTTATTTTTGTTAAGTAGGGAAAAAAGGAGCAGTAATGAGAGGGTTTAATGTTGGGTTGGGCTTGGTAAGAAGGATTAGCTTAGGTTGATTTTTTTCGATTTCCTTTTTCCTTTTGGGCCAAGCTCATACTTTTGTGTGTGTCAGACTCTGGTTTTACATAAAAAAGAGGGGAAAAATCTTTTTTTAAAAAAAAAATAAAAAAAAAAAATAAATAAAAAATAATAGTGGCTTTCAAAAAATTCACGCAATAATCTACGACGTTGATGTATGAATTTTTCATCCTCAAGTGTCGCAAGAATTGTAAGGGTTTATCGTATAGTCTTGCTATCTTTAACCCCGTGCAAGAGTGAATTCCTTTTTAAATAAAATCTTTTAAAAT
The DNA here is from genome assembly GCA_039655645.1 of Ammopiptanthus mongolicus. NCBI lineage: Eukaryota > Viridiplantae > Streptophyta > Magnoliopsida > Fabales > Fabaceae > Ammopiptanthus > Ammopiptanthus mongolicus. The sequence goes on from CM077351.1 coordinate 22,824,720, forward strand.
TCGCGCGATAATTTATGACGTTGATGTATGGTCTCCCATCCTCAAGTGTCGTAAGATTTGTAAAGGTTTATCGTATAGCACTGCTATCTTTAACCTTGTGCAAAAGCGAACCGGTTTTGAAATAAAATCCTTTTTCGAAATCAAATCTTTTCCCAAAAAATAAAATCAACCAACCAATCAAACTTTTTCTATCAAGAACTACGTGGCTTTGAGTTTTCCATCGCACCGGGGAATACGTAGGAGCAGAATAATCATTCTGTCAAGCCAAAATTTTATTTTTCTTCCTTTTGTGTTTATTTCCTTTTTTTGTTTTAAAATGGGGTAAAATAATATTTTTAAAGGTTATTAAAAATTTTGCACAATTAACTCGGGGTACCGTTCTTAAAACGGGTGACATAGGGTGCTAACACCTTCCCTACTCATAACCGACTCCCGAACTCAAATCTCTGTATTGTTTTTTTTAGGACCAGTTTTCCTTAAATAATTGGGTTTTCCAAAGTTTTTCCAAATAAAATTTTTGGTGGCGACTACTCTGTTTTTTTTGAACCCCTCTTTTTTCGCGGCGCCCGGACGGGACGGTCGCGACAGCTGGCGACTCCACTGGGGACTTTGGAGAGTCAGGCCCATCATAGTGGATTGTGCAAATCTTTAATAACTTTTATTTTTTTATTTTACCCTTTTTTTGTTACCTGGTACATTGTTTTGTTTTTATTTTATTTATTTATTTATTTATTTATTTTTATTTTTTTCTCTAATACTTTTTTGTATATATTCTTGCAACCTTAGGATAGAAAACCATTGTGCTGTGGGTTGTTTTCTTCTTGCAGGTTTGGGGAGTTTTTTATTTGTATAGGATTTTGTACAGGTTTGTATGCTCTCAGCACACACCGCACTATCACTTGCTTCACACACTGTTGGGCTCTATACCCGAGTCCTGGAATGCCATAGGATTAGAAGGGGTTTCAGTGGTGTTATTGTGATGCTTTTGCATCCCTGGCAGTCACTGATTCTCCCGCTCAGATTGCTACCGGTACATGGACTGCCATATTGTGACTTATTTGTCCCTGTGGTGAGGTTCATAGATCCGGGTCCTTATCTTTTTAGATGAGGGTAATCTGGGGGCCTTTTAGGAGTCTAGATCTATGCCAAGAGTTCTGCACATAAGTTGCCAATAGAAGCCGTCCGAATTAGGGTTTTAACTTCAGAAATCCCAACCATAAGGATGCAACCTGTGTAGGACAAAGAAGAGCACATTCCGCCTTTCTTTCTGCTGCATACGTATTCACATCTATCATGATTTCAAGCATATTACCCATTTTTCTTTTTTCATGCATTGTTACGCCTAAGGTTGGGCCTGGATGATCAATGTCGTCCTTGACTTGAGCATTATGCTACGTTTCCATTGCACTTCGAAACGCAGTCAATTGCAAGGACAGTCATGCGCTAGTGGTACATAGCGCACCCTAAGGGGTTCACAACCCTTTCATGTGTATCTGCACCCTCATTCATTCATAGAGTGCATTCATTTTTCAATTTTTGCTAATAAAAATTTTCCCTTTCACAGATTAATTTGGTGAGAGTTAACCCTTTCTTTGATAAACAAGAGATGGAAAAAGCCAGGCACACTAGCAAGAGCTCCAAGGTGATAATGAACTCGCTGGAGAACCTGAGGGAGCTAAGTCGGGCATTACCTCAAGATAATCGAAGAAGCTTTGTCAAGAAGTATGGAGGGATCCTGGACCTTATCTTTATACCAGTTGAAACTGCCGTTTTGAGCACTCTGAGTCAGTATTGGAACCCGCAGCTCAGATGTTTTGAGTTGCCTCACATGGACATTACCCCTACCATTGAAGAATATGCTTGTCTGTTAAAGTTACCGATGCAGACCGAGCCTGTCATTTATTTCCATATGGGGCAATACCTGACCGTCACCAACATAGCAGGGTTGCTGGGGCTTCTTGAAAAAGACGTCCACTTGACCGGACACTCAAACTCGTGGGGATTGACTCGAACATTCCTTGAAAATCTCTTGAAAAGGTTGAAAGATCAACGAGATTGGGGGACTTTTGAAAGGGTATTGGCACTTGTCATCTATGGGTTGGTTTTGTTTCCATCAGCACTGGATATGATCGACCAAGCTGCACTGGACGTATTCTTCACAGTAGAGAGGAAAAGGAATCCAGTGCCCGCGATATTAGCTGAGACGTTTCTGACCTTAGATTTTTGCCAACGCCATCAAAAGGGGAAGCTTCGATGTTGTGCACAGCTATTGTATGTATGGGTCGTCACTCACATGTATGCAAAAGGCCATGTCAGCCGACATTCAGATCCACTGAGAGGTTTCCACAATATCTCAGTGAAACAGCAAAGTGAACAAGAGTGGAAGAACGAGTTTGACAAAGTGGATGGCAGCTCTTTCAAGTGGGTATGCCCATGGTACGAAGGTCAACAAGGGCAAGATATCATTTACAGTTGTGGCGAGTTCCCAAATGTGCCTTTAATGGGCCCGAGAGGGTGCATATCCTACACACCAACCATAGCCCTGCGACAGCTTTGTTGGACACAAACTATACCGCGAGAAGAACAACTCGGTGGATGTTGTTTCCGATATGAGGACAGTGAAGATACCAAGTTGTCAGCAAAAAGGGTCAGAGATGCATGGAAAAATGTGAAGATGGCAGGGAGAGCCGAATTAGGCAGGCCGATCTTAATCATTGTCTCAGAGTATGAAACATGGAGAAAAGCAAGGAGGGTTCCCATCAGCATTCCGAAAGAGAATCCGAAAGGCGAAGATCATTCCCTTTTGGTGACTCAGATGGCAGAAAAATTAAAGATCATGGAGGCACAAATGAAAGCGGTGGAGCAAGAAAAACAAGATGCTGAGCTGAAGGCAGTCACCAATCAAAGGCGGTACGAGAAGTTGGCAAGAGAAAATGAGCACTTAAAAAACATGTGCGCCGACATCACCACAACCTCAGGTGTCAAAAGAACAACAGATAAGGTTCCAGCGAGCCTCACGGCCAGAATCCAGAAACTTGAAGTGAAAATGTTGACTTTGACAAAGGATAAGCTTCAACTAAAGGAGGAGACACGCCAGTTAAAAGACGAAGTTAATCGGCGAGATGAGAAAGGAAAGGCATTAGAGGCAGAAATTAATCGACAGAGGGAGGCCAATGGCGATTTAAAAAACCAGATCTGTACACACAACAAGGTGGAGGCTGGATTGGCACAGAAGGTCGAGGACCTGAATGCCTTGCTGTTCGAAATCAAACAAAGTTGCGACCTAGGGTGGACGTCAGCCAAACATTATCATGACCAGGTGGCGCAAGCAGTGAATGCCATGAAATGGTGGAGGGGAGAAGCCGAAGAGCGAGGATTGGATGTCGACATTTGGAGGAAGAGGTACATAAGTGTGACTAATGAGCTAAGTCATTGCATCCCGACCTTTGTTCGACACTTTGAGAAGGCTAACAAGCGGATTCGCGTGAACCCTATGCTACGTCTCCCTCCGAAGTTAGAAGATTTCATGCAGATGTGTGATGAGTTCACCCGAGGCCTAAAAAGGAAAAGATCAAAGTTGTTGACTTTAGGATAAAAGTGTTGTTGAGAATTTATGTTTTGATGTTATTTCGATCTATGTACTACCCTTGGAGGTTTCAATGAAATGAAGTGCATTTTCTCGCCTTTACTTTCTCTCGCTCTCCATCTCTTATACTTGATTCGTGACAACGCCTATCGTGGAGCGTAATCTCCCTTTAGTATGTTTCTAACTACGTCCTTGCCTTATAGGAGTTATTCTTCTGTGTCAAGTGTAGTCGTTACTTCCTCGACTCGGAATCAACAATGCTAGTGTGCCTAAGACGACATCTATTGTGGAGAGAATCCTCTCCCCTAGATTTGTTGTCAACCCCACGCCGTCTTATGGGCAAAATGCCCTCTGAATGGTGTGGAGGGACCATCTCTTGTCAATCATTGGGGCGTTAACTCTCTGAAAAAATAAAATTTAATAATTTCAAGCATCTCGAAAGGGTTAATACGTTTTCTGTGTTTTCTTATCCCTTTTTGTTTTATTCATTTTCTTTTTCGTTGTTGTAATTAAACAGTGATCTTTTGAACCATTGCTCCGCGACACCCTTACCGCACTCGTTCGCAAGCTAAAGTTATGGCCGACCTAGAACAAACCTAAGAGATGAGAGAAGAGGTAGACCAACTCAAGGAACAGATGGCAAAGATGTTGGAGTTGTTGCAAGCGATGCAAAAGGAGAAAAGCACAGATGAGAACCCTTCGGCCTCGAATGAAGAGCATCCGGCTACGCCTCTTCTCCCACCTGGTTTCACTCAGGTTCCTGTGCAAATGCAAGGATTCAACCAACAAGGAGTCATGGTGCCTTTCGCTATTTATCTAAACAACCAGACTCATTCCTCAGCTGCCAATCATCATGAGTCTACTGTAATGAACCATCCTCCATACGGTCTTCCTCCAGGTTATGTGCCGCCAACTGCTGCTGACCCACAGGACAATAACCCTAACCACCAAGACACTGCCCAGATCCCTCAAAATTCTGTCCTCACATTCCCAACACAGGGGGTCCCTCCGCCACAAAACCCTCCGGAAGGTAGTGCCCCGGCAGTGATACCTTCTCCTAATCCAAAGCTCCCACCGTACACCCTGCACTTTGGACCCAATGGGGCTCAAGCGGCACCAAACTTCACATCCGCCTACATGCCACAGTACCTTCCACAGAACATGTACGGTGAAGCTCATGTGGATCGGTCCGGCGAGAACCCCCGATCTAGGGAAAAGTTGGAGACACTAGAGGAAAGATTGAGGGTTATTGAAGGAGCAAGTAGTTATGGCCTCAGAGATGCCTCGGAGCTTTGCCTTGTGCCCAATGTCGTAATCCCACCGAAGTTCAAGGTCCCAGATTTCGACAAATACAGGGGAACCACTTGTCCCAAGAACCACTTAACCATGTATGTCCGAAAGATGGCATCATACGTGCACGATGATAAGTTGCTGATTCATTTCTTTCAGGACAGTTTGTCTGGGGCAGCTTCGAGTTGGTACACGCACCTGGAGAGGGCACATATCCGATCTTTCAGGGATTTGGCCAACGCCTTCTTGAAGCAATACAAGTACAATGTTGACATGGCGCCTGATCGGATGCAGCTGCAAAATATGTCTAAAAGAGACACAGAAACTTTCAAGGAATATGCGCAGCGTTGGAGGGAAGTGGCAGCCCAGGTAGAGCCCCCGTTGGCAGAGAAAGAGATTGTTGCGATGTTTATTGACACACTTCAGTCACCCTTTTATGATAGGATGATTGGTAGTGTATCGTCAAATTTCTCAGATATGGTCGTTATCGGTGAGAGGATTGAAGGTGGAATGAGGAATGGCAAGATTGTCGAGACTTCAGTTGGGGCACCTGGCCCGAAGAAGCCCCCATTTGTAAAGAAGAAGGAAGGAGAAGCACATGCTGTGACTTTCGACCAGAATAAGTCTGGCCAGTGGAGACCAAACTTGATGCCTGTCCACCCTCAGCAATATTTCCAAACCCAGTATTACCCACAAACTCCGTACCACCAAACTAACCATCCATATATTGCCGCCACCTCACAATTTCCACACCCCCAACCTCAGCATCCAATGACACCTTACCGGCCATCATACCCTACCCATCACCAAACACTTCCCGCCATACCATCCCAAGCAGTTCAACCACCACATCACAACCCAAACACAAACCAAAGAAGGCCACCTCATGACCTGGAAAGAAAACCTGTACATTTTGACCCGATACCCATGACCTACACCGAGCTTCTACGCCAACTCTTGAAAAGCTCCATGCTAGCTCCTATCCCAACAAAACCAATGGAACCCCCGTATCCAAAGTGGTTTGACCCGAATACTAAATGTGACTATCACTCAGGGGCATCAGGTCATTCCACCGAAAATTGTAGAGCTTTGAAGCTTAAGGTGCAAGAGTTGATTAACGCCAAGTGGTTGAGCTTCGAGCAGCCTAATGTGGGGCAAGATCCTCTACCAAATCATGGGGGTCCTAGCGTCAACGCCATAGAGGACTCCATGGAGTATACTCTCATCAGTCAAGTCTCCAAGGTCAAGACCCCCATGAGAGTTATTTTCAGGGAGATGTGTAGGCATGGGATGATGCAAGCCTCGATTGAGGAGGGAAGTAACCTTGACAAAAGCGTAAGATGTGACTTTCATGGGGAGAAAGGTCATGCAATTGAAGATTGTGCAGAGTTCAAACAGGTTGTACAACGGTTATTAGATATGAAGATGATCCTGATTGGTTGCCAGTTGGATGAGGGAGGCATAAATGTGGTTTCTGAGTCTACAGTCTCCCCGGTGCGGGTCAATGTAACTCCTTTGACCATCCGGGTCGATCCTCGGCCAGTTGTTGAAACAATCGTTCCAAAACCGCTGGTGATATACTATACCAAAGAGGTACCATCACCGACTTCAAGTGGGCCGAGGCCACTCGTCATCCAAGTTCCACGTCCTTTTCCTTACAAGGACACCAAAGCAGTACCATGGAAATATGACGTGCAGGTTCAACCACAATATTCTGAAGATACCACTGTAGTCACCAATGTCTCGGGAGTCGGCGGGATGACTCGGAGCGGTCGTGTTTATACCCCGGAGGCATTGCGAAAAGAAGATACAGAAAAGGAAGGAGGAAGTTGCAAGGGAAAAGGAAAAGAAACTCTTGTTGAGGAGGGCGCAAGAGGGAATGGATACAAAAAAGAAGTATCCGATGAAGAAGTCTCCGAATTTCTGAAGTTCATCAAACAAAGTGAGTATAGGGTGGTGGACCAGTTGAATCGAACTCCGGCCAAAATATCTCTTTTGTCTCTGCTCATGAACTCTGAACCACATAGAAAGGTGTTGATGAAGGTTTTGAATCAAGCTCATGTTTCTCATGACATCACTGTTGATAAGTTTGATAATATAGTGGGCAACATCATCGCCGATAATTATGTAACCTTCACCGATGATGAAATACCTGTTGAGGGAATAGGGCATAACAAGGCGTTGCATATCTCCGTGAAGTGTCGAGATCATATTATGGCTAGAGTGCTCATTGACAATGGGTCTTCTTTGAATGTGATGCCAAGGTCGACCTTGTCTAAGCTGCCTTTCGATGGGACCCACATGAAGCCGAGCTCAATGATAGTAAGAGCATTTGACGGTACGCGAAGAGAGGTCATTGGTGAGATCGAATTACCTATTCAGGTTGGTCCTTGTACCTTTGAGGTCCTTTTTCAAGTAATGGATATCACACCGACCTACAGCTGCCTCCTTGGGAGACCTTGGATCCATTCTTCTGGAGCTGTACCCTCCACGCTGCACCAAAAGGTGAAGTTCATCATTGATAATAAATTGGTAATTATTTCTGGAGAAGAAGACATGCTGGTGAGTAAACCAACAACGACCCCTTACATTGAGGCAGCAGAAGAAGCCCTTGAGACCGCTTTCCAATCTCTAGAGATTGCCAACACTACTTACGTAAGAGAGGGGGCTTTGCTTTCAAAACCGCGGCCGTCAAAAGCATCTGTCATGATGGTGAGGGTTATGCTTAAAGGAGGATATCGACCTGGGAACGGATTGGGAAAAAGCAACCAAGGGGTTCCCGACATCATAATGCTTACTGAGAACAAGGACAGGTTTGGGTTAGGATACAAACCCACCAAGGCAGATAAGAGGAGAGTTCTAGAACAGAGGAAAGAGAAGAGGCTTGCTCGTTTGGAAAATCGTGAGTACGAGGCTGAAAGGGTTCCTATCTGTGACATACGACAAAGCTTCCGCAGTGCAGGGTTCGTGTTCCTTGACCAAGTAGCAGCCCTCGGAGATGATGATTCCACCAATCGCAGTGTCAATCTTGTTTATCCCTGCTCTCCTGATACAGAACTCAGCAATTGGGAGACCATTGAATTCCCGAGGACCATAGAATCCTTGTCAAAGTAATTCTGTAATGCTTATCCTTTAGCTCTGCCCAAGGCTTTAGGATGTCTTTTGTACTGGGCTTACTTGTTCCTATTTCAGTATTAACTTATCAATAAATGCATGCATTCGGTCCCTTTTTATTCTCCCGCCCTTTGTTGTTTGGTTTCCCTAATAATTATCAATAATACAGTTTTCGCCTTTTCCCCTTTATTTATTCACCTTTTCCTGATAATCATCAAAATGCAGATCTAAAAGTGACTCTCTTGAAAATGACAGTGTTAGTGTTCCCGCATACAATTTCGATTATCCCATTAACCATGCTGACGAGGATATTGATGACAGCGAAGAAATTCCCCCTGAGCTAATGAGATTAGTAGAACAGGAAACCAAAGAAATTCGACCCCATGAAGAGCCGACTGAGGTGATCAACTTGGGAACAGAAGACGATAAAAAAGAGGTCAAGATTGGTATTTCCCTGAAAGAAAGTGAGCGACACAGACTGGTCAAGTTGCTACTTGATTTTAAAGATATTTTTGCGTGGTCGTACCAGGTCATGCCGGGGTTAGACCCTAACATAGTAGAGCACAAGTTACCTCTAAAGTCCGAATGTCCTCCAGTGAAGCAAAAGTTACGAAGGATGAAAGCAGAGATGTCGTTGAAGATCAAGGAAGAGGTCAAAAAGCAATTAGATGCCGGCTTCCTAGCAGTTGCGAAGTACCCTCAATGGGTTGCAAACGTTGTCCCTGTTCCAAAGAAGGATGGAAAAGTTCGGATGTGTGTCGATTATCGGGATCTGAACAGAGCTAGCCCGAAAGACGACTTCCCTCTCCCTCATATCGACGTTCTGGTGGATAATACCGCTCATCATGCTTTCTTCTCTTTCATGGATGGATTTTCGGGATACAATCAGATCAAAATGGCTCCGGAAGATATGGAAAAGACCACGTTTGTCACTCTGTGGGGTGCCTTTTGCTACAAAGTTATGTCTTTTGGTTTGAAAAATGCAGGGGCGACATACCAGCGCGCCATGGTGACTCTATTCCATGACATAATGCATAAGGAGATAGAAGTTTATGTGGATGATATGATCGCAAAGTCCAAGTCTGAAGATGACCATGTTGACGATTTGAAAAAGCTTTTTGAACGGTTGAGAAAGTTCCAGCTTCGATTGAATCCGGCCAAATGCACTTTTGGAGTGAAATCGGGCAAGCTTTTGGGATTCATAGTTAGCCAGAAAGGAATAGAGGTTGATCCTGATAAGGTGCGAGCGATCATCGATATGCCAGCACCTCGAACAGAGAAAGAAGTTCGTGGGTTTTTAGGGAGATTGAACTACATTGCCAGGTTCATCTCTCAGTTAACCGCGACATGTGAGCCAATCTTTAAGTTGCTGTGTAAAAATCAGGTGGTAAAATGGAATGAGGATTGCCAAAAGGCGTTTGAAAAGATCAAGCAGTACTTGCAAGAACCTCCGGTATTGGTACCTCCAGTCCCTGGAAGACCGCTCATCATGTATTTAACAGTGCTAGATGAATCTATGGGTTGTGTGTTGGGGCAGCATGATGAATCAGGAAGAAAGGAGCATGCCATCTATTATCTGAGTAAGAAGTTCACGAGTTGTGAGGCCAACTATTCCTTGCTGGAACGCACATGTTGTGCTTTGGCATGGGCGGCTCGTCGTTTAAGGCATTATATGCTGAGTTATACTACCTGGTTGGTGTCCAAAATGGACCCGATCAAGTACATCTTTAATAAGCCTGCTCTGACGGGAAGGATTGCCCGCTGGCAAGTCCTGCTATCCGAGTACGACATCGTCTATGTCACGCAGAAAGCAGTAAAAGGAAGCGCTCTCGCAGATTATTTAGCCAACCAGCCCGTAGAGGATTATGGGTCGATGCAATGTGACTTCCCAGATGAAGACATAATGGCTTTGCTTGAGCAGGGGCAGTCGTCAGAAGAAGAAAAGTGGACCCTGTTGTTTGATGGAGCTTCTAATGCACTGGGGCATGGGATTGGAGCCATCTTGATCTCATCGGAAGGTAATTTTTTCCCAATCACCGCAAGACTTTGCTTCGGTTGTACGAACAACATCGCCGAGTACGAGGCTTGCGCGCTAGGGATCCATGCAGCAATAGAATCAAAAGCAAAGGTGCTAGAGGTATATGGGGACTCTGCTTTGGTCATTCACCAACTAAGAGGGGATTGGGAGACTCGGGATGCCAAGTTAATTCCATATCATGATTACATCAAGGGTTTGATTGAGAAGTTTGATGAAGTTACATTTCACCATATTCCCCGGGAGGATAACTAGTTAGCCGATGCGCTGTCTACCTTGTCCTCAATGTTCAAAGTAAGCGACGAGAGAGACTTGCCACTCATCAAGATGGAAAGTCGTGATCATCCTGCGTATTGCCAAGTGGTAGAAGAAGAACCCGATGGGAAACCTTGGTACCACGATATCAAAAGTTTTATCCGAAAAAGAGAATACCCCTCAGGTGCTTCAGAGAATGACAAAAGGACTCTAAGAAGACTTGCAATGAGTTTCTATTTAGACGGGGATGTCCTCTATAAGAGAAATCATGATATGGTGCTTTTAAGATGTGTCGACGCAGAAGAAGCGAAATGGTTAATCAAGGATGTGCATGAAGGATCTTTTGGGACTCACGCGAGTGGACACGCCATGGCAAGAAAAATCTTGAGGTCTGGTTATTATTGGTTAACAATGGAGGGAGATTGTTTCTCTTATGCAAGGAAGTGCCACAAGTGTCAGACATACGCCGATCGGGTTCATGCGCCGCCAACATCCTTAAACGTCATAACATCACCTTGGCCATTTTCGATGTGGGGAATGGACGTCATTGGACCAATAGAACCAAAAGCCTCGAACGGGCATCGCTTCATTCTAGTCGCGATTGATTACTTCACAAAATGGGTTGAAGCTGCATCTTATGCTAGTGTGACTAGGAATGTTGTGATTAGATTTGTCAAAAGAGAGTTGATTTGTCGTTATGGGTTGCCGAGTGAAATCATCACTGATAACGCGACCAACTTCAACAACAAAATGATGACAGAGGTATGTGAAAGTTTCAAAATAAAGCATCATAATTCCTCCCCATATCGTCCGAAGATGAATGGGGCAGTCGAAGCAGCTAATAAGAACATCAAGAAGATTGTTCAAAAGATGGTGGTGACGTATAAGGATTGGCATGAGATGTTGCCTTTTGCCTTGCATGGCTACCGCACTTCTATTCGTACCTCAACTGGGGCAACTCCATATTCCCTGGTTTATGGGATGGAAGCAGTACTCCCAATCGAGGTAGAGATCCCTTCACTAAGGGTGCTGATGGAAGCCGAGTTAGAGGAAGCTGAATGGGTACAAGCTCGACTCGACCAATTGAACCTCATTGAAGGAAAGAGATTAACCGCGTTGTGTCACGGCCAACTTTACCAAAAGAGGTTGATGAAAGCTTATGAGAAAAAGGTGCGCCCAAGACAGTTTCGGGAAGGGGGCTTAGTGCTTAAAAAGATTCTACCCATCCAAAAGGATCACCGAGGGAAGTGGACTCCAAACTATGAGGGACCTTACGTTGTGAAAAAGGCCTTCTCCGGAGGAGCTTTAATCCTGTCAAGGATAGATGGTGAGGATATGCCACTCCCTATAAACTCAGATGCGGTCAAAAGGTACTATGCTTGAGCGCACTTCCAAAATAGTAAAAGAAAAGAAGAAAGAGAAAAAAAAGATGGCTCGCTAGGCTGAAAACCTGAAAAGGCGGTCTAGGCAAAAGTTAGAGCGACCCGCTAGACTGAAAACCTGAGAAGGCAATCTAGGCAAAAGTTAGGGTTAAAATACAAAAAATGCAAACGAAGGAAGTGTCATCAAGCTAGTAACTGGGGCAATGTTCAGTCTTGACTGGGGCAAATCGTGTTCTTTGAAGTTGATTAATGGGTATTCGAGGCTAAATGCGGAATACTAGCTCTGGTCATTGTAGAAAGGGTCATTGAAGAGATGTGATTCCACACAACAATCTTGTTTGTTGAATTTGAGTTTCTTTGTGATATTTACCTTGTACACCTTTCCATTTTCAATAAATGACATTTCCTTCCATTCCTGTTGTATACCTCTCACCTTTCATTATCAATTGTGGGCATTCATTATGATAAGCGTATACTGAACTAGAAACATGTAATCGTAAAAGCATTTAGATTTCTTTGGAGGTTTTAGAGTTCAGGAAGAGCGTGGTGGTCTCCCGACCAGAGATGCTGTGGAAACAACAATTTCTCCATCCATCAGGGCAATCATCACGGATGAAGCATGCCTTTAACGAACACGCCAAGAGTAATGGGCTTGGTTCTAGTTCATCCTCAAGCCCGCCGTGATCGAATCTTAAGGGTCGGGGATCAAGCAATTGATTTGAAGAAACAAAATACCAAAAATAAAAATGATAAAAAGAAAAAAATTAAAAAAAAAATCATCATGGTTTCATCAAAAGCATCTCTTGCATATCATACCATCTTTTTCATCAATCGCAAAAGCAGCTTTTACATCATGCATCATAACATCATTTCTTAGGCCAATCATTGCATTGCATTTGTTAGCTTCAGCGGATACCCGACTCCGCAAGTTTTGGTGCCTTTCTTGTCGAGCTTCTAACGGGCAATCCACCCCGTAGGCTCTTTTGGTTTCTGTTCGAGCTTCTAATGGGCAAACCATCCCATAAGCTCCTTATCTTTTGTTCGAACTTCTAAACGGGCAATCCACCCCGTAGGCTCTTTTGGTTTCTGTTCGAGCTTCTAATGGGCAATCCACCCCATAGGCTCTTTATCTTTGTTCGAGCTTCTAACGGGCAATCCACCCCGTAGGCTCTTTTGGTTTCTGTTAAAGCTTCTAACGGGCAATCCACCCCGTAGGCTTTTTTATCCTTGTTCGAGTTTCTAACGGGCAATCCACCCCGTAGGCTCTTTTTTTGGTTTCCGTTCGAGCTTCTAATGGGCAATCCACCCCATAGGCTCCTTATCTTTGTTCGAGCTTCTAACGGGCAATCCACCCCGTAGGCTCTGTTTGTTTATGTTCAGGCTTCTAATGAGCAGTCCATCCCACAAGTTTTTAGTTTGAGTCTCGATAGGCAATCTGACCTTTGGGAATCTTATTTTCCCGGACAAAATCGAAGTTCAAGTCTTTACTCGTTTTATAACGATAAAAGGTAAACTACGGTTACACCTATTATCTAATAAGAACCTAGTAAAGAGGGGCAGCTGTGAACACCCAATTTTGTCCGGGTTAATTAATCTTTGATTAGCTGATCAGAAAAGGAAAGAAGAATTGAGTAGGCTTTGGCCCACGATCCCATTTTTGTTTAACCCACTTAAAAGCCCATTTCTTGTTCAAAAAAAAAAAAACGAAAATGATAATAAAAATTAAAAAAAAAAAATGAATAACAAAAAATTCAAAGGGAAGGGGACGTGAGTTTTTCTGGAAGTCTTCCTTTCTTCTTTCCTTTTCTTGTTTTGTTTTCTTTTACTTTATTTCCTCTTTCCCCTAAGCAGCACCAGCAGTGGCCATGACACACTGCCCTCCTTCCTGTTGCACCACCAAGCAGAGGGACAAAGCTGATTTGCTCCCTCTGGAGGTACCCATTTCCTCAGCAAGCTAACAGAAAATTTTGGCATCATTCCCCTATGTTTTTTTGCCTATAAATTCAACAATTCACAGAGAGCAAAGGGGGATTTTTTTGGGGGCAGAGGGGATCTGAAGGAGAAACAAATCAGAAACAAAAAATACATAACGCTCACATTCCTCCCTCAACCACCGCGACTACCACCAGCCACACTACACACACACACAACCATTGAAACAACAGAACAGAGAAAGGGAAGGCTCAGCAAGGAAAAACTCGGCCCCTCCCCCGTGCAGTGACGGCCGCCGTGAGCGCGCGACAGCCACCGCGAAGGCCCGCCGCCGTTCGACCGGGATCAGCCCGAGCCGCCTCCTCCCTCCTTCCGCCGTTCGCCTCTCCACTGTGCGGGCCCAGCTCCACTACCCGCGACGCAGACACCGTGCCTCCGTCGCCGTCCACCGCGAGCCCGGCCGCGTAGCCGCTGCCGCCGCACGGAGCGCCGCCCAACTAGCCGCTGCCGTCGAGCTCCTCGCTGCAGATCTTCTCCTCTGCTCGCGTGAAGGAGGAAGGCAAAGGCCTTTCCCTTGTTTTTTTTCTGTTTCAGTTCTGATCTATTTACTTTGCTTTAATATAATGTGTCAATTTTTTTATTTGTTTATTTTTGTTAAGTAGGGAAAAAAGGAGCAGTAATGAGAGGGTTTAATGTTGGGTTGGGCTTGGTAAGAAGGATTAGCTTAGGTTGATTTTTTTTCGATTTCCTTTTTCCTTTTGGGCCAAGCTCATACTTTTGTGTGTGTCAGACTCTGGTTTTACATAAAAAAGAGGGGAAAAATCTTTTTTTAAAAAAAAAATAAAAATAAAAAAAATAAATAAAAAATAATAGTGGCTTCCAAAAAATTCACGCAACAATCTACGACGTTGATGTATGAATTTTTCATCCTCAAGTGTCGCAAGAATTGTAAGGGTTTATCGTATAGTCTTGCTATCTTTAACCCCGTGCAAGAGTGAATTCCTTTTTAAATAAAATCTTTTAAAATTCGCGCGATAATTTATGACGTTGATGTATGGTCTCCCATCCTCAAGTGTCGTAAGATTTGTAAAGGTTTATCGTATAGCACTGCTATCTTTAAACTTGTGCAAAAGCGAACCAGTTTTGAAATAAAATCCTTTTTCGAAATCAAATCTTTTCCCAAAAAATAAAATCAACCAACCAATCAAACTTTTTCTATCAAGAACTACGTGGCTTTGAGTTTTCCATCGCACCGGGGAATACGTAGGAGCAGAATAATCATTCTGTCAAGCCAAAATTTTATTTTTCTTCCTTTTGTGTTTATTTCCTTTTTTTGTTTTAAAATGGGGTAAAATAATATTTTTAAAGGTTATTAAAAATTTTGCACAATTAACTCGGGGTACCGTTCTTAAAACGGGTGACGTAGGATGCTAACACCTTCCCTACTCATAACCGACTCCCGAACTCAAATCTCTGTATTGTTTTTTTTAGGACCAGTTTTCCTTAAATAATTGGGTTTTCCAAAGTTTTCCCAAATAAAAATTTTGGTGGCGACTCCTCTGTTTTTTTTGAACCCCTCTTTTTTCGCGGCGCCCGGACGGGACGGTCGCGACATACCTCCTCTTTTAAATCTCCATGAAGAAACGCATTGCTGACATCCATTATGCAATTCCCAACCTTTTGCTATTGCCACTGTTAAAAGACATCTCATAGTGGTCATTTTTGCTACTGGAGCAAAAGTTTCTCTGAAATCTTCTCCCTCTACTTGGGTAAAACCCTTTGCTACTAATCTAGCCTTGTATTTGTCTATTTCTCCATTAACTTTATGTTTGATTTTGTAGACCCATCTACAATCTACTAATTTCTTCCTTTCGGGTAAAGGTTCCAATGTCCATGTAGAATTATCTTCAAGAGCTTTTATTTCCTGTTCCATGGCTGTGCACCATTCTCGATGCTGAACAACTTGCAAGTAGTTCTTAGGTTCACTGTGAGTCATGATAGCGACAAGGAAAGCTCGATGTGTTTTAGAGAAATTATTATAAGCTACATAATTGGACATATGAAAAGGGTTACCTGAAGAGGTTGATTGATTCTGAGATGTACGAGAGGGTTTATGTGAGGCATGACAAACATAATCCTTAAGGTATTCTGGAGGGCGCCTAGCTCTTTGTTCATGAATTGGCACTACTGCTGGTGCATTGACGTTAGGCTCCCCCTGAATCTGATATGTATCTAACTCTTCAGGAGACGTTTCAATGTTGTTATTAAGGGAATTTTCATGAATTTCCTCAGTTTCTGCAGGGTCTTCATTTGATGCTGCATAATCTTCAATTTCTTTAACACAAACATTATGTTTCTGAATTGATTTTGGCAATTGTTCCCTAAAATTACCACTTTCAACAGCATATGGAAAATTGTTTTCATAAAATACTACATCCCTTGATGTTAGAAACTCATGAGTCTCTAAATCATATACACGCCACCCCTTTTGACCTTGTGGATAGCCAATAAAAACACACTTTCTAGCTCTTGAGGCAAACTTATCTCCTGGTTTTATGATTTTAACATAACAAAGACACCCAAATATTCTAATATGTTTATATGAAGGCATTTTTCCATAAACCATTTCATAAGGAGTAATTCCATCATTTGCCATTGTTGGAGTTCTATTTATTAGATATGTGGCAGTTTGAACACATTCCCCCCAAAAAGATAATGGTAAATTGGATTGAAACCTAAGAGCCCTTGCTACATTAAGAATATGCATATGCTTTCTCTCTACTCGACCATTTTATTGAGGGGTTCTGACACAAGATGTTTCATGAATAATCCCTTCATGTTGAAGGAACATTCACATTTTTGAGTTAACAAACTCTGTTCCATTATCACTTTTAAGAATTTTAACTTTGGTGTCAAATTGATTTTGAACCATCATGCAAAAATTAATAAGATGTGTAATGGTTTCAGATTTTTCATGTATTAGATAAATCCAAACTGCCCTTGAATAATCATCCACTATAGTGAGAAAATAATGAGAACTATTGTGGGAAGCAGTGGCATATTTACCCCATAAATCACAATGAATCAAGTCAAAAATTTTCTCAGCTTTATTAAGACTCAAAGGAAAAGAACTTCTAGTTTGTTTGGCACGATGACATACATCACAACAATCTTTTCTATTGTCATTAAAACAGAAATTTACAATCTTAGAAAGTGTTTGCAAACTCTGATTTGAAGGATGACCCATTCTAGCATGCCAAAACTGACTTTCATCCCTTGAAATAGCTGCTGAAGAATAACCTTCTGTGTTGACCTTAAGGAAATAAACCCCTTCGTGTACATCACCGAATCCAATCGCCCTCTTCATGGTTTTGTCCTTAATAATACAGCCATCAAGAGAATATATTACTTTGCAATTCAAATCATGAATCATTTTATGAATTGAAATAAGATTGCATCTAAATTCAGGAATGAGTAAAACATTATGTAGCTTAATATCATCACTCAAAATTAGTGTTCCAGCCTTAGAAACATTAACAATGTTTCCTGTTGGCAAAGTAACACTTATGGGATTATCAAGATTGTGAATATCTTGAAGAATTGTGTGTAGAGGTGTCATGTGATAAGAAGCACCACTATCCAAAACCCATCCAGAATTACCAGTGTTACCATCATGTTGTTCATTACTCTTTTTGCCCTGAGAACCGTGAAGAGCATGGCTGTTCTGATCCTGCCCTATTACAGGATTTTGATTGCCATCAGCCCAAGCAAATCTTGCCCCTCCTCCTTGATTTGAGACAAATTTCTTGTTCTTCTTGCTAATTTTGCTGAGATCCCAGTGAGAAGGATATCCTACTATCTCAAAACACTTGGATTTCAGATGTCCCAGCTTTCCACAATGTTCACATTTTGGTCTTGCCTCATCTTTATTCCTCTGTTTTTGAGAATAAAAGGCTGCACCCATGTCTGGCTTGAACTCCCTGCCTCTGTCCGCAACAAGCCGCGCCTCCTCTCTCAAGATGTGGCTGAAAACCTTTCTGAGAGATGGCAAAGGATCAGTGTTGATAATTGTTCCTTTGATGTTGTTGAAGCGATCCCCATCACGACCTCCAAGAAAAAGATGAACATGATTATCTTCCTCCCTTTGCAGAAGCTGTTTTGATGCTCCACAATAACATTCTGGAAGAAGTGAGTTTTCGCTGAGCTCATCCATGAGGCCCTTGAACTTGTTGTAATACTGGGTGACATTCATGTCTGGATCTTGTTGAATCAAGCATAGATTTCGCCAAATCTGATGCATGCGAGGCGCATTAGTTTGGGCAAATCGCTCTTCCAAATCGACCCAAACATCCCTCGCCGTCGCCACACGAGAAATTGTTCCATGTAGTGTGGAGTCAATTGAATTGATGATCCACGCTGTGACCATGGAATCAGCCTTCTCCCAAGCAAAGAATTCCGGCGAAGCTTCTGAGGGTTTCTTGATGGTTCCGTCGATGAACCCTAACTTCGTTTTCGCACGCAAAGCGGTCCTAATTGACATTGCCCAGGTGCGATAATTTTCTCCAATCAGAGGCACAACTGCAATTGGTGTTCCTGGATTGTCTGATGGCCCAAGATGGTAAGGCGAGGAGTTCGTGACGGTGAACTCCTTTGGCTCACCTTTCCCATGCTTGTCGTCCTTCCCAGGCTCGTCCTTCTCTGATGCCATAAAGAAACTGAGAGTAGAAAGAAATGCAATAGAAGACGCGGAAGCTTTGAATAAAGGTATATTATTGATATTTCAATTGTACATTTACAGAAAAGATGTAGCTATTATTTATAGCTCTATAAAATAGCAAACTCCCTAATTTAGGGATAACTGATAACAAACTAATTATCTCAAAAGATAAGATAACAAACTAATTATCTCAAAAGATAATTTATCATCTATCACTTATCTACTTGTCACTAAGACTCTTAGATAAGATAAGTAGATATCATGATATAAGATATTTTCAATAAAACTAATAAGTAATTGTATGTATAAAAAAATTATAAAACTATTTTTTATTGAAAATTATATTATATTGAATCAATTAAGAAAAGCCTCCTTTAATAATTAATGACGTTTGATTTATGGAATGTTTTATGTCAGTTAAAATGTATTCTCGGGAATCTCATTCCTAGAAATGTTTTATGAGTTTAATTGCTATGCATTATCAATGTAAAGTTTTTTACACTGTCAACCAATCAGAAATCATGGTATGAGTGACTTTTAAGGTAGTTAGGATAAGAGTCAAACATTTTAGCTTGTGTCAATTTATGATTGGTTGACTGTGTAAAAAATCTTTGCATTGACATTGCATATCAATTAAATCCATGTTTTATTCTCACCCTCACACATGGAATGAAGTTTTTCATTTTAATTCGCAAATTTTATTCCTGAGCATCTTTTATGAAAATTATGTTTTATCCCTTGTATCAAAACATGAGAAAGTTTTATTTTCTACCTCACTTTATCGAGAATATTAAAACTTGTCTTATACCAAGTGTCACGTTGATTTAGGCCACAAATATCGTAAGTCGCCCTTGGATAAAAATATGAGAAATGTAAGGAGACAAAAAAATATGCAAAGGTTAGAAGATTTTATATGAAATAAATCTTAATTATGTAATAAAATTCGGAGAATAATCAAAATTAATTATGATGACAGCGCTATTTTGACTTTCCTAAACTGAAAGAAAGTTTCTATAGTTTTTCTTGAGTAAAGATCCTCTCCATTTCTCAAAAGAAATGAAGGGCTCCATTACTATAGTTTTGGGTATATAAAAACATTCATTTCTAAAATGGATGATATTTATTAAGTTTTTATGTGCTTTACATACCCAAAACTATGGTAATGGACCCTCCATTTCTTTCGAGAAATGCAGAGGATCTTAACTCATTTTTCTTGGGAGCACCAGCAAAGTTACAAATCTCTAAATAAATATGTTACTCCATATCATAAATTTTCTTAATGATTTCATCATAAACTTTGCATGCATGTTTTTGGTACTTGCATTGATTTTTATTTTGTTCTAAATGTCAGCATTCATGCATCAATCAATTAACAGAAAAGATATTTTGACAACTAAAGTGAACATATTTTCCTGACACCGTAGTTTTGAGTGTATTTTAACATAATAGATTAGAGAGAGGATAAAATGATAAACAAAACTTGTACCATATAAACATATGGGATTGGACAACAATCTTGTTGTCCAAATATCACAGCTCATCAATTAAATCATTCAAAACATGGTTACAACAGAAAAATTGAAAAATGATTGGATACTGATTATTAGAGATATAATTAGTTATAGGTTAGTTAGAAGTTGTTAAGTAGCCTATGTAGCATATAACGCTACCATACACATTCATTGTAATCACTTTACTCATTTGTATCATTTAATTTACTCAATTCCAATTAATATGCTCTTTACATTTTCTCTCAATTTCTTCCATCCTTTTATGGATGTTATGTTTTCTAACATGGTATCAAAGAGATACCATCCACCTTGAACATTTCTTTCCGTTGCATTTCTTTTCTTTTTTTTCTTAGTTTATTTTCTTTTCTCTTTCATTTTCCCGAGAAAATCTGAAACACAGTCTGAAGCTTTTCTCTCTATTTCTCTCTCTTCTACGATTTCCTGCTTACAATCTGTGCTCAGCATTTTCTTTGCATTTTCCACTTTTTCTTTCTCCATTTTTTTCCTCTTTCTCATGTGCGGTACTTCATTGCTGCAACTTTTTTTTCCAGATCTGGTAATTCTTTGCATTCTCCAGATCTGGTGCTTCATAGCTTTTTAGACAATCTTTGATGTAAACGCGATCGATGTGGTTCTTCTTGTAGAGCTCGTTGCGGTGACCTAAGAGCTATTCGAACAATAAAGTGTCGAAGGGCATAGAATGGAGTAGATCGAGATCATGGCACGTCTTCTTCGTGGTCGGCACCTCCATCGCCCTCTCGTCTCTGCCATCTCTGCTTGCCTTTCTCCCGCTCTTCACCGTGCTCTCTCTGCTTGCTCCGTCCCATAACAACGACCAAGTTCGTTCCCGATCTCATTATTTCTTTGTTCCAACGTATATTTGCCTTGTCAGATCCTTATGGATTTGATTATGGTCTCCACGCTAATGGTGGTTTTCCATGGAAGTGAGTTCTTTTGTTTGAAATCCAGTGCTCGTTCTTGCTGGTGCGTTGACTCTTTGCTTCGACGGAGTTCATCGATTTCGAATGCATGGTGTGAAGATTCTTGCATTAACTCTTGCAAAGAGTCGTTTAGAGATCGATTTTGGCCAGATCGGTCCCTAAAACGACTAACGACTGACGACTAATCTGGGGATCGATGTGGCCAAAATCGATCTCTAAACGCCTTTTTTTTTGTAGTTTACATCATTTGGATTTTTGTTTTTAATTTCCTTTTCTTAAAATAGGGAATCTTGGTACTCTACACTTCATATCATGCCTAGAGATACTTTTTTTTGGTTAAGGACCCAGAGATACATTGCGACAACCACTTATCATTTCAGTAAATTATTTTCATTGTTGATTAATATGAAATAACATGTTTTGGCACATGTTATGTGAAAATAACATTACTTTTTGGCATGCCCTAAAGTTAGCTTAGTTGATTAAGCTGCAGGACATGATTTGTGAGTGCGCCGATTCAAATTCCCACAATGTGTTCCGTCTCTTTACCTTCTCTCCTATCTCCTCCCCCGTGTAAGGTTTCTAATGAGTCTTCCGTTAGACAAAAAAAAAAAAAAACATTAATGTTTGACACATGTTATGCAGATCAAAATAACATTACCGTTTCATGTGGTTAATTTTGTGGTTGTGTTGATAATTTATTTTGGTGGATGCGGTTGCTGAGAGAAAAGAATTTCGAACAAACAATAGGTAGTGTGAAGATAGAGGATGGTGAGGAGTTTACGTATGACAAAGTCACAGCCACAGTGAGAAGGGCCGCCCATTACCTGTCAGCATTGCAGGCTAGCGATAGCCATTGGCCTTCTCAATTTGCTGGTCTACTTTTTCTCATTGCTCCCCTGGTTAGTAACATAAGGATTTAATTTTATTTTATGAACAATCATGAAATTAAGATTAACTTCATTTAGTTAATGGATTTAATTGGTATGCATTGTCAATATAAAGATTTTTACATTGTCAACTAATCATAAATTATCACATCATTAAAAATGTTTGAGTCGTATACCTTAAGGGCCCATTTGGTGGTCAGGATAAGGGATGCATGATAGGATAAGCTATCATGTCCTGCTTTAATCTGTAGTTTGGTGAACCAGCAAGATAGGATAAGCTTATCCTGTTATCTTATCCTATCCTGTTACTTAGTTATAATTATATCCTGAGGATGGAGCTAGGTTAAAACCAACAGGATAGGATAAGAAAATGCTTTCTCTTTTATCTCTTACCCTTAATATTGTTATTATTTAATTATGGTTGCAAACCTAATTAGTCAACCTTATTACTAATTAAAATATGTGGTTTAATTAACAATTTTTATAAAAAGTGAAAAAATTAATTTTTTATAATTTAAAAAAGGGACTAATATATAATTAAAAAGTCAAAAATATATATTATCAAATATTTTTTAATTTAAATGTATAAAAAATCGCATAATATTAAAATTTATTTTTGAAAAAAAAAATGTAATTTTGATACAAGGGTAATTTTTTTATTTATGGATATTTTATATCATATTCTATCATTATCTGATACGCATCAAACATCGAACAGGATAAGAGCTTATCATGCTCATATTCTATCCTATCCTTATCCAGTTTTCATATACTATCCATCCTTATCTTATCCTGACCACCAAACGAGCCCTAAAAGTCACACATATAATGATTTTTAATTGATTGACAGTATAAAAAATTTTACATTGATGATACATATCAATTAAACTCTTCTTATACCAAATGTAAGAAATAGTTGAGTGCCACATATGATTATAGAACACCAAATATATAAGATCACACAAATAGAATATGCTTACTTGTTGAAAGCATGTAGCGAGAACAATCTCAAAATCCTTACCTACGAGGCTACGAATACCAGCAGGCTGAAGAATCACAATTTATATAATAATCCATCAAGTGTAAAGGAGACCTAGCCATATATAAAAATAGTGTAACAGGCCTTTCTATCAAAAGCCCCATAGGGTTGAGAGCTGTACTTATTTTATTAAGAGTAATATTATTTGTACATCTGGAATCTATACACCTGGATGACACTTGCTTTACATGATTGACGTTGTTCAAATACGTGGTTAATTATGTTTAATGGATGGTTAATGGATATAATAAGGGGTCACAATTCATTAACCATCCATTGAACTAATTAACCACGTATTTGATCTGCATTAACCACGATTTTCATGTGTTAAACTGCATTTAGTGAACGTAATTAACCACGTATTTGAACTTGAAAATCGTGGTTAATGCAGTTCAAATACATGGTTAATTACGTACGTTCAATGGATGGTTAATAAGTTGTGAACCCCTTGTTATATCCATTAACCATCCACTGAACGTACTTAACCACGTATTTGAACCGCGTTAATCATGTAATTAACCAACCATACATCCTACATGGGTGCATGTTATTTTTGTGTATACCTTCAAACTTGGTTCATAGTATTCACAATCATGGTTAATAGTGTCTTGAACTTTGTTAATAGTACAAGAGATCACAATTCGTCGTTAACCATATACGGAACGTAATTAACCACGTATTTGAATTGCATTAACCAAGTATAACAGGTGTCACCTAGGTGTCCAAAATCTAGGTATACAAATAACATTACCCTTTTATTAAACCACAATAATAAAGTATTACCTGCCCCAAGCCTATTACAAATGGATAAATGAGTTAGTGGATTTTAGATATTCAAATGGAACAAAATATTAGCCCATCTCTTAAAAAACCAAAAATCATAATTGATTGCATCTGACAAGAATTATATATGAGAGAATTCTGATACCATCTTTTTTTAAAAGTAATTCTGATACGATCTTTAATAATCCATTATTTCTTTTCACTTTCTAGATGGAATTGTCTAAGTTACTTAGTTTTTTTTATCAGTTTTATTATTTCTACATCTAAAATGTTATACACATTTAATATCGTTAATGATGAATCGATTATTATTTAATAACGTATATTGATTAATGAACAGACTAAGAACTTTTTTTCTTCTTAAAAATAACTAAATAAGTTATTAGTATATTTAACCAATTGATACAAGTTTTTCATTAGAAAACTTACCATTAATTGATGTCGATCACGTGTAAGATTTCAAGTGTATAAGAAGTATTTTTCTTTTTAATTCTATCAATACCTCAAAATATTGCAGGTCTTTTGTATGTACATTACAGGACATCTAGATTCCGTATTCCCAGAAGAATATCGTCGAGAAATATTTCGTTACATATACTATCACCAGTTACACTTGTTCAATCTCAAATAGATACCATTAATTTGCACGCAATTGATTATGATTCACAATAAACAATCAACGTTGACCATGCATGTTGTGCTTGTATATTAAATTATGAATTGAAGAACAAAGATGGAGGGTGGGGAATACACATTGAGGGACATAGCACAATGTTTTGTACTGTGTCCAACTACATATGTATGCGCATTCTTGGAGATGGGCCTGATGGAGGTCAAGATGATGCCTGTGCTAGAGCACGCAAGTGGATTCTTGATCATGGTGGCGCAATATACACGCCTTCCTGGGGAAAAACTTGGCTTTCAGTATGTTTCTTTCCAAGATATATTCAATATAATATTAATAATACATCCATAATTTTTAACACAAACGTGCATGCGCGTGTTTGTGTGTGTTAATGATTTTGATCATATGAACGAATAATGCAGATACTTGGTTTATTTGATTGGTCTGGAACCAACCCAATGCCCCCCGAGTTTTGGATGCTTCCTTCATTTCTTCCCATGCATCCAGGTTAAGAACCTTTTTTTCTTCCTCATTTTTAATTATTCTCATGTTTCATTTGATTCATGAAATGTTTTATTATCAAGTAAATTACATTATGAGAAATCTCATTTTCAGGAATATTTCTTTCTCACCTTCACACATGGGAATAGAATTTTTAACTTTCATTTACTAATTTTATTTCCGGACATCTTTTTTGTCTGAGAATAGTGTTTTAAAACTTGTACCATTCAATGGACAAAGGAGATGAAATAGCCGTCGGTTGGTAATTACATGAAAAACTTTTATTCTTATACCCACATTACTAGAAATATTAAAATAGGTTAAACAAATACTTTAGTCCCTGTACGTGACACTGATTTTCAATTTAGTCCCTATACATAAAAAGTTCTTAAATCAGTCCCTATATGTACAATTATTTTTAATTTGGTCCTCGTCGTTTATTGGTATTATAACGCCGTCATATAACAGTGACCAAATTAAAAGTGATTGTCACATGTAGGGATTAAATTGAAAATGATTGTCATGTATAGGGACAGAATTCAATTTTTTGTTGTTGAATTCAGTCCCTACTCGTGACAATTACTTTCAATTTGGTCCATATACTTAAACTCCAACAAACGGCGTTAAAATATTAATAATCAGCGAGGACCAAATTAAAAATAATTGCCCATATAGGGACTGATTTGAAAATTTTTTACGTATAGGAACTAAATTAAAAACCAGTGTCATATATAGCGACTAAAGTATTAGTTTAACCTATTAAAATATAACTTTACAAACGTTACCTCAATGTAATGAAATGAAATCATATGCGTTAGAGCCAGAGCCTGTTTGGTAAAATTAGCTGTTAGCGGATAAGCTAGCTGATATAGCGGATAGCTTATAGCGGATGAGGTAGTTGATAACGGATAAGCTAGTTGATAACGGATAAGCTAACTTATTTTCTGTGGAAGTATTTGGTAAAACTAGCGGTTGAACTAGCTGAAAAATATAAAATGACATAAAAGACTTCTTCTTTAATGATTTTACATAAAAGAGAGAGAAGAGGATAAAGGTAGAATTAAATGAAGATAATAAGGATAAAAGTGGAAAGAAAAATGAAACGCTATAAGCTATAAGCTCAAACTCTACTTCAAGTAGTGTCTGGAAAAAATGCTATAAGCTCGTGAAAAAACGCTATAAGCTCGTGACAGAGGCGCTTACCAAATGGGGCTATTTTCTCATCCGCTATAAACTATCCGCTATATGTTGGAATATTTTGTATTTAATTATATTCCAATGTCATAATGTGGGAATATATCGTTTATTAATTATATTAGTTGTTTGTCAATTAGGAGCCTTAATTGATATGTGATCAAATTAAGTGATAAGGCTAATTAAATTTCTGATTTGATAATAAATTAGTTAATTGATATGGGCTAAATATGAGTGGATGTCATTGATGACCCATTTCAGAATAATGGGTGTCGCGACCGTCCTGTCCGAGCGCCGCGAAAAAAAAGAGGGGAGTTAAAAAAAACAACAGAGGAGTCGCCACCAAAATTTTTATTTGGGAGAACTTTGGAAAACCCAATTATTTAAGGAAAACTGGTCCTCAAAAAAAACAAGACAGAGATTTGAGTTCGGGAGTCGGTTACGAGTAGGGAAGGTGTTAGCACCCTATGTCGCCCGTTCTAAGAACGGTACCCCAAGTTAATCGTGCAAAATTTTTAATAACCTTTGAAAATATTATTTTACCCCATTTTTAAAATAAAAAAAAAACACAAAAAGAAGAAAATAAAATTTTGGTTTGACAGAACGATTATTCTGCTCCTACGTATTCCCCGGTGCGATGAAAAACTCAAAGCTACGTAGTTCTTAATAGAAAAAGTTTGATTGGTTGGGTTATTTTATTATTTATTTTTTTAGAAAAGATTTGATTTCGAAAAAGGATTTTATTTCGAAACTGGTTCGCTTTTGCACAAGGTTAAAGATAGCGGTGCTATATGATAAACCTTTAAAATTCTTATGACACTTGAGGATGGGAGACCATACATCAACGTCATAAATTGTCGCGCGAATTTTAAAATATTTTACTTAAAGAAGAATTCACTCTTGCACGGGGTTAAAGATAGCAAAACTATACGATAAACCCTTACAATTCATGCGACACTTGAGGATGAAAAAATTCATACATCAACGTCGTAGATTGTTGCGTGAATTTCTTTGAAAGCCATTATTATATATTTTTTTATAAAGATTTTTCCCCTCTTTTTTTTTATTTAAAACCAGAGTCTGACACACACAAAAGTATGAGCTTGGCCCAAAAGAAAAAAAGAAATCAGAAAAAAAATCAACCTAAACTAATCCTTCTTATCAAGCCCAACCCAATATTAAACACTCTCATCCTTAGCTTGTCCCCACTTCCCTACTTAACAAAAAAAAAAAAAATTAAACGAATAAAACAGAGATATACAATAAGAGTTAAAACTACAATGAATAATAAAAAACCAAAAGAAATGGATTAAAGCTTCTGCCTTTTCTCCTTCGAGCTACCCACGAAGAGGAGCAGAGGAGAGGACCTTGCGGCACAGAGGCACGGCAGCGGCGACTCGAAGCGGCGAGCACACGGCAGCGGCGACTCGAAGCGGCGAGCACGGCTGAGGGGCTGCTCGCGGTGGGTATGGCCAGCGCGCGGTGAGCAGGAGCGCTGGAGGGACGAACGGAACCGCGGTGAGTGGGGGGTCGCTGGACGCTGGTCTGGAACAGCGGCGGCAGATGGGGAGTCCTCGCGGCGGAGTGGCGGAGTGGCTGATCGCGGTGGGTCGCGCGGCGCCTCTGCAGGGTGGATCTGGGACGAATGTGCTGCGGGTCTGCTGCGAGCTCGTGCGGCGGTGGTCAGAGGAGGAGCTGCTCGCGACGGCTTGCTGGATGGAGGTCGACGGCGGCTGGAGCAGTGCTGGACGGCGGTGCCGGGTGCTTCTGGTTCGGGACTGGCTATTTTGGGTGGTTATGGCAGGTTCGTGGTGGAGGTTGGTCTGGGATAGTGGCGAAGGTGGGGAGCCCCGCGGTTGCCTGCGGTGGTTCCGATGGTGCTCCGGTAGGTTCACGGCTGTGAAAAAAAATCTGTGATATATTTTGATGTTTCAATCGCCTGTTCTTTTTCTTCTCTTTGAACCCCCCTCTTCTGCTCGAAAAAATCCTCTCCTTTTCTCTCTGTGAATTGCTGAATTTATAGATAAAATAATAGGAGAATAATTCCAAAATTTTCTGTTAGCTTGCTGAGGGAAGAAGATGTACAATGCAGTGCCTTAGGAGGGGGCAAATCAGCCTTGTTCCCTGTCCTTGGGGAGGCAGAGGTGCCAAAGAGCTGTATGCCCTTGGTGCTGCTGGTATTGCTTAACAAAAAAGGGAAATAAAGCAAAAGAAAACAAAAGAAAGGGGAGAAAGAAAGAGGAGCAGACCTCCAAAATGTGGAAGCAAAAAACCTACGCACCCCCACATTTTTGAATTGAATTTTTTTATTATTATTATTATTTTTTTTTTTTATCATTTTCGTTTTCTTTTTTTTTTTTTTGAACAAGAAAAGGGCTTTTAAGTGGGTTAAACAAAAATGGGATCATGGGCCAAAGCCTACTCAATTTTTCCTTTCTTTTTCTGATTAACTAGTCAAAAGATTAATTAACCCGGACAAAATTGGGTGTTCACAGCTGCCCCTCTTTACTAGGTTCTTATTAGATAATAGGTGTAACCGTAGCTTACCTTTTATCGTTATAAGAAACGAGCAAAGACTTGAACTTCGATTTTGTCCGGGAAAATAAGATTCCCAAAGGTCAGATCGCCTACCGAGACTCAAACTAAAAACTTGTGGGATGGACCGCTCGTTAGAAGCTTGAACAGAAACAAAAAGAGCCTACGGGGTGGATTTCCCGTTAGGAGCTCGAACAAAAGATAAGGAGCCTATGGGGTGGATTGCCCATGAGAAGCTCGAACGGAAACAAAAAAAAGCCTACGGGGTGGATTGCCCGTTAGAAGCTTGAACAGAAACCGAAAGAGCCTACGGGGTGGATTGCCCGTTAGAAGCTCGAACAAAAGATAAGGAGCTTATGGGATGGTTTGCCCATTAGAAGCTTGAACAAAAACCAAAAGAGCCTACGGGGTGGATTGCCCGTTAGAAGCTCGAACAAAAGATAAAGAGCTTATGGGGTGGATTGCCCATGAGAAGCTCGAACGGAAACAAAAGAAGCCTACGGGGTGGATTGCCCGTTAGAAGCTCGAACAAAAGATAAGGAGCATATGGGGTGGATAGCCCATTAGAAGCTTGAACAAAAACCAAAAGAGCCTACGGGGTGGATTGCCCGTTAGAAGCTCGAACAAAAGATAAAGAGCTTATGGGGTGGAGTGCCCATTAGAAGCTTGAACAGAAACCAAAGAGCCTACGGGTTGGATTGCCCGTTAGAAGCTCGACAAGAAAGGCACCAAAACTTGCGGAGTCGGGTATCCGCTGAAGCTAACAAATGCAATGCAATGATTGGCCTAAGAAATGATGTTATGATGCATGATGTAAAAGCTGCTTTTGCGATTGATGAAAAAGATGGTATGATATGCAAGAGATGCTTTTGATGAAACCATGATGATTTTTTTTTTTAATTTTTTAATTTTTTATTTTATTTTATTATTTTTGGTATTTTGTTTCTTCAAATCATTGCTTGATCCACGACCCTTAAGATTCGATCACAGCGACTTGAGGATGAACTAGTACAAAGCCCATTACTCTTGGCATGTTTGTTAAAGGCATGCTTCATCCGTGATGATTGTCCTGATGGGTGGAGAAACTGTTGTTTCCACAGCATCCCTAGTAGGGAGACCACCACGCTCTTCCTGAACTTCAAAACCTTCAAAGAAATCTAAATGCTTTTATGATTACGTGTTTCTAGTTCAGTATACGCTTATCATAATGAATGCACACAGTTGATAATGAAAGGTGAGAGGTATACAACAGGAATGGAAGGAAATGTCATTTATTGAAAATGGAAAGGTGTACAAGGTAAATATCAAAAATCACAAAGAAACTCAAGTTTAACAAGCAAGATTGTAGTGTGGAATCACATCTCTTTAATGACACTTTCTACAATGACTAGAGCTAATATCCCGCATTTAACCTCGAATACCCATTAATCAACCTCAAAGAACACGATTTGCCCCAGTCGAGACTGAACATTGCCCCAGCTTACTAGCTTGATGGCACTTCCTTCGTTTGCATTTTGTGTATTTTAACCCTAACTTTTGCCTAGACTGCCTTCTCAGGTTTTCAGCCTAGCGGGTCGCTCTAACTTTTGCCTAGACCGCCTTTTCAGGTTTTCGGCCTAGCGAGCCATCTTTTTTCTCTTTCTCTTTCTTCTTTTCTTTTGCTATTTTGGAAGTGCGCTCAAGCATAGTACCTTTTGACCGCATCTGAGTTTATAGGGAGTGGCAGATCCTCACCATCTATCCTTGTCAGGATTAAAGCTCCTCCGGAGAAGGCCTTTTTCACAACGTAAGGTCCCTCATAGTTTGGAGTCCACTTCCCTCGGTGATCCTTTTGGATGGGTAGAATCTTTTTAAGCACTAAGTCCCCTTCCCGAAACTGTCTTGGGCGCACCTTTTTCTCATAAGCTTTCATCAACCTCTTTTGGTAAAGCTGGCCGTGACACAACGCGGTTAATCTCTTTCCTTCAATGAGGTTCAATTGGTCGAGTCGAGCTCGTACCCATTCAGCTTCCTCTAACTCGGCTTCCATCAGCACCCTTAGTGAAGGGATCTCTACCTCGATTGGGAGTACTGCTTCCATCCCATAAACCAGGGAATATGGAGTTGCCCCAGTTGAAGTACGAATAGAAGTGCGGTAGCCGTGCAAGGCAAAAGGCAACATCTCATGCCAATCCTTATACGTCACCACCATCTTTTGAACAATCTTCTTAATATTCTTATTAGCTGCCTCGACTGCCCCATTCATCTTCGGACGATATGGGGAGGAATTATGATGCTTTATTTTGAAACTTTCACATACCTCCGTCATCATCTTGTTGTTGAAGTTGGTCGCGTTATCAGTGATGATTTCACTCGGCAACCCATAACGACAAATCAACTCTCTTTTGACAAATCTAATCACAACATTCCTAGTCACACTAGCATAAGATGCAGCTTCAACCCATTTTGTGAAGTAATCAATCGCGACTAGAATGAAGCGATGCCCGTTCGAGGCTTTTGGTTCTATCGGTCCAATGACATCCATTCCCCACATCGAAAATGGCCAAGGTGATGTTATGACGTTTAAGGATGTTGGCGGCGCATGAACCCGAGCGGCGTATGTCTGACACTTGTGGCACTTCCTTGCATAAGAGAAACAATCTCCCTCCATTGTTAACCAATAATAACCAGCCCTCAAGATTTTTCTTGCCATGGCATGTCCACTCGCGTGAGTCCCAAAAGATCCTTCGTGCACATCCTTGATTAACCATTTCGCTTCTTCTGCATCGACACATCTTAAAAGCACCATATCATGATTTCTCTTGTAGAGGACATCCCCGTCTAAATAGAAACTCATTGCAAGTCTTCTTAGAGTCCTTTTGTCATTTTCTGAAGCACCTGAGGGGTATTCTCTTTTTCGGATAAAACTTTTGATATCGTGGTACCAAGGTTTCCCATCGGGTTCTTCTTCTACCACTTGGCAATACGCAGGATGATCACGACTTTCCATCTTGATGAGTGGCAAGTCTCTCTCGTCGCTTACTTTGAACATTGAGGACAATGTAGACAGCGCATCGGCCAATTGGTTATCCTCCCGGGGAATATGGTGAAATGTAACTTCATCAAACTTCTCAATCAAACCCTTGATGTAATCATGATACGGAATTAACTTGGCATCCCGAGTGTCCCAATCCCCTCTTAGTTGGTGAATGACCAAAGCAGAGTCCCCATATACCTCAAGCACCTTTGCTTTTGATTCGATTGCTGCATGGATCCCTAGCGCGCAAGCCTCGTACTCGGCGATGTTGTTCGTACAACCGAAACAAAGTCTTGCGGTGATTGGGAAAAAATTACCTTCCGGTGAGATCAAGATGGCTCCGATCCCATGCCCCAGTGCATTAGAAGCTCCATCAAACAATAGGGTCCACTTTTCTTCTTCTGACGACTGCCCCTGCTCAAGCAAAGTCATTATGTCTTCATCTGGGAAGTCGCATTGCATCGACCCATAATCCTCTACTGCTTTCTGTGTGACGTAGACGAGGTCGTACTCGGATAGCAGGACTTGCCAGCGGGCAATCCTTCCAGTCAGAGCAGGCTTATTAAAGATGTACTTGATCGGGTCCATTTTGGACACCAACCAGGTAGTATAACTCAGCATATAATGCCTTAAACGACGAGCCGCCCATGCCAAAGCACAACATGTGCGTTCCAGCAAGGAATAGTTGGCCTCACAACTCGTGAACTTCTTACTCAGATAATAGATGGCATGCTCCTTTCTTCCTGATTCATCATGCTGCCCCAGCACACAACCCATAGATTCATCTAGCACTGTTAAATACATGATGAGCGGTCTTCCAGGGACTGGAGGTACCAATACCGGAGGTTCTTGCAAGTATCGCTTGATCTTTTCAAATGCCTTTTGGCAGTCCTCATTCCATTTTACCACCTGATTTTTACGCAGCAACTTAAAGATCGGCTCACATGTCGCGGTTAACTGAGAGATGAACCTGGCAATGTAGTTCAATCTCCCTAAAAACCCACGAACTTCTTTCTCAGTGCGAGGTGCTGGCATATCGATGATCGCTCGCACCTTATCAGGATCAACCTCTATTCCTTTCTGGCTAACAATGAATCCCAAAAGCTTGCCCGATTTCACTCCAAAAGTGCATTTGGCCGGATTCAATCGAAGCTGGAACTTTCTCAACCGTTCAAAAAGCTTTTTCAAATCGTCAACATGGTCATCTTCAGACTTGGACTTTGCGATCATATCATCCACATAAACTTCTATCTCCTTATGCATCATGTCATGGAATAGAGTCACCATGGCGCGCTGGTATGTCGCCCCTGCATTTTTCAAACCAAAAGACATAACTTTGTAGCAAAAGGTACCCCACAGAGTGACAAACGTGGTCTTTTCCATATCTTTTGGAGCCATTTTGATCTGATTGTATCCCGAAAATCCATCCATGAAAGAGAAGAAAGCATGATGAGTGGTATTATCCACCAGAACGTCGATATGAGGGAGAGGGAAGTCGTCTTTCGGGCTAGCTCTGTTCAGATCCCGGTAATCGACACACATCCGAACTTTTCCATCCTTCTTTGGAACAGGGACAACGTTTGCAACCCATTGAGGGTACTTCGCAACTGCTAGGAAGCCGGCATCTAATTGCTTTTTGACCTCTTCCTTGATCTTCAACGACATCTCTGCTTTCATCCTTCGTAACTTTTGCTTCACCGGAGGACATTCGGGCTTTAGAGGTAACTTGTGTTCTACTATGCTAGGGTCTAACCCCGGCATGTCTTGGTACGACCATGCAAAAATATCTTTAAAATCAAGTAGCAACCTGACCAGTCTGTGTCGCTCACTTTCTTTCAGGGAAATACCAATCTTGACCTCTTTTTTATCGTCTTCTGTTCCCAAGTTGATCATCTCAGTCGGCTCTTCATGGGGTCGAATTTCTTTGGTTTCCTGTTCTACTAATCTCATTAGCTCAGGGGGAATTTCTTCACTGTCATAAATATCCTCGTCAGCATGATTAATGGGATAATCGAAATTGTATGCGGGAACACTAACACTGTCATTTTCAAGAGAGTCACTTTTAGATCTGCATTTTGATGATTATCAGGGAAAGGTGAATAAATAAAGGGGAAAAGGCGAAAACTGTATTATTGATAATTATTAGGGAAAAAACAAAGGGCGGAAGAATAAAAGGGACCGAACACATGCATTTATTGATAAGTTAATACTGAAATAGAAACAAGTAAGCCCGGTACAAAAGACATCCTAAAGCCTTGGGCAGAGCTAAAGGATAAGCATTACAGAATTACTTTGACAAAGA
The DNA here is from genome assembly GCA_039655645.1 of Ammopiptanthus mongolicus. NCBI lineage: Eukaryota > Viridiplantae > Streptophyta > Magnoliopsida > Fabales > Fabaceae > Ammopiptanthus > Ammopiptanthus mongolicus. The sequence continues at coordinate 22,858,368 of CM077351.1, forward strand.
TTCTATGGTCCTCGGGAATTCAATGGTCTCCCAATTGCTGAGCTCTGTGTTAGGAGAGCATGGATAAACAAGATTAACACTGTGATTGGTGGAATCATCATCTCCGAGGGCTGCTACTTGGTCAAGGAACACGAACCCTGCACTGCGGAAGCTTTGTCGTATGTCACAGATAGGAACCCTTTCAGCCTCGTACTCACGATTTTCCAAACGAGCAAGCCTCTTCTCTTTCCTCTGTTCTAGAACTCTCCTCTTATCCGCCTTGGTGGGTTTGTATCCTAACCCAAACCTATCCTTGTTTTCAGTAAGCATTATGATGTCGAGAACCCCTTGGTTTCTTTTTCCCAATCCGTTCCCAGGTCGATATCCTCCTTTAAGCATAACCCTCACCATCATGACAGATGCTTTTGACGGCTGCGGTTTTGAAAGCAAAGCCCCCTCTCTTACGTAAGTAGTATTGGCAATCTCCAGTGATTGGAAAGCGGTCTCAAGGGCTTCTTCTGCTACCTCAATGTAAGGGGTCGCTGTTGGTTTGCTCACCAGCATGTCTTCTTCTCCAGAAATAATTACCAATTTATTATCAATGATGAACTTCACCTTTTGGTGCAGCGTGGAGGGTACAGCTCCAGAAGAATGGATCCAAGGTCTCCCAAGGAGGCAGCTGTAGGTCGGTGTGATATCCATTACTTGAAAAAGGACCTCAAAGGTACAAGGACCAACCTGAATAGGTAATTCGATCTCACCAATGACCTCTCTTTGCGTGCCGTCAAATGCTCTTACTATCATTGAGCTCGGCTTCATGTGGGTCCCATCGAAAGGAAGCTTAGACAAGGTCGACCTTGGCATCACATTCAAAGAAGATCCATTGTCAATGAGCACTCTAGCCATAATATGATCCCGACACTTCACGGAGATATGCAACGCCTTGTTATGCCCCATTCCCTCAACAGGTATTTCATCATCGGTGAAGGTTACATAATTATCGGCGATGATGTTGCCCACAATGTTATCAAACTTATCAACAGTGATGTCATGAGAAACATGAGCTTGATTCAAAACCTTCATCAACACCTTTCTATGTGGTTCAGAGTTCATGAGCAGAGACAAAAGAGATATTTTGGCCGGAGTTCGATTCAACTGGTCCACCACCCTATATTCACTTTGTTTGATGAACTTCAGAAATTCGGAGACTTCTTCATCGGATACTTCTTTTTTGTATCCATTCCCTCTTGCGCCCTCCTTAACAAGAGTTTCTTTTCCTTTTCCCTTGCAACTTCCTCCTTCCTTTTCTGTATCTTCTTTTCGCAACGCCTCCGGGGTATAAACACGACCGCTCCGAGTCATCCCGCCGACTCTCGAGACATTGGTGACTACAGTGGTATCTTCAGAATATTGTGGTTGAACCTGCACGTCATATTTCCATGGTACTGCTTTGGTGTCCTTGTAAGGAAAAGGACGTGGAACTTGGATGACGAGTGGCCTCGGCCCACTTGAAGTCGGTGATGGTACCTCTTTGGTATAGTATATCACCAGCGGTTTTGGAACGATTGTTTCAACAACTGGCCGAGGATCGACCCGGATGGTCAAAGGAGTTACATTGACCCGCATCGGGGAGACTGTAGACTCAGAAACCAAATTTATGCCTCCCTCATCCAACTGGCAACCAATCAGGATCATCTTCATATCTAATAACCGTTGTACAACCTGTTTGAACTCTGCACAATCTTCAATTGCATGATATTTCTCCCCGTGAAAGTCACATCTTACGCTTTTGTCAAGGTTACTTTCCTCCTCAATCGGGGCTTGCATCATCCCATGCCTACACATCTCCCTGAAAATAACTCTCATGGGGGTCTTGACCTTTGAGACTTGACTGATGGGAGTATACTCCATGAAGTTCTCTATGGCGTTGACGCCAGGACCCCCATGATTTGGTAGAGGATCTTGCCCCACATTAGGCTGCTCGAAGCTCAACCACTTGGCGTTAATCAGCTCCTGCACCTTAAGCTTCAAAGCTCTACAATTTTCGATGGAATGACCTGATGCCCCTGAGTGATAGTCACATTTAGTATTCGGGTCAAACCACTTTGGATACGGGGGTTCCATTGGTTTTGTTGGGATAGGAGCTAGCATAGAGCTTTTCACGAGTTGGCGTAGCAGCTCGGTGTAGGTCATGGGTATCGGATCGAAATGTACAGGTTTTCTTTCCAGGTCATGAGGTGGCCTTCTCTGGTTTATTTTTGGGTTGTGATGCGGTGGTTGAACTGTCTGGGATGGTATGGCGGGAAGTGTTTGGTGATGGGTAGGGTATGATGGCCGGTAAGGTGTCATTGGATGCTGAGGTTGGGGGGGTGGAAATTGTGAGGTGGCGGCAATATATGGATGGTTAGTTTGGTGGTACGGAGTTTGTGGGTAATACTGGGTTTGGAAATATTGCTGAGGGTGGACAGGCATCAAGTTTGGTCTCCACTGGCCAGACTTATTCTGGTCAAAAGTCACAGCATGTGCTTCTCCTTCCTTCTTCTTTACAAACGGGGGCTTCTTCGGGCCAGGTGTCCCAACTGAAGTCTCGACAATCTTGCCATTCCTCATTCCACCTTCAATCCTCTCACCGATAACGACCATGTCTGAGAAATTTGACGATACACTACCAATCATCCTATCATAAAAGGGCGACTGAAGTGTGTCAATAAACATCGCAACAATCTCTTTTTCTGCCAACGGGGGCTCTACCTGGGCTGCCACTTCCCTCCAACGCTGCGCATATTCCTTGAAAGTTTCTGTGTCTCTTTTAGACATATTTTGCAGCTGCATCCGATCAGGCGCCATGTCAACATTGTACTTGTATTGCTTCAAGAATGCATCGGCCAAATCCCTGAAAGATCGAATATGTGCCCTCTCCAGGTGCGTGTACCAACTCGAAGCTGCACCAGACAAACTGTCCTGAAAGAAGTGAATCAGCAACTTATCATCGTGCGCGTATGATGCCATCTTTCGGACATACATGGTTAAGTGGTTCTTGGGACAAGTGGTTCCCCTGTATTTGTCGAAATCCGGGACCTTGAACTTTGGTGGGATTACGACATTGGGCACAAGACAAAGCTCTGAGGCATCTCTGAGGCCATAACTACTTGCTCCTTCAATAACCCGTAATCTTTCCTCTAATGTCTCCAACTTTTCCCTAGATCGGGGGTTCTCGCCTGACCGATCCACATGGGCTTCACCGTACATGTTCTGGGGAAGGTACTGTGGCATGTAGGCGGATGTGAAATTTGGTGCCGCTTGAGCCCCATTGGGTCCAAAGTGCAGGGTGTATGGTGGGAGCGTTGGATTAGGAGAAGGTATCACTGCCGGGGCACTACCTTCCGGAGGGTTAATGGTTTGTGGCGGAGGGACCCCCTGTGTTGGGAATGTGAGGACAGAATTTTGAGGGACTTGGGCAGTGTCTTGGTGGTTAGGGTTATTGTCCTGTGGACCAGCAGCAGTTGGCGGCACGTAACCTGGAGGAAGACCGTATGGAGGATGGTTCATTATAGTAGACTCATGATGATTGGCAGCTGAGGAATGAGTCTGGTTGTTTGGATAAATAGCGAAGGGCACCATGACTCCTTGTTGGTTGAATCCTTGCATTTGCACAGGAACCTGAGTGAAACCAGGGGGAAGAAGAGGCGTGGCCGGATGCTCTTCATTCGAGGCCGAAGGGTTCTCATCTGTGCTTTTCTCCTTTTGCATCGCTTGCAACAACTCCAACATCTTTGCATTTGTTCCTTGAGTTGGTCTACCTCTTCTCTCATCTCTTGGGTTTGTTCTAGGTCAGCCATAACTTTAGCTTGCGAACGAGTGCGGTAAGGGTGTCGCGGAGCAATGGTTCAAAAGATCACTGTTTAATTACAACGACGAAAAAGAAAATAAATAAAAATAAAAGGGATAAGAAAACACAGAAAACGTATTAACCCTTTCGAGATGCTTGAAATTATTCAATTTTATTTTTCAGAGAGTTAACGCCCCAATGATTGACAAGAGATGGTCCCTCCACTCCATTCAGAGGGCATTTTGCCCATAAGACGGCGTGGGGTTGACAACGAATCTAGGGGAGAGGATCCTTTCCACAATAGACGTCGTCTTTAGGCACACTAGCATTGCTGATTTCGAGTCGAGGAAGTAACAACTACACTTTACACAGAAGGATAACTCCTATAAGGCAAGGACGTAGTTAGCAACATACTAAAGGGAGATTACGCTCCACGATAGGCGTTGTCATGAATCAAGTATAAGAGATGGAGAGCGAGAGAAAGTAAAGGCGAGAAAATGCATCTCATTTCATTGAAACCTCCAAGGCTAGTACATAGATTGAAATAACATCAAAACATAAATTCTCAACAACGCTTTTATCCTAAAGTCAACAACTTTGATCTTTTCCTTTTTAGGCCTCGGGTGAACCCATCACACATCTGCATGAAATCTTCTAACTCTGGAGGGAGACGTAGCATAGGGTTCACGTGAATCCGCTTGTTAGCCTTCTCAAAGCGTTGAACAAAGGTCGGGATGCAATGACTTAGCTCATTAGTCATACTTATGTACCTCTTCCTCCAGATGTCGACATCCAATCCTCGCTCTTCGGCTTCTCCCCTCCACCATTTCATGGCATTCACCGCTTGCGTCACCTGGTCATGATAATGTTTGGCTGACGTCCACCCTAGGTCACAACTTTGTTTGATTTCGAACAGCAAGGCATTCAGGTCCTCGACCTTCTGTGCCAATCCAGTCTCCACCTTGTTGTGTGTACAGATCTGGTTTTTTAAATCGCCATTGGCCTCCCTTTGTCGATTGACTTCCGCCTCTAATGCCCTTCCTTTCTCATCTCGCCGATTAACTTCGTCTTTTAACTGGGGTGTCTCCTCCTTTAGTTGAAGCTTCTCCTTTGTCAAAGTCAACATTTTCCCTTCAAGTTTCTGGATTCTGGCCATGAGGCTCGCTGGAACCTTATCCGTTGTTCTTTGACACCTGAGGTTGTGGTGATGTCGGCGCACATGTTTTTTAAGTGCTCATTTTCTCTTGCCAACTTCTCGTACCGCCTTTGATTGGTGACTGCCTTCAGCTCAGCATCTTGTTTTTCTTGCTCCACCGCTTTCATTTGTGCCTCCATGATCTTTAATTTTTCTGCCATCTGAGTCACCAAAAGGGAATGATCTTCGCCTTTCGGATCCTCTTTCGGAATGCTGATGGGAACGCTCCTTGCTTTTCTCCATGTTTCATACTCTGAGACAATGATTAAGATCGGCCTGCCTAATTCGGCTCTCCCTGCCATCTTCACATTTTTCCATGCATCCCTGACCCTTTTTGTTGACAACTTGGTATCTTCACCGTCCTCATATCGGAAACAACATCCACCGAGTTGTTCTTATCGCGGTACAGTTTGTGTCCAACAAAGCTGTCGCAGGGCTATGGTTGGTGTGTAGGATATGCATCCTCTCGGGCCCATTAAAGGCACATTTGGGAACTCGCCACAACTGTAAATGATATCTTGCCCTTGTTGACCTTCGTACCATGGGCATACCCACTTGAAAGAGCTACCATCCACTTTGTCAAACTCGTTTTTCCACTCTTGTTCACTTTGCTGTTTTACTGGGATATTGTGGAAGCCTCTCAGTGGATCTGAATGTCGGCTGACATGGCCTTTCGCGTACATGTGAGTGATGACCCATACATACAACAGTTGTGCACAACATCGAAGCTTCCCCTTTTGATGGCGCTGGCAAAAATCTAAAGTCAGAAACGTCTTAGCTAATATCGCGGGCACTGGATTCCTTTTCCTCTCTACTGTGAAGAATACGTCCAGTGCAGCTTGGTCGATCATATCCAGTGCTGATGGAAACAAAACCAACCCATAGATGATAAGTGCCAATACCCTTTCAAAAGTCCCCCAATCTCGTTGATCTTTCAACCTTTTCAAGAGCTTTTCAAGGAATGTTCGAGTCAATCCCCACGAGTTTGAGTGTCCGGTCAAGTGGACGTCTTTTTCAGGAAGCCCCAGTAACCCTGCTATGTTGGTGACGGTCAGGTATTGCCCCATATGGAAGTAAATGACAGGCTCGGTCTGCATCGGTAACCTTAACAGACAAGCATATTCTTCGATGGTAGGGGTAATGTCCATGTGAGGCAACTCAAAACATCTGAGCTGCGGGTTCCAATACTGACTCAGAGTGCTCAAAACGGCAGTTTCAACTGGTATAAAGATAAGGTCCAGGATCCCTCCATACTTCTTGACAAAGCTTCTTCGATTTTTTTGAGGTAATGACCGACTTAGCTCCCTTAGGTTCTCCAGCGAGTTCATTATCACCTTGGAGCTCTTGCTAGTGTGCCTGGCTTTTTCCATCTCTTGTTTATCAAAGAAAGGGTTAACTCTCACCAAATTAATCTGTGAAAGGAAAATTTTTATTAGCAAAATTAAAAAATGAATGCACTCTATGAATGAATGGGGGTGCAGATACACATGAAAGGGTTGTGAACCCCTTAGGGTGCGCTATGTATTACTAGCGCATGACTATCCTTGCAATTGACTGCGTTTCGAAGTGCAATGGAAACGTAGCATAATGCTCAAGTCAAGGACGACATTGGTCATCCAGGCCTAACCTTAGGCGTAACAATGCATGAAAAAAGAAAATGGGTAATATGCTTGGATGCTTGAAATCATGATAGGTGTGAATATGTATGCAGCAGAAAGAAAGGCGGAATGTGCTCTTCTTTGTCCTACACAGGTTGCATCCTATGGTTAGGATTTCTGAAGTTAAAACCCTAATTCGGACGGCTTCTATTGGCATCTTATGTGCAGAACTCTTGGCGTAGATCTAAACTCCTAAAAGGCCCCCAGATTACCCTCATCTAAAAAGATAAGGACCCGGATCTATGAACCTCACCACAGGGACAAAATAGTCACAATATGGCAGTCCATGTACCGGTAGCAATCTGAGCGGGAGAATCAGTGACTGCCAGGGATGCAAAAGCATCACAATAACACCACTGAAACCCCTTCTAATCCTATGGCATTCCAGGACTCGGGTATAGAGCCCAACAGTGTGTGAAGCAAGTGATAGTGCGGTGTGTGCTGAGAGCATACAAACCTGTACAAAATCCTATACAAATAAAAACTCCCCAAACCTGCAAGAAGAATCAACCCACAGCACAATGGTTTTCTATCCTAAGGTTGCAAGAATATATACAAAAAAGTATTAGAGAAAAAAAAATAAAAAAAATTAAATAAATAAATAAATAAATAAATAAATAGATAAAATAAAAAACAAAACAATGTACCAGGTAACAAAAAAAAGGGTAAAATAAATAAACAAAAGTTATTAAAGATTTGCACAATCAACTTGATGGGCCTGACTCTCAAAAGTCCCCAGTGGAGTCGCCAGCTGTCGCGACCGTCCTGTCCGGGCGCTACGAAAAAAAAGAGGGGAGTTAAAAAAAACAACAGAGGAGTCGCCAGCTGTCGCGACCGTCCTGTCCGGGCGCCGCGAAAAAAAAGAGGGGAGTTAAAAAAAATAACAGAGGAGTCGCCACCAAAATTTTTATTTGGGAGAACTTTGGAAAACCCAATTATTTAAGGAAAACTGGTCCTAAAAAAAAAAACAAGACAGAGATTTGAGTTCGGGAGTCGGTTACGAGTAGGGAAGGTGTTAGCACCCTACGTCGCCCGTTCTAAAAACGGTACCCCAAGTTAATCGTGCAAAATTTTTAATAACCTTTGAAAATATTATTTTACCCCATTTTTTAAAATAAAAAAAAAACACAAAAAGAAGAAAATAAAATTTTGGCTTGACAGAACGATTATTCTGCTCCTACGTATTCCCCGGTGCGATGGAAAACTCAAAGCCACGTAGTTCTTAATAGAAAAAGTTTGATTGGTTGGGTTATTTTATTATTTATTTTTTTAGAAAAGATTTGATTTCGAAAAAGGATTTTATTTCGAAACTGGTTCGCTTTTGCACAAGGTTAAAGATAGCGGTGCTATACGATAAACCTTTAAAATTCTTATGACACTTGAGGATGGGAGACCATACATCAACGTCATAAATTGTCGCGCGAATTTTAAAATATTTTACTTAAAGAAGAATTCACTCTTGCACGGGGTTAAAGATAGCAAAACTATACGATAAACCCTTACAATTCATGCAACACTTGAGGATGAAAAAATTCATACATCAACGTCGTAGATTGTTGCGTGAATTTCTTTGAAAGCCATTATTATATATTTTTTTATAAAGATTTTTCCCCTCTTTTTTTTTATTTAAAACCAGAGTCTGACACACACAAAAGTATGAGCTTGGCCCAAAAGAAAAAAAGAAATCAGAAAAAAAATCAGCCTAAACTAATCCTTCTTATCAAGCCCAACCCAATATTAAACACTCTCATCCTTAGCTTGTCCCCACTTCCCTACTTAACAAAAAAAAAAAAAAATTAAACGAATAAAACAGAGATATACAATAAGAGTTAAAACTACAATGAATAATAAAAAACCAAAAGAAATGGATTAAAGCTTCTGCCTTTTCTCCTTCGAGCTACCCACGAAGAGGAGCAGAGGAGAGGACCTTGCGGCACAGAGGCACGGCAGCGGCGACTCGAAGCGGCGAGCACACGGCAGCAGCGACTCGAAGCGGCGAGCACGGCTGAGGGGCTGCTCGCGGTGGGTATGGCCAGCGCGCGGTGAGCAGGAGCGCTGGAGGGACGAACGGAACCGCGGTGAGTGGGGGGTCGCTGGACGCTGGTCTGGAACAGCGGCGGCAGATGGGGATTCCTCGCGGCGGAGTGGCGGAGTGGCTGATCGCGGTGGGTCGCGCGGCGCCTCTGCAGGGTGGATCTGGGACGAATGTGCTGCGGGTCTGCTGCGAGCTCGTGCGGCGGTGGTCAGAGGAGGAGCTGCTCGCGACGGCTTGCTGGATGGAGGTCGACGGCGGCTGGAGCAGTGCTGGACGGCGGTGCCGGGTGCTTCTGGTTCGGGACTGGCTATTTTGGGTGGTTATGGCAGGTTCGTGGTGGAGGTTGGTCTGGGATAGTGGCGAAGATGGGGAGCCCCGCGGTTGCCTGCGGTGGTTCCGATGGTGCTCCGGTAGGTTCACGGCTGTGAAAAAAAATCTGTGATATATTTTGATGTTTCAATCGCCTGTTCTTTTTCTTCTCTCTGAACCCCCCTCTTCTGCTCGAAAAAATCCTCTCCTTTTCTCTCTGTGAATTGCTGAATTTATAGATAAAATGATAGGAGAATAATTCCAAAATTTTCTGTTAGCTTGCTGAGGGAAGAAGATGTACAATGCAGTGCCTTAGGAGGGGGCAAATCAGCCTTGTTCCCTGTCCTTGGGGAGGCAGAGGTGCCAGAGAGCTGTATGCCCTTGGTGCTGCTGGTATTGCTTAACAAAAAAGGGAAATAAAGCAAAAGAAAACAAAAGAAAGGGGAGAAAGAAAGAGGAGCAGACCTCCAAAATGTGGAAGCAAAAAACCTACGCACCCCCACATTTTTGAATTGAATTTTTTTATTATTATTAATATTTTTTTTTTATCATTTTCGTTTTCTTTTTTTTTTTTTGAACAAGAAAAGGGCTTTTAAGTGGGTTAAACAAAAATGGGATCATGGGCCAAAGCCTACTCAATTTTTCCTTTCTTTTTCTGATTACCTAGTCAAAAGATTAATTAACCCGGACAAAATTGGGTGTTCACAATGGGAACCGTAATTGGCCATCAGCCTATATATAGGCTATGGTCCCCAATACACCGGACAATATCGCATACTGCCTCTTCACCCCATCTGAAGAGCGACTAAGGCATAAGGAGTCTCGGTTGAGAAAGAACCACAGCCAACGGGTGTTCATTACCCGTCTCTCTTTTCTCTTCCACTCTCCGTGTTTCAGGATTGCCGCCCTCCGTTCGTGAAGGTTGGTGATCAAGTTCATCTTTTGAAGAACGCTTAGTTCAGGAATCGCTATGGATCCAGGTATATTCATAAATAACGAATCCTAGTAATCTGGCATGATGTTGATCCTAGGCTGTGTGGTCAATGTGCTCTAGGATGTATGCCTATAAATAACGCTTCTGCATTAAAAAATAAAGAATATAAAGAAAATATCTAACAAGTGATATCAGAGCAGTCATCATTGTTAGATGATTCGGATTTATGAATAAAAGAGGTTTTTCCCCCCCTCTTTTATTGGCTTTTAACGCTGCTGTTCAAAAATTGTGGTTTTACGTTTTCGATTGTTTGGTATATGTATATACTAGGGATGGCAAAGTGGGTTGTGACCCGCGGGTCAACCCGCCAACCCGCCAGAATTGGGCGGGTGGGTTGGGGTTCTCAACCCACTAACCCACTTTGACCCGCCCCGCTTAACACACCCGAAAACGGGTTGGTGGCGGGGCGGGGCGGGTTGACCCGCCAACCCGCCATATTAAAAAATAATTTTTTATTAATTTATTAATTATTTAATATTATTTAATTTAATTTAATTGTTACTTGGAATTATTTCATACTACAAAAATAATGTCTTTACTTTTGTAACACAAATTGTATGTTATAAGATAAGATTATTCCAATTTTTTAATAATAATTTAAGAAAGGATATGAAGATTGCCCAAAAAAAAGAAATATTATATGATTTTTTGTTAATTTTTTTATTTTTATAGCGGGTCAACCCGCCAACCCGCCAACCCACCATTAGGCGGGGTGGGTTGGGGGGTTCAACCCATATGTCTAAAACGGGTTGGCCCGCCCCGCCCCGTTTTGGGTGGGTTAATGGCGGGGCGGGTTGACCCACTTTGCCATCCCTAGTATATACCTGGTGCTTGAAGGCTATTTGCCTATTTGACAATATATTATAATGATTTTATACATTGCCATTGAAAATTTCGATTCTTTTTTGAAAGCTTTGCGGTGAATCTTCGATATCTGCTATATATTGATGGTCTATGACTATTAAGTTGACGTGGAAGAAAGGCATCCGCTTCCTGTTTTGGGATGAAGAAAGTTTTTTTTTTTTTCTTGAATGTTGAAGACCATTATCATTTGCGTGATTACTGTGTGGGAAAAGTTTTGCTTCCTTTCCAGAATGTTTTATGGTCTTAGTGTGTTGAGCAATGCATTTGTTACACTTTTTTCACACACTTACGAGCGAGACCCTATATCCGGGCCTGAGTACAACTTAAGATAGGGAAGATGTTAAGTAGTGGTAGCCTTCTGGATGTGCATCCTGTTTGGTTATCACGAAGGCCTAACTTAGAGTGATTCTTTCGAGGATATTGCCACTTCTGATAGTTTACCTATGGTTGTGGGCAATATTTCGAAATGGATCCAGACTCTAAGGACCAAAGTTAGAACTATAGAACTACCTATTCGGAAAGTTCACATATTAAAAGAGTTTTTTTTTAAAGGTTCTTTTCACACTAAGCATTCAGGTTTCCATGTTTATAGTGTGAAAAGGGCAAATTCGGGACCCCCCCATTTTATAAAAATTGTCTGGTAATTTTGGTTGAGTTGGTTGAAACAAGTTGCCGAAGTAACCTCTGTTGCGTAAATTTGATTCAATTGGATTTACAAAAGATGTAGTATGGAATTATTCATGCGAGTTGTTGTCGGCCCGAAGGAAGGCACAACTTGGCTGAATAATTACATACCTGTGATGGTAAATGTGTGGTGATTATAAAGTATTTTCCATGTGGATAATGGGATGTCCGAAGGTGACCATTATTTGACAGGACTTATCACCAATATTTGATTATATTGATGGTGCGCTTGGTATCTTGTTTGGGTCTTCAATTTACCAATATAGATTTCGAGTGAGTGTGGGTCACTTAAAGCATGAAGTCGCCAAGTTGACCTTTCTTATGGAAATCACTCAAAAAGAAATACTAAAGGTTATGTGGGTGTACATCCATGCGGATATTAATCAGCCCAAAGGAAGGTTAATATTTGGCAGGGTTGCATTCACACCTGTGATGGTAAACACATAGTGATTATAAAAATCTTTTTTTTTCATGTGAATAACAGTGTCCAAAGATAGCTGTTGTTTGACAGAAATTATCACCAATGTTTGATCATTACAATAAAATACCACTAGCAATTAATGTTATTGTCCGAAGACTTAATATTAATGGTGCACAAGGTATTTTGGTGAGTATCTTTATGGTACTTATGTTCTCTTTAAGCTAATATTGCTTATGTATCTGCTGATTTAATTCAATTTCGATTCTCAAAAGGTTATGACTATTTTTTTTGGGTTGAAAGAAGAACATTAAGATTGTTCTTGGATCTTGACCTTGCATAAGGATGGAGAAAATCACATTCTCTCACACAATCCAGTTTCTCTAAAGAAGTGAGATTGCTCCAATTGCATGAGTCTTATGATCATAAAGGATGATATTCCAAAGACCTTTAGGGATATTATTTTGGATGACATAATTAATGCATGAGATTTCCTTGCTGAAGTTAAAAAGTGCTTTCTGAAAGCAATAAAGACGAAAACAAGCACTCATTGTAGAGTTAGATTTTCATTAAGTACAAAGGCAAAGGAAATATAAGGAGTACGTTATGGGAATGTCCAATCTTGCTCATAAACTTAAGGCGCTAAAACGTGGGCTGTCTAACGACTTGCCTATGCATTTAGCATTTAGTGTTCCATCATGCACAATTCAGTCAGTTTAAGTCAGATTATAGCTATTTTAAAGAGAAATGATATCTGAATGGTTTCGTTTCATAAGGTATGCAAGAAAGGAAACAATGAAGTAAGAGAGAACAAATAGTGCTCATTTGACAAATATCTCTAAAAATAAGGGCTAACAAAAGAAAACTGAGGATAAAGCTGCTAAGGGTCCGTCTCAAAAGAAATAATTGTTAGGAAATAACTAGGGCAACAATTATTTCTTTTATAAGGACATCGGGTATCTAAAGAAGAAATATCCCAAATATCATATTTGACATGCCTATAAAGGATTGTCTGAACTAATGAAGGTCAAGTGATGCTGAAAGATGCATCTATACTGGAGTTGACCAAGTCAGTAAAGGATAAGGCTATTGACATTTCAAATTGTTATTACTGGCTAATATTTGAAATTAAAAGACATTCAGGTTTAGTCATCATTTAGATGAAATTTGGTTTTAGTTTCTTATTGAATAAATTAGGATAATTTTGCTCATTTAGAAACGATGGATTCAATTTGTCTTTTAAAATTCAAATATTGTAGGAATCAGTCAAACTATGGGCTAGACATACTATAATTGCTTGGTATTGAAACCTCTTGTTTTAAAACATTGAGTGAGGAATCATATGACACTAAGTGTAAAGTTGATAGTGAAATTAAGAAGCGTTATGATACAAACATTCAGGGCACATCTCTATAAATAGGGTTGAGCAACTTGTACGAGGGAATCCTAGATTCCATTGGTCTTATACATTTTTTTATTGTTTGTATTAAATGCATTAAATAGATCAGAACATGGCTATCAAGAATATAGTTAAGTCCTAGTAATGACTCTTAAAGGTATGGTGAGGAGTATGATTAGTCATTCTACCTTATCAGAGTCACTATGGAAGTAACACTAAAGATTGCAGCTTAAATGCTTAACAGAGTACCAACTAAAGTAATCGACTAATCACTTTCAAGTATGAGAACATCCAACTAAGGCAAGGCCTTATAAGCCTTGCGAAGGAAATTGGAGTCCCCCAAATAGTGAGCGGCAATTTTATTGATACTCTGAAAGGTCAAAGGGGTATGTAAATTTTTAATCCCAAATTAAAGAAACCTTGAGACAGGAACTAACTAGTTCTTTGAGGATATTGAGTTTAGGGGGAGATAAGATTAGAGACATTATCTTTGAGAAAGAATTGGTTCTAATCCCTGAACCAATTCATACAGTTGCTATTGGTGTAGCAAATTTGGATCCTTGTGAAGATATTGTTGTTATTCTTCCCATTCAAGATAAGGAAATTATTCCTGAAGATCAAACTCAATACTCTCAAGAACTAGAGCATCAGGAGCCGATGCTTTTTGCCATGATCCACCAAAGAAAGGATGAACGCTAATTTGGATAATTATATAGTATTTCTCCAAGAACATAAGGTAAATGGTGTGATGGAAGATGATTCTATCAACTCCCATCAAACCATCTGACGTTTCTATTCGGAAAAGTGGATTGAAGGTGTGAGTACAAGCTCAAGCTAGACAATAAAGTTTGAAACTTATCCTGTTACCTGAAGGTTTCAAAGGGTAATATGGAGAAGTATAAGGTTTGTCTAGTGGTAAAAGGTTATACTCAAAAGAAAGGATTGCTTGTAAAAAGACATTCTTTTTAGTATCATTGAATGACTCTTTTAAGGACAATCATGGCTCTCGTTGCTCATTATGATTTGGAGCTTCACAAGATGGATGTCAAGACGGTGTTTTTCAATGGCAACATTGATGAAACAAATGTATATAATGCAAACCGGGAAACTTTGTGTCGAAAGACACAGAGAAGATGGTTTGAAAATTAACGGAATCTATCTATGGGCTAAAGAAGGCGTCTCGTTGGTGATACCACAAGTCTCATCAAGTGATTGTCTCATTTGGTTTCGAGATGAATATCTAGGACAACTATGGGTATCACAAGTTCAGTGGGAGTAAGTTCATATTTCTGGTATTATATGTTGACATTATGCTAATAGGCTTACAGCGCGAAACCAAGAAATTTCTGACAAAGAATTTTGTGGTGAAAGATCTTGGGGACTCTTCTTTTGTCTTAGGAATTTGATACTTAGAGGTCATTCTCAAGGTATCTTTGGATTATCACAAAAGAGCTATATCGATATAGTTTTGGATAAGTTCGACATGAAAGATAGTAAACCAGGAGAAACCTCGATCACTAAGGGAGATATTTTAGTCTCAATTAAATGCCCCTATGAAAATCTGGAAATTCAGGAAATGCAAAAGATTCTCTATGCTTTGGTTGTAGGAAGTCTGATGTATGTTCAAGTTTGTGCGCATCCTGAAATAGCGTACATATTAGGATTATAAAGCAGATACTTGAGCAATTCAAGGATTATTGGAAAAGCAACCATAAGGAATGTGCTATACTTAAAGAGAACAAAAGGGCATATACTCACATATCGGAGATCTGGCAGTTTAGAGATCATGAGGAATTCTGACTCTGATTTTATAGGATGCCAAGATGGTAGGCATCCAACTATGGGATATAGCTGAAGAAGTTTTTTTTGTCACTTGGTTGCATATAGTAAAAGGTATTGAAATACCACTGAAGTCATGTTGTGACAAATAAGTCAGTCATATTGTACTTCAACAACAACATAAGTTCTACAAAGTCAAAGTTCATCGACAACAAGTATCTTATAGTTGAGGAAAGAGTTCAGGAAAAATAGTTTTTTATAAAGCACATAGGGACAAATTCTATGCTAGCAGGTCCACTAACTAAGGGCTTAGCACCTATAGTTTTTCCATGAGCATGTTGCTCATATGGGTGTTGTCATTGAGGATGCCTTAGTTTAGTAGGAGTCTCTATTTGTGTTTTATGTTTGAGATACAAACCTTATGTTATTTCGGATTTTCTGCAGAAATAAAGTTATGTTTATGAGTTCATTATGAATTTGTTTGTATCTTGTTGTGTGTAAAATTTATTTACAAATTAAGGACTTTGGTTTGCAAAATTAAACTTTTGCAAAATTGATTTCACTAAAGACTTAAGTTGGACCAGTTGGAAATAGGCATGATTCAGAGATCACATTGCATGAAATTTCCATGCCAGTCATCCATATCGATCTATGTCGTCAAGTGCATTGATGTGGTGGTCGTCGGGGTTTAGTCACAATAGACGTTAGTGACGACAGCCGCGGTGGTCCCATTGTTGATGTATGAGGTGGACTAGATTGTAAAGGGGAAATTTAAAGATAAATAGCATTCGGATGCACACCTAAAGAATTCTGATATAATTATTACGATATATTGCCCAAGTGGGAGATTGTTGGAATATTTTGTATTTAATTATATTCCAATGTCATAATGTGGGCAGATATCGTTTATTAATTATATTAGTTATTTGTCAATTAGGAGCCTTAATTGATATGTGATCAAATTAAGTGATAAGGCTAATAAATCTTTGATTTGATAATAAATTAGTTAATTGATATGGGCTAAATATGAGTGGATGTCATTGATGGCCCATTTCAGAATAATGCGAACCCTAATTGGCCATCACCTTATATATAGGCTATGGTCCCTAATACACCGGACAATATCTCATACCGCCTCTTTTCCCCATCTGAAGAGCGACTAAGGCATAAGAAGTCCCGGTTGAGGAAGAACCACAAGCCAACGGGTGTTCATTACCCGTCTCTCTTTTCTCTTCCACTCCCCGTGTTTCCCGCCCTCCGTTCGTGAAGGTTGGTGATCAAATTCATCTTTTGAAGAACGCTTAGTTCAGGAATCGCTATGGATCCAGGTATATTCATAAATAATGAATCCTAGTAATCTGGCATGATGTTGATCCTAGGCTGTGTGGTCAATGTGCTCTAGGATGTATACCTATAGATAACACTTCCGTATAAAGAATAAAGAATATAAAGAAAATATCAAACACTATAAACTCGTAAAAGTGACGTGCCAAACAGGCTCTTAATCGGTGATGCATAACCAACTGAATTGAGTATGTTTTTTATGTCACTTTCATCTTAATTGATGCAGGTAAGATGTGGTGCTATTGTCGGCTCAATTACATGCCCATGTCTTACTTATATGGAAAAAGGTTTGTGGGTCCAATCACACCGCTAATTCTTCAGTTGAGAGAAGAACTGTTTACTCAACCTTATCATAAAATTAATTGGAATATAGCACGTCATCTCTGTGCAAAGGTAAGATAAATCATATTTATATGTAGTCTTCATCGGTTGAACAATGCATGAACATCTAGGAATTGTCAATATATTCTTTGTGTGGCAGGAAGATCTATACCATCCCCATCACTTCATACAAGATTTGATATGGGATAGTCTATACATATTAACTGAGCCACTTCTTGCGCGTTGGCCCTTCAATAAGCTAGTTAGAGAAAAGGCCCTTCAAGTGACAATGAAGCATATCCATTATGGAAATGAGAATGCTCGATACCTAGACAATTCGGCTGCAGAAAAGGCACGTATATTTAGTCAAGCACAATCATCAATTGAAATGAAATTGCGCTGGAGACATTTATATAATTCAAAACTTTAAAAAACCATTAATGTTCTATAAATGTTCGTTTTATCCAGGTTTTAAATATGCTTGCTTGTTGGGTGGAAGATCCAAATGGAGATGCTTTCAAGAAGCATCTAGCAAGGATCCCCGATTACTTGTGGGTTGCAGAAGATGGAATGACCATGCAGGTTTGACCTATACCCAAAAGGATTGTTCTTATATAGGCACATTTACACCCTTTTTTTCTCTCGATAATTCAATGTATTTTATTCAAAAATATCTAATTGCAGCATCACTGTGAGATACTCTACCCATCTTCTATGAAAGGTTGCAAAGCACACACACTATCATTTACTAAAAGCTAGACCAAATAAGGTAGAAAATTGTTCTCAACAAATAAACCTTCAATCTCAACACAAATAAAAAATACACGACCTGCGACCTTTCAAAACAAACACAACCAGACAAGGCAATCCCATAAATTTGGAGTCTACACCCTATCCATCATTCATCCTCTTCATCAGCAGGTGTACCATTTCATTGCAATTCAAACATCTTCTCAAATACAGTTTAAGTTCCCTGTCTATAGAACAATCTACACATACATATTTACACAAACATCTTCATTGCAACTCAAACATCTTCTCATTACTCCTTACTTCCATGCTCATAAGTGTTAGAACAACGCACCTGTCTATCAGTTCACACTTACACAGAATAGACGGGTTGCAGGACATAGACGGGTTGCGCGAGGCACACACACGAAGTATAGACGAGTCGCGCAAAGCGCACACACACGCACGCGGGCATAGACGAGTCACGCAAGGCACACAGACAGGTCGCGAGAAACGTAGACGAGTTAAACACACACAATAGACTTATGAACAGTGTATAGACGGATTACGAAAATTGCTGAATAATTGCACACACATTTATTAATCCATTCACAAGTATTTATACACACTTAGGAGTTAATCCCACACGGATTAACTGATTACAGTTACACTCTAACTGCCTAACTAACTCAAACTGAATTAACTAACTCAATACACTCCCTTTAATTCAGTTTACTCTTAACTGTGATATGCATAGACGCATCACTATGAAGTCTAACATCCCAACTAGGTTGGCACCCTAGACTTCACCATTCATTTGCAGCACATCACACACACTCTACTGGATATTTGACAAAGACACAATTCCCAGCTTATCTCTCAACAACTTGAATTTTTCTCCCTTTAAAGCTTTAGT
Source organism: Ammopiptanthus mongolicus (assembly GCA_039655645.1). Taxonomy (NCBI): domain Eukaryota; kingdom Viridiplantae; phylum Streptophyta; class Magnoliopsida; order Fabales; family Fabaceae; genus Ammopiptanthus; species Ammopiptanthus mongolicus. The sequence continues at coordinate 22,876,821 of CM077351.1, forward strand.
CAGTATATCTGCCCTTTGATCTTCAGTGCGGCAGTAAACTAAGCTCAACTTCTCCTTATTCACTTGATCTCGCAAGAAATGAAATCTAGTCTCAATGTGTTTACTTCTTCCATGTGCAACTGGATTTTTAGCAAGATTGATAGCTGATTTGTTGTCTACTAGAAGCTGCATCTGAACATCACTTTTTAAATGTATCTCTTCTAGTAATGATTCAAGCCACAAAGCCTGACATGCACCATAAGAGGCTGCAATGTACTCTGCCTCACAGGATGAGAGTGCAACAACAGGTTGCTTCTTTGAACTCCAGGAAATAGAGGCATTTCCCAACATGAATACATATCCTGTTGTGCTTCTTCTATCACTTTTATCTCCACACCAATCAGAGTCAGAATACCCTCTGAGTGCAATCTCTGAAATAGGCAAACTGTTAGAGTACAGTATACCAAAATCAAGTGTACCTTTTACATACCTCAAAATTCTTTTTGCAGCCAGAAGATGAGAGGTTTTAGGACTTTCCATAAATCTGCTAACAAGACCAACACCATAGGTAATATCTGGCCTACTGTTGCACAGGTATCTAAGTGAACCAACAATCTGCTTGAAAAGAGTGGAATCAACAGCTTTCTCACTTTCACCTTTCTCAAGCATAAGGTTGTTTTCAACAGGAGTGTCAGCTTGATTGCAGTCAAACATATGAAATCTTCTCAACACGTCTGATGCATACTTTCTTTGATGCAGCAATATACCTTTTCTGGTAGTCACAAACTCCATTCCCAGAAAATATGAAAGTATGCCTAAATCAGACATTTCAAACTCAGCCATCATTTTTCTCTTGAACTCTTCAATTTCTTCACTTCTATTCCCAGTCACAAGCAAATCATCTACATACAGACATACTAATAGTAGGTCCGATGCATTAGAGACTTTCACATACACTCCATATTCCACACTGCATTTGCTGAAGCCTAACAGTAAGAGAAAATTATCTATCCTCTTGTTCCAAGCCCGAGGAGCTTGCTTCAATCCATATAAGGCTTTATACAGCTTATACACCTTTTCTTCACTGCCAGTTATCTCAAACCCGGGAGGTTGACACACATAGACCTCCTCATCAAGTGATCCATTGAGAAATGCTGACTTGACATCCAACTGATGTAAAGTCCACCTTTTTGCACTTGCAAAGGCTACAACAAGCCTTATTGTCTCAATTCTAGCCACAAGAGCAAACACATCTCCATAATCCAGCCCTTCCTTTTGTAGAAACCCTTTTGCCACCAACCTAGCCTTGTATTTGGCTACTGAACCATCAGGGTTCATTTTGGTTTTGAAGACCCATTTCACTACAATTGGCTTCTTTTGCTTGGGGAGGGCAACCAACTCCCAAGTGTCATTTTTATTAATAGATTGTAGTTCCTCCTGCATTGCTGCAACCCATTGAGGTTCCTTAACTGCCTGCTCAAAAGTCACAGGTTCCACATCTGCATACAATGCTAACTGAACCAGATCACCTTCTCCTGCTATTGCACTATCAGGAAACATCACAAAGTCAGTCAATCTGGTTGGTGGTTGCCTATTCCTCTGTGGTCTTGTAGTATGAGTTTCAGCAGGAGCAACATCTTGCAGTTGTGTAGCATTCTGATCAGGATCTGCCAAAGTGACAGGGACCCGTCTATCAGTCATGCCTCTCAGAGGGGTTTAGTTCCAATCCCAAGTATTGGACTCATCAAAAATAACATCCCTACTAAAGATCACCTTCATGCTGACTGGATCATATAGTTTATAAGCCCCTGTAGGATGATAGCCAAGCATTACCATCTTCTCACTCTTGTTCTCCAGCTTGCTTCTCTTTTTATCTGGGACATGTCTGTAGCAAAGAGAACCAAAAATTCTCAAATGGCCCACAGCTGGCTTCTTCCCTATCCAAGCTTCCTCAGGAGTAGTGCAATTCAATCTTTTGGTGGGACACAAATTTAAGATGTATACTGCAGCTGCTACTGCTTCACCCCAGAAGCATCGTGGCATTTTCTTACTTCTCATCATGCTCCTTGCCATATTCAAAATAGTCCTATTTCTCCTCTCAGCAGTGCCATTATGCTGTGGAGTATAGGGAGCTGTAACTTCATGAATTATGCCCTCTTTTTCACAAAAATTCTCGAGCTCTCTTGATGTGAACTCACCTCCACCATCTGTTCTTAAAATCTTTAAGAACCTACCACTTTGTTTTTCAACAAGAACTTTAAATTTCTTAAAAACATCAAATACCTCAGATTTTCTTTTAATGAGAAACAACCATATTTTTCTTGTATAATCATCAATAAAAGAAACAAAATACTGGTTACCTCCAAGAGAGACTTCTTCAAATGGTCCACAAACATCTGAGAAAATGACTCCAAGAGGTTCAGTAGCTCGTGTAGCAACATGTGACTTGAAAGAGTTTCTCGGTTATTTCCCTATCATGCACCCTTCACACACTTGTTCTGGTAAATGAATGGAGGGAAGATCATACACCATCTGACTATTTTTAGCTGACACAGGCTTCTGAAGTTGAGATGGCCAAATCTCAGGTGCCACAGCCAGCTTTCATCTTGGACAGCTACTGACAAGCTGAGTAATTCAGCCACCTTAATATCAATCTTAAAGGTCCTATTATTGGACAAAGGAGCCTTCAAGATCATCTTTCCCTTGCTGTCATAGACACTCATCTGATTATTTTTGAGATTCATAGAGAATCCCTTCTCTAATAACTGCCCCATGCTTAGCAAATTATTTTACATGGTTGGTACATAGAGAACATCAGCTATGTAGGCTGGTTTCCCATCTTTCCTTTTAATCAACACTTTCCCTTTTCCTTCTGATCTTATGGAACTGTTGTTAGCAAACCTCACATTGCTCTTGACTGCCTCATCAAGTTCTACAAACCAACCTCTATTCCCAGTCATGTGATTGGAGCACCCTGTGTCAAGATACCAAGAACCAGAATTTGTGCCTTCTGTTCTGGTAGTAACCATTAGAAGAACTTGATCAGAGTCTGAGCTTTCACCATGGGCAGCATTTGCTTCTTGTTCATCTCTGCTGGTAGAAGCCTTATTGGTTATGCACTCATCAGCAAAATGGCCATATCTTTGACAAGCATAACACTTTACCTTGCTTTTGTCAAATTTTCTCTGACCTTTCCACCCTTTGCCACCTCCTTGTTTGCTGAAACTTTCCCCTTGATCTTGACCAGAATTGGGATTCCCATCAGCTCTCCACTTGCTGCTTTTAAACTTTCCTTTGCCCTTCCACTTCTTGCCAGTGTCCTTTCCTCCTTTCTTGCTGATCTGAGCTTGGAGTGCTTGCTCAGAATTTCGCTCAGCACTTCTTTCATTCAGCCTTTGTTCATGAGCCTCCAAGGACCCTTGTAACTCTTCCACCTTTAACTCCTCAAGATTCTTAGACTCTTCAATAGCAACCACAATATGATCGAATTTTGGAAACCAAGGTCCTAAGAATCTTTTCTACTATCATCACATCAGTAAAAGTTTCACCACAAGCTTTCATCTGATTAGTGAGAGTCAGTACCTTTGTGAAGTAATCAGCAACATTTTCTTGCCCCTCCATCTGTAACAGTTCATACTGTCTTCGTAAAGTCTGGAGCCTCACTTTCTTGAGTTTATCACCACCCGCATGACTCCTCTCAAGAATATCCCAGGCTGCCTTGGAGGTCTTCACAGCAGAAATCCTCTCATAATTGGCCGAGTCCACACATTGATGGAGCAAGAACAGAGCTGTGTAGTCCTTCTTCTTGGACTCCTTGAAGGCCAATCGTTGCGCGTCTGTGGGGTGTACCCCCAATTCTTGGAGGCCAATTTTCACCACGTCAGACACATCTTTGAAGCCAAAGATTACCTCCATCTGGTTCTTCCATCGGTCCCAGTTCTTGGAATCAAGAACTGGTAGGTTGCCACCCATAATTCCATTTGATTTTTCCATTGCAAGAAAAAACCAAATCAATTTGCACACCACACTAATTACCAGAATCACACTCCTGATCCCAGGGCCGTAAAGCTTTCATACCAAATGTTAGAACAACGCACCTGTCTATCAGTTCACACTTACACAGAATAGACGGGTTGCAGGGCATAGACGGGTTGCGCGAGGCACACACACGAAGTATAGACGAGTCGTGCAAAGCGCACACACACGCACGCGGGCATAGACGAGTCATGCAAGGCACACAGACAGGTCGCGAGAAACGCAGACGAGTTAAACACACACAATAGACTTATGAACAGTGTATAGACGGATTACGAAAATTGCTGAATAATTGCACACACATTTATTAATCCATTCACAAGTATTTATACACACTTAGGAGTTAATCCCACACGGATTAACTGATTACAGTTACACTCTAACTGCCTAACTAACTCAAACTGAATTAACTAACTCAATAATAAGTTCCCTGTCAAAACAGCAATCTACACATACATATTTATCATTCAGTCAATAATCAAAACAACAAGATCACATATGGCCAATTCTAGATATTGCCTCCTGTATGCTTTCAGTCTGCAAGGCCCCATAGAGAGCTGAGCTTGCTTCTTCACCCTTCTTTTTTGCTTTTAGCATTTCTCCTATACAACATCTAGCTATAGTATTTTCCAGCCTCTATTCTTCTCCAAGTGTGATTCACTTGATCAACTTTCACTACAAAAAAAAGGCCAAATAGCGATCGAAGATTTGCGACCGAAACTGTCCGTCGCTATTCGCGACTAAAACGACGACTGATAGCCCGAATTTCAGATTTTATATAATGTCCGTCTTTTGCGTCCTAAATAAATCGTCGCTACTTAGTGTGTGTTTGGATGAGCGTTTGACCAACGTGATTTTGGATAGAATTGATTATGTAGAATTGATTTCAATATAATTGAGTTTGAAGTGAAGTGATTTATGTTTGGATGTTTTTATTTTGAAAGCAAGTTTGATGTAAAACTTAGTGTAAATTTTTCAATTCAACGCAGAAGCTACAAATTATAGCTTCTACTAGAATCACGTTTGAAGGCAAAATCAATTTTATAAGACAGTAACCAAACTCCTCTGTTTTTACCAAAATCACGTTTGACAGGGACAGAAGCACTTCTGGTATCTCCAGAAGTTAAACCAAACACACACTTAATCGGTCACGAAAGCGATTAATTTCACAGTCAAAGCTGTTGACTATTTGGCGACTGAAATAGCGACGGCAACGGTAATATTGGAGCTAGTTAGAGACTAATTTTTGGTTCGGTCGCTAAGGCACAATAAATGAAATTTTATTGGAGACATTTTTTGTGACCCAATAGCGACCGAAGGTGATAATTGGAGATAGTTAGCGATTGAGTTTTAGATCGGTTGCTAAGACGCGCTAAATGAAACTTTAATGGGGTCGCTTTGCAACCGACTAGCGACCGATTAATTTCGAGCATAGGGAGAAAGTTGAGAAGGAGCGGTTGATGGCAGTGTAGATTGCTTAGCTGACGCAGATCCAACCGCAGCTGACGCAGACGACAGTGGAGCAGGGTCAACATCTACGGTTGGTGATGGAGCATATGAGGATCCAGCCTCCTGTTGCGCCGTCCCCTCCTCCAGCTCCAGAGGATGCCGCCGACGATGAGAGGATGACTTTCTTCCTCCGCCGCCTCCATTTTGATTTTTGCTATGTTTTATTTAGTTTGCTACATTTTCATTTTATTTATATTATGAACGATTTTGTTTACATTAGGTTTGACTTTATGGTCGACCTCTCGCCCCCTCTTCTTTATTAAAGTTTTGTTTAATACACTTATATCATTACTTAATATATTTAATATTTTAAATGTTTTTTCAATCGTAATCAATAATAATAAATTGAAAAAAATTCAATTGATGTTTATTTATTATCATATGAATCAATTAAAAATAATTTATAAAAAGAATTTTGTAATTTTTTTGAAAAAAGGAAAAAACTAGCGACCGAAATAGCCACCGAGGATTCGGTCGCTAACTAAAAATAAATATTCAATTTGCAGGTTATTAGCGTCCAAAAAACGAGTCGCTAAATTTGGTTATTATAGATACAGGCGATCGAAATATTAGCAATAGCGACGGCTAATCCGGTCGCAGATCGCGACCGAAGTTATAAGTCGATCACGAAACTATTAGCGACCATGGTTTTCGCCACAGCCACTATTCGGTCGCGAAGACCTTTCGCGACCGAAATATGATGCATGGCGACCGAATTCTTCGATTGCTATTTGGCCTTTTTTTGTAGTGTTTTACATAAATATCTGCAAAACAATTGTTAATCATAGCAAGAGAAAACAACACCATTGAATAAATTCGTATATTTGGTCTACATGCAGTATTGACTAGGAAGCCTACTCAGCACCATCCTCACAGACATGAAAACATCCCCTCATAGCCACATGGTCCAAGTACCCTCCATTTCAGAACCCTCTTTTGCAAGAGAATCTACAACATGTTTGGCCTCTCTATGTCTATGGACAAAGGTGACATCTTTTAACAGTAATAAGAGGTTCTCATTTTGTTGCAATGGAATCTCTTAAGTTCCATGGGCACCCTTCTTTCCTATTAATCCATGCTAGTGCATTTCTAGAATATGATTCTATGATTATTTCCATTTCCTTCAACCACTCTTATTGAGTTGACAATTCAATGGCAAAGACTATTGCCATAAATTCTGCTTCATTTGAGTCTCTTATACCCACTGATACAGCAAATAAGGCTTTAGTTGAACCTTGGTCATTCCTTAGAACACCTCATATCCCTGCTAGACCCGGTTTCCCTTTGGATGAGCCATCGACATTCCATTTTACCTTATTCATCATTGGTGGTGGAATCCAGGATATAACTGGTCTTTGTACTCTTATTTCCTTCCATTTTTGACACAATCTAGCTTGAATACCACTTCACTAAGGCTGAAGGGGCAGCTTGGTTTCCAGCCTTTAGGATATGTGTGTGAATATTTTACAAGTGAAGAAGATGTTGATTATGTCTCATTTTATCATTAACAATATGTATAGATTGGTTAATAGATTAACATTTGATTACCATATTAAAGTAATCGATTCTTGATTCATTAATGAAACTATAATTAGTAGAATTGGCAATTAACACTTTTTTAAAAATAAATTACATTTTTATAAGCAAAGTGAATATATTGAAAAGAGTACAATGGTACTCTAATCCATACACAAAGAAGTAGCGGTGTTCGCGGATCGGTTTGGATCCGTTTTGAGGAAAAAAATTATCTGATTCAAAGACTAGAACAAAATGCGATTCGGTTCGGTTCGGTTTGTATTACTTCCTTAAAAAATTCTGATCTGATCCGATTAAATGTGGTTTGGATTGGATCGGTTGATTTGTTTTTACTAACACATAATTACAGATTTATATTACATCAAAAAATCAAGATTACAAGCTAAATTGAAGAAAATCTTAAACTTATATATACTTGTTGATACATTCATGTAATAACATTTCATAAAATATGTCTAAAATAAATAAATATCATCACCATCTAGTTCCAGAACATCTTTTTTTTTTTTATGTTTGAAACATTAAAAATAATAGAAAATTACGTCAAATCAAATTAGTAAGTATTATTAGGAAAAAACTAACATATAAAAAATCAATAATACACAAAATAGAATAAACATATATTAAATTTTATATATGCGGTTTGATTTGGATTGGGTTGGCTTAAATAAAAAGAAATCCAAAATCCGATCCGATCCGATCGGTTTTCACAAAACAAGATCCAAAATTCCCCTAAAACACAAATCAGAAAAAACCACTTATTCCACTGCATGCAAAGCAAATAAAACAGCCCACATATTAGTCCATACCATTTTCCTATTACAGCCAAGGAAACACTATTTACATTGTGTAGACACCTAAAACAGAGGTACGAAAATTGCTTTTTACCATGACTTTAGATGCACCTGTGCAGAAGGCAGTAACAAAACCTTGGTGCAAGAATGTGTGAACATATATTTATGCTCATGTACAAATTTACACCATAAGACAGCATGCCTGAGAAGCATGACTGCAGATGAGAGACAGAGATGATGAGAATATGAAGCAAAAGCAAGAGCAAGAGCAAGAGAAAATAGTAAAAAAAGCAAAATGCTAAGAGTGAATATTCTTGAAGAAGATTGGTATTATCTCAAAGAGTGAAAGAAAGAGAACTCTGTTCATTTTATCCTCAGAAGTTATGAGTATGAGAAATCAAGGTAAACATACTTCACCATAGCTGAAGAAGATTACTCGTCTCATCTCAAAGAAGTACATCTACTCAATGAATTCAGCACACAAACATTCACGAGAATGCTTTCGAGGAAGATCCATATCAGTTCTTATGTACCTCATTATACATCCACTTCTGTGAAGTGATAGGAAGAGCACTGTCTCAGTATCTAATTGTAAACACACTCTGTGAGTGATTGAGATATTACTTTCAATGTAACCCTCAAGCAAAATTTATGAGAGCCTGAAGAGGCAAATAAAAAAGAATACTGTCAACAGTCTGGAGAGGTTGGTTAAGAAGAGTACTTGTCTTGAGCCTGGAGAGGCTACATGAAAAGAATACTCAATGGCCTAGAGAGGTTGGTAAAGAATAATACTTGTTGAGCCTAGAGAGGCTCTGTGAAAAGAATGCTCAATGACCTACAGCGATCGGGGAAAAAAAATACTTTTTGAGTCTGGAGAGGTTATGTGTGCAAACAATACTCATTGATCGAGCCTGGAGAGGTTAGGTGTGCAAAAATACTTGAGCCTGGAGAGACTAGGTGTTCAAAGAATACTCATTTGTAATCTGATCAGTTATAGTGAAATCTTAGTGAAGCCAAGGATTGGATGTAACCACATCAAATTGGTGTTGATGAACCAGGATACATCAGCATGTGATTCTCTATACTCCCTTATCTCCTTTTGTTTAAGATTTTATTTATGGTCTACTAACAGGGGATTGAGTTTGATTAACTGAAACAAGTCTCATATCGCTTTCAAACTAATATCTTGTTTCTATTTAAGACGTTTCATGCATCTAATCATTTTATAAGTGCAACTTTGCTTGTACTTATGAAATGATTTTCTATTTGGCTAAGGGTTTTAGGTAATCACTATTCAATCCCCCTTCTAGTTTTTACTTTGTTTAGCTTCACCTTTCGTCCCAAAGAATGTAAGGAATAGGCAGAGCCTGGTCTATGGGTTTAAGCATCTAATACTCCTAGTGGGACTCATACACCAGTTACAAAAACCATAAGCATCAGCGCCATGTTTTGCCTAGTACCAAGTCCAAGATTGGATCTTAATCAAATCTAAAATAACTATAAAATCAAGTCTATCATTGTTAAAATCAATATCATTGCGCATCAACCATAAAATCCATACAACAGAGTGCAGTTGCCATATCTTTTTTACTCTCTTATTTAACTCTAATCAGATTCAAGTGCAATAAATAGTGATTGATAGCGTTAGAAGAATTAATAGCTGTAAATCCAAGCCAATTGTAAAAAAAATACCAAACCTGATTGGAAAAGGAGCGAGTGAAGAACAAGTGATATGATGATTCCACTTGCTTGTCACAAAAGATGCAAGTTGCCCCTTCAACCATTGAAATGTCCTTTTTTTTGTAAGATGTTGAGCCTCGTGGGGAGGCGGTCCAGCAGAAGCTACTACGAGAAAGCTATAACCTTGCTAAGAAGTAAGAACGCAACACCTATAAATTTTTTTGAATATGGGACTGACAAATGCATTAAGGCCTAGCAAAAAGTAATGTGAGAGCAAGAAAGAATATGCCGTATTGACAAAAAATACATTTGTCTTACCCATCTTCCACACCCATGCATCTTCCTTATCCTGACTAATTGAAACTCTTTCCACGACTCCTTTAAACTCTTGTAAAAGATCCTCCTCTCCCACACAAGGAAATTCATCCTCCATTTCCAATCCCACGTCCAAGCATCTCCCACCCACTTCCCCATATTGATCAGACTTGTTGACTTATCGAGAGAGAGAGAAAGAGAGAGAGAATAGCCTCAGAAACTGATCTTTGAAACATTTATCCCTTAGCCAAACATCATGCCAAAAAGAGACCGATGCTCTGTTTCTGACATTCCTACCTACACCTTTTAACAACCAATTTGTTGGGGCAGCAGTGTCCCAGTCAATGACATATAAATTTCTCCACCCTTGTAACGAGTTTCTTGCGTTCCAACTTCCCTATTGTTGCACCTTGTTTAGATCTACATACCTAGATTGCAGGATTTTGTACCAGATAGCTCCCTTTTCTACCAAAGTTCTCCACTTCCATTTTGCTAACAGGCTTAGGTTGAATAAGTCCAAGTGTTTTACTCCCAAACCATCGGACTCTTTAGAGTTACACACCTTCTTCCAACTTACCCATGGAATTCTCCTACTCGCCTCACACCCACCCCACAAAAAGGATCTCTGAATCCCAATGAGTGTGTTGAACACTTTATTTGGGATTCTGAAGAGTGATAGGCAATACGGTGGTATACCTGACAACACCGAATTTAAAAGCATTGTTCTTCCTCCCAGACATAAGTGTCTTCCTTTCCACTTGGCCAACCTTTTCCTATAACATTTACTATCGGTTGCCAAATAAATTACTTTTGTAAGATGTGTAATAATTGAAATATTAAACGGAGCACTTATCTATATACGAAAATGTTTTATGTACATTGATTCTCAACAACTTCCGACAACTTTGATTTTTAAGTACTTCACGTTATAAAAATCAATGTTGTGGAAAGTTGTTCAACCTAATTTGAAGTATAAACGGACTCATCTACATATAATGCAGAATGTTGGTAGCCAGACATGCGATGCTAGCTTTGCAATTCAAGCTTTGCTTGCCTCTAATCTTATTGAAGAAATGGCCCCTACACTTTCAAGAGGCCATGACTTTATCAAGAAATCTCAGGTATGCTTAATTTTATTTTTTATTTTATTTTATATGAACTGCTACAATTTTATTACTGAATATCAAAATTAAAGATTGGGACTAGAAACTGATCAGGTGGGTCCTCGATCCAGATACAATTTTCACGACCCTTAACATAGTGTGCTAAGGCGTCAACAGGATAATTACAAACGCGAGGTGTGAAACCACATAGCGTACGAACCACCCAAACCACACATTGAAACACATATAAGCAAAGATATTTAATACATAGAAGCATTGTATGTGAAATCATTTGACTCCCCATTTATGCTTTGATATACTTTCTTCTCCTCCAAGAAAACCTTCCTTACATCGTAGATCCCAAGTATATAGTAGTCCTTTTCCAATAGCCAAGAGTTCGCCTTTGTATGGGTGTGTTGTGCCCTTGAATTTATGAGGCTTCCCTACTATATAGTTGTCATCTTCATTTCTAATGATCACCACAATTGTCTAAAGTTTGATCACTCTCCATTAAGTCGAAATCCACATTTAGATCCCATCTGTCACAATAAGAAAACAACCCTTTAGCGATCGACAATTTGGGTCGCTAAAAACATAAATTCGCTCACTATAGTTAGTGACCACCAATATGTGGTAGTTAAATCATTGGAAGCTAAATAGTTTAGTGGCAGAATTTCCAACCGGTTGCTAATTGTCACTGATAAAGTCAGACACTAAAAATAAAAAAGGCGGCCGCAAAGGTTGGTCCCAGACACATGTTCTAGTGACAACATCTGCGACGGATTAGTGACGCAATATATCCGTTGCAATTAGCAACCGCCATAAATTCGGTCGCTAATCTACTGTTACCAAATTAGCGACTTAATTAAATTCGTTCGCTAACCTCACAAATACTAATTTAGCGATTGATTATAATCCGGTTGCTAAATTTATTTATTAATTTTTTAATAAAAATTGTTTTTTTTTCATAATTACATTTAATATAAAATTATATAAAAATTAAATATATTATAGAAATAAAATTATGATGGACTCAAATAATAGAATATAAATGATAATATATATATTCACATAATCCAAGCATTTAATACATTAATCAATCCGAAAAGAAAAAAAATATAATACAGTATATAATAAGTCAATGTGCTAGGGGGTGGGGGGAACGAGCTATCATCTGGCTCGCCATCGGCATCGGGATCGGCATGTGCATCGTCGTGTTAGCTGACACAGGAACTACTGGGCCTGAATCCCAAGTGCCAGTATGGCTCCTGCATCTTCCTCTCTTCTAGCTCTAGTCGATCCTCCAAGCTGTGGATTTTGGCGTCCTTCGCCACTAGCTCAATGATCACATTGGCGATGACCTCTCGTTCGTCTAGTGTAGGGCCAGAGTCGGATTGAGTACGTCGCAATGATGAGGCCACAAACTCATCCCCTAGATGGCCCAACCCATAGACATCACCCTTCTGGCTTTTTCCTCCAACCACCACAGAGTGCTCCTGCCCCTGACCAATGGCCTCATCTCGGAGGCGATGGAACTCGTTTTGTATAATATGCCAAACATTAGTATTTGCAATTATTAAAAATAATTAAATATTTATAAAACATTATTAAAGACAACCTACAACAATATCCTTGCTCTTCCAGAGCCACACCCCATCCTTCATTCTCTTGGTCCTCTCCACGAGCTCAAATGTCATGGGGGTCTCTTCTTATCTTTTGCCTGCATACATAAAAGTAGCACTTAAACTTTTTAATAGTAAAAAAGAGCACAATAGTAATGAACATAAATTTAAATAGAATTTTACTTACCAGCCTATCGTGATGAACAAGAATAGACACCGAGTCACCTGTGTACAGAGGAGCTCCAACATTTGTGACCCGATTTTGCTTACTGACCGTGCTCCTATGCTGGAACTCCTCATTGCTGGCCCAGAACTCCCGCAGACCTTGCAAATTATCAGGGCGGAGCCAATCCCCCCTTATCTTTGCTATACCAGATCTTACTCGTAACATTCTTGACTATGTTAGACCCCCTACGCTTAAATGCTTCACTGATGTCATTGTTATAATCAAGAAACCACCTATAGTGCCCTTGCAAGAAAAGAACATATTAGGCAGCTAATATAGAGAAACACAACGAACATAGAGAAATTGAAATAAAATAAAACCAAATAAAGTGAAAGTTAATAAATAGAAATTAAATAATTGCAAGGATCGCTCAATCTGGATATGAAGACAATAACGACGAATTTAAATGAATTAAATCAAAAATGACAATAAACTTTACAAGTATAAATGAAAATTAAAACTTACAACGAAGTCATGAGCGAACCAATGATCCCGAACGGTCTGCAAAGTTTTCTTCTATGTGAACTAGGGCTCGTTATACTTGCCCCTGATACGCTTGACAATCTGCTTATCAGGATCCTTTGGAGGATCACCGCTATCGGCAAATAACAATATATAACTTAATAAATGAGCATTATTAATAAATAATAATAATTATAAACATTGAAAAACATAATCATAATTAATAAATAACTTACTCTAGCTTTGTATATGGGCCAAACAATATCCTCCTATCTTTGGGATCTGTCGTCCCCGGATGCTCAACTGGCACCCCCTTGTTATTTTGTATAGAGGATGCTACTGTGACTGGTGTAACCGATGTGGATGGTGTGGCCGCGATCGTAGATGGTGAGGCTGCTGCGATCGATGAGCCAACACCGCTACCAGGCTATGGGGGGTAGAGCCACCAGTGCTCACTTTGGGCTGGTCAGATGGTGATGGGGGTGGGTGGAAACTTATCTCCCACCACGACCACCACGATCTCTGTCGTCTGACATTTATTTATTTATTTGCAAGAAAAAAACGAAAACAAAGATAACAATTATATATATATATATATATATATATATATATATATATATATATATATATATATATATATATATATATATATATATATATATATCAATAAGTGTTACAAACATTTTGTTGGATTCTAACTTATGATTTTTTGGACCAAAACATGTAAGTTAATTTCCCTCCCATATTCATTGTTTCTTGTTAAATGCACAAGAAAATCAGTCTAGTGGAATATACAACAAATAAGAAAATTTAACAAAAATAAATATGTTTTTATTTACAAATTACCTATGTGGATTCTCTGTCACTGAGATCACCCTCACTCTCCTCACCATCGGATGAGATATATGTATCCTCTCAAGATTCATACAAATCATATTGACTTAGTAATACTATGTCAACTACCTCGTTGCCAGATCCAACATTCCCAAGAATATCATTATAATCGTCCAATTCAATAGGCAACATTACTTCGAGCCCCGAGCCCGTCAATTTCATGAACATCTTGATATAGAGCCTCTATCTCGGCCTTACTGACTACATTATCTATGATCGCACCGCGTGCCTTTATTTTAATAACACCCAACCAGTCTTGATGTCCCTCCGGATATTGTGTGTAATAAACCTGGTCCGCTTGTTGTTCAAGTATGAATGAGTCATAGACCTGATATCTTCTTGACTGTCTGACTTCAACAATCCCATAACTATTGTCTACTTTTGTGGCTCTGTTGAGAGTATTATCGAATCATTCACACTTGAATAGGAATAAGTTTTTACTTGAAGGAACCTGTTTGAAACACAAGAAGGGGGGTTGAATTGTGTTTCTTAAGTTTTTAAAACTTTTTGCAAGCAGATATATATGTTTTCGCAAGGTTGGACGATAAAACGTTTAAAGGACGTTGGAAGCGTTTCCAAACACTGGTTGGATGCTCACTTAGTCCGATTAAGATAAAGAGACAAGCGTAAGGAAAACAATTCAATCCCAAGACATTAGTAAGAAAATAAACTAAAGCGAAGATAAGGGAAAGAAAAGAACATAGAGATATTATCCTGGTTCACTTTTCACCAAAGAGTTACGTCCAGTCCCCTCTACTAGAGAGCTTTAACCACTATAAAAAAAGCCCTTTGTTACAAGTATTCAACACCTCTTCAGGAAAGTATTCTACACCTCTTCAGGCAACACTAAGTATTCTTTTATAGACAAGCCTCTTTAGGCTCAAGTATTCTTTCTAAACAAGCCTCTTCAGGCTCAACCAACTAAGGTTTTGAAAAAGGTTTTGTTCTACTGATTCACTAAGTGTGAGGGTTTGAAACTAAGCTCAAAACTCTAAACAATACTCTTCGCAGAGAGTGATATGAAAGTTTAAGAACAGAGTAAGCTTGTAAGCTTTGATTTTTCTCTTGATTGCTTGCGTTTTCTCGTGTGCTTTTATTTTTCTCAAGATCGGTAACCTTGCATCTTCAAAGGGTGGAGGTATTTATAGCCTTTTGGCTTTGAGCAATCTTCAGTCTTCAACGGATGGAAAAAGATCCGTTCTGATCATGCATTAAATGCATTGGTCCGTTGAGTCTGATAACCTCTTTGAAGCTTCTGATCAGCAAAGTAGATTATCAGGTTTGATATCTAGAAATGGGACTGACATATCCTCTTTGTACTCGAAAGTTGCTTTTTGTCTTTCTCAAAGAAGAAGGTCAACTTCTTTTTGTGTCAGGGACAGTGTGGCTTTTGCTTTTGTTTGAACGAGTGTTACAAGGAATATATGTCCAAAGGATATAAGCTTTTTACAATGAATAATAAATCTAAAAGCTTTACAAATGTATTCGCGCTGAGCAATTAAAGCATCATTGGACTATAGCTATTATATAATAACCAGAAGAGTCTTTGGACTTAAGACCTTATAGATACAGCTTATTATTGTCTGGTCTGAGTTTGGACGAGTGAAAGTCTTTGGACTTAGATAGTCTTTGGACTTAGATAGTCCATAACAAATCTTTATTCTTCTGAAATTAGTCCCTTGTTAACATCAAAACATAAGGGATTACTGGACCATAACCACTTTGGTTCCAACATTACTAGGATGACCATAATACTCTAATTTGATAATATCAGTCAATATTCCAAAAAAATTATCCTTTAATTGACTGTTGGTCCCACATACATAAACACCAGAATTAGACGTTTTCATGCCTTGACCACAAGCACTTGTGTGAAATTTATAGCCATTTATAATGTAAGTTTCGCATGTTTGAATACTTCTTTTTGCGCCCAATGCTAAATCTATCAAGAGCAGATCTTGAATTTGGTTTTTTATAACTACAACCTACATAATCAAATGAAATTGAGTTGGAGTATATAAAGCATGTTGCAAGGACATACCACAAAATGAATAACATACAAAGTAACTTACGTAATTTTTGAACCACTTAGGAACAAGGTTGGCAATCGCCTGTTGAATTTGGGGGTCATAAATGTCGGCACCAAGCTCTTAGCTAATTGGTATATATACTACATCATCACATGAAAAAAAAAATGTTTAATCAAAGTACGTAAGAGTAGAAATAAGAAGAAATTAATGAACACCAACTTACTCTGAATATGGCTCCACCTCTTTGCAATTTTGAAGCTCGTACAACTCAGCTGCTTTCCCATCAAGATGTTTTGGATGTGCCACACGCACAACCATAATAATTAAAATTTGATATCTGAGGACTAGACCTTCGTCAACATTACGTGGCATTCGAGTCTTCCTTGTTTCTATGTCGAATAGATAGTAAAAAGAAGCAAAAATAGAGATCTCCTCCACTAAATATGTTTCACAAATAGAACATTTTATTTTAGCCGTGTTTTTTACTTCTTCTTCCAACGAACGCAAAAATCTGAGATATGGAAGATTATTTGAAGATATTGTGATTAATGCAAACATATATATGGCTACGATTGAAAAGATATTTACCTTTCAAAGGGATACATCAAACGATATTGAACTGGACCACAAACTCTTGCTTCGTACGGTAAGTGGACGGAAAGATGTTCCATCATATCAAAGAAGCTCAGAGGGAATATTTGTTCCAACTTATATAACAAGACAGTTTTATCATGCTCCATCACCAGTAATTGTTCAACATTTAATGTTGTGGAAGTCAATAATCTGAAAAAAAGACCGAGTTCAACAAGTGGCTATTAAATATCATTTGGTAAAGAGGCGAATGCAATGGGAACCAACCGTTGCATGAATACGTGACAGTGATGGCTTTTCATTCCATGCAACTTTCCTTCCTTAAAGTTGACACATCTTGATAAGTTGGAAGCATACCCATTCTGTAACATGAGTTGTTTAACCCATTCACAAACAACTACTATTTTGGGTTTACTAAATACATATTTTGCCTTCGGTTTTCGAAACTTGCCACTCCTAATGTCCATCAACTTAAGCTTCTGTTGTTTACATATTTTTGCTATATCTAATCGAGCCTTATATGTATCCTTCATCTTACCGTTGACATCCATCACCGTGTCAAACACATTTCGCTTAGTGTGCATGACATTTATTTTATGGCGGATCAGAGTGTTTTCCAATACGACAAGCTCGAAAATATACCTTTTTGTCCAAGTATATATGTTCAATGTCATACCTAGGTATCAGTTCTCCTTCAGATTCATGAATGAACGGGAAATAAAGGATTGAATTGTTCCCTCCACTCACCAGGACCATAATATGCATCGTCCACCACAACCAGGGGAAACAACGACCCTTCTCATAGAGATTCACCATGATTTGTACAGTAGAAGTAATTCAGCATGAACCCCTTCTCATAGAGATGTACCATCACATCATCCCCATAGTGGTATCATCGACACCGACATTTCTTATAAGGACACCTTATTTTTGGATCTCGTTGTCTAAGAAAGCTCTCCTCACTACTAGCAAACTTAACGAACTCAATCGCTCCCTCTATGAACTCAGACGTCAAATGTCCATGATCTTTCCTTCTATCCATCCACTTCCGATGCTCAGGTGCTTCCATCACTGTTAACTAGAACAAGAATTCTTAGTCCAAGATCTTCATCTCCTTCTTATGACATGGTATGACCTTATCCTATTCAAGAATAAACATTTTCAACACTCCTTTAATAGTTAGTCATTAATTCTCATGGCGTATACTTAACGAAATTTTGGCAGCATTTCCCATTACTCTCTAGTGTACACGACTTGAACGCAATGAAATCCACCGCATTCAGATATGCACCCGAAGAACAATAGAAAAAGCATCATATTAAAATTATATCAAGTATAAGATAAGAGAATTAAGGAATAACTATTAATTAAAAAAGAAAAGGTTTTTTCTCAAACTGTTCGACTTGGACAATTTAAGATTCAATACAATGAGTGGTACCTAATTAAAGTACATGTGCTTTTTAATATGGAACCTTAAATGGGAAACTAAGGCTTTGCTAAATTATTAACACTCAAATAAATAAAACTTTAACCCTATATATATAGGACTATTTCACCCTTGGTACTTGAGAAATTCGATAGCATCACACCCTATTTAGCTTTCACTAAAAAAAACAACACATTAAGGAGGACAAACACATGCATAGTTTTAAATTATCAGCACACAACCAACATCTTGCATCATAGACAGAATCATACCCTATTGAGCTCTGCTCTCCACTAACAAACAACACATCAAACATATAAGCACATGCATAGTTTCTAAACTATAAGAACACAAACCAAAATCCTACATCTCAGAGTCGATCATACCTTATTGAGATTTTCTCTCCACTAACAGACTATACATCATTTCACGTAACACATTAAAAAAAATAACTAAATCACAAAAAACATTGCATACATACCTCGAACTCCTAACGTAAGCTCCAGTGGTCGAAATATAAAGGCTGGCGGCGTGAGCAGAGGCTGTGGAGAGAGACCAAAGGAAAGATTATAGGTTAGATTCTA
Source organism: Ammopiptanthus mongolicus (assembly GCA_039655645.1). Classification (NCBI taxonomy): domain Eukaryota; kingdom Viridiplantae; phylum Streptophyta; class Magnoliopsida; order Fabales; family Fabaceae; genus Ammopiptanthus; species Ammopiptanthus mongolicus. The sequence continues at coordinate 22,895,607 of CM077351.1, forward strand.
CCAAAAGAATTTAGCAAGCATGAGATTAGGCAAATTGTACATAAGCTCCGTAACATACAAGTTGTACAAACTGTGATCAATATTCATCATTCCATCAAATCCATTTCATTAGTAAACATGCTACAATATAGAGAAGCGTACAAAATGCTAGTAAATTATTATAAGACTTAAAAGCTAATAAAAATACAATATAGCGCCTCAAGTAAATGAGCACCAACCAAGATAGGATAACCTAAACTTGTAGTGCTAACCTACTTTGGAGCCTTACTCAGCAAATACTTCTTCAAAATATCTACCTGCATCACAAAGGAATGAGCAGAGCTAGATATAGAGTTAACTCACAAAAGATAGAGAACTTAATCATGGCAACTCAAAATCTTAATAGTAAATCGAAAAAATACCCACTTTTCAAATTAGTTCAAGAACTTATGTTGTGGTCGCCGTTTTGGAGGTAGGTGGTCGATGCAGTGGAGGAGGACTAGTGGTGAGTATAGAGATGGAGAGTGGTGGCTGGGGCGACCTCCGCTGAGTCTTGTAGCTGAGGGAAGAAACAGAGCTACAATTGTGATATGAAGAAAGTTGTGGTGGTGTCATGAAGCTGTGGTGGTAGTGGCAAACAAAGATGATGGTAGGGAAAGTTTTTATAGAAATGGGGGAAATGAGATGATCACAGGGAGGGAGATGAGAGCACAAAGAGGGATTTTGCAGAAATGGGTGAAAAGAAAGGGGCGCGTGGCTGAAATTAGGGATTTCATCTTAGTGATCGAAACCATTGGTCGCTATAGGGACCGATCGTAAATGTGGCCGCTAAATTGAATTAAATTTTAATAACAACACGGATTAACGACCAATATATTTTTCATCGCAAATGTGGTCGCTAAAAAGTGAACTTGGTTGACTTTCAAATTTAATATGATTGCGACCGAGTTTGCGACCGCTTTTAGCGATGACCCAAAATCCGTCGCAAAAATGGTCCCTAAACACATTGAAACTACCAATTTTAGGAAAACATCTAAACAGTTGCTAGTTCCATGGCAAATAGTGACCAACCAATTTCGGTCGCAAATGTTGGTCGCTATTTGCCTTATTTCTTGTAGTGTGTACAGTCTTCTCTCACAATCTAAGAGTAGGAGGCATATTTCTATACAATCTCAACATGAATATTCGAGTTTTGAGGGGCACATATGTATATAAACTTCCACAATGCTACGTGATTCTTCATACTAGCAAGCTTATTGTGGCCACAGGGAGCATTGTCTGGAAAGAAAAGCAACAAGGAACTAATAATTCTAAACACATAACTTTTTGTAATAGTAAGACTGGATTCTATTTTTTCTTGATTGTCGCACACAAGTCTGGTGATAGCCTTTCATAGGCAAAGTCTCTTAATAAACTATTACATAAATATAGAAAACCTATCAAATAAGTAAACTCTTGGGTGGCTATTAGCTGTAAACGATAGAGTAATTGTGGCTCAAAGTTTGCAACTCAATTTGCAACATGTATAGTTTGCAGCTGTACATAGTACAACTATACAAAGTTTGCAGTACAACTATGCAACTTTTTGAGAGATAATAATAATTGAACTTCTTAATATTCCCCCTCATAATTATTTTCTGTCATCTTGGACCTTGTTGTCTTGCCTAGTTGTCTTCTAAATTATTCAAACTTCATACCATTGAGTCTTTTCGTGAAAATATCTGCTACTTGATTATTAGTTTTCACAAAATCCATTCTTATATCTGTGACACCCACTATCCCGTTCATGATAATTTATACAAAAGATCATACAAGTCTTTAAATTAAAAACGTGTTAAAATAAAAACTTGTTTAAAGAGTAGCAAGTATCACATTATCCAAAATAATTAACCGTATAAACCAAATAAGTTTTAAAACATTTAAAACTCAACAACTGCAGAAATAAACTAAACCCGAAACCCGATGTCACATATCAGAGCTGTTATACAATACACCGATAATACATCGGATAAAACGGAAAATAAACTAGCAAACTAGCAACTTAACTACGAGCAAGCGATTTCCTCGGGATCACTCCTCAACAGCTAGCTCACCCTCCTCTGCATAAACAAGATACATGCACAGAACAACAAAAGTAGGGAGTGAGAAGTCATATACATATGAATATAAACGGTAACAGAGTAGATAATAAGATGAGCATACGACATACAATCATACAAACATAATATATTATGTTAAAGAATGTGTGCCATGCTATGCAATATCACTACTCCATGCACATGTGGATCCATGAACTCTAACTCTGGAAAGACGACTAGGAGTATATATCTTTTTAAACAACAAGGACGCATCACCATACTAGATGATCTCCACAGATACTCTCACTAATCCTGAAAACGTACAGTGGCTCGTCAGGGTAGTCAGGTTATCGATAGGACACTCCGGCCACGGGTTGCAAGTCCATACCATATGGAACCCCCTTACCCAACTCTACCCTCAAGGCCGGGATAACACCCGTCATGGCCTCCACCGTCGCGATTCATCATTTGCTTTCCACCCACTAAACATCTTCTATGCAATGATGCATGCAATGTCGAACAAACATGCAATCACATGTCCAGCCATCCTTCATCATAATCATTCATAATGATTAATAACCTTGACCATCAACGATGATCACAATCAACATCTGACGATAACACATCATTACCGTCTTTATCAACATCACTAATAGTAACACATCATTACTACTAGCATCATTATATTTATTAAGTATTATCTGCATTAACTAAGTCTTTATCCCTATTTTACTTACCAATATTCTCATTAATGTTCTCATCTTAATTTCATTACTATCCTCGAAACATATTCTTTAGATTATCACATCCTTCACTTTCTTTCTTTATTTAAATATGTAAGTTCATGCAATTACATTCATGCCCGATAATCGATTATTACCTATTATAATCAATTATTGCTTACTTAGTAATACATTATTGCTACTCTTAAACGTTTCTAACACTCATAGATCAACACTTATGTTTTGGAACTATAATCCTTGGGTTATCATTCTCACCTCTCATACTAACTCCATTTATTATGAACTTTCATGGACCTATAACTGGGTCTATAGCTTAGGATTAATTTAACATTAACTATCAAGGGTTAATTAACGTAGCCACTAATCATAATTCATCATCATCAACATGAAACATGAATCAACGCATATAATTATGCCATAACAATAACAACTCACATCCAATAATCACAAGAATCAAGAATATCACATATAGTCATTTAACAACACCCCTAGACATACATGAATACATAGATAAGGTTCAAAAGTCATATATCATATATCAACATGCAATTAGGGTCATGGGTTAACCCTTCATCTTACGCTATCTCTACACCTATATTCATATTGACCTTCTCCCCCCATACATGGTATGACAAAACGAAATCCGAGGAAGAAGAGAGTGCGAGATTCGTTCTTGGTTCCGTCTCAGGGCTCAAGCGCTTGGTTACAATAAAACACAACGAAAGGAATAGATTCAATTCCTAATCCAATAGAAATTAAAGGAAAAAGGATGAACTTTAGGGTTGGTTATCTTACCTTGATCAAAAACTGGAAGACTCAAACTAGAACAAAGGAGAGGAAGAGTTGCCTTGTCCTTGGTTCAATACACTTGCTGTATGATGGTGCCAAATAGAGCCTAAAAACGTTCATAATCAATCCCCAAATCAAGAAAACTCAAGGAGAATTTGAGAAGAGGCAAGGGTACATGAATTTACCTCAACCCTAACCTATTAAGGTTAACAAGAACAAGCAAGAACGGCCGCACAAAGGCTTCATATCAGCTGCGGTGATTTTCCAACGAAAATGGGTAAAATGGTTTACGTTCTTGATGAATCTCAAAGGGATTAAGAGAGAACCCTAAAAGATTGAGAAAGGAGGTTTTCAGAGGTTTAGAGACTGCTAAACTAGGGTTTATTTCGTGCTCAAAGAGTTATAGAAGGATTTAGGACGAAACGGGCCGAAATAAGGATTTAAAACCTGTTTCTAAAGAAAAACGCAGTCATAATTGATTATGACTGTTCTGACTTGACAATTAGCGTTCTTGAATACCTATAATCGATTATCATAATCGATTACTGTAATCGATTATGAATGTTCTGACTCATTTTCACTAACTTTCATAATCGATTATGGTCTGGTTTGACAGCATATGCCCCCTTTTCAAGTCTAAGCCACCCAAAACAAATGCTTAAACATCCAACATTAAACTAAGAACATAGATCAACATATAAACATATATTAACACATGTATAAACAAAAATTGGGATATTACAATATCTCCCTGTAACATTTTTTCACGAACAGAGTGGTATTGAATTTCCACATGTTTTGTGTGAGCATAAAACATCGGGTTCTTTGCCAAACAAATTGCAAACTGATTATCACCATACAAAGCTATAGCATAATCTATTGGTTGGTGCAAATTTTTCAAACATTCTTGTAGCCACGAACTTTCTTGAGTGGCCATAGCGGTTTCTCTATATCCTGCTTCACTCGTTGAATATGAATCTGTCGGTTGTCTCTTATTGAACCATGAAATAAATCCTGAACCCAGATTAAACACATACTTAGTTGTGGATCGGTGCGTGTCATGATCACTGGCACAATCACTGTCCCAATATCCAATCAACTTGCAATTTCCATTTATTGAATAGAAGATACCATAATCAAGTGCAGCTTTAACTTATCTCAAAATTCCTCAAACTATATCCAAATGAGGCTTCTTTGGATTTTGTGTGAATTGACTTGGTGCTCCAACAGTAAAAGAAATATATGTGTGTATCAGTGTTATACAAATGAGGCTTCTAACTATCTGCCTGCACATAGAGGAATCTTCTAGATCTTTGCCTTCAGCTGCACAAAATTTGGCATTGACTTATATTGAGGCTGCTATGGGCTTGCAACCCAACATCCCAAATCTTCTAGAAGATCTCTTACATACATATTTCTGTTGACATAAGAATAATCCTCAATTTGCATAGTCAATTTCAAGCCCAAGAAAATGTTTTAGTTGCCCAAGCTTTTTCATATGAAAATGCACAGACAAATTCTTTTTAATCTAATCAACTTCCTTTGCGCCATCTCCTAAAATGATGAGATCATCAACATAATCAACATAAACTAGCACAATTGCTAATTTTTCATTTCGAATTTTAATAAATAAACTTGACTCAGTTGGTCCATTGCAAAATCATTGCTCCATAAAAACTCAGCAATTTTCCCTTACCATGCCCTCGGAGCTTGTTTCAAATCATAGAGAGCTTTCTTTAGTTTGTGCACATATATTGGGTGAGATTTGGACTCAAACCCTTGTGGCTTCTCCATATATATTTCTCGATCCAACTCACCATAAAGAAATTCATTTTTGACATCCATCTGCTAGAGATTCCATGATTTACTAGCTGCAATTGCTTATAAAACACGAACAATGGTGATTTTTGCAACTAGACTAAATGTCTCATAATAGTCCAGAACATATTCCTGAGAAAATCCATGAGCTACTAAGCGAGCTTTGTATAAAGCAATAGTTCCATCAAGGCGTAACTTTAACTTGTAAACCCATTTGCATGAAATAAGTTTCACATCTTTAAGCTTTGATACTAGAGCTCACGTCTTATTTTGCTTCAAGGCAAGAATTTATTCTTTCATTCTTGCATTGTTGATGCCTCATCATAATTAGATGGTTCTTTAAACATATCCAATTCTGCTAAAGCCATATTAGCATGTTTTGGATTTGGTTTTCATTGCCTCTTTGATCTTCGAAGTTGTGGTTGCACAAGATCTTCTTCTGGTTCATCAAAGTGCTCTTCTTCTGGACTCTAATGTACTCCGATCAGCCATGGACTTCTCTCAACTTCAGCTTCATCTTCCATTTCTGGTATTGATCCTTTAGAATTTTCAGAAGTTGAAGATGGCTCTTATGGCTTCATGTCAAGCTTCTCATGCAATTTATCTTCTATTTTTTTGTATATGGAAGAACAACATATTCTAGTGACCACCAAGAAGATGCCTCGTCAAATACAATATTTTTGACATATGTATCCGATTTGTTGTTGGCTCTATGCATCTCTACCCTTTTCTTTGATCATCATAGCCAACAAAGATGCATCATACTGCTTTTTCATCAAACTTGCTTTAAAGATGGTATGGAACAAACACTTCCGAAGAGTCCAATGTGACTCACCAATGGTTTAAGATTCCATGGCTTTTCAAATGGAGAAACAAAACTCTATCGTAATAGAGGCAACCTATTGATTACATGGGTTGCAGTCTTCATACACTCGGCCCAAAATTTGGATGATACATTTTTCGCATGCAACATGTTTCGACAGATTTATGCTAAATGTCGATTCTTTCTTTCAACTACTCCATTTTGTTATAGAGTATTAGGACAAGTGAATTGCCTTCTAACTTTATGCTCTCGAAGGTATGTACTGAATTCATCAAATGTATATTCTCGACCATTATCTGAGCGCGAACATTATATCCTTCGACCAACTTCATTTTCTTCCTTTTCTTTGAATTATTTGAATTTAGTCATTGTTTCAGATTTTCCTTTCGTAAAGAAAATCCGTACATACCTTAAAAAGTCATCAATAAAAGTCACACATATTTTAGTCCACTTAGAGATGGTTGTTTGATAGGGCCGAACACATATGAGTGAACTAACTCTATTGGTTGTTTGGCTTTGAAAGTTGAGTCCTCAAATTGAAGTTGATGAGCTTTTCCGTATTGACATCCTGCACAGATACTATCCGCTCTAATGTCCAACTTAGGAAGGCTTTTAAGAATAGACTTCGTCATCATCACTTTTTGCTTTTGATAGCTGACATGTCCCAACCGAGCATGCCAAAGATCTGTTATCTCATTCTTTCTTATCTTATCTATGTATGTTGATTCACCTGACATCACGTAGACAGATTCCTGTTTCTTCCCTTCTATAAATAATGTGTTAATAATTTTCACTTCTTGATAGACGTTCACATCATTAGAACCAAACATGACATAGCTACCTGGAGTCGTCAACTGAGAAACTGACGATAAATTTTTCTTCATCCCAGGTACATGGTAGACACCTTGAAGCTGTACCTTCTTTGAACTGAACTGAGGTACAACCATAGTTTTACCAATATGACTTATTGGTAATCTTGAATTATTTGTTGTCATGACCGCTCGATCACCTTTATATTCTGATATGTTGAGAAGCTTCTCTTTATCATCTGACATGTGATTAGAGCATCTCAAGTCAACAATCCAACTCTTAGTTTAATCACTTTTACTAGGAGTGGAAGTTGCTAACACCAACTCCTCCTTATTTGTCACTACAATTCCAATTGTGACTGTATCACTGGTATCTTCAATGACTGTGTAATAGGCTTCTATATCCCATTCATCTTCATTATTCTTTTGATTACTTGATCTAGTTGTGTTGCCTTCAGTTGTACGCCTTCAATCTAGGGAACAATTCCTTTAGAACAACATCACCAAGTCACACATCAACCCAAAACTTGATACTATTCCCTTTAACTGATCTCTTCTTCGTCCCCTCTTTGAAAGCAATCAATATTACAAATGTCTTTCCACCAGGATGACGAATTACTTGAGCTCCACCTCCTACTCAAATCATTAGTAGTAACATTGATTTCCATATTTACAGTACACCATAAACTTACATTTGATTCCTTCAATTGTCTCCACCTCCATTTTGCTAGAAGACTTTGATTAAACCAATCAAGATATTTTATAAGCAAGACACTATCACATTTCGACCTACACAAATCTTCCCAACTAACCCAAGCTATTTTTTTCCTTCTCCTCACCTCCTCCGAAGAAATATCTCTGAATTCTAGTAAGAATATGACCAACATTCTTTAGCATCTTGGGAAGAGATAAAAAATAAATTTGAAGGCCGGACAACACAGACTTAACAAGAGTAATCCTTCCCCCTAAGGAATACAATATGTAATAGTACTTGTGGGAAGCAAATATCTCCTATTCTTAACTTGAGGGAGGGTTAGTGAACATATCTATCGGCCATGATTTTAAATTTCAGTTATGATCACAATTGTAGCTGTAGTCGTTGCGATTGTGGGCATTCTGTCCCAACTTGTGGTTGTTGCAGCATGAGACTTTGTGTAAAGGAAGATTGGTTTTTAAATCTTATACGCTTTGTCGTGGTCCGTTGTGATTGCAATTCAATATGATGCAACCGCATTACTGTTTCATCACAATTCTTTGAGATTTGAAACTATATACAATTGCAGGATGATTCGGTTCCAACAGTGACAAATAACAACAATATTTTGCCATGTCAGGTTGTTGTGGTAAAGCAATTGTGGTGGTAACCAGTTATGTTGCGACATAACATAAATGAGTTTCAGAAAACCATTAATCACATGGCACTTATCAAAAGTGCATGGTATCCCTTCTGTCCCTTGTCTAATTTTGTCAAGATCCTTCTTACTAAAAACCTTCAAGAGAGCCATATGTTATACGGGAAAGCGTGCACTGTCAGGTGAGGAGGAAGACACCACAAATATCTGAGAAACGTAGGCATAGGATACAAATCTTAACATGTGTAAGCCTCCCCAAACCCTATTAGTGGTTGATTAATCGACAATACCAAACTCATATTAGGGACTACTAGATTGTGGTACCAATGTAGTTTTAAGCGTTGCAGGTTTATCGTCGTTAGGAAAATCTATGATGTTTGTTGAACGAGGATGCATGCCTATCTGTCGAACTTGCTACCTTGTTCAAGTGATGATGTCGTATATGATAACATGCTATACAAGATGCTTGCTGGGATAACACGATTAAATAGTGTCGTATGTGATAATATGCTAAGTGAGATACTCTGGTATTTTTATCGTGATAACATGTGTAGTTTCTATTTTAGTATGCCTAAGATAAAGAGATGCTTGATTTTATGTGCTGTGATGTGATTGTGATTGCTCTGATCTTGGTTGAATTTGGAGACGGTTGGTGTGATGTTAGAAGGATAGAATGGTTGATGATATCTAGCTTTTAGTATAAGCAGGTTGATCTAAGTTGAAGGTGGCTCTTATAGTTGGAGAGTGACATCCTCGCCATTGGAGGATGTGGATCTTTGAGACGTTGGTTAAGTTGTCATTAGGACGTTGTTAAGATGATGGATGCATAATCATAGCATTTGCATTGTTGTGGTGAAAATTCGTGTGTACAACTGCAACAATAGTTTGAGTGGTTGTCACATGAGGTTGGTGTTCGAGGTGGACACTCCGAGGTGACCAAGACGGTTGAACTCACAGTTGGAAGGATGCAGGTGCTTTCTCACAGTTGGAGAACTTCTCGGGTCTTCTCACAGTTAGAGGGGCTCGAGAAAGCAGTGCTCCTCACAGTTGGGGGAACCACTGTTGCACTGTCTTGGAAACTCAGGAGGCGGTTACCCGAACGTCTGACTCGAAGTCCTCACAGTTGGAGTCAACGTTCTTGCTTTGGTGAATAACCATGCTCACAGTTGGAGATCGGCTTATCGTTCCTCGCAGTTGGAGGTTGACTGTTGAATTCCCATGGCTAAGAGTGCACGTTGTAGAATTGGCCAATCTTGTAGACTTATTTGTGCCTATAGAATAGGTGGTGATCCCTAGTTGTGATAATCTGGAGGTTGACTGTTGTGGTGACCTCGAGGGATGTTTGTGCCTGTTGGTTGTGCGTGTTGACATGTTATATTCCACGTGTTTTCCCTATGCATGCTAGTTGTAGAGTTTCTTATTTCTCGTACATTTTTTCCTGTTTTCTTTATATATGTTGTTCGGGTCCTAATCCGAAGATGGAGGTGCTGGTGGACTGACGAGAGTGTTGCAGTTGGTAAAGATGAATAAAGGTGGGACCTTCCTTCCGTAATAGGGTTGACAGTGGTACTTCTTGAGTAGAGAAGGAGACCTCAAAGGTATCCTTAAGTCTTCCATAGTGTTTGTACCACGACTAGTAGGGCGTCTCTTTGTGTATATTGTTTTGATGCCATGGCTTCCAGGCGGAGCTCTGATGCAAAGTTTTTAAGGTGTTATAATTGCATATATGTTTTAAGTTTAAAATAAGCTTTTTCATGTTATGTTTTTGGTATCAGATCTAGTAAGGTTAAGTTTTGGGAGCGTCACATTAGGTGGTATCAGAGCAATTCGGTTATATCCGGACTGTGAGGTAATGTTTTTGGGACTGGTCGTGTCTAGTTGAACCCGCACAGGGTATTGACTATGTTTAGGAGTTGGGTAAAGTGTCTGATTTGCGAGTTGCCTATTGTTACTGGCTTGAAAAGCAATGATAACTGTTTCTATTATTCATAAGATTTGTATCTACATGTTGATTGTATTACATGTCTTATGAATATAAGCTAATGGGTACTTTTATCGGGAACCTATGGTTCAAAGGACTCGCAGTGGAGGAAGTGATAAGAATGCGGATAATGGTGATGAGATCAATGGACCTCATAGGACTAGAGGATTTGGGATTCTGAAGTCATGAGAACTCTGAGGGATATGGCAGCGGCTTTGTTGCAGCAGTCGCAGCAGAATATGCAACTGATGCAACTCCAACAAGAATTCCTGCAGAGGATGCACAATCAGGGGAGAGAGGAAGGAGTGGTCGATGCAGGGTTGGTTGCGTTCATGAAGGGCAAGCCACCCCAGTTTCATGGAGAGTATAACCCAGAAGAAGCAGAGTTGTGTATGCAAGAGGTTGAGAAAATCTTTCTCGCTATGCGTTGTAGTGAAGATCGGAAGGTCACCTATGCATATTTTATGCTAGTGGGGGGAGCGGAATCCTGGTGGAAGAATCGACAGAAAATGTTGGAGGTAGAAGGAAGAGTAATTACATGGGAACTATTCAGGACATGCTTTTTGGGGAAGTATTTTCCTAAAATCCTTCGGCATGATCGAAGGAAAAAGAATTCCTTAGCCTGAAGTAAGGGAACCTGTCGGTAGGCGAGTACGCGATGAAGCTTGAGTCCTTTCTCATGTTCTCAAAGTTTTATCAAGTGTGTCTGGATGAGAACTGGATATGTGGAAGATTTGAAGATGGGTTAGGGCATGAACTGTAAAGGGCAATGCTACCTTTGGGGATTTCCAGGTTCCCAGAGATGCTCGAAAGATGTACTGCTCTGGAAAATCTTGACAAGCGAATGGAAGCTCATCAACAGAAGAAGAACAAAGGACCAATGAGAGACCATCAGGGGGAAAGAGAGGAGAAGACTCAACAAAAGCAGAAGACGTATGATTGTCCTATGCCGCTAGCTGTGGCAACTAGAGAAGAAGGACAGAGAAGGTTCCGATGTTTCAGATGTGGAGGAGCGCACTTCATCGAGCACTGTCGGGCAAGAGATTCAGTGTGTTTTCGATGTGGGAAGTCAGTGCACATAGCTTGTGATTGTATACAAGGGGTAGCAAGGAGACCTGATGATGGTGAAAGACAAGAGGAAAGAGCAGAGAGATTTCCAACGACGGGGTGCATGTTTGCGCTGCGAGGAGCTGGAACGTCCCAGCCATGAATGGAACATCCTTCTTAGGATAACAGACTATAAGTTTAACTTTTGGGAACAGACTATAACATCCTTCTTAGGATAACCGTCTTTTGTTTTGATGTACTGTGAAAAGCATCCATTTTTGAAATGTTAAGTGTAATGACTACGTAGTCATCGTCTGTATATATATCAACATGATGTGAAACATACATATTCTCAACAAAGTTTGGTACAATATGGTCACTTAATCTTGGATGAAGTTTAATATAACTAGATACTTATATGCTGCTGAATTTCAAGGACGAAATTCTTTTTAAGGGGGGTGGTAATGTAACATCCAATTTTCTTGAATAAGGATTAAGACCTAAGTTAAGTATGTTTGAAGTTTTGATAATGTTCCTTATGGCTTGAGAAAGCTATGGTCCAAATTTGAGACAATTTGACCTTGGAACGAGCTCAGAAAGTGCAAAAACGTGGAAGAACGGGTCCAGAAAGCGAAGGAACGGTAATCGAGCAATTAATTAATTAATGGAGGGTTAGAATTTTAAATTAGATGGGGACTTGAGTACAATAGGCTTTTAGGGATAGCCTACAAATAATACAGAAAATGTTCTGGCAGTGGGTTACACGAGGAAAATGCGAAAGAAAACACCCGAGTCTGCTGACGGGGCAACACTGGGGAGGACACGTGTCACTAATTGGATAGGCATAATCACACAAAATAGCAAAAGTCTTGCAACCAGTACATGACTTAGCAAGGAACATCATCTTGCCTTCTCTCTTGCGCATGACCAAAGGAGAGAAGTGAAGGATTTTCACTTTCAAAAGCCATTGTTGAAGAGTTTAGAGTTTGGGTTATGGTGGTTTCGGTCATCAAAATTTTAAACCGATCGCATATTCGGGTTCCTAGCTTTGACGCCTTTGTACTGCTACCTTTGCATGTGAGTATCGTCAAGGTAAGTCGGTGTCGACATTTACCTTCTTTTAGCCATTCAATTCCATTTCTTCCTCATTCTTAATCCCGACATCGTTTCGGTGCGTTTTAGGCTTTTACGGGTGTTTTTGCTTGATCAATCGTTCAAAGAGTTGCGTGAGGAGGATGCGACGGATCTGCCTTGGTGAGGAACAGCTGCTGTTCTTGGTAAATTCCCTCTCTCTTTTCGTGGTTAAATCCTTGATTCCCTTGATTCGTTGTTGTGCGATCATTTATCGTTGTTTTCGTGACCTTTTCTGAGATTTTGGGTTGTTTCTGAACCCGTGCATGTACTCGGGGCGATTGTTGGCCCAACGTACATGTCGGAGGTATCTTTCTCAGTGTGATGAGCCATGTGGTGTGTTCTTTGAAAAGCGTGCCGAAATGCCAGTTGCAGAGCTAGGTTCGGAAGCTATACGAGAAAGCGTGCACTGTCGAGTGAGGGGAAAGAAACGACAAATATCCGAGAAACTTAGGCGTAAGATATAAATGTTAACATTTGTAGGGCTCCCCAAACCCTACTAGTGGTTGATTAATCGAAAATACCAAATTCACATTAGGGACTACCAAATTGTGCTACTAATGCAGTTTTATGCATTGTAGGTTTATCGCAGTCAGGAAAATCTATGATGTTTATTGGTCGAGGATGTATGCCTATGTGTCGTACTTGCTACCCTGTTCATGTGATGATGTCATATATGATAACATGCTAGACAAGATGCTTGTTGCGATAACATGATTAAATGGTGTCGTATGTGATAATATGCTAAGTGAGATACCCTGGTATGTTTATCATGATAACATGTGTAGCTTCTATTTTAGTATGCCTAAGATAAAGAGATGCTTGATTTTATGTGCTGTAATGTGATTGTGATTTTTCTGATCTTGGTTGAATTTGGAGACGGTTGGTGTGATGTTAGAAGGATAGAATGGTTGATGGTATCTGGCTTGTAGTATAAACAGGTTGGTGTAAGTTGAAGGTGGCTCTCATAGTTGGAGATTGACATCCTCGCAGTTGGAGGATGTGGATATTTGAGACATTGGTTAAGTTGTCGTTAGGATGTTATTGAGATGATGGACGCATAATCATAGCATTTGCGTTGTTGTGGTGAAAAGCCTTGTGTACAACTGCAACAGCAGTTTGAGTGGTTGTCACACATGGTGGCTGTTCGAGGTGGACACTCCGGGGCGACCAAGACGATTGAACTTACAGTTGGAGGGATGCAGGTGCTTTCTCGCAGTTGGAGAACTTCTCGGGTCTTCTCACTGTTGGAGGGGCTCAGGAAGGCAGTGCTCTTCATAGTTAGGGTAACGACTGTTGCATTGTCTTGGAAACTCAAGGAGTCGGTTACCTGAACGTCCGACTCGAAGTCCTCACAGTTGGAGGTAACATTCTTACTAGGGCGAACAACCACTCTCACAATTGGAGATTGGCTTGTCATTTGTCGCAATTGGAGGTTGCCTGTTGAATTCTTATGGCTAAGAGTGCATGTTGTAGAATTGGCCAATCATGTAGACTCAGTTGTGCATGTAGAATAGGCGGTGATCCCTAGTTGTGATAATCGGGAGGTTGATTGTTGTGGTGATCTCGGGGGATGTTTCTGCTTGTTGGTTGTACGTGTTGACATGTTATGTTCCCCATGTTTTCCCTATGCATGATAGTCGTAGAGTTTCTTACCTCTCGTACATGTTTTTCCCTGTTTTCTTTATATGTGTTGTTTGGATCGTAATCCGAAGATGGAGGTGCTGGTGGACTGACGAGAGTGTTGCAGTTGGTGAAGCTGAATAGAGGTGGGACCTTCCTTCGGCAACAAGGATGACAGCGGTACTTCTCGAGTAGAGAATGAGACCTCAGAGGTATCCTTAAGTCTTTCATAGTGTTTGTACCACGGCCAGTGGGGCGTCTCTTTGTGTATATTGTTTTGATGACGTGGCTTGCAGGTGGAGCTCTGATGCAAAGTTTTAAGGTGTTGTAATTGCTTATATGTTTTAAGTTTAAAATAAGCTTTTTCATGTTATGTTTTTGATATCAGATCTATTAAGGTTAAGTTTTGGGAGCGTCACATATGCCAGGCTTGCCATCAGGAGAAAATGATCATTATCAACCGATGATCCTTCTCCTTCTTTCAAACAAGAGATCGTAATGCCTTTCACTCCCCTTGTAGATGGCTTTTTACACTTAGTATTTTTTTTGCCTAGACCCTCGGTATCCAGAAGTCACATTGGACCCCGACTAATCTGAGTCGAGCTGGGTGAACCCATATAAAGGGGCAAAGCTCTCACAGCCCTTATTTTTTTCATTCACAAGACTCGAACCCGAGATCTTGTTTAAGGGAAATCAAGCTCGTGCCACTTGGACCAACAAACATTGGTTATACTTAGTATTCAACTCCTCCTCCATTAATTATTCACCTTACATCTTTTGAAAATTCATCCTTCTCCTTCTATGTACCCCTAGGGACGAGAGAAACGCTCACAATAATGCTAAAATTGCTACCATGAATGCCCTAGCACCTCTCTCGAGGTCCCCTGGTTCAACACTCAGGAAAAAAACCTAGGCAAGGTGTGCCTAATTTTCTTTACAACTCTAACTAATAAGAAACATATATTGATGTAAAAAGATATGATTATGTTAGATTTTAGAGTTTATTTTTTATACATTGTCATTGTAAAGTTTTTTACACTGTCAACCAATCACAAATCATCTCATGTGTGACTTTCAAGGTAGTTATTATAAGAGTCAAACATTTTTAATGATGTGACAATTCATGATTGGTTGACAGTGTAAAAAATCATTACAATAACAATGCATACCAATTAAATCCAAACATAACAAAAATCTTTGTGATATGGTTATATCATTGGTAAAAAGGAACCAAGTAAGCAGGGTGTGTTTTGATTGTAATGGGAACATGGTTGTACTATGTTTTTTGTTTCTAGCATGGAGCACATGATTAGGTGTTTGTTCTTCAACCTTCTTAGAAGGTGGGGAGAGTGGATGCTATGATGCTAATGCTGGATTTTATTAATGGAATTTTTACTTATCGAAAAAAAGAATCTATAACAAACTCTTTAATTTATTAATAATAAGATTATACAAATATTATTTAGCTAAGGGTGGTTTTGGTCCTAGACAAATTAAAATTAAACAATATTTTCCTAAAATGACTAGCCATCAAAACCTCAAAATAAAAAAGAACATAATTAAACCTCCAAAGCTCTTAAATAATTGATTTCTTTTATAAGTAAATAATTGATTTTTGGTGTTATAGATTATTGAACACTTAAGCAATATTTTATGTGCTACATCATACTAGGGATGGCAATGGGGCAAGGCGGGGGCAAGGAGTATTCCCCCGCTCCCCGTCCTCGTCCCCAATTTTTCCCCTGTCTCCGTTCTCGTCACGGGGAGTTTTTCTCCACCATCTTCATTCCCCACGGATCTCGCGGATCCCAGCAGGGAGTTCGGGAACCTTGAAAATTCATAAAATAATAATAATAGGTAACTAACTAAAATCCAATAAAATATAAAACACTAAAAATCTTAAATATTTAAAGTTAAAGCAATATCCAAAATAATGTAATAAGTTCAACCTTAAATGATATACATATATGTTTAATATTTTATTAATTTAATAAAATAATATATATCTAAAATTAATAAAATATATCTACCAATATATATATATATATACCTATTTTTAACAATATTTTAGTAATATTTTCGGGATCGGTAATCCTACGGAACAGAGAGTATGTTCTCCATTCCCGTCCCCAAAGTGCCTTCGGGGGATTTTCTCCTTCATCCCCACCCCCACGAGGAAAAATTCCCCATCTGTGGGCCTCATTCGAGACACTCTCTGCGGGGATCCCCACATACGGATACAAATTGTCATCCCTACATCAAACTACTAATAACGAATTTAAATTCTCTTTTCCCAGGTTAAGGACAACCCTTCCGAAGACTTTAAAAGTATGTTTCGTCACATTTCTAAAGGGTCCTGGACCATCTCTGATCAAGACAATGGATGGCAGGTTTCTGAATGCACTGCAGAAGGTTTGAAGGTAATTAACCTGCTATTACTTAGGTGGTGTTTGATTCATGGATTGTTTTATTCTTAAATAAATTACATTATTGAGAATCTTATTTTTAGAAATATTTTTTTCACACTTTCACACATGATAATGAAATTTTCAACTTTCATTCACAAATTTTATTTCCAGCTGACATAAATGATGTATAAAAATAATTTTTTATTCTTTGTACCAAATTTGTAAAACTTTTATTCTCATCTTAATTTTTTTTAATATTAAAATATATCTGATACCAAACGTGTATATCATCAATCAAAATTTAAGATGAGACAAATTTTTATGTTATGTTTCAGTGTTGTCTACTTCTATCAATGTTGCCACCAGAGATTGGTAAAAAGATGGAACCGGAAAGGTTATTTGATTCAGTCAATGTCATATTATCACTACAGGTGAGTACTATTAAGTGACTGTTTGTTTCAGTTTTTTTGATGAAAAAATTATTATTTTTTAAAATAATCACTTATTTTGTGAAATTATAATTTTTTATTTCAACTTTTAAAATTAACGAGAATTTGGAAAAAAATGATTAGTTTGACAAAAAAATCAGCTATTTTTTAAGCTTTTCATTAAAATCTTTTTAAAGTCATTTTTATGATTATAAATAAACACAAATTAGTTTTTGGTTTATTTAAAAAAATTTAAAAAATAATCTCTATATTATTTTATATGAAAATTATTTTTTTTTAATTTGTAGCAAATAGACCCTAAATCAACACCTATATGATTTTAATTAATTAGTTACTCCATGGCCTATCATCACCATCATACACATAACATGGGAACTATGAGGGTTTCATATATCACATTGATGTTTAATTGGCTTGTATTATATACATGATTCATACTTGAATTGCACAACTCCAATTTGATTATTGCAGAGTAAAAACGGTGGTTTCACAGGGTGAGAGCCATCGGGAGCACAACAATGGCTGGAAGTAAGTTTTACAAAATCATTATATATATACGGTTAGAAGTGTATCTATACACACACTCAAATTATGTCTCCTAGAGACCAACATGTGGTTGGTCTGAGTAGTAACGAACTCGGATCCCTTCAACAAATGGTCAGGGGTTCGATTCCTGGATCTTGCATATGGAGAAAATATGGTTGGGAGGGGACAACGCTTCCTTAGATGTCGTCCAGGTCCCCCGACGGAGATTAGTCACTATTTACATGGTTACCTAAAAAAAAAAATTATGTCTCCCAGAGGTTTTATAAAATGATACTCCTAAAAACATTCCAGTCAAAATTAAACTACACTTCATGACTAACAGAATCAGTTAAAAATATAGTAGAATCTTCTTCTAGCAGTTAACCATGATTTTCTTTTAATATAGCTAAGCAACATATTCTAAGCTTGATGACAAAATCTAAATTGTTTATAACCAATTCTTGCCCTTGACTTGGTTATAGCTTTTGTGAAAGTTGCAAAGTTGCAATACAAACTCACGACAAGTAATGGCATCAAAACACTTGGGTCATAGAAGAGAACCTCATAGGAGTCATAACTCATGGTGTTGCGAATGAGTATGATGGAGCAGTAGACTTTGTTAGTTATAACAATTCAGCCAATAACGCTAAATTAGATTCACATTTTGACTATTTCATTGATAAAGTTCCACATTTAAATGTATTAGTCACTCCAAGTTCTAATCCTAGTGGCGACACTCTAGTTGGAAAGTTGCGAAAACCAAGGGTTAATTCTCTGCTCTAAACAGTCGACTGAGGATTAGTCTCATAGCCAGTCCACATGGCCGAAGCTTGTGGAGATATCCCGAGATGTTACTGGGGAGCCAAAAACCCTAATTACAGTGATTCATAAAAAAAAATGTATTAGTCACTTAACATTAAAAAGTTAATTAAGAAAGGTCACTGAACACTAGGCAATGTAGAGAAAAAACAGGAAAAATTGTTGTAATTGGTCATGAAGCAACAAGTTGATGAATTAATTATATTTTAGGCTAAATTAGACTTTTGGTTCCTTATTTTAATCTTTAGATTCGTTTTGGCCCTTATCTTTAAAAAAATTCATTTGAGTCCCTTAAGTATGAAACTTAGCCAAAGTTGTCATTTTGTTGTTCCCAATCTCCCAGATTGTTGGGTTTGGAAGGGCACTAGGGATGGGGTCTATACTGCTTTGTCAGGTTATAAATGGTTAGTTAATACTACAAGGGATTGGAATACGAGCATGGACTGGCGATGGATCTGGAAGTTGTTTATCCCAGCTAAGGTTCAGTTCCTCATTTGGTTGGTAAAACCAGCTCAAGAACAAAGAGAATGAAGAAGAACTTTGAGTTGAAAAATACCAAATGATTCCTCTTAGTTATTTGGGTGAGTACCAAGGAGTATTTATATGTACAAAGCCATGCCAACAGAAATGGCACCGTGTAACCGCCTATGGTAGCTAACCAACTAACTTGTAACTAACTGGATAACCAACTTGGAAACTATGCATAACTACATTACAGCAAAAGACCCTCGGGACTACATTGTAAATCATAATACCCCCGCGCAAGCTAAGGATGGTAGATGTCTAACAATCCTAGCTTGGAGATGAACTTCTGAAAAAGTGAAGGATGAAGACCCTTGGTGAAAACATCAGCAGTTTGATCCTGGGAAGTGATGGGAAGCAACCGCATCAGACCCGTCATGCATTTTTCCATAAAAATGTGGCAATCGATTTCCAAGTGCTTTGTGCGCTCATGGAAGATCGGGTTGGCAACAATGTGCAAAGCACTTTGGTTGTCACAGTAGATCACATATTGGCGAGAACAGGGGATTCGCAGGTCTTGTAAAAGATAGTGTAACCACTGTAACTCACATGTGGCAAAGCCCAAAGCCCTGTACTCAGCCTCACTAGACGACTTTGCGACTGTAAGTTGCTTCTTGGACCTCCAGCAGACCAAGGAATCACCAAGAAAGAAACAATAACCACTGACTGATCTTTTGGTATCAGGGCAACCTGCCCAATCCGCATCTACAAAGCCAAGCAGTTGAAGAGAGGAGGTCCGAGGGAAGAAGAGGCCTTTAGCAGGACAGCCTTTGAGGTATGTCAACACTCTTTGGGCAGCCTGAAAGTGCAAAACAGTAGGAGTGGCAAGAAATTGGCTCAATTGTTGAACTGCATAGCTAATGTCAGTACGGGTAGTGGTAAGATACAGTAACCGGCCAATCAATCGTCTATACCCTGCTACATCAAAATAAGCAGCCCCATCATCTTGATGCAACCGAGAATGAGGTTCAATGGGAGTAGAAACAGGTTTGCTGCCAGTAACACCAGCATCAGCCAAGAGATAAAGACAATATTGTCATTGGCATAAGGAAATACCCTTGGGAGAGTGAGCTGCTTCAAGGCCCAGAAAGTACTTCAGCACCCCCAAATCCTTGATGCCAAAGTGGAGATCTAAGGTGGATTTGATAGAGGCTATTTCATCAAGTGAATTTCCAACCAAGACAATGTCATCAACGTATATCAACAAGGCAATAAAGGAAGTGCCAGCAGAGCAGGTAAAGAGAGAGTGATTAGCAGTAGCCTGTTGATAGCCAAGCTGAGTGAGCAAACTGGACAGCTTTTCATACCATTTTCGACTTGCCTGCTTGAGGCCATAGAGGAACTTCTGCAGTTTGCATACCCGATCAGATTCTACACAAGGAATGCCTTGAGGCACCTCTATATAGACATCTTCCTGAAGCTCTCCATGAAGGAAGGCATTGTTCACATCTAATTGGTGAACATGCCAGTTTTGTATAGATGCTAAGGCCAATAACAGCCTGACTGTAGTCAATTTCGCCACTGGGGAGAAAGTGTCAAAATAGTCTACCCCCTCGGTTTGTGTGTATCCCTTGGCAACCAACCGTGCTTTTTAACGTTCGATGGTCCCATCAGACTTCCTTTTTATTTTGTAAACCCATTTGCTCCCAATAGGTCTCACAGTGGCAGGTTTTTCAACAATTGTCCATGTGTGGTTCGCCTCCAATGCTTTCAACTCGGCATTCATGGCCTTAATCCAACAGTCATCCTTGATAGCTTGGTCATAACTGGTGGGCTCAGTGATAGAAGAAATGGATAAGGCATAGGCTTTGTGTTGGGGGAGAGACTGTTATAGGAAATATGTGAGTTAAAAGGATATGAACAATTTGTAGATGCAGTTGTAGTGCTAAGGCAGTGATAATTAGTCAGGTAAGATGGAGTTTTCCTAGGCCTAGTGGACTTCCTATGGCTGACTGGAGGTGCAGAAGCAGGTTCAGAGGAAGGTGTGATAGGGTCAGGGTCAAGGTCTGGTGTAGGTGCAGGTACAGTTATGGGTGTGGGATCAACTATAGGTAATGTGTCAAGAGGGACAGGAGGTACAGAATCGAGACTTGGTGATGGGGATGTGGTTTGAGGTGCAGTCGGCCCAAGATCAAGAATGGAAGTTGGAGTTTCTGAGCTGGGATCAATGTATTGCCAAGGAGCTGATGTTGTATGTCTGAGTTGAGAGGTACAAGGGAAGATGTGTTCATAGAATGTGGCATGCCTGGACACCAAAATCTCCCTTGTGATCAAGTCATAGGCGACAAAACCTTTCATCCCTGCCTTGTAACCCAGGAAGGCACATTTTCTAGCTCTATGGTCCAGTTTTCCTCTGTGACTAGAAAGGGTAGATACGAAGCAAAGAGAGCCAAACACTCTTAAGATACGCAGGTCAGGAAAGGTGCCATGAAGAATAGGGTGTCTTGCCCTGCAGAGCATTGGAAGGCACCCTATTCATGAGGAAAACAGCCTGTTGTACTGCATAATCCCACAAATATCTAGGGAGAGAAGACTGTATCATCAAGGCTCGAGCAATGCTCGAGATGAACTGATGCTTTCTTTCCACCCTAGCATTCTGTTCAGGGATTTCAACACAGCTTGTTTGATGGATGATGCCTTTCTCACTGTAAAAGGAGTGCAGTAGGAATTCTGGTCCATTATCTGACCTTAATATCTTGACCACCGCATGGTACTGCCTCTCAGCAAAGGCAATGAAATTCTTCACTATAGATTGCACCTGAAACTTGCCTTTCAACATGCAAACCCAAGTGAACCTGCTATGATCATCCACAATGGTCAAGAAATATTTGTGCTGGTGTATAGAAGGAAGGGAATAAGGCCCCCAAATATCCATGTGCACCATTTCAAAAGGCAAAGTAGCTCTACTCATGCTGACACTATATGGCAGTTTTCTTTGTCTAGAAAGATGACACACATCACACACCTCACTTTTATTCACATTTATTAATGGAAAATCTTTACAAAGCGTAAGAAGTTTTTCAGATGAAACATGTCCAAATCTGAAATGCCATATAGCTGACTTAGGAATGCAAACAGGACTCGATACAGCAGAACTTACAGCAGTCAAATCCTTATTGGAATTACAAGAAATAACATTTCCTGTGATAGCACTACTCTTACTAGGAGTCTTTATGTAGTAGAGTCCATTATGCAGCTCACTCAAACCAATCTTCCAGTGTGCTACGTCCTGGATGATACAAGTGTCATCAGCAAATGTGAAAGTGCATTTAGCTGTCTTGGTAAGTTTAGAGATAGACACTAAATTAATATTGAACTCAGGCAAGAAAAGTGCATTCCTAAGTATAAGGTCATCTGTAAACCTCACATCTCCTGCGAATTCTGCCATGACCACACTACCATTAGGCAAACTCACTGGAATAGGATCTATTTTATGGTAATTCTCAAACCAATGCATGGAAGTTCATATGTGATCCGTGGCTCCTAAATCCACTATCCACACTTGACTACCCTTAGTAGTTCTACAAGAGAAAACATAACTAGTACCTTCTGTGTGAGGCATGGGAGAGGCTCTACCAACTGATGTTTGGTTGACTTGAGCTCCCTGTAGATCAGCAGCTGGAGACTTCTGCAAATTAGTTTTCTGTAATAACCCGAGCAAAGTCCTGCACTCTTCATTGGTGAGACCTGCAATAGGTGAATCCTTCTCATTCACAGATCATCCTTCAACTTCCTCATAATAATCATCTCCATCAGCAACATTGTTGACTGATGAACCACCTCCCTTTGGCTTGTAACCCGGGGGAAAACCATGTTTCTTGAAACAAGTCTCTATGGTGTGGCCAATCCTACCACAAAAGAGACAAACCTTGTTTGAGGAATTCTTTCCCTTGGAGTACCTTCTGCCATCCACAGCATTTATCATAACCAGGTTGTCATCATTGTCATCTAGTTCGTTTTGCCTCTCATGTTGCAAAACCATGGACAGGACAGTGTTCAGTGAAGGCAGAGGATCCATTATAAGAATTTGAGTTTTGACAATTGAATAACACTCATTCAAGCCATTCAAAAATCGCATCACATAATCTTCTTCTCTATATTTTCTAGTTTCGCAGTTGCAAGCAGTAATAGGTCTATAGTTCTCTAATTCCTCCCAATATACTGTGAGTTCATTAAAGAAATTAGAAGCTGAAAGATTACCTTGCTTGAATGAATATAGTTCTTGCTGCAATTCAGCTATACGCACTTTATCTCCTTGAGAGAATCGTTCCCTCAAATTCTTCCAAACTACAGTACACAGTTCCACATGTACAATGCTTTGTGCAATCGAAGGAGTAACAGAGTTGATGATCCAAGAATGAATCAGATTATTGCATCGTTCCCAGGCATCAAAACTCGGATCAAATCGATCCGGAATCAGCAACGAACCATCCAAGAATTTCCACTTGTTCTTGGAAATTAGAGCGCGCTTCATCAACTTCGCCCAGGTATGGTAATTTCTCCGATACAACAATGGATTCACGAGAGCAATAGAAGGATTTTCTCCGGGATGGACATAGTAGAAGCTCGAAGGATTCTGAGACGGATCAAGCACCAAATTCGCTTGGACATGATTTCGCACCATGATAACAGCAGAGCTCACAATGGAGCTTTGATACCATAAAACCAGCTCAAGAACAAAGAGAATGAAGAAGAACTTTAAGTTGAAAAATACCAAATGATTCCTCTTAGTTATTTGGGTGAGTACCAAGGAGTACTATTTATATGTACAAAGCCATGCCAACAGAAATGGCATCGTGTAACCGCCTATGGTAGCTAACCAACTAACTTGTAACTAACTGGATAAATAACTTGGAAACTATGCATAACTACATTACAGCAAAAGACCCACGGGACTACATTGTAAATCATAATAGTTGGTGCAACATCATGCTATTCCAACGAATGCGCTTCGTCACCAACGTGGGCTTGCTTCGTCCCCTATTTGCATTCGTTGTTCATGTTTTGTGGAAGATCAAGGTCATTGTCTTAGGGATTGCCCTCACTTGCAGGAGATTTGGCTCAGGTTGGGTTTGTGCAGTCATCCTCGGGTCGATGCTCATACTAATTCAGCGTTATGGGTTAAAGATTTAGCACTGTCAGATGTTGCAATTCTCTTTCTTGTTGGGATTTGGTGGGTTTGGCGTTGGCGAAATAACATGCTTCTTGGCTTGGAGACTTGGGAGGCTAGCCAGATTGTTAGGAATATCAGGCTCTACCATGATGACTTCTTATCTCTCCTGGAAGGCGCAGATCCGCTGGCCACTAATCAGAGATTGATTGCGTGCTGACAGCTTCAATTGAAACATCAAAGTCCATGGGGTCAAGTGGTCTTCTTTGATCAGAATCGGGTTCTTGGATTGTGGGTTACTCAAGCTTTGATGGCCCTCGTGATTCTTTTCTTGATGAGCTTCTTGCTATAAAACATGGGTTAGCGCTAGCTTGGGAAAAGGCTTTAGGAAAATCAAATGTGAATCTGATGCTTTGGAGGTGGTTGAGCTGCTTCAACGTAAAACTATTCCAGTGTATCATGAGCTTGTGATTGAGATAGTTCATATCATGGAGCAGCTTTCTCGGGCTTGGACTGTGGAGATCGGCCATATCCATGGTTCTAAATTGCGGTTGCGGTCGCGGATGCGGTTGCGATTGCGGTCACTGCGATTGCGGCCATTGCGGTTATTGCGATGCGAATTGCGGTCGTTGCGGCGTGAAATAATTTTATATTCGCACCAAATGTAAAAAAAATCTATAATTATTATAATTCTTTATATATTTTCTATTAATAATATTATATACATTTTTATTCATTTTTAAGACATTACATCATTTTTATGAATAATTTAAATTTAACCGTAGTGAAAATAATATTTTTAAGACATTGCATAATCTTTTTGAAAGTAACATTGAATGGAACGGGACTGAAAACTCCATTGCAGTTCTGATGCGGCCCGTTGCGGTGTGATGCGGTTCGTTGCGGTTCTGATGCGGTCCGTTGTGGTGTCTGATGCGGTTGCGTTGCGGTCGTCACACGTGAAAGTAAATCACATCGCAATTGCAGTGTGATGCGGTTGCGCTGCAGTCCACAACCGCAATATTGCGGCCGCAATAAGTGATGTGGTCCGCAATTTAGAACCTCGGCCATATCTTTAGAGAGGCTAATGGTTGAGCAGACTTTTTTGGCTAAGTAAGGGGCAAGGAATTGCGTTGACTGGAGGATCTAGGAGGAGGCTCCTTCCTTGTTGGGTTCTCTGTTGTTGAAGGATGAGTTGAGCTGCACTTCGGTGCTCTAGATTGTTTTTTAAGTTTTTCTTCGTTGCTCCTTTTCTTTTTCTCACCTTACAAAAAAAAGGTGATAGTCTTTTTCTCACGTTAAATTTCGCATGCATGGCATTTACCTGATGACATGACGGATGATATGATAGTCTTCTTTAGGGATATAAATGAGCTTAACTATTCGTGATCTGTTGCGACTCGGCTCATTAAATGTTCGATCAAACTCATTTGTTTAATTAAATAAACAAATGCAAGCGTGAGATTTGGCTCTATTATTTAAATGAGTCAAGCCAAAACTTACATGCTCGACATGAATGACTCATGAATAGTTCGTTTATATAAAAATACTTTTGTATAATTTTCTAATGACAAATTTTTATTAAAAAAAAATTTTTTTGTTTGAGTTAATATGGCTAATTTTTATGAACATTTTCATAAATTTAAAAGTAATTAAATTATGAATGAGCTAAACAAGTCAAGTTCAAGCTTTACTCTTTTTTAACAAACCAAACTCAAGCTTTTAGCATGACTTGTTTAAATAAATGAGTCAAGCTTAAGCAACCCATTTTTTCACGAGCCAAGCTTAAACTTTAAGTACTCGACTCGATTCGTTTACACCCCTAAACTCTTTTTCAATCTACCATGATGACGTGTCAGTCTTATTTGATGACGTGGTAGTCTTCTACTTCCCCCTTTCAATTACTTTGGCTTCTCCCTCCTCACTTTCTGAATCTACATGAAGCACTTCTCACTCCCCAAATCTCTGAACAGTGCAGTGGTTGGATTACTGTAGTACACCAAAGCTTCTAAGATACGCACAGCCTTAACTCAGATTATGTATCCATGTGCCTCATCCCCTGTTAATGGCTTCTCCCTGCAATCTGATGGTGGCTCTTCCTCAAGCTTATTTAGACCACAAACATTTCGCTGGGGCAGCATGAGACTAAGACTATAGTCTCTCAATTTAATGGCTTTAGTGGTTCAATGGATTCTCCAAGGCACAGGAGGCAGCTGATAAATAACCACTATTGTAGAGGAAGTCTAGACAGTGAGCTTGTTGCTTCTATGAGCAGATATCCAATGGTTGATTTTCACTTTATGCACAGAAATATGGAATTAATTTAATGGAAGAAAAGTGTTCAAGATTGACTGCGCTATGGCTTTCCTCTGTGTAAAGCAAGAGCTGTGCCACCTTCAAATGCTAGAATCCCACAAGGTAATCTAGATGCTATTACAAGTGAGGGGAGCTTCATCATACAAGGTGAAGGTTTAAATTATGTTGTTAGCAGGGGTTCAGATAGTTCAAGGTGTCGAAATGATGTGAGTGAATCTGGATTTGCTAAGCATCTCCAAAGATTAGAGCTAGACATCAGGCACCAGGCTGTAGGAACTTACGAAAACTAGCCCTAAAATAGGTGAATTTTCTGATATCTCAGGCTAACTTTTACTTTATCTAGATGGCCGAGTCACATGGTGAAAATCATTTGATATATAATTGGGGTGACGTATTCTGATTGGGGCAGGATAACTTTTACCTTTCTGTTTAATACGTACCAGAGAATTCACCCCTAAAATCTGCACAACATCTTGTAGAGAGAGAAAATGAGGAGTGAGAAGGAAAAGTGATAGAAGGGGGAAGAAGAAAACTGTCACGTCATTGAAGAAAACTGTCATGTCATGCCAGATTGAAGAAGACTGCCACATCATCATTCATGACATAAGTTAATTGTCATATATGCTAAAATTAATGGTGTTACTAACGGAGGCGACGAAAAGGGTAACTTTGACTAACATTTCATACTTAAGGGACCAAAATGAATATTTTTAAATATAAGAGACCAAAACGACAAAACGAATCTAAAAAATAAGATAAGAGACCAAAAGTCTAATTTAGTCTATATTTTATTATAATGCTTACATAAAGTTGCAAAGTGATTGAAATCAAATCATGATTAATTGTTAAGTAAAAGAATATTATTCCATCTCATTTTCACATATTTTGCTAGTCCAAATTGGTCATGGGACAGGTTTTTTTTTTTATATAAACAAAATATTTATTGATAGAATACAAGAGATATTCTAACTCATACAAAGCTTTAACTTACCAATACTAACAAAAGTGTTTCATACAATGCATAACATAGTGTAATATATCTATTTATTGTTAAATTTGACTTGAGAAGAATTAATGATTATGCTAAATGTGAATTAAAATTATATTATTAAATATATTATAAATATAAATATTTTATTTTCTTCAAACATATAATGTATATTATTAAATTTTAGTTACCAAATATAATACTTTTTACATAAACCTAAGCATCTATAGTTTTTTTAAAAATATTGTTCAAATCTTTATAAAAAAGTCATCATAATATATGATTGAGTCGAAAATTTATTCATAAAATTTCAAGAAATTAAAAATAGAGTCATATATATATATATATATATATATATATATATATATATATATATATATATATATAATTTTGCATGCCATAAAAACACTCACATAACGTGAAAACATAAATTAAAGTGATAGGTTTTTTCAAATTTTTTACATCACTGAAATCTAAATATTACATTACGTATATAAACTTAAATAAAAAATAACACAAACAGTGCAGCAAACAAGCAAAATAAAATCAACTCATGTAATTATTAAATTTTGAATACATATTTATTAAATTATTATATTTTATAAAATTATCAATATATTTAAATATAATTATTTTTCACTTAAAAATTTTTCAGACTATTTTGATTGTAATTTTTTCTAAAATTGAAATAAGTTCAATTAAAGATATATTGGATCATCTGTCTATCATATTAATACAATGTCAAATGAAAATAAAAATAACCTATGCAAAATAATTACAGAAAGTAACATTGGTGTAAAAATATTTATCCCATGAACAATTTTAACAACAACTGATCCTAAGTGGCTTTTTTGTTTTGAGAAGAAACAATTTCGAGTAAAGATATATTAAGCAATGATAATAAACAAAAGTCAAGAGCTAGCAGTCATGTGTGTCGTTATATTTGCCAAAATCTGTATTTTGTTATGGACAATTATATGTTACATTATCGAGGCAAAAAAATTTAAATCCTTATTTTTTGAGCATGATGAGAAATATAGATTAAAATATAGTCTACAATGAAGAATATACTGAACTCCCTCAATGTAATTGCCTTTGATTTACTTGATAGTATTCCACAAGTAGAAATGAAAAATCATTTATCAACATATTCTTAATATATTTAAACTATAGTAATTTTCACACCTTTTTTATCAAAAATCAAACAAATAAAATATTATGAATTTAAAATATAAAAAATCTCGTATAATGCATCAACATTGCCTCTAGCTTTGACCGTAAAATAGGGTGGAATGTCAAAGTAAGTTAAATCAATAATTTAATTTATGGAGTCATTTCATTTCAGTTGCTCAATCCCACCGAAATGTTTGAGGACGTTGTAGTTGAACATGAATATGTTGAATGCACTAGTTCAGTAATTGAGGCATTAGTTTTGTTTAAGAAGCTATATCCAGAGCATAGGAAGAAAGAGATCGAGAAGTCCATTGTCAACGCAGTTCAGTTCCTTGAGGATACACAAACAGCCAATGGTTCATGGTATGGGAATTGGGGTATTTGCTTCACTTATGGTACCTATTTCGCTCTTGGTGGACTAGCAGCAGGTGGCAAAACTTACTCTAATTGTTCTGCCATTCGCAAAGGAGTAGAATTTCTACTCACAACACAAACAGAGGATGGTGGGTGGGGGGAGAGCTATCTTTCAAGCACAAAAAAGGTTTGTATTTGAATTATTGGTGCTGCTATTAATATTTCAAATTGTAAAACCACATTTTCTATTGATCAATTATAATCAATTATAATTTGGATTTAATTACCGTGTATTATCGGTGTAAAGATTTTTTTTTTATACTTTCCATCAATCATGTACTATCACATCATCAAAAATATTTAACTCATATAATAACTAGTTTAAAAGTCACACAAGAAATAATATGTGATTGATCGGCAATCTAAAAAACTCTAGGCCGATATAGTGTATTAAAATTAAATTCTTATAATTTCCATTTTTTATTTCGTAAAACTATATTTAATTAATGAAGAGTGTAAATAAACAAATTTTTTTCGATAAGTAAAATTTTAGTCCAAGGTATCTAGCTTTAACATCACAGCGGATAGACTCCCCACCTTCTAGGAAGGGTTGGAAAAAAACTCACTCTATCATGTGATGGAAGCTAGATATACAAAACTAGTACAAGAGTTCCATTAAAAAACAAGCACCCACCTCACAAGCATACAGAAAAACTCTACCCTGCCCCCTTTTGAATCAAAAACCCATCCATAACCTATCAAAACTGATACAACACTAACAATCCCTTACCCTTTACAACCAGCACACTCTTGTCAGATATAAACATTCAAACACATTCATGTTGCCAAAGAAAACATAAACATTAATACAACATAATATTTCACTCCTTTTTACTAGCTGTCTGTAGGTGTGTGAATTATTAATGCCTTGGATGATGCAGATATATGTACCCCTTGAAGGACACCGATCAAATGTTGTACAAACAGCATGGGCTATGATGGGTCTAATTCATGCTGGCCAGGTTCGTTTTTATTTTCTTGCAAATTTCAATTGCAACGTACGCACAAAAATAAATGGGTTGTTCTCTCACTGTCGCTAACCTCCATCTTTCTTTATACAAAATGCAATTTTTTTTTTTATTTTGAAAGAACAACTTATGAGTATATTATTAATTTTAATTTAAAAATATGAGGAGTGCTATCAATACACTCTTTAACGAACTCTCTTTCTAACACACTCTCTTCTATTGATTAAAAGTCAAATGGGTCTCACTAATTTATGTGGGTCTCACTTAAATTTTGTAGGATCCATATAAATTTCAATCAATAAGAAAGAGTGTGTTAAAAAGAGAGTGTTAGAAAAAGTATTGCTTACATTTCTCTAAAAATATAACAGAAACCAATGTGATTGGCGACAAAATGAAGAAAGTAGCAAACTTGTTTGAAATAAAGAGAATCAAGTGCTCTTTTTTCTCCCCCTAAACAATAATGGGTGATGATCAAATAGAAAAAATAAAGTTTATAACTCGAAGGAAGGTGGCTTCCCATGACTAAATAGATCGAAACAGAAGATAAACTATTGACTAGAGATGGGGAAAAGGGCGATGCGAAAAAGTGAAGAAATGGAGAAAGATTAAAAAAAATCAAGAGGGAAAATGAGTCGAGAAAATATAGAATAAACAATATTATTTGTAAAGTAATTTACCATGTTAGAATATCCATAGAATATTTGATAATATTTTATTATATTTTGGAATTTTTTAGACGAGCTCTTAGGAGTTTTTTTTTTATTTAATATTTCTTGATTTGTTTTCTTATTTATAGGATAAATATTTCACTATTAATATAATTAAATTAGACTCTTTGGGTTTGTTTTTTGTACCACATTTTCATCACATTATTATCACATCGCCTCATATGATTTTTATTCTGAATTTACAGTTTTATCTTTCTTTTTCTTATTCCCTAGTCCTAACTTCCTCAACATATATACCTTGAGGAGAGTTTCACCTTTTCGCTACATAGAGTTTACGAAACTCAATAGAATCATTACTCACCACAGTAAATCCAAATCTAGTTTTATTGTTTTCATCGTCTCCAATCAGTTCACCCTCAAATGTACATTCTCATTCATTTCTACCTATGATATGCATTACCGATATCCATCTCCATTTAGTTTCACCTCTGATATCTGACGAATTAGAGGCCATGAGGGAGGAGGGAATAGGGTTCTCAAGCTTGAGAGAGAATTGATCTTTAAAGTAGGTTTCATATTGATAAAAGATGATGGAAATGAATACAAGATGCTCTATATATAGAGCTTATAGGAAGATTAACAAGCTAACTAACTTCCTCACTAACTATTAACCAACTAATAGAATTTATTCTCTTAATAGATATGCATCTTAATATGCATATATATTTTGCCTAACCCCATGTCTCCGATCAGTTCCTTCTGATCTCATGTCTCCGATTAGTTTTACTTTATCCTTGTGCTTCCAATGAGTTTTGCCTCTTCTATTTATCTCTGATCACTTCTGTCTAGTCCAGCATGAAAGATTGGCTTCACGTTCCGTCCCAAATGCAACATGGTTTGGTTCTAGATGCAGGTTGACCCTTTTGTCGTGCTTATCCTAAATGCAATAGTTCTATCCAAGATATTAGTTTGGTTCTTCTATTGTGCACCCTTACAACAACTCTTCTTTTGTTGAGTTTTCAAGATTATTTTTAGTTTGCTTTATTTTTTTATGTGTAATTGTAACAAGCTGAAGTTTGAAGTTGTGGCTTGAGGAGGAGTGTTAGAATATCCGGAGAATATCTCATAATATTTTATTATATCTTAGAATATTTTAGAATATCTTAGGCGATCTCTCAGAAGTTATTTCCTATTTATTATTTCTTGATTTATTTTCTTATTTAATTAGGACTAAGATTCCACTATTAGTATAAATAAGATTCTTGGGTTTGTCTTTTGTACTACAATATCCTTACATTACTATCACATTGCTCATATCAATATTTTTCTCAATTTACAGTTTTATCTCTCTCTTCCTTATTTCCTAACCTCAAACCTAATTTGTTCAACATAGCAATGGAAATCTTTTAAATCATTTATATATAATGAAGATTAAAAGTTATTTAAAGGTCACATATTTACTTAAAAATGCAATATTTTATATTTTAACTTTAACTATTTATTCCTTCAAAAAAAACTTTAACTATTTATATAAATTTAATGGTTAAGATTTACTTCTTTTACTCTTATAATAAATCACTCTTCTTATTTTTATATGTTATAATAATTTTTCCTTCCTTTTCTGATTTCAATATATAGGCAGAGAGAGATACAACTCCTCTTCATCGTGCAGCAAAATTGCTCATCAATTCTCAGTTAGTAGAAGGTGATTGGCCCCAACAGGTAACTCTGAAACCACAATATTCAATTGATTATATTCAAATTTGCCATTCAGAAAAATGTGTTCCCTAATTTAGTACTTGAAAATGAAAATTTTCTACTTGGTTCTTAAGAATCTTAAATACCGGTCAAATTAATCATTTTCAAGATAAATTTTAGGGATAAATCAATTTTTATTATAGACTACTTTTACCAATATCATGAAAAAGGGAAAACAAAGAGGATTCGCCACCAAAGTTTTTAGTTTGTGAAAAACTTTGAAAAACTTATTTATTGAGAAAAACTTGGCTTTTGAAAACGAGGTTGAGCTCGATAATCGATTACAAATAGGAAAGGTGTTAGTATCATACACGGCTCATTCTATGAATAATACCTCAAGTTAATTTTGGTACAATTTATTTTAGGCCTTAAAAATATTTATCTTACCTCTTTAATATTTACAAAAATATAAAAAAAAGATTGTATGACATAATATAAAAAGGACAAATATATTTATTTTTTATTTTTCAATTTTTATTTATTTTTTACAGCTTTAAAAATATTGACAAAGATATAAAGACTGTGACAATATTCAAAAAATAAAATAAGAAAGTTTCCAGATTTTTTTTTTTTTTTGTGATCTTCTATACTTTTTATTGGTATTTTTATTTTAAAATTTTTTTATTGACAAGTCCTAAGTGCGATTGAACATGGTAGGCAAGCGTACCCTCCTGCCAACACTCATCCTCCGCAATTTTGGGGTTGTTTGTAACACCATTTCCCGAGTGTCACACTCCCGAACAATTATAAGGTCGAAAATAAAATTAATGCGAAAAATACGGGTTTTCTCTTTTTTTTTTCTTTTCGTAAAGATGGAATGAAATTTGCAAAGTAATAATAATTAAACTTAGGTTCACCATACATTTCTATGAATCAGAGAGAAATAAAGTGCAGAACTAGAAAAGTACAGAATACATGTAACACCCCGATTTTCTTATTCTTTTAATTAATCAGTATTTAAGTAATTGTATTTTATTGGAGGGTCTAGAAAATTAAATAAATTATTCCGAGACCATAGTTACACTCTACGTCATCGTAGGAGGCTATGGTTTAGTTTTGAGCCGAAAACTCAGACGGAGCCCAGTCTGCGATTTGCACTGACAATAGTGTTTTACTACTATCAGGACCTAATTTGGACTCGTGAACGAGACAGATAGTCTTAGAATCACGTCTCCTATATTTTCGAAAAAGTTCTTTCTGACGTTCAAAAATGAAAATAATATATTATATTCGGGTCGATAATCGTTTTAGGAGACGATTCGAGCCGTGTAAGGGTTTTACGAAACCCACGAACAGATAATTTTCATGTCAAGGCCACGTTAAGTCATCTAAGGACTCATACCAGTGTTGTGAGGATTTTCAAAATGTCGGGACGTGATATGACCAAATTGGCCTTGGTTATTTTTATTAATTACTTTTTTACCCTTTTTACTTTTCTTAACTCCTAAGAAAACTTAAGAAAATATCTAAATTTTCATGATCACCCTCACTTTCTCTCTCTTATTTTCGAGCTTTCTCTCTCCTCTCTCACCTTCATCTTCTTCTTCTTCTTCCTTTCTTCTTCCTTCTCCATTTTCTTCCATTTTTCTTCATCTCCATTATTCTCAAGCTTCCTCAAACTTTTTCAAGAAAGTTTGTGAAGAAAAGTTGCTCCTCTCATCCTCCTCTATCACCTAGAAGGTATAGATTTCATCCTTGAGCTCTCAATCTTTATTTTTCCATTTATTTTCATGAGTTTCAATTTCTAGATCTAAACTTCAAAAATTTCTAGAAAATTGTAGAAAAATCATTTTGATGCCAAACCAATTTCTATGAGATAGTATCATCCCCTACTATCATAATCCAAGCTCTTGAAAGCAAATAAGCTCTCTAGCCTATTTATCTAAAAGGGGCCGAATGGGTTATTTTGGGGGAAAATGGGGTTTTTGTTCATTGTTCTTGATTTCACCTACTTCATCCCTTAATCATGTAATCCAAGTGATTAAGAGGCCAAATCAAACTCTCACCTATTTTTCATGGTGATGGCCGAAACCCTACTTTGTTGGTTTAAGGGGTTTTGGTTCAAATCTTTGATAATTGATCATTGATTATGTATTAGGTATGCTTAAGGATCATTGATCCAAGAGTTAGTAGAATTTCAACATCCCTAGCCTATTTAATTAAATAGGGGCAGTAGCTAATCCTAAATAATTAGGGAGTTTTTGATTTAACTGTTTTAATTTCTGGTTGTGTTTTACTGTATAGAACCTGACAGGACTCGAACGTTCGATCGCGCACTCGATTGACTGTTGCGGAGCCGCATTCGGAATCTCTCGAGAAAATCATTAAGGTGGGGGAAAGAACCGCAATATCGTCGGGGAGGCAAGCTTTAAATAATATATATTGATATGCGTAAGGCGACCCAAACCCTACTAGTTGTTGTTTGACCGCTAGGTTGATTTTCTTGCATATTGAGGTTGTCTGTGCTGTGATTGGATATTTGATGTATTATATGTGATATGTGTATGATGTCTATTATATGCTATAATTGATTAAATGTTATTTATTTGTCAGTTGATTTTACTGTTGAATATATATTCTGGCTGTTGTTGATGTCTGTTGTGACTGTTGATGTCTGAGTAGAACTAGGCAGTGATTTCTGATAAATCGGGTGATGAATGTGTGGTGAGGAAGTCGAGGTATATATATATATATATATATATATATATATATATATATATATATATATATATATATATATATATATATATATATATATGTCGTAGTGCTCAACCTAGTGATATAGTTGATCTGTTGTTGTTGTGATGTGAGTTGATACCCGGTTAAGCCGTATGAAAGTTGGTTGTGGTTGTATATAAGTTGGGGTTGAGGCACTAAGTGTTGACCCTGAGATGAGTCAGTGAGATTCATGTTGCATAGTTGTTATTCATCACTGTGTTAGCGTACGGGCGATTTCGATCTTACCTGCGGAGAGATGGTCGTACCGATTAGTTTGGTGTAGGGGCAATTCCGATCTTACCTGTGGAAGGTGGTCGTACCCGTTAGTCGAATTGTAGACGAACGGACGAATATCTTGACCTAGCCTGTGGGCGAGGGGATATGTCGTTACCGAAAGTTGAGTTGTTAACGAACAGGCGAATGCTCCGACCTAGCCTGCGGGCGGGAGAACATGTCGTTACCGTAAGTTGCGTTGTTGATGGGCGAATATTCCGACCTGGCGTGCGGACGGGGGAATATGTCGTACCCATAAGACGAGTTGGGCCTGCGGGCTTTAGACCAAACCTTACCTTATGGGGGTGGCATAGTGATAATTGGACATCTTGATTTGTTGGGGATGTCGCATCGTGATCGCGTCCATATAGTTGTTAGATACATGAGTGTGAGAGACAGTAGTTAAGAGAAAATCCTCCGGATGTTGTTTGAGTGTAACAGTTGTGTTTTTGGAGTGTGCTATCTATATAAATTATTTATATAGCTGTTTTTCCCATGTATGACATATTACTGTTTCTTATCCCTTGTATTTTCTATGTCATATTCTCTTCACTCTCGACTGTACGAGAAGATCCAGTTGAGGGTTTGCCAGAGGAGATTGATGGTACACACGTAGATCCAGATGCTGGCGGGAGAGCCCTGGATTCTAGTGCTTGAGGACCTTAGACATCGGGGGTTGGCAGTTGTAGTTGTTATGGCCAGTACGAGAGATTGGGTCATCTGTATTTTTATTTCCGCTACTATGCTTTCAGTTCTATTTACTGCGTGCTCTGAAGTTTGTTTATTTGGTATCAGTTGTTGTAGGCTCTACTGATGGAGTCAGTACTATTACGTATATATACTTGTATTATGGTATTAGTATGTATTGTATGTTTTAATATTTTCGCATATTTATACCGCTACGCTAATAATTATAAGTGGGGTTACCAATGGGACCTCCAAGGAAGGGGTTGTCTCAACACAGACATAGGTCCAAGCCTAACTGAAAATAAGCACACAAGTAGGTACTAGGAGACGCAGCTCCTCAAAAGACACAACCGACAACTGGACATAGCCTGGTCAACACAAAACAACAAAAAAGAGTCCCTCTCCGGACTCATGGTAGACGTTGAGCTGAGTCGTCGTCACGCCCATCTTCTAAAGCCGAAACAGAAACACAAGCAGAGAAGAGATACGAATATGGGTGAGATTCCCAATCATCAACACATCAAAACAACTGAAGTAAAAATGACACGACACCCAAGATAACAGCATACCAATCATGCATGCCATACATCTCATTATATCATATTATTCAATCACCAGCATAGGACATCACCAAAAACAGGATAATGATGTATAACAGTTAAACGTAATCGTCAACAGTCATACAATGCAATGCGATGTACATGAATCAATGCCATATGCCACAATGGTAAAAATCTGACCCCTACTCCATGGAGCTAACAAAAAGTTGGAGAGAGTGAATGGGAGGACATGTTCCTTGTAGGCCAGCCATAAGCAAGACGCTACAACATTCGTAACATGCACGTATGTGGCTTTTACGGAAACACTCTACACTAAACATGAAAAGTACGACATCTAGTTGAGGATATCAGTGTATTGCTCGGAGTCGCCACGACACAGAAGAGCTACCATCTGATCACATGTCAGCCTTTCTAACCCTGACACTTCCAAGCCTATTTAAAACGTCACCGTAAGATTCGTACCAGCATCAAGGTGTAAGCTCAACTCCTAGGCTCAAGGCCTTACAGACTCATGCAATATAATGCCAATGCTTACACAAAGCAGATGCGATAAAGGAATGTCTATCCACCGGATAAACTCCAAGATTCTCTAAGGTTCTCTTTCTTAGGAACTATATATATTGTTAACGTTTTAAAACTTTTACCCACCGGTTAAATCTCGTGATCCCTCCGGGATCGAGTCATCACAAGACCAAAACAGTTCAACGACTTCCTTAGATCCGAATCACCGATCCATCACCGAACTACTGTTTCAACCCAAAACGTTTAATGTTTATGTTGGTGTCTTATGAATTTATATCTCAAGTACTAAGTGTTATGAAGAAGGATTGAGAATCCTCTTAGATAAGTCTTTGATCCTTTCTAAGTTAGAGGTTCCTTGAGTTTCAAATAATGAAATGAGTCTTGATTTACTTAAGTCTGATGAAGTCATTGATGAACTAAGTCATTAATGGTATAGTGTATGGTCTTGTAACACCATATCTTATACTTGATTATCCTCTTTTCTTTCCTCTAAGTTAATTACTTAGCTTAGGTTTTTCATACGTAAAACTTTACGATTGATCTGAAAATTCTTGATTTAAAGACTTTGTAAACCAAAAACTTTCTAATTAGAAAACTCATTTGATTTATAGAAACTTGATTACTTACTTGAAGTAAAGCGATTCAATTAATTTTGAAAAAGGGTCTTCCTTTCTAACTTAATGTAAAACCGTGATCTAAGTTAGCGTAAAAGAAATAGAATTTCATTTAGTTTTCAAACTATGATTCAATTAATTCAAAACTTTATGATAAAGTTCTCATTCTAATTTTGAAGGTTGGATATGAAATTGATTTGGTTTTGAAATGAATGTAACATCATACTAAACCGAAGGTACTTAACATTAATCTTACTTTCATGAAATTACTTTTACCATTATATTTTTAAAACACTTATTTAATTGGTTAAATTATGATTAAAGTAAAACACATTTTTACCTTAGTTAAAAACACTTAGGGCCGAAATCCTAGTTGATCTTTGGGTCAAAACTACTCCTTGTTTGTTTTTGAAACACAAGTTACTAAAACACTTACTAGCTTTCAAAAACATTGAAGTTCAAGAACAAGTTCATGTTCCTCCTTTTCTTTGCTTGATGGATGAACCCTACTACTAACAAGGATGAAAAGATTTTGCTTCACCAACATGTTAAGTAATAGCTCAAAATACTCACAATAATATGATGAACAATAATCATACATCATTCAACCATAAACAAGCATAAAAGTCCTTATTTGATCTAGAGATCAAAGTATGGTTTTCAGCATACATGTAAACATTTTTTCAACCAAGCATATATCATCACAAACACATAATAAGCATATAAACCTTATTACAATCATGTTCTCATAGAGAACTTCACCAACAAAGTAGTGAACCCAAGCTAGAGTTTTACCTAAACCAACCATAAAACAACCATTTTTATCCTCCACCAATTTTGGTGTGATGAGGTTCACTCAGACATACCTTTAGTGAAAGAAACTTCAAGTTCCTTAAACCACAAAGAGCTTGAACCTATAGGGGAAGAAAAGGTAAGATCTTGAACTTGTTTTCATGGAAATGAAGAACTAGAAGATGATTACTCAAGGTAATAAGTAAGGAAATTGTAGCACCCTAATCTGGCATCACATGGTCTCCCAAAAACGCATAAAACATGAACTAAACAATTTGCTGGTTACTTTCGAAAAACGGATTTTCTTTACTTGGTTCCTTCTTATTCTAAAAATCATGATAAAATTTTTTCTTCTCCCAACACTCCACTACATATACTCAAGATACTCATCAACACTACATATATATACATCATCACCCATTACATCAGTTAGAATAAAATACACATCAGTTAACTATGTACATAGTAAAACCTTTAACAGATTTGTCTATTTTCTAAAAGAAAAGCTAACTAAAACTAAAAATACTATTAGTCCTAATCACTAGGTAGTGACAATCTGAAAACCACATCTCTAAAGAAACCATGGCCATCAGTAGTCGATAACAAACTATCCAAAAATCCCTACCTCAAAAGAAAAACCCTAAGGTGGTCCAACTAGTGAAAACCATTGGGGAGTCCCCCAAAGGAGTCCCAGTGGTAGACATCAGAAGGAGTGTCAGGGGAGGGTACATTCCAGTTAGCACTCCCAGTTCCCCCGGCTCTTGCAGTCGGAATACCATCATCCTCCTGAGGATGGTACTTGGGCGCCTCCTGAGGAACGGAATGGGAGAAGTCAAGGGTGGCTGCTGCTGTAACGGGCTGTATGGGGGGGATTTCGTGCTGCAAGGCACCCTAGTCCACAAGGTGCTGAAGGATCATCCAAACCGGTGGTAGTGAAATCTGTATGGTCTCCATAGTATGGACCCGCTCCTACGGTCCCCCCTCCACACTACCGCGAAGGGTACAAACGGGCCCGATGTATGCTGCGCTACCTGCGCTCGGGTGGATAACCCAAGTAGCGGGGTTCTCACGATGCTCAAAAACTAGGGATCGAACCCTCGAGTGGGCAAGATTCTCCTCCTCCGGCCCCATCTGTATATAGATAATAATATATATACCAAAAGGGAAGCAACATAGCCAAGAAATAAAGCAAGGGTGAGTAACCAATATATGAACTTAAGATGCGACAACCATATACGCAACATACAAAACAACAGACTCATGTATATCAAATACGACATATAAGCATCATAAGTATAAAACAGGATATTATAATAATAAAGACAAAGCAAGGGTCTCATACCCAACAGTCATCGTCATTTTTAAAATATGTGCATGACACTTCCATATATTTCATCTAGGACTTGATTCTTAATTTCCGGAAATCTCAACTCCTTTCAAAAGAGCGGATCAGGCTCGAAGTACATTGGCCACCAGGCAACAATGACCAACACCTGTGCTTCAGAGATACATGAACACCATGACATTACGTGATTACATGGAATTACATTCAGCGGTATTTGATAATTTGTAAATGGTCATACTATATTGTCCAACTCAAGGCACAATATGCTTCATATGTATGACACCATTGTCCATCAAGGTACAATGATACACAATGACTTAACATCACAAGGTTTCTTGCCATCGAGGCCCCCCATCTCATGGCACGTCTGCCAAAAACAAATGCATGAGAAAACTTTTGTTTTCGTAAGTTTTTCTGTTTTGTATAATTATTTCCTTGTTGAAGCTCAAGGCTATCAACCACCACGACTTTTAGACTCTTAGATCTTTTCAATATTTAACCAAAAAGGACACTCAGTCCAACAGTTCAATCACAAAACCATAAACCGATGCACCAGTCTAGGGTTTTGGATTCTAAAGCATACAAATTGTCCACAAGTTTACAGGACCACTTTACTAACACGAATCCTCGATCCACAGGTTCTGCAGAACACTAGAACCCCGATGTCTCGGTTTCTAGGTTCATTTTCAAATTAACCAATCTTTGGGAAATAAAAAAACAAAATCCACATCTTCGAAGCTTGCAAACAAAGTCATCGGGATTGGTTTTTCATAGAGCAGAACTCTTTATCAAAACCATATTTCTTTTGAAATACTTTAGTAAACATCAAAACTTTGAAATTCTACCTCCTTTAAATTTTTCTTAAATCTCTCTCCAAAAAAACAACTTTTGAAATATGGTTCACGAAAACTCTTTTTCTCTAATTAAAATCAACTTGTTTCTAAAACTTGACTCTTGAAAATCCTTTTACTTGAAATACCTCATTTTATCATTTTAACTCTATTTATAACTTCTAAAAGAACTTTTCTTTTTAAAACTTGCTTCTCTTCAACTAAAATTGTTTTACCAACTTCTTTTCTTATGTCTTTTCATCTCATTAATACAGTATGCTTCACTTTCTTTTTCCCAAATTAAAAGGTCAAGACACTTTGTCTTCAAATCTTTTCTTAAAGATCTTTTAACCTTTTATTCGCTTAATATTATGTCTTAAGCTTTTTAAAGCTTTTACTTTTATTTGATTTTGAACATTAACCAATGTTAGGTTCCTTAACACAACATCAATTACCAATTCAACTAAAACATCATATCAAGTATAACCAAGGCAAATAACTAAAGCATAAAATAAATCACTCCACAATTCAAGACATTGCATCATAATTTATAGCTTACACACAAGGACAGTACATAGCCCTCGGAAATTATGTTCCTTCGGTCATCTCCCCTTACCTCTCGAAGGTAAATCTCTGAATGAACGTTGTCCGATTTGATTTGTTAGTCCTCCGATTAATCGCCCGAACTACTCAACCACACCCACCTTCACACAATCAATTCAAAGTTTTAACAGTAACAAACTACATTTCCTTGCCTCATAAGGTCTAGGTTCAGCCAAGGGGATTTAAAATGGTTAGAGTGAATTGCTTGGCGAGGGGGGCATTTAGGCTTGGGGTAGAAGGGACAAAGGGGTCCAACTTTGTTTATTTTAGGGGCAAAAGAGTCATTTCACCTAGGGACAAAAATGGAATTTAAACAAATGGTTAAGGCACTACAAGAAAACTCGCTGTTTCCCACGGTCTAAATCCGTGGGAAAACACAAAAATCCGTGGGAAAACACAATTTTCCCACGGATTAGCCACGGCAATAGAGCTGTCGGAAATATGGGCGTCGGAATTGTTTTCCCACGGTCAATTTAGAAAAGCCGTGGGAAACCGTGTGTAATTTCCCACGGTTTTTACCCTGGGAAATTTCCCACGGCTAAAACCCTGGGTAATTTTCCCACGGCTTACCCCTGTGAATTTTCCCACGGTCAAAACCCTGGGAAATTACACAAAATTTCACACGGCCTTTTCCCACGGCTTTAACCCTGGGAAATATTAATTTATTTTTTTTAAAAAAATTTCAATAATATATAAATAAAATTAATTAATTAATTAAATTTTGTTTATAATTTTTTATTCATCTGGTCAAAAATTATATTTTTTAATTATTTCAAAATAATAAGTAAATAAATATGACAAAATAGATAAAATACAAATCACATAAATTGACATCATAATTTAAAACATAAGTAATGTACGTTTTTTTACAAACAATAAAAACTAAAAATTCATACAAAACCTAACGACATAATCTAATAATTTCCATCTCTATAAGGATCCTCAAGAAGCTGGTCAAAAGAGTCATCATCCTCCTCTGAGGTGCCCTGGGTCGGCTGACCGGGCTGCGGAGGCTGATGCTGCTGTGGGTGGGGCTGTGTGGACTGATGCTGCTCTAATCGCTGGATCGTCTCCATCATCCGTTGCATCATCTCATCCCTTTGCCGCTCACGCTCCTCGGAAGCGGCCAATCTCTGCCTCAGCTCAGCAATCTCCGCAGACTCCCGAGGACGACTACCGCGACTAGTGGACGCCTCAGTACTAACGTCCAAGATGCACGAAGACCCTTTCCGGTAGTTGCGAGCAAGATCTCCAGCACCGTACAGGCGGCCCTTATACTTACCGCCAACAACCTCTGCCCAAATACGCAATGCAAGCCGGTCCTCCTCCTCGGGGTCAGCTGAACTGGATGAAGACGACCTAGCCTGAGACATCCTCGCCTCAAACTCCTCCTGTTATTCAGGACAAAACACACTAATTAGCTCATATATGATACAAAATTATTAAATTAAAAATAAAGGACATATAAAGGGTATATATTTATTACCTGAGTGCGCCTCGAGCGCTCATCTACATACTCGCCTGTACCCTTCCTAGTATGGGTACGGCGGTGGAGCTCGTTAACCTTCACATTTCGCTTATACTTCACAGCCTGTAACACAAGCATGGATAATAAATTACACTAAATGTAATTAATAAACAATTGATGTTGAAATAAATATATTTAATGCATAAAAAATGAGAGTATAAACGTACCATACGTTCTGCGTACTGCGCCTGGCTGATGGAACCTCCTGTGTGCAGGCTCCCCCATTTTCCGATGCCCTATTTTTCTTAGCTTGATCTGACATTTTCTTAAACGCATCTGAAGCCCGGTGACGACACAAGTCCTCCCAAATGCCATCTCCAATCCAGTCTGGCTGTGAGCCTGAATTACGGGCCTCCCTAAGCATGTCGGAGAGGCGGCGAGAGGCTTTCATGTGAAAGATCCTCTCAATCTCCGACTCATGCTCAATCCTCCATGCGACTTGACCCTGTATTAGAAGAACATAAATAATATTTGTTATACTAATTATTTACGAAATAATCAAAACCACATTAAATAAATTGAATTTTTGCAACTTACTCTAAAAGCCTCAAACATAATATTCCGCTCCCCATCATTAAGCGCTCCCCATGATGGACATGCCCTATGATACCTCCGATGAATAACATACGAGATGGCAGATGCAGCTCTCTTCGAAGGAAGGAACCTTAAGAATAAAAGAGTATGAATCAATCAAAGACATTGTAATAATTTATAATAAAAATCGAATAAATGTTTCTTTATTAATTCTTACC
This sequence comes from Ammopiptanthus mongolicus, assembly GCA_039655645.1. Lineage (NCBI taxonomy): Eukaryota > Viridiplantae > Streptophyta > Magnoliopsida > Fabales > Fabaceae > Ammopiptanthus > Ammopiptanthus mongolicus. The sequence continues at coordinate 22,939,122 of CM077351.1, forward strand.
CATTACCAACCGGCCTGATAATAGGTCGACCATCGGGCATTAAGTGAATCTCCTCTACCTCCTCTGACTCATCCTCGCCCACCCCTGCCTCTGAAGGTGAGCGTGAATAACCAGGACTATACTGCTCCTCCTCAGCCTGACGATGAGCAGGTGACAACTCCGCCACACCTGCTGAAGTAGAAGCGCCCTGATGTGCATGTGGCATGAACCTCGGAGTGGGAATCGTATCAATCTCAGGTGCAATCGATGGAGGTGGTGTAGCTACAGGTCGACACAATGTAGGTGTGGGTGGGCGCGGTGTAGGTGCGGATGGACGCGGTGTAGATGTGGATGGGCGTGGTGCGAGTGCTGGCACTGACTGGGTAGATGTAGAAGGCATAGGCGAGTATCCATCTACAAACTCACGAATCACTATATGACGGGAGGGTCTGTTCCGACGACGAGTCGGACGCTGGTCAGTATCGGAGACCACACCCTTACCCTTCTCACCAGTGGGTGGTCTGGGTGGAGGTGGGTCACATCCTCCTCCTGATACCATGTCTATATAGAGCATTTTAATGTTAAAATAAAATTCATGAAATATATAACTCATCCGATAAAGCAATAATATAAGTTATCTAATCCATAAATTAACAAATGTAACTCACTAATAATCCAAGATAGAGCAAAATCTAAGTCATATATAAAGTCAAACAATATAATTCACTAATACAATTAAAACTTAAACAAATGATTTAAGCTTTATTCAGAATTTGAGACATCATCGTCAGATCTTGCTGAGTCATTATCTTCATCATGTTCAGATCTTACTGAGTCATTATCTTCCGTGGAACCATCATTTTCTTCGTCCAAATGCTCATGGATGGACGACAAATTAATGATATCCACTTCTTCACCAGGGACTTGCAAGTCACGTAAGTAACCAATCGGCTCAACTTCAATGACTTCATTTATACGTGACATTTCATCCACTTGATAAGGCACCTCTACCTCTGGATCATCCGCTTCAATGCGACCCCTTGGTTTGGTCTTGACGGCAACACACCAACCTCGTTTGTCTTTTCGAGTTGCCGGATAAGGAACATAATACACCTGTCTAACATTCTGTGTCAAGATAAACGGATCAAACCTTTGATATTTTCCACTCATTCGGATGTCCACAATATTACATTTTGGATTATATTTTGTGCCCTTAATGGATGGATCAAACCAACTACAATAAAACAAAACTATTTTTTTAGTATAGTCTAAATAAGTGTACTCCAATTCATATATGTGTTGGACCACGCCGTAGAAGTCATCTTCGCCTCCTTCTGTGAGGCCCTTTACGTAAACCCCGCTATTTATTGTTTTTTTGCCCTCCGTCCATGATTGGGTATGAAATTTGTACCCATTCACAAAGAACGTATGCCATTCTTTGACAGCTGAATTAGGACCGTCGGATAAGTTCCTTAAGTGTCGGTTGACAGCAGTCGGTGCCTCACTGTAAACCTACGTATGTTAAATTGAAAAATCGCTTATGTCTAGATTTTACAGGAAGTTACTAGTTCAAAGAATTTTAAGATACTTACTTGTTGTGTAAACCACTTTGCAAAATCTGCATGTATATGAGCAGACTGCTCTTGTTCACTTATGTTTTCAGATAACAAGAATGAGCTGTATAAATTGGACAATACACACATGTTTAGCACAAATTAAAGTATTTATTATTACATAATTGAAAGAAAAGGATATACAGTACATACTCAAGGTATGGCTTAACTTCAGTGCAATTGATCAACACATGAACATGGGCTGACTTCCTCTCTGCATCTGTTAACCAGTGAGTCAACTCCTTCCCTGAATGACGACCGGACAGGCAAAAGACTGATAAGGCTAGCGGATGTCTTTCACTTTCATTTTCCATTTCATTTCTATTATTTCTTGGTGACAACATGAAGTTGTTGAAATAATGAGAACAAAAATGGACTGTCTCACGATGTAAGTAAGACGCACAGATTGATCCTTCAACTCTAGCCTTATTTTTCACTGATCGTTTTGAATCACCCATGAATCTACAAAATAACAAGTTCATAGAAATATTTATTACCATTCATTTCAAATGAAAAAAAAATCTAATATCTAATTCTTAGATATTGCCTTTCAAATGGATACATCCACCTATATTGTACTGGTCCACCAAGTCTTGCTTCATATGCGAGATGAACTGGGAGATGCTCCATGGAATCAAAGAAACCAGGAGGAAATGTTCTCTCCAACTTGCATAAAATGATTGGAATGTTCTGCTCCATTTTAATCAGTTCCTCTTCCCTCAACGTTGCAGAGCACAAATCTCTAAAGAATTGACTTAATTCAGTAAGCGGATTCAAGACATGGACTGGCAAGGAACTAAAAGCAATAGGAAGTAAACATTCCATGAATACATGGCAGTCATGGCTTTTCATCCCATGCATCCTTCCCTTGTTGACATCGACACATCTTGCCAAATTGGAAGAATAACCGTCTGGCATCCGTAATTCTGTTATCCACTGACAAATGGACTTTGCTTCCTCAACAGTTAAACTATAATTAGCTTTCGGTTTTAACATCTTCCCATTAACATGCCGCTTCAACTCCAAGTCTGGTCGCCTACAGTACAAAGCTAGGTCCATTCTTGCCTTCTCATTGTCTTTAGTCTTGCCACTGACATTCATGACCGTGTTGAATATGTTATCAAAAAAATTCTTCTCTATGTGCATAACATCGAGATTGTGTCTCAACAGATTATCTTTCCAGTATGGGAGCTCCCAAAAAATACTTCTTTTTGTCCAGTTGTGAAACTCTCCGTATCCTGGTAATCTGGACACACCACCATTGTCAGTGACTGTGGGCAGTTCTCTTACTCTACTCCAAATCTCTTCCGATGAGAACCTAGGCGGCGGCTCATCCTTTTCAACTTCCCCCTTTTTGAAGGCGTTTCTATTTCGTCTAAATGCATGATCTGTCGGTAAAAACCTACGATGCGAGTCAAACCAGGAACTTTTCCCCCCGTACTTCAAGTTAAAGGCCTTTGTATACTCCATGCAATGCGGACATGCCAATTTACCATGAGTACCCCAACCAGACAACATACCATAAGCAGGGAAGTCATTAATGGTCCACATCAAAGCTGCCTTCATAAAAAAAATTTGCTTTCTTGCGATATCATACGTCAACACGCCGTTCCACAACCTCTTTAAATCATCAATCAAAGGCTGCAAATATACATCAATACCAGCCTTCGGGTTGGATGGGCCCGGTATGAGGCACGTCAAAAACATATAAGGTTTAGACATGCACATTTCAGGAGGAAGATTGTACGGGGTTACAATTACGGGCCAACATGAATAAGGCGAAGCTGAAGCTTGGATATACGGGGTAAAACCATCAGAGCATAACCCAAGTCGTACATTGCGTGGATCCAAGGCAAATTCGGGATGTACGCGATCAAAATGCTTCCATGCTTCGCCATCAGATGGATGACGTAACACGCCTGAACTTCTTCTATTCTCATAGTGCCACGTCATTTTTCCTGCAGTTTGCATTGAGGCAAACATTTTTTGTAGCCTTGGAATTATTGGCAAATAGAACATTGCCTTTACTGGAACAGGTTTGTTGTTACTTGTTCCAGTCTTGTTATGACAATACCTTGGCGCTTGACAAATTCTGCATTCGACCAACTCGCCATCACTTATGCCAAATTCATTGTTGTAATACAACATACACCCGTTCATGCAACAATCAATTCTCTTGGCTTTCAATCCCAGCTTCGACACTAACCTCTTCGCACCATAATAATTCTCTGGTAAAACCCCCTTTATAGGACTCGCGTCCAAAAGCATTTTGGAAAAATTATCCAAACACGAGTCAGAAGCGTTAAAATTGGCTTTGCAAGCTAACAGTCTCACGCACATCGATAATTTAGAGTCTGAGGCCCCTTCATACAACGGCTTATTTGTCTCAACCAAAAGATTATAAAATCTTTGTGCTTCCTCATTCGGAAGTTGTTCCGTATTATCATAATCGTGTGCCTCATTCACCCCGAGAGCGTCACACACCATCTCCTGCATTGACACAAACTGTTCACCATATCCCATATCTACACAACTGCTTGAAGCCCCCATGCAATTCTGATCAAACCCTAAATCAACATGCGGCACTTCTTCACCATGATCGGTCCAAATCCAATAATTGTTCTGGAACCCATTTTTATACAAGTCGGTCTTCACAAGGTCATCGCTCTTAATCTTTCGACATTGGCATTTAGCGCACGGACATCTAATTCGATATCCATCATCGATGAAACACTTCTGCTGCTTTGCTTGGGTAACAAACTCTTCAACCCCATCTATAAAAGATCGTTTCAGACCCCCTCTTTTCGGATATAACCTATCATACATCCAACTACGATTCGAAGGATAACAATCCATCTTCTGCATGTTCATAAAAAATCCAGATAAATTTAAACATTAAATTTCAACAACATGCGCGCCAGCTTAGAGATTTATCCAACAAATGCTTCACAATCCAAAATCACACTCCCTTTCGTTAATTGGTATAGCCCTATCCCATTCAAGAAGAAACGTTTTCAACACTCGATCCTAGTATTAATAATTATTGCTTAATTCACATACCTTATATTTGACAAAATTTCGGCAGCATTTCCCATTCGTCTCCAGCTACACAACTTGACCGCGGTCAAGTATGCATCCAGAGAACAAAAGGAAATGTATCAGACCGCAATTTCATCAAATATAAGGCATGAGAAGTACACAATAACTATTATACGAGTGAAGAAAATGTTTTTTCTCAAACTGTCCCCTTGGACAATTCAAGGTTCAATAAACAAAGAGCGGTATGTACCTAACTAGTACATGTGCTCAATGATATTGAACCTCAAACGGGAAGCTAAGGTTTTGCTCAAATATTATATAAAATAAAATTTAACCGTACAAGACACCCTTTGTACTTGAAATTCAAGTTTTTAGGGTAAAATTAAGCAATAATTGCTCAAATCACACCTTACTATATCAACATAGATAAAGTACATAGTAGACTCATAAAATTAACAAACAATCATAATTAAATATTCTAAAAAAAAAAAAAAAAACTATGCATCTGTGTATATATATAACCGATCATCTCTCCCATTCTCATTTGAGAGCCTCCTACGAAACTAAGGCGGCTTCCATAGTCTCATGCTCTCGATTTCCCCTCCTTCTCTTCTTCGCTTGTTTAACGGTGTTGAAGCTTTTTATTTTCAATTCATTAACTGTTGTGTGCGCGATTGAAGTCGAAGTTTCAAGTTTCTTTTCCATTGTTGTGTCTTTTTAGTTTTGCTAACTGATTTTTCAGTGATGAATAGAATAGAAGAGATTGAAGGGGGTTGGTTGCGATGATTATAAACAATTCCTCGTACTGAATGCTATTGCCATGGCATGACAGACACGCTTACACCCATAGAATATGAGCACCTCTCCTTTCTCTAATTTTAAATTATCCATCTTTTTTTTCTTTTTGCATTGCATTTGGAAATTTCAGATTTGGAAATGGAGTTGGACCCTTGATTTGCAGAGCATTTTGACCCCATAATTGCTCTGTTCCTATATCCAACTCCTTAAATTGATCGTGTGGTGTTTAAAGCTCTGACCCTAATTCATTGAGGTTTGGGTTACGCACGCCACCATAACCCAAACCCATAACATTCAGATGTTGTGTTTGGTTCTCTAATGCTACTTTTCTTAATTTCAGCTTGTCCAAAACATGATTTGCTGCTTTAAAATTTCGTCTCATCTAAATGTGCTTCCAAACAAGGTTTAAAATTGTTCAAATTTCTCTCTGATATAGTTTGTTTTGGACGGGCAGTTCACGCCTATTTGTTACTTATTCCTGTACTCCAAGTTCCAAAAGAACATTGACTCTTTTTGTGTCTGTTGAATATTTTAGCAGAAAAGTTTGATTGATTAATTATCAAGTATATTTCTTGCTACTTTGGAAGTTTCAGTTTACCTGTGCATAGCTTCTAGAAGATTATAGAATTCTGAAATCATATAAATTTTATGTTAGATGGATCCGGGGAAATCAATCAGGCAGGAATTGATCATTATAATAAACTCATCAACGCATTACTGGCCAAAGGTAGCTCTCACTATCCCTGTGCAATTGTTACAATCCCTGTGATAAAAGTTCCATCTTGTGTGTGTTGAGTTATACATTAGCTCATATTGCATACAATGTGCTAAATCACAGAAAATAAAATTTAAAATAGGTATTATTTATTAACCTAGGTATATTTGGAATCAGTCAAAGGGAGAAGTGGCGGTGGTTACCGGTGGGACGCGCTGGTCGAGGCGCTGGTGGCAGTGGGAGGCGTTGGTGGGAGGCTGAGGAGCAGCGGCGGTGCGTGGGAAGCTCGATGGCGGTGCCGGTGGGAGCAACGTTTTCAGAACAATGGTGGCGGTGGGAGGCGCTGGTGGAGGCGCTGGTGGCAGTGGGAGGCGTTGGTGGGAGGCTGAGGAGCAGCGGCGGTGCGTGGGAAGCTCGATGGCGGTGCCGGTGGGAGCAACGTTTTCAGAACAATGGTGGCTGTGGGAGGCGCTGGTGGAGGCGCTGGTGGCAGTGGGAGGCGTTGGTGGCTGTGGGAGGCGCTGGTGGAGGCTCGGCGCCGGTTTCAGAGAAGAGAGAGTGAAGAGAGCTGCAGGTTTCAGAGAAGAGAGGAGAGAAGAAAGGAGCTGGTTTCACGCGATTTTTTTTGTTATAATAAGTATTTCCCACGGCTTAGCCGTCAGAAATTAAAATAAACAGATACCCACGGTCCAAGCCGTGGGAAACAGCGGAATACAAATCGTCATCTACACACGGTATAAGCCGGTGGAAAATTACCCACGGCTAAGCCGTGGGAAAACCAAGGGCAAAAGGGCGGCATAATTTCGCGCCACTTTGATCCAGCCCTTACCTGCGGCCTGCCCGTGGGAAATGTCTCTGGTTTCATTTCCGACGGTCTGGACCGTGGGAAAATGTGAGGGAAACAAACTACCAGTTTCCCACGGTAAAATCCGTGGGAAATGTAAAAATTACACACGGCATTTTGACCGTGGGTAAAAGGCCGTGGGAAATAGCGAGATTTCTTGTAGTGAGGACATAATTGTCATTCCACCTTCACATCATTATGACCTTGGTGAGTCACTTGCATGACTCACTTAGGTGAGTTGGCCTTGAAGTGACCTCAAGTTTATCCGTTAGCGGATCCCGGTAATCCCGTATTCAACTCCGTTGTTCACCCGATTTAAGATTTCGTCCGAATAATCTATATTATTTCACTTTTTAGTGAAAAATTTCAAAATTACCAAAGTTGTTCGAAATTGGATTTAAAACCTAACTGTTTCTTTCACAAGTCAAAATTAGGTTTTCTGATCAGTAAAATTTTACTGTCAGTGAAAACGCAGATCGGGTTCTGTCTGAATGTTCAACCCAAAATTTAACCGTAACTCTCTACGATAATGTAGAGTATAAATATGAGTTTGGTTTATAAAATTTATTTTCTAAAATCTCGGATAAAATATAAACTCATTTATATAACTTACCGTACTTATATAGCAGTAAAAATCAGGTTGTTACAGAAATGAAAAGAACAAGGTTTGAGAAGCTCGCCAACACAAGAACCATTTGAAGGTTAGTTTGATGTTCTTGGTGCTCAAGAACACACTTCACCAAAACAAGAAACTTCCTTCACCAATGTTGATCCTTAGATCAAGACAATGTGAAGTATGATTTTAGAATTGAAAAAGGAAATTTGGATGATGATCTAGAGGGTATGGCCGAATATATGAGTGAAGAGAGAGAAGAGAGGATTTCACAAAAACTTAAGAAATGGTGTGTTTGATCTTTGGAAGAGTAAAAATGATAATGGATAGGTGTTTTTTGGTGTGTTATGGCCCAATGGCCTTATGAGTTTATGACCAAAATCTTGGTTAAAGTTGATGGAAATATGTGTAAGGAAATGAAGGGTTAAGATGGGTGCAAGTACATAGGGGTTGCTTCTATAGTAAAAGGTGATGAGATTAACCAAATCTAGGTAGTTTAGCTTTTTCTATAAAAGGAAAGTTGACAAAGTTGAAAGGTTGTCATGATTTTGACAAAAAGGTGACATCGTCTCGTGCTCTGGGCCAGAGTAACTTTCCGTCCCCGAGCCCGATTACTCCCCGGCTTTGGCACGCTTCCTAAGGTAAAGCGGTCCCGATTAAAATAACAATATTTTTATCGGTTCCGACTCAAAACAACATCTTATGATTATTAAGCTCATAATTGATATTCGAATACGAATTTTCAATTATTAACTATTTTTATAATTATTATTAATTAGATTGTGTTCTCAATTAAGTTATTCACATAAATAGATAAAAAGACAAATACATGATTTTTGGGATGTTACAATGTTCACTAAGGTTCCCAACTCCAACGATGTTATTTATATCTCAGAGTCTCCTATTCTTCTGATCGGACGCCCAAAGATTGATATAACTCAAGCCAATCCATTCTACCAAGTACATTTATTTTTTTTAATTTTTTAATTTTTTTTTATCAGTCAATGTTAGTATTTATGTTAGAGGGGTAGGGGCGATCGATCTCCTTCCCTCTAAGTGAACTTGGAGGCTCCTTGTGTTCCTTAGCATCACGAAGGGAGCTACCTACATTTATAATCATAACACATAAACATAAATCAACCATCCATATATAATCTCCCTAATGTTCTCAACTATGATACCAACAATTAATAATAGATGACAATCCAGAAGGTCTCGTTTGACAATCTTGAATCACATATCCAAGCTCATACATAAAGAATATCTGATGATATATCCAACAACCAAAATAACATATATAACACTCCACGATAGTAGTACACTATATCACATTTAACAACAATCATTAACATTTACATACGCATAATTCCATAACTCAGATAATTAACTATATCATTATTAACCATTATACTCCAAATTCCTCCATGATTAATCCAAAATGTAATAGGCATAATGTAGTACATATATAGATCCATTTATGCATCAAACAGGACCCTGAAATACTATTTTAGTACTTGGGAGAGGTGCAGACCGTGACATCCAGCAGGAAGAGCACCATGCGCTAAAGAACAGCATCACTTCCTCCTCTCTGCCTCCTCATTGAGCTTCATCTCTCTCACTCTATTTCCTAGATTTTTTCTGGTTTGTGGAAAAAAATGAGAGGAGAAGGGGCGAGTTGCTCTTATGTAATTTGAAATTTGGATAACAATTAATGTTATTGGGCCTAAGGGTAATATGGGGGAAAATACCCATAAACTGCCATTAAATCATTAATGAGTTATAAACCACTGTCATAAAACCTTTGTTTAATTCATTAATGCACATAAAATTCTAATTTATAACATAATTTATTATTTTAAAACATTTTCATAATTATTAAAGTGGATGGATATAACACGTATCAGGTTGTTACAAGTAATAAAACGGTATATCGAGTATGGTCCACGGAATCATATTTGATTACTAATTCTCCGATTAAAAAACTATCTTGGCCGCGATTTGGATAGAAAGGAGCCCAAATATCATTAAACTAGTAATTAAAGAAGGAAAAGCAAGTAAATATATTTTTGGCAATTTTATTAGACAAAATAATAAACAACTAGTGAGTGGAGATAATGCATATGTAGGCAAATAACAGACCTCGAACCATCGCCCTTTCTTAAAACAAATCAAACTCTTTGCCACTTCAATCAACGGGTGTTGGAAACGTCTGTATATTGTTTGTGAAGATGAATGCAAATGTGAATATCCTTTTTTTTTTTTTTTTTTTATTAATGAGGGTCTGATTAACTTGTTATTATTTTCCCAGGGCATCACTTCGCAAACACTAATTATAGTTATTTTAAATCAACCATTATTGTTAATGATAATTATACGTGCTAAAAAAAAAGTTGTCACAACTCAATATTATACGTCCAAATTTAAAATTTTAATTTACGAAAATGATAGAAATGGCCTATTACTAAATGTGATTGAAACTAATCTAAAATGAAGGTGTTTGTGACCTAAATATTGTTTATGACTTATGTATGGCAGGAAATCACGGGAACCTCCTTGAAGAATTGTTGTCTACATTACGCGATGCATAGAAATATTTATCCGATGTGGGCTTTGGCTGAATACCGCACACGGGTCCCATTGCCTTCAATTTCCACTTCAATTTAACTTGAAAAGCAGGGAACATTAATTTAGAATGAAAAAACACAATAATGAGGAAGACTAATAGGAAGAAGGATTTGTGGTATCTCTTTTACTTAATATTGTGTTATGTATGTTAGATGGTTTGTATGAGAGCTCGTGTGTTTTTCAAGAAATGTAATTCGATGATGAGATCGTTACTATAAGAAGATCGAGAGTTTTTATAAATATTGTCGTACAATCTTTCAATTTATTTGTGTTTGAATTGATATATCATTATTTTTCATCATGTATTTTCTGCCAATTATTTATAAAAGAGTAGAAGATATTATCTGATTAGGGTTTAATTATTTTAATTAGTTTTTAAATACTGTTGTAATTATCATATGTTTTTTTTTTTTGGTAAATTTAATTAGGTGAATTCTATATATGGTATCCGAAGGATGACTTTACCATGCCTAGGTGATCCCATCAGATAGTGGAAACCATTTGACTTAACCCACTAATATGACTCATTTAATTGAGGTGACGCATTCTGATTAAACAATGTAACTTTATCTTGCCTAGATGGCCCAATCCTTGTAATTATCATATGTTATTGAGCTTTTATAGTGATTGAATGATTTATCAAGATTATCATGAATTTTATTTGAGTACCGAGGATACTTGGCTATTAAAACAAAGGGAAAACCAGAATTTGCAGTTTGCTTGAGGATGCAAATACAAGATTGTTTCAGAGGGCTAAATCATTAAGAGTGTGTTAGTTTAATCTTTTTTCCATAAAAAAATGCTTTCTATCTTAATAAATAAAATCATTTCTCACACTTACATTTTTGTTTGGTTGAGCTATAACTAAAAACAAAAGCTATAACTAAAAACAAAAGATACAAAAAAAGTTATTTGAAATTCAGATTTTAGGAGACATTTTTCTTAGGATTTACACTTGGTAAGCAAATGAAATTTGATAGGACAAAATGTTGGGTTTAGACTACACCATTCTTCCCTCAAATGATATGAAATGGTTGTGACAAGCTCTATTTCAATTATGACAATCAAACCTTCTTGATAACTCAAACCCTAATTCATGGGGTGGGTTGAGTCTAAATCCCCAAATTAAACCTAATTCTTAGATGAATTCAGGCTAACATACACTTTTGGTCTATATCTTATTTTTTTTATTTTCAAGTTGGTCCTCTAAGTAGTAAAAGCTCTGATTTGGTCCTTTAAGTTGTCAATGTTACATCATGTTAGTCCTTTTCGTCAAATTTTCACTAATGGTGTTAGATTTCCACTGTTAGTCGCTAGAGACACCCTCCTCTCGCCGGAATCTAGGGAAAAAAAAATGTCAGAATTCAGGCTTCCTCTCTCTCAATTGCCCTCTTTTTGCTTCTCTCTCTTATGTTCTCTTCCCATCTCTCTCTCTACCAACGTTACTCTGCTCTCAGGCCTTTTGTTCGCAATTACATCCCTCCTTCCTCTGGGGTCCTCATGGTAGGTTGTGGCAATGCTGTTATAATATCATTCTTCCCAATTCTTTCTCTTCTCTTCACAACAATTTCTTTTGCTACTCCTTCTATTGTATGCTTTAACTTCCAATTTCAACTTAGGGTTTTTTGTTTGTCCTTTTCTTAAACAATATTTGGAGCACATCCCTCCTGCTTGTGCCACAAGAAGCGAAAACGAACTTTTTCAAAGAAATAAAACAAGTTAGGGATATTCGTTTTTACTCATACTTTATGTGGTTGGGGGTGCATTTGTGTTACTTTCAAGCTTAATTTATTTAATGATAACAATTCATTTGAAAAAGTTGGATCTATATTCTAGATCCATTCTTAGTCCTACTTGCTCATAGTTCAACTGGTGATGGTAGCAGTGTTAGTTTCAGTTTTTCATTCCCATTAAACCCAAAGAATACCTACATGTGTTTCTGGCAGTGAAAAGAAACTTGGTTTCCGACGGAGTTCGCAGAGGACCAAAAGAATGGAAGAAAGAGAATTCAGAGAACGAACGAAAGAGATAGAGAGAGAAATTAATAGAACAAAAGAGAGAGAAGGGAAGAGAGGGGAAGAGAGAGGGAGAGAGAGAGAGAGGAAGGCTAGATTCCGATGATTTTTTCCAGATTTCGGCGAGAGGAGGGTGTCTCTGGAGATTAACGTTAACGGTGGAAATTTAACACTATTTGTGCAAATATGAAGGAAAGGATGAACATGGTGTAACATTGACATACAACTTAGAGAACCAAATCGAAGCTTTATTATTTAGAGGCTGACCAACTTAAAACTACAAAATAAGATGGAGGACCAAAAGTGTATTTTAGCTGAAGAATTAACTAGAGAATTTGCATTAAGATCAAAGACTTAAAGATTACAAGCACTTCAAGACCTATTCCTAGATTCATGAATTACTAGGAATTTAATTCCATGAGGTTCCAATTACTTACAAAATCAACCAAATGATTCAAGGGTGATCAAGCCAAGGAAAGCATTAAGAACTAAATTAAATGTTCATAAACAAGAAAGTACTTGAATTAAAATCAAATCAATTACAAAATGAGTTCAGAAAAGCTACCATCTAACAAAGGGGATTTTGCTACACATAGCAACAGAAATAACGAAGGAAAAGGAGATGAAAAACAAAGCAAACTCCATGAAGATTCTTCTGCAGCCGATGAGAGAGTTTTGTTTCTCTTTTTAGGTTGAAATTCGTCCTTCTGCCCACTGATGATTAGATTTTTGCTCAAAATGTGAAGTGTTTGTAAAAGGTGAAGAGTTTTTAGATGCAAAGACGCATCTGAGAATGTGAGTCTTTTACGGCGCGTGTTGTTTGGAGTATGTGAGACGTTTTTGAGTCACAATTATTCCCACTAATCACAACCGTAAGAAAGGAATAACTTATATTTTTGAAAAAGGAGGTACTCAAGTCTCAGTTTCATCATAAATATCAGACGATATTATAAATGAAGCAATTACTCCAATAGACGTATCAACCAATATTTCAAATTATCACACAACAACATATAATATTTATTCACTAACATTGCACATGTTTAGATTTATACGTATAAAATTGAATCTTTCTACAATTAATGGTTTGGCAAATATGTTTGCCCATTGATGGTCACTATTTACGAATTTTGTATCAAACACACTTTTTTTAATATAATCTCTAAGAAAATAATGTTTGATATCAATGTAGTTAGCCTTGGAGTGCTGAATTGGATTTTTGGATAAACTTATTGCACTCATATTATCACACTAGACAAATATATATGCTCAAATAAAGAATAATCTTCTAGTTGATATTTTATCCATAGAAGTTGTGAGGAACAACTTGCGGCAAATATATGTATAGCTTTAGTCGTTGATTGGGCAATGTATTTTTGTCTTTTGATTGACCATGAGAACATATTTGCTCCAATGAAGTGGCACCCTCCACTAATGCTATAACACCCCGATTTTCACGCTTTCTGAGACTAGTAAACTATATAAATGAGTTTATATTTTTATCTGTGTTTTAGAAAATGATTTTGGGAAAACTAAAATCATATTCATGCTCCATACAATCGTAGGAACCTACGATTAAATTTTGGGCCGAAAACTCAAACGGAGCCCGGTCTACGTTTCCACGGATAGTAGTGTTTTACTACTATAAAGACCTAATCTTGACTAACGGATGAGACAATTAGTCTTAGAATTCGATCCTCTACAAATTTGCTAAAATCCATCCTGACATTCAAAAGTGAAAATAAATATTATATTCAGGCCAATAATCAAACTGGAAGATGATCGGAGCCGTAGAAGGATTTAACGGGACTAGCGAACGGATAATCTTGATGTCAAGTCAGTGTCAAGTTACCTGGGGATTCGTGCCAGTGTCATGTTGATTTTCAAAATATCTGGACGCAAAATGACCAATATGTCCTTGGTCTTTTGACAAAATTACCAAATTGTCCTTCTCCTAATTACAAGTTTGCCATAGGGTAAAACAAATATCTCACCTCCCTCAACCTAACTTAGGCCATTCGGCCATCTCAATTCTTTCCCCCACTCTCACTTTTCTCTTCTTCTCTCCTTTGTTCTTCACCATTTTCTTCAACTTAGAAGCTTGAAACCTGGAGAAATTTTGGTGATTCAAGCTAGTTTTCTTCAAGGAAATTCATCAAGAGGTAGTAACTCTCTTCTATCTCTCTCAATCTCTCCTTTCATGTCTTAAAATTATAATTTCATGGAGGTTAGGGTTTTTAACCCATAAACTTCAAAAATCCATGAAAAATTGTAGAAAAATCCTTTTAATACCAAACCAATTTCTTTGCTCTAGGTTCATGGTAGTCTTTCATAATCCAAGAGCTTAGAGTCAAGAAATTCCTCTAACCCAAAATTGTAGAAAAATCCTTTTAATACCAAACCAATTTCTTTGCTCTAGGTTCATGGTAGTCTTTCATAATCCAAGAGCTTAGAGTCAAGAAATTCCTCTAACCCATATGGGTATGTGAGGGCCGAACCTACCCCTTTGTGGGAGGGTAGGGTTTTGTTTGTTTTTGGTGTTTTAAGCTTGTATCTAGGGTTATCTCATTTAGTTAGGGTAGAATCCAAGAGATGGAGATTTTTCGAGCTCCCTAGCTATTTTTAGTGACACAAGGCCGAACCCTAGAGGTAGAGGGTTAGGGAGAATTTTTGTGTTTTGTGTTAATGCATTGCTTATTGTATGTGTGTAGTCGCTGTTGAGTAATCGGGCAAGGAATCGGGAGAATTCGCAGGCCGATTAAACGACTTTTACTCAGAGGAGAAACTTCAACGGGTAAGGGGACAAACCTGAGAAATTCCAATTCCGACCGCTATGTGCTGTATCTATGTACTTGGAGTGTAATTATTTATCTGTGCTAGATAGGTTGTGGAGTGATTTAATTCATCAGCTAATGATTGCATATGCCTGAAATAATTGTTTATGCCTGAAATACCTGCTTATATGTGATTGTATGGTATGGCATTGAAATGAGTCTATAGATGTATCACGTGCCCTGTTGTGGGAATTATTGCATCAAAGGATCTAACACCAGTTAGAATCCAATAATATGTAATATAAAAGCTCTAAAAAGCTTGGGACGTGGAATAAAGGCAAATAATAATATTAAATTAGTTTTCATTGAACTTTGAGAGAAAAAGGAATAAATTACCTTTTTGGAATGAAATAATAATAATATTTGCTTTTAAGGGTAAGTTGACTTAAAGGGTAAAATAGAGAAATTTTGACTTTAGTAAAGAAAAAATGAAGTTTTTAAGATGAATAGTATTTTTGGGAACTTTATTAGTTTTTAAAATAATAAAGTAATCTTTTGAGTAAATGTGTTTTTGGGAAACGTGGTTTCAAAATATATGTTTCATCCAAGAAAAAAGATTTTTACAAACCATATTTCATAGTTTGTGTTTTACCGAAAAACTACGAAAGAGAAAATGGTGGTCGTCAGACCAAGTTTTGTTTTTATGGGAAACCGATCCCGAAGGCTTTGTGTAAGTTTCGAAGATTTGGGTTTTTTTGTTTTGATGTTTCAAAGAGAAATGTGGTTTTTGGTTTGGAACCTAGAAACCGAGACGTCGAGGTTCTAGGGTTCTATAGAACACGAGGATCAAGGATCCGTATTAGTGTGTGGGTCCTATAAAGCTGGTGGACATTCCTTGTGGTCCTAAGGGCTTTGCGGACGTTTTTGAGCTGTAAAATCCAAAACCCGAAGCTGGTGCATCGGTTAAGGATGGTTGGGATTGACTGTGTGGACTGCATGTCCTTTTTGAGTTTGGACTGTGGGTCCAGTTTTTGAGAAAATGTTATAAAGGCTTAAAATAGTCTAAAACATTGTGGTGGTTGATAGCGTTGATGCTTCAACAAGGAAATAAAGATACAACAAAGATAAACTGACGAAAACAAATGGTTTTCTCATGCATATGTGTTTGGCAGATATGCCGTGAAACGAGGAGACCTTAATGGCAAGGAAACCTAGGATGACTTATTGTCATTGTGTAAGATTGTGCTTTGATGGACAATGGAGTCATACATGATAGGTGTTCGTATTGTGCCCCGAGTGGACAATATAGTATGACTGATTACAACGTAAGTACCACTAACATGAGCGCCCATGTGCTATTTTCTAGGAGTCATGTACTTATGTTTTCGGCCAATTTTGGTGTTAGTCATTGTTGCATGCGGGTCAATGATTTTGGAGCTTGATCAGCTCATTTCGAATGGTTATGGGATTTCCGGAAATTAAGAACGGAAACATCAGTTGAGATATATGGAAGTGTTCATGCATACGTTTTTGAAAATAGCGTTGACTGTTGGGCATGAGGCCCTTGTGTTTTTACTATTAGTACTCTGATATATTGTACTATGTTATGCATGATGATATTTTGTGAGACATGCTTATATGAATCTGTTGTATGTGTTTGGGTATGTAGTTGTCGTTTTTGGATTCATATATTGGTTTCTCACCCTTGCCTGTACATGTTGGACACCCTATTGTGTCTTTGGATACATGTACAAATGTTTTTCAACAGTCCTCTAGGTCGCTTAGGGATTCAGTAGCTTGAATTGCTCGATGCTGACGATGAAGGAGTATGGGTGGTTGAAGACGAGACTCAGTTTAAGGGATACGGTGTATGTTAGGTAGTGCGTCTTTTGTTAGTGTTAGACCAGCTTAGGGTTTTCTTTTGAAGTAGTGCCTTTTGGGTAGTCTGTGAGTGGCTACTAATGGCCAGGGTTTTGGAGATATGATTCTCAGACCCATCACTACCTAGTTTCCGGACTTATAACGTTTTATTTTTGTCAATACATTTTGGAAACGGACGTGTTGTCCAAGGTCTCCTATGTGTGTCGTTAAATTGGTGATACATGTATACGTATTTGAGTGGTTTTAATAATTATCTTGAGTATATGTTCCTAAGTGTTGTATGCAGGAAAAAAAAATCCCATCACTATTTTCATAGTAAGTAAGACCCGAGTAAAGGAACTTTTTTTCCGAAAGTAAACCAGCAAAATCTTCTTTTATACTTTATGTTGTTTAGGGGTTACGAAAGTGACACCCGAGAAGGAAGGGTGTTACAGGTGCTTTTTGTTTCAATTCTAGCTTCAACAAAATCAGCATCACAATATCCAACTAACCTGAAATCTTTAGATTTCTTATATAATAAACCAAGTGTTTGTAACACCCGATTTTCAAGTTTTTGTTAATTAAATAGTATTTACGTATTTATATTTTATTGAAGGGTCAAGAAAGCGAAATAAAATGATCTAATACCATAGTCAAGCTCTACGATAATTAAGAAGCTATGGTTAAATTTTGTGTCAAAAACTCAGATGGAGTATGGTCTGCGTTTTTCACTGACAGTAGTGTTTTACTACTATCAAGACCTAATTTGGACTCGTGAACGAGACAATTAGTCTTAGAATCATGTTTCCTACATTTTCGAAAAAATGGGTCTTAACCTTCGAAAATAAAAATAATAATAAAATATTGGGCGAATAATCGAACCGGGAGACGATTGGAGCTGTAAAGGGATTTACCGGGACCCGTTAACGGATAAATTTGATGTCACATCAAGTCACATCACCTCGGGAAGCGTCCCATGATTCGACACTATCATAATGACAAACGAAAATATCTGGACGCGAAAAGATCAAAATGCCCGTGGTCTTTTTCCTATAGGACATTTACGTCCCTAAAATTTATAAAAAGGTGACATAACCACCCTCTCTCTCTCCTCATTTTCGAGCCACTCTCTCTCTCTCTCACCTCCATCTTCTTCTTCTTCCTTTCTTCTTCTTCTCCATTTTCACCATTTTCTTCCTTAACTTCACCTCCATTTTTCTCAAGCTTCCACAAGGTTTTTCAAGAAGATTTGTTAAGCAAAGTTGATCATCTCATCCTCCTCTATCTCCTAAGAGGTATAGACTTCACTCTTGAGATCGAAATCTTCATTTTTCTCCATTGAAATTCCATGAGTTCAAGGTTGTTATTCAAACTTCAAAAATCTCTAGAAAATTGTAGAAAAATCCTTTTAATGCCAAACCAATTTGTATAATCTAGTTTCATCCTCTACTATCATAATCCAAGAGCATGAAATCAAATAATCTTCCCAACCTATTTAACTTAAAGGGGCCGAATCAATGTATTTGGGGGAAATGGGTTTTTGGTTCAATTTTTGTGAAATGATTTTTGATTTCACCTATTTCATTCCTTAATCCTGTAATCCAAGTGATTAGAAACCCAAATCAAACTCTAATCTATTTTTGACATGGATGGCCGAAACCCTAGTTTGTTGGTTGAAGGGGTTTTGGTTCAAATATTTAATAATTGATCATAGATTATGTCTTAGGAATGCTTAAGGATCATTGATCCAAGAGTTGGTAGAATTTCAACATCTCTAGCCTATTTAATTAAATAGGGGAAGAAGCCTAGTCCTAAGGAGTAGGGGGTTTGTGATTTAATTGTATTGACTTCTGATTGTGTTTTGCTGTATAGAATCGGACAGGACTCGAACATTTGACTGCGCACTCGATTGACAGTTGCGGAGGCGCACCGGGAGTCGCACTAAGGTGGGGAAAAGAACCACAATATCGTCGGGGAAGCAAGCTTTAAATAATATGTATTCATATGCGTAAGGCGACCCAAACCCTACTAGAGATCGTTTCACCAATAGGTTGATATTACCGTATATTAAGGATGTATGCTCTGTAATTGGATATTTATTATGATATATATGATATTTATATTATGCCTATTATATGTTTATGATTAATTAAATATTATTTATCTGTGAGTTGATATTACTGTTGAATCTGTTTCTGTTGTTATTTATGTGCTGTTGTGACTGTTGATGCCTGAGTAGAGATAGGCAGTAATTTCTGATGAGTTGGGAGATGAATGTATGGTGAAAAAGTCGACGATAAAGTTGATCTGTTGATGTTGTGATATAAAGTCGATACCCGGTTAAGCTGGAGGAAAGTTGGTCGTGGTTGTTTATAAGTCGTGGTTGAGGCACTAAGTGTTAATCCTGAGATGAGTCAGTGAGATTCATGTTGCATAGTTGTTGTTCATCCCTGTGTTGGCAAACGGCCGATTTCGATCTTGCCTGCGGGGAGATGATCGTACCGGTTAGTTGTTAACGGACGGGCGAATATCCAGACCTGGACTGCGGGCGGGGGGATATGTCGTTACCATAAGTTGCATTGTTGACGGGCGAATATTTCGATCTGGCCTGCGGGCAGGGGAATATATCGTACCCATGAGACGAGTTGAGCCTGCGGGCCGAACCTTGCTTTACGGGGGTGGCACAGAGATTAACGAGACATCTTGATCTGTTGGGGATGTCTCGTCATGATTGCGTCCATATAGTCGTTAGTTGCATGAGTGTGAGAGACAGTAGTTAAGAGAAAATTATCCGGGAGTTGTTTGGTTGTCACTGTTGTGATTCTGAGTGTTGCTATCTATATAAATTATTTTATATAGTTGTTTTCCCAGTTATGACATATTACTGTTTCTTATCCCCTATATTTCCCTCCCTATAGTGTATTTTCTTTATTCTCGACTGTACGAGAAGATCCTGTTGAGAAGTTGCCAGAGGAGATTGATGGCATAACGGTTGAACTTGACGCTGGCGGAACAGCGTCGGATCCCAATGCTGGGGGACCTTGAGCTGCTTTATGCAGAGGACGACCGTCTCGAGGAGACTGACTATTCTCAGCAAAGAGTAGTGTATACGGGTCCGACTACCGTATACGTTAGAGTCGTGATTGGGTAGACAGTCTTAGTTTTGTTATGGCCAGTACATGGGTTGAGTGAAATGTATATTTTTGGGGTCAGGAGAGGAAGTCTGATGTATTTTTATTTTCGCTGCTATGTTTTTCAGTTTTTATTTGCTGCGTACTCTGAAGTCTTTTACATTTGGTATCAGTTGTTGTAGGCTCTACTGATGGAGCCAGTACTATTATGTATGTATAAGTTTTTATGTTATCAGCGTGTTGTATGTTTTAAATATTTTCGCATTTTTATACTATCACGTTAAGCTGCGACATTAAGAAATCGAGTTGGGTTACTAATGGGACCTCCGAGGAAGTGGTTGTCTCATTTTGTGGTATCAGAGTAGTTTGATTCTTAATCAAGGATTGCTTGAGTTAGGTTGTGATTTCTAGCCGTGTTTAGTTGAACCCGCATTGGGTATTGACTATGCTTAGAAGTTGGGTAGAGTATCCGATACGCGAGTTATCGTAAGAGATAACTATTTCGAGCATTGTAAGGAATATAATGCATGTATATAATAATATAGTGTTGTATGTCTTACAAATGTGAGCTGATAATTTCTTCTACGGGAAATTAAATGGCTCACGGACGAGGTCGAGGAGCAAAAGGAAGGTTTCAAATGGGATAGAAGCTTTATGACCGTCAGATAACAAGACCAGCTGAACAACAGCAACAAAAGGGATGTCTCAGATGTGGAGGATCACATCTGATTCGAGATTGTCTGGTGAGGGAGACTCGCCAATGCTCTCGATGTGGCCAGATGGGTCACATAGCTCCAGAATGTACACAAGGAGCGAGGTACAACACAAACGGACAGGGCCCAGTGACCAGGACCCAAGGAGCTGGACAACAAGCAGCGAGACCACAAGCCGTCGGAAGGGTATTTACCATACGAGGAGCTGAATCCTCTTAATCCCCTGATCTTATACAAGGTATGTGCCTAGTATTAGGTAAACTCTTGTCTGTATTGTTTGACTCGGGAGCTACTCATTCCTTCATATCCCAAGAGTGTGTGGATCATTTAAAATTGCTGTTTCTTTACTTCCCCATGACTTAACTGATTCTACTCCTACCAGTAATTCTTTGACAACCACAACTGTTTGTTTAAATTGTCCTGTTGTTGTTGAGAACCGAACTTTTTCTGTTGATCTTGTTTGTTTGCCTATGCGACAACTTGATATAATTTTAGGCATAGATTGGCTTTCGGCTAACCATGTAGTGTTAGACTGTTCTAAAAAGACCTTATCATTCTCTGAGCAATCTAGATTGATGCCTGCCAATGATAGTAAGCTAGGTAGTAAATCTCAGAAACATGTGTTGTTATTCTCTATGGAAGCTAAGGAACCTCCTAAGTTGGATTCGTTGCCTACAGTGCGAGAGTTTCCAGAAGTTTTCCCTGATGACGTTCCGGGTTTACCACCCGAAAGAGAAATAAAGTTCGCTATAGATCTCGTATCGGGAACTGGACCAATTTCGATAGCACCTTATCGAATGGCTCCAACGGAGTTAGCAGAGCTGAAAAAGAAGTTGGAAGACATGTTGGATAAGGAGTTCATAAGACCGAGTGCTTCACCTTGGGGAGCGTCGGTGCTGTTCGTCAAGAATAAGGACGGAAGTTCAAGGCTGTGCGTGGAATATCGACAGCTGAACATGGCGACAATCAAGAATAAGTATCTGTTGCCTAAGATTGACGATTTGATGGACCAGTTGAAAGGAGCAGTAGTATTTTCGAAGATTGACTTAAGATCTGGTTATCACCAGATTCGAATCAAGAAGGAGGATATACCGAAGACGGCGTTTAGGAGCTGGTATGGACACCATGAGTATCTGGTTATGCCCTTTGGTGTAACTAATGCTCCAGCAGTGTTCATTGATTGCATGAACCGGATTTTCCGACCGTTCTTAGATAAGTTTGTTGTTGTGCTCATCGACGACATTCTTATTTACTCCCATAATCGAGAAGAACATCAGGAACATCTTAGGATTGTGCTTCAAGTGTTAAAGGACTGACAACTTTATGCAAAGTTGTCCAAGTGTGAATTCTGGTTAGAAGAAGTACAATTCTTAGGTCATGTGATTAATTGTGATGGGAGGGCAATAGATCCAGCAAAGGTTGAAGCTGTAGTCCAATGGGAGAGCCCTAAGTCGGTGAGTAAAATACGGAGTTTTATGGGCTTAGCTGGATATTACCGAAGGTTCATCGAAGGATTCTCGAAGATCGCGTTGCCTATGGCGCAGCTAACTAGGAAGGGAATATCCTTTGAATGGACGGATGAATGTGAGAAAAGTTTTCAGGAACTGAAAAGGAGGTTGACTACATCACCAGAACTGATGTTACCGGATTCTTCCGGACAGTTTGACGTGTATTGTGATGTGTAATACCAAGGATTAGGCTATGTCCTGATGCAGGAAAGGAGGGTCGTAGCGTATGCTTCACGACAGTTAAGAGTTCATGAGAAGAATTATCCGACTCATGATTTGGAGCTAGCAGCTATAGTGTTTGCTTTAAAGATTTGGCGACACTATTTATATGGAGCTAAGTTTACAGTGTATAGTGACCATAAGAGTTTAAGGTACCTATTTGATCCGAAAGAGTTAAATATGAGGCAAAGGAGGTGGATGGAATTCATCAAAGATTATGAATTTGATCTGCAATATCATCGAGGAAGGGCGAATGTAGTAGCGGATGCGTTAAATAGGAAATCCTTACACATATCTGCTATGATGGTGAAAGAGCTAGAACTGATTGAACAATTTAGAGATTTGAATTTAGGTATGGAATTATCTAGGGATAAGATACACCTAGGAATGGTCACAGTAACGAGCGACTTTTTGAAGACGATCAAGGAGAAGCAGGAGGTTGATCAGTATCTTCAGAAAGTAAAGGAACAAGTAACGGAAGGCAGAACTTCTGAGTTTAGCTAGGATGAATCAAGATGGAGTCTTGAGGTACGGAGATAGAATTTGTGTGACAATAGATATAGAGCTAAGAAGAATGATCTTAGAGGAAGCACGCCAGAGTAGGTTGAGTTTTCATCCAGGAGCTACCAAGATGTACCAGGATTTGAAGAAAATGTTTTGGTGGCCCGTAATGAAGAAAGAGGTAGCGGAGTATGTATTGTCTTGCTTGGTATGTCAAAAGGCGAAGATAGAACACCAAAAGCCAGCGGGACTAGTACAATCTTTAGATATCCCAGAATGGAAATGGGATGGTATATCTATGGATTTCGTGGTTGGTCTGCCAAGGACTAACAAGAGGCATGATGCTGTTTGGGTAATCGTTGATAGGTTGACAAAGTGTTCTCACTTCTTACCTATTGACGAAAGTTATACGTTGGAGAAGTTAACCCAAATCTACATCAAGGAAGTAGTAAGGTTGCACGGAGTGCCTTCTAGCATTGTTTCTGACGGAGATCCTAGGTTTACATCTAGATTCTGGAAGCAGTTACATAAGGCTTTGGGAACTAAGTTGAGGTTAAGTTCTGCTTATCATCCTCAGACGGATGGTCAGTCGGAACGAACGATTCAATCATTGGAAGATCTCTTAAGAGCTTGTGTTTTGGAACACACAGGAAGCTGGGATGAGTTCTTACCATTGATTGAGTTCACCTATAACAATAGTTTTCATTCGAGCATAGGAATGGCACCTTACGAAGCATTATACGGCAGGAAGTGTAGAACACCTTTGTGTTCGTATGAGAATGGAGAAAGTCAAGTACTAGGACCGGAGGTAGTGCAACAAATGACGGAACAAATCAAGAGGATAAGGGAGAAGATGAAAATCGCACAGGACAGACAAAAGAGTTACAGTGATAAGAGGAGAAGACCGTTAGAATTCCAGGAAGTAGACCATGTTTTTATGAGAGTGGCTCCGAGAACTGGAATCCGCAGAGCAATAAAATCTAAAAAGCTTACTCCTAGATTCATTGGACCATTTCAATTTCTTCGTCGAATTGGTCCTGTAGCCTATCACATCGCTTTACCCCCAAACCTATCCAATCTCCATGATGTCTTTCATGTCTCTCAGTTGAGAAAATATTACCCCGATCCATCACACATCTTAGAACCAGAGTCAATACAATTGAGAGAGAACCTTGAGTATGAGGCTCTACCTGTAAGGATAGCGGATAGAAGGATAAAGGAACTCCGAGGTAAACACATTCCGTTGGTTAAAGTCATATGGGACAAAGCTACGGGAGATGCTACCTTGGAACGCGAAGAAGACATGCGACAACACCATCCGAGCCTATTTTAAAAAGATACATCAAATTTCGAGGACGAAATTGTTTTTAAGGGGGGTAGTAATGTAACACCCCGATTTTCAAGTTTTCGTTAATTATATAGTATTTACGTATTTGTATTTTATTGGAGGGTCTAGAAAGAGAAATAAAATAATCTAAGACCATAGTTAATCTATAAGATATCGTAGGAAGCTATGGTTAAATTTTGGGTCGAAAACTCAGACGGAGCCCGGTCTGCGTTTTTCATTGACAGTAGTGTTTTATTACTATCAAGACCTAATTTAGACTCGTGAATGAGACAGTTAGTCTTAGAATCACTTTTCCTACATTTTCGAAAAAATGGGTCTTGACATTCGAAAATGAAAATAATAATAAAATATTCGGACGAATACTCGAACCGAGAGACGATTGGAGCTGTAAAGGGATTTACCGGGACCCGCTAACGGATAAACTTGATGTCACATCAAGTCACATCGCCCCGGGAAGCGTACCATGACTCGACACTATCATAATCCAAGAGCATGAAATCAAATAATCTTCTTATCCTATTTAACTTAAAGGTGCCGAATCTATGTATTTGGGGGAAATGGGTTTTTGGTTCAATTTTTGTGAAATGATTCTTGATTTCACCTATTTCATTCCTTAATCATGTAATCCAAGTGATTAGAAATCCAAATGAAACTCTAATCTATTTTTTACTTGGATGGCCGAAACCCTAGTTTGTTGGTTGAAGGGGTTTTGGTTCAAATCTTTGACAATTGATCATCGATTATGTCTTAGGAATGCTTAAGGATCATTGATCCAATAGTTGGTAGAATTTCAACATCCCTAGACTATTTAATTAAATAGAGGCAGCAGTCTAGTCCTAAGGATTAGGGGGTTTGTGATTTAAATGTATTGACTTCTGGTTGTGTTTTGTTGTATAAAATCGAACAGGACTCGAACATTCGACCGCGCACCCGATTGACGGTTGCGGAGCCGCACCCGGAGTCACACGAGAACATCACTAAGGTGGGGGAAAGAACCACAATATCGTCGGGGAGGCAAGCTTGAAATAATATATATTGATATGCGTAGGGCGACCCAAACCCTACTAGAGGTCGTTTCACCGATAGGTTGATATTACCGTATATTGAGGATGTATGCTCTGTGATTGGATATTTATTATGATGTATAAGATATTTGTATTATGCCTATTATATGTTTATGATTAATTAAATATTATTTATCTGTGAGTTGATATTACTGTTGAATCTATTTCTGGTAGTTATTTATGTGCTGTTGTGACTGTTGATGCCTGAGTAGAGATAGGCAGTAATTTCTGATGAGTTGGGAGATGAATGTGTGGTGAGAAAGTCGGATATATATATATCGTAGTGCTCAACCTAGAGATACAGTTGATCTGTTGATGTTGTGATATAAAGTCGATACCTGGTTAAGCCGGAGGAAAATTGGTCGTGGTTGTTTATAAGTCGTGGTTGAGGCACTAAGTGTTAATCCTGAGATGAGTCACTGAGATTCATGTTGCATAGTTGTTGTTCATCACTGTGTTGGCAAACGGGAGATTCCGATCTTGCCTGCGGGGAGACGATCGTACCGGTTAGCTGTTAACGGACGGGAAAATATCCCGACCTGGCTTGCGGGCGGGGGGATATGTCGTTACCGTAAGTTACGTTGTTGACGGGCGAATATTCCAACCTGGCCTGCGGGCAGGGGAATATGTTGTACCCATGAGACGAGTTGAGCCTGCGGGCTGTTGGCCAAACCTTGCTTTATAGGGGTGGCACGGAGATGAACGAGACATCTTGATCTGTTGGGGATGTCGCATAGTGATCGCGTCCATATAGTCGTTAGTTGCATGAGTGTGAGAGATAGTAGTTAAGAGAAAATTATCCGGGAGTTGTTTAGTTGTCACTGTTGTGATTCTGAGTGTTGCTATCTATATAAATTATTTTATATAGCCGTTTTCCCAGTTATGACATATTACTGTTTCTTATACCCTGTATTTACCTATGGTGTATTTTCTTTATTCTCGACTGTATGAGAAGATCTTGTTGAGGAGTTGCTAGAGGAGATTGATGGCATACCGGTTGAACCTGATGCTGGCGGAAAAGCCTCGGATCCCAATGCTGAGGGACCTTGAGCTACTCTATGCAGAGGACGACCGTCTCGGGGAGACTGACTACTCTCAGTGAAGAGTAGTGTATATGGGCCCGACTACCGTATACGTTAGAGTTGTGATTGGGTAGACAGTCTTAGTTTTGTTATAGCCAGTACATGGGTTGAGTGAAATGTATATTTTTGGGGCCAGGAAAGGAAGTCTAATGTATTTTTATTTCCGCTTCTATGTTTTCAATTTTTATTTGCTGCGTACTCTGAAGTCTTTTACATTTGGTATCAGTTGTTGTAGGCTCTACTGATGGAGCCAGTACTATTATGTCTGTATAAGTTATTATGGTATCAGCATGTTGTATGTTTTAAATATTTCCGTATTTTTATACTATCACGTTACGCTGCAACATTAAGAAATCGAGTTGGGTTACTAATGGGACCTTCGAGGAAGGGGTTGTCTAGGCGTTGATGTAAGCTTTTGTCCATGGTGGTTAAGCATTGATGTGAGCGCCATGGATGGTTAAGCATGGATATTTTTCTTTTTTGCTTTTGTCTTGAGTGGTTAAGTCTCATGTTTAGCTTATGCTCTTGTTGGTATTTTTTTTCTTAGATCTGTGTTTGAATTGTTTATCCCAAGCTGGAAGTGCTACATGCAGAAAGAACATGTTTGAAACACGAGAAGGGTGATTGAATTGTATTTCTCAATTTTTCACAAATAGATAACGTTTTAAAAAAGCGTGGACGCAAAAGCAAACTTTGGACGCAAAACGCATAAACAGAAAACGATGGACATACGCTAAAACATTTTCTTTTAAAGGAACTTGTTATGACAACAATTTCAATCCCAAATGTTAGTGATAAACAAACTAAAGGCAGAGATAAGGGAAAGAAGATAATACAGAGATATTACCATGGTTCACTCTTAACCCAAAAGTTACTTCTAACCCTCTCTACTTGAAGAGTTTTTTCTACTAAAAACTATTAGTAATTACAAGTATTCTAACACCTCTCCAGGTACAAGTATTCTACAACCTCTTCACGTATACCAAGTATTCTACAAAGGCTTCAAGTAAAAACAAGTATTCTTTTCCAGACAAGCCTCTCCGGGCTCAAATAAGATTTGTTTGAAAAGAGTTTTAAGTTTGTTCTAACTCACAATGTGTGAGGATTGAAAGTTAAAGAACAAACTCTGAAAAGCAAGCTCTACGCAGAGAGTTGATATAAAATATTAAGATCAGAGAAAAGCTTGTGAGCTTTTGAATACTTTGATTGCTTTGATCGCTTGATAGCTTTGATAGTACCGGTCATGTGTACCTTGGTTACTTCAATGTATTCAGTATATATAGGCTTCATATCTTGAGTAGTCTTCTTCTTCGACGGTTGGCAAAAATTCGTTCTGATAGAGCATTAAATGCATAATCCCGTTGAGTCTGATAACTTGTGTTGAGGCTTATGAAAAGAAGAGAAGGTTATCAGAGAGCTGAAAGTAGAACTGAGACGACCCGCCGTCCCATCAGTAGAACCTAAGATATT
Organism: Ammopiptanthus mongolicus; assembly: GCA_039655645.1. Classification (NCBI taxonomy): domain Eukaryota; kingdom Viridiplantae; phylum Streptophyta; class Magnoliopsida; order Fabales; family Fabaceae; genus Ammopiptanthus; species Ammopiptanthus mongolicus. The sequence continues at coordinate 22,967,033 of CM077351.1, forward strand.
AACTAACCTTAATCGCATAATAATCGTTAGCGCGCCATATTAATACAAAGTGAAGCGGAAAATTGAGCGCGGAAGCAATTAAATATACGGCACACAAGGCTTCAGAGTACACAGCTTTAAAATATAAAGAAATATATCATATACATCACTTGCCCCATCAGTAGGGGTACAGTATTAAAGTAGTACATACAGAGTGTATTAGTACAAACCAAAAAGTACGAAAAATATAGGCCGAGAGACAACTGCCTGGCTAACCACGATCATTGCCCGACCTCTCGAGGCTAGGGTCCGTGGCACATCCTCCGGCGTCAGGCTCGTAAGGAATGCCGTCCAGCTCCTCAGCCACTGGTTCCTCCTCGAGATCTTCCCATAAAATAAAAGTAACACATACAGAAAAATAACAGGAGATAAGAAACACATATCATCAAATATGGGAGAGGGGCATCAGTACAACATATATATACATGCATCACACATCACATATAAATTATACAACACAACATCACCCATCTCTTAAGTCACCCATCACAATCATCTCAAACATCATTCTCTCAGATAAGCCTATAAGAGGGATACTAGTCCCTATGTATATGCTGACTTCCCTATATGCATGTCGGCCGATACATCACGTCCCCAATTGGACATCCCTATCGGGATTACATCACATCACATCACGTCCCGCCTCGGGATTTAAAATAACACGTCCCCAATTGGACATCCCCCTTTGGGACAAACTGCTGTGGTATGAAATGATATGTTATGCAACAAACATCCATCGTAGGTTGATACCAGTACCTCACGCCTACGCACTCGACCACGACCACGACACATCGCATTACATCAACATCACATCAACATTAGCATCAAACATTAGCATCACGACACCTTGCGGCTACGAGCCACAGCTCCATGGTCGGGACCACAATGGTATCAAGCCGAACAACATCATCACTTACCATATTCTCATCAACACTCAACCAGTCAAAACACAATAACATTACAAAAGTAATTCTACTAGTACAGTTATCATCATAAAGTCAGACAACAGTTCATCATGCAGGCAGTTCAACAAAATAAAACCAACAGATAATCAAATAAACAATCCAACACATCAACCTCAATTAATCACAATAGCCATATCATCAACTTAGTGGTGATAGCCCAAAAGTACCTACACCTAGGGTCCATGCACTTTATCCAGGGCTCAATCTCTAGTAGAGTTTAAGGGTTCCCCCTCCCCCCCCCCCACACACACATACATACATATATATATATATATATATATAAGCTTGCCTTCCTAACGATATCGATTCTTTCTCCCCACCTTAGTAATGCTCACGTGCAACTCCGGCTATGAATCTGCAACGGTCAGTCGGGTGCGCGGTCGGAAGTTTGAATCCTGTTCGATTCTATACAACAAAACACAATCAGAAATCAGTACAGTTAAATCAAAAACTCCCTTAACCTTAGGACTAGGTTGCTGCCCCTATTTAATTAAATAGGCTGGGGATTTTGAAATTCTACCAACTCTTGGATCAATGATCCTTAAGCATACCTAACACATAATCCATGATCAATTTATCAAAGATTTGAACCAAAACCCCTTAAACCAACAAAATAGGGTTTCGGCCCTCACCATGAAAAATAGGTAAGAGTTTGATTTGGCTTCCTAATCACTTGGATTACATGATTAAGGAATGAAATAGGTGAAATCAAGAACATTGAACAAAAAACCCATTTTCCCCAATTTTCAATAGGTCCGGCCCCTACAAAATAAATAGGCTAGAGGAATTATTTGATTTCAAGCTCTTGGATTATGATAGTAGAGGATGAAACTAGATTGTAGAAATTTGTTTGGCATTAAAAGGATTTTTCTACAATTTTCTAGAGATTTTTGAAGTTTGGATCTTAAAACTTAAAACCATATATTTCAATGGAAGAAAATGAAGATTAAGAGCTCAAGAGTGAAATCTAAACCTATTAGATGATAGAGGAGGATGAGAGGATCAACTTTGCTTCACAAACTTTCTTGAAAAACCTTGTGGAAGTTGAAGAAAAATGGAGATGAAGTTGAAGGAAAAATGGTGGAAAAATGGAGGAAGGAAGAAGAAGAAAGAAGAAAGAAGAGAAATGTGAGGGTGAGGTTGAGAGAGGGTTTGGCCGAGTGAATGAGTGGGTGAGGATGAGTGAGATGAGATATTTTCTTAAGTTTTTACTTAAGAGTTAAGCAAGGGTATAAAGGGTAATTTAGTAAAATGACCAAGGGCAATTTGGTCATTTCGCGTCCCGATATTTTGAAATCATCACGACATTGGTATGAGTCCCTAAATGACGTGACACAGCCTTGACATGAAGATTATCCGATCATGGGCTTCATAAAACCCTTACACGGCTTGAATCGTCTCCCAGATCGATTATCGATCCGAATATAATATATTATTTTCATTTTCGAACGTCAGGACGAACTTTTTCGAAAATATAGGAAACATAATTCTAAGACTAATTGTCTCGTTCACGAGTCTAAATTAGGTCCTGATAGTAGTAAAACACTACTGTTAGTGAAAATCGCAGATCAGGCTCCATCTGATTTTGCCACCAAAATTTAATAATAGCTTCCTACGATAGCGTAGAGCGTAACTATGATCTCAGATTAATTTATTTCACTCTCTAGACCCTTCAATAAAATACAAACACACAATTACTGATTAATTAAGAAAATCTAGAAAATCGGGACGTTACAAGAACTAATAGCTTTTTCTTGTACCCGAAAGTTGCCTTTTGTCTTTTCTTCTTGAGTAGAGTCAACTTCGTTGATTCAGACATGTGTCAGGAGCATATAGGCGCTTATGCTTGCGATGGTACTATTGTTCAGAGACTTTTGTACAGACAATACTTTAATATTGCTTTTAAACATTTTCTCTCTCTTACAATCGTTAGTCCAATAACAATATAAAAAATTATATATCTTGGATGTTTACAACATAAAGCTTTAAGATGCGCGGTTTGAGTCATTCAACTCACGCTCCCTTCTTTAAAGAAGATCACAGTCCAAAGGTACTGAGTCCATTAATCGTATGTTTCACATAAGGTAGACTTTTTGATCTTCAGCTTCTTAAGTCTCTGGACTTAGAATATTTTCACACTTAAACAAACATATTAGTTCATAAGGAATCTTTGTTTATCTAATTTAATACTTTTGTTAACATCAAAATTTTAGGAGTCATGGATCATAACCACTTTGGTTCCAACACACACCACCTTCCAGCTTACGGGGGGTAGTTAAATAGTTAGAATTTGTTAGAGGTAGTTAGAGTTAGTTACATTTGTTAGTTGTTTTACTTGGCTATATAAGCCTATATTAAATTGTGTATTTTCATTTTACTCATTTGTATAATTTTACTCATACAATCAAATACACTATTTAGATTTTCAGTTACTCACATAAGTTTTTAAAAATTAAATGTTCACAAATCAAATAGTTTAAATTTATAACATGTTACATATTATATCGTGTTAAATTATAATTTGCAGCTATATTAAAACAATCGATTAATAAATAATAATTAAATACATATTAAAAAGCTCATATATTATATGTGTAAGCCATTGATAACACAACAATGTCACTTGTCAGAATTTTACAAATTGGATTATGCTTTTGATTTAATTGATATGCACCGGCTGTCAATAAATCATAAATTGTCACATTAGTAAAAATAATTAACTTTAATCTTAATTATCTTAAAAGTCACTTATATTATGATTTTTGATTAGTTGACAATGTAAAAAATTAAACTGACAGTGCATAATAATTAAAATCTTATGCTTACATATATATATATATATATATATATATATATATATATATATATATATATACGACTCAAGTGAGAGGAGTGTGTTATTGTGAGAGATGAGAAGAAGAAATCTGGACCTTTAGATCACACAAGAATTATCAAGATTACAATATAAAGTCATGTGACTTTTTTAGTTATCACATAACCACCAACTTGTTGGTGTAAGCCGTAGTGGCCAATCTTCTATTAGATTATTTTGTATCATGACATTGGTTTATATTATTTATCATATAAGACATTTGTATTTATTATGCTATCTCTTTTATACATGATAAAGTCCATAGAATAGTAGGTTTAGTTCAATAGAACATCAAGTGTAACTTGTTCGTAAGGCCCTATTGAACATTAGAACATTATTCTTAAATATCCATAGTCAAATATTATTGTTAATTAGAACAACAATAATACATTGAAACTATTATGTGAGTTGATTGATAACCACATATCACGGGTTATGGATATGAGATATCAAATCTTCAAATAGGTATAAATATTAGAGTAATGTTTATACTGGATTGACCCATTATGAAAACGCTACATCATAGTTATGTAAGTGTCATAAGCGATTCTCATGGTAACCATAGTGAAGTAGTCATTCGACTTGAAATCTCTGCGATTCCTACATGTGGAATTGTAGGCTTTGATCCTATCAAATGTTATCTGTAACAGGATAATCATAAAGGTAGTTATTGGGCCTGCAATGAATCATGTTAAGGGATGTGAGTGATGTAGATAGGATTTGTCCCTCCTACATAGAAGGAGCAATGTGATGGGCCTCTCAATAGAGTGAGATGTGAAAATGCATGGCCATGCTTAAATGGACCAATATGAGATATTGGACCCGTTTGTGATTACACATTTACTCGAAGATCAAGGAACATATAATTGAACTTAACAAAGATGACACATTTATGCCTTGTGTTCAATTATGACATATGGACGAAGGGACATTTACTACACAGTAAATTGGTTGTAGTAAGGTTAAAATCGAATCACCGATTTTCTCATAAATTGGGTAGCAATGATGTATTGCTAGATGCCGCTTATTGTTTATAATATTTGATATTATAATTAAGGCTTAATTGTACTTTTGATCCCCCTATTATTGACCATGTGCGATTTGGTCCCTATAGTTTTTTTTTGGTCCCCCTATTTTTTTAAATGTGTCCAATGTCTGTCAATTTTTTCAATGATCAACATAAAGTAACCCCTCCTCTAAGCGCACAGAACCTCTGGTTGAAATTCTCCCTCATCTGGCTCTCCAATGCAACATGATTCAATAATCATCTATGCTATTTATTGGTTTTGTCCCTTCTTTCAGGGACCTTTTTTTGGTCCTACCACATATCCTATACCATAGAAGCTCAACCAGAGGTTCTATGTGCTTAGAGCAGTTGTTCCTCCCTGTTAATCATTGAAAAATTGATGGACATTGGATGGAAGGCCCTTAAGGCAAATTCAAACTCCTATAATCAATGTAGCAACTTTTGCTCCATTTCCACTTATAGGTCGATCTTTGCCTTTAGTCAATGTCCGACTTCGTTTGATCCTTCAAATTAATGTGAGATCCATATGTGATATCAAATACCCATAATTTTGAAGTAGGTTGACTTTTACAACATAATGCTCGAAGTGGAAGACACATTTCCTTTCTTCTTCTTATACTCTTTCTAGTACCTCTCATGCCTTGCTAGCTCTTGTCAGAATATCATGAAGTAGATGATCATATCATAAATCTCTATGATTGCAAGCACGAGACATCCACAACCATGGCATCGACTTGATGCTTCTACTAAGCATCCTTTTCGACCCATATGGCAGTAGCAATGAATTGCTTGAGAATCGGTTGCTCAAGAACATACAGCCCTTTTCTCATACTTGAGGTCAATCCTCAAATTTCTGTACCAATCCAGAAAATTAATTATAGACAACTCATCTTTCTCAAGGATATATCACAACAATAAAATGCTAGTTGTGTTTGTAGCCATGATTATTTAATGCAGAAACATACAGAATATAAGTATCATGACTATTAAAAACATATTTAATAGGTCTTTATTAAATATGCTCCCACTATTTTACTCAAATCAATGACCCTCCTTGTCTGGGAAAATCCCATTGTAAGATTTTCTCGTAGGGCCAAGATCCATATTCAACCTCATCCTGAGTCAACTTTGGCTGATCTCCCAGAACTCAATTATTTAGGTAGGAAACTCCTTTCCAATTGCATCCCTATGTAGTTCTTGGATCAATTGGGTGAATAAGTCCTTATTCTAATCCATCCTATGAATTAATGCCCAACTCCATGCCTCTAAGCCATTTTAATCCTATTGAAATGCTTAGTTAAGTTAAATCCAATGGTTAGCAGTAGGATATTTCACCTTTCGCGCCTCATCAAGAATATATCAAGTGCTCAGCTTTGGCATGACACACATTTAATGATTCCGGCTTTGACGAGTGCCACGTAGCGACAAACATTTTATAACTTAATTTAATTGAGGGAATTTTAATTGAAGTGATCTCATCGGCTTGTATCACATATTAACGTCTCTCATAGCATACATTGCATTCATGCTTTGATATATTTAAAACATATAAAGCATACAAACGTGTTATAATTCATACATATCACATATATATCATATCAATTTCGCAAACAAAATCATAAACATGACCTAAGCATGTTAAAACTCTAAACATGTTATCATGAGTACGACAGGTAAACTCAAACAAGGTCATGGTTTCGCAGACCGACTCTGATACCATTGTTGGGAATTCATGAGAGATAAACTATTTATAACCCATTGGCGGAAAAACAAAAATTCCCTTTAAGGATCTCAACGAATGAGCATGACCACTGCTATAGGGGTTTACCTTTGAAGCGAAGCTTTACCATGAACACTATGAGTGCGAGATTTACATTGATTGATCACGAACAATCACGATCGTGGCAACACCTTGATCAACCTCGCGGCTATACCCACCACCAGAGGAAGAAGATGATGAACTTCATCACCAAGTGCTGCAAAGTAGCAGCACCTCTACTCAGTCTACGCGAGCAAACCACCGTCGGAGATAGTGTAGTGCTAGCTATCAAGAAAGGGGAGAGGGCGTGGCACACACAAGGAGAACGGCCACCAGGATTAGAAACTCCTATATAACTTGTGTTATTTCAAAAATGTGTGCTTAAGTGAGGTGCATAGCTTTATATAGGTTATCACTCACAAACCCTTATCGCTAATGGGCTCATGTACACTACAGGCCCATTTTTAGTTATTAATTAAATCACATTTTATTAATCAATTAAACTACTTCTCTGATCATTTGCTCTATGCGTGTGACCCTATAGATTCTCATTAAGTTGGCAATAAGATTAAATCCCATTTAATATTATAAACAATGAGCGGCATCTAGCAATACATCATTGCTACCCAATTAATGAGAATACCAGTGATACGATACAACCTTAACTGTGACCATATATATAGTGTAGCCAATGTCACTTCGTCACAATGTCTTAATTGAACATAATGTATTAACATGACATCATTGTTAAGTCCAATTATATGTTTCTCGATCAAGGAATAGACGTTTAATCATTTGGGCCCAATATCTCATGTTGTCCCAACTTAGCATGGTTATGCATTTCCACATCTCACACAATCGAGTGGCCAAAAACATTACTCCTGTTATGTGGGAGGAACGAATCCTATCTACATCACTCACATCCCTCTGCATGATTCATTGCAGGCCCAATTACTACCTTTATGATTATCCTCTTATAGATAACGTTTGATAGCATTAAAGCCTGCAAGTCCTCATGCAGGAATCGGTGACTTCAAGTCGAAGGACTACTTCACCATGGTCACCATGAGAAACGCTTATGACACTTACATAACTATTATGCAGCGTTATCATAGAGGGTCAATCCAATATAAATATTCCACCAATATTTATACCTATCTGAAGACATGATATCACATATCCATGACCCGTGAGATGTGATCACCATGTCACTCACATAATAGTCTCGATGTATTATTATTGTCATATTTAATAATAATACTTGACTACCAACACTTTAAGAATAACTTTCTATAGTTTAATGGGGTCTCACAATCAAGTCACACTTGATGTTCCATTAAACGAATCGTCTATTCTAAGGACTTTATTATGCTATATATATGATCATAACAATAACATAATAAATGAATGTCTTATACATAAATATATAAATGCAATATATTTAAATCCAAGTCATGATACGAAATACAAATATAATAAATAGATTGGCCACTAGGGCTTACACCAAGAAGCCCTCCCCTTGATAATTGGAAAACCATGATACCAACAGATCTCATTGGTGAAGCGGATGGGATAAACCTCAGCATAATGATTCTTTCTTGCTCGAGGAACCTTCAGAGAGATCATAACTCTAGACTTATCCATATTTACCTTCAATCTAGAGGCTTGAAAAAAAGATTCCAACACTTCTGCAACAAGTTGAACATGAGCAACATTGACCTTTTTGAAAAGAAGCACATCATCCCCGAAAAAGAGATGACAGATACCTAGGCCCCCTCTAGACAAATGCACAAGTTGCCATCTCCCTTCATGGACATGGTCGTTGATTACACTAGTGCAATAAACATGTTTAAAATCGGTTAAAAATATCATTCTAAATCAGTTATGGAACCGATGTAGAAAAAGATGATGTAGAATGTAAGACATTTTAACATCGGTTTTTAACCGATGTTGAAAGTTAACTTTCAACATCGGTTATAAACCAAACCGATTTTGAAAGTGCTCATTCAACAGATTAATAATTATTGAAAAAGATCTTTTCATATCGGTTATAATATAGAACCGATGTTGAAAGTTATAATTCAACATCGGTTTGGTCTTGTAACCGATGTTGAAAGTATATTTTCACATCGGTTGTAACTCAGAACCGATTGAAATTGACAGTTCAACATCGGTTCTCTATTGTAACCGATGTTGATAGTCCAATTTTTTTTTTAAATACTCTGTTTTAAACCAGTGGCAATCCTTAACCCTATTTCATATATGTACAACCAGAACAATCCCAGCCAAAATAGAATCCTAACAATAACAGAATCCAAATCACTATATACTAAGTAAGCCAAACTATACTTTATTGATTATGCAAAAGTCAGCTTTTGATTCAACAAACTCAAATAATTATATAATGTAATAAATTCAAACTAATTAATTAAATACATAACAAAGAAACAACAAAGAAATATAACAAATTAAACTAATTAAAGAAATAAAATGTCATCCATAAATTAATGTTCAGAAGTCATCTCAAGAAAGAAGTTTGCCCAACGCTCCTTGATGTCCTTAATGTCCTCTTCAGAGAATGCTTCCGGATTGTCGAAAATCTGCACATTATAACTAATCAACTATAACTATACATAATTAATCTATAACTATTTACAAATTTTATTAGTTAATTACCTCCTTCCATCGATCTGTAATACTCGCGGAGACAATGTTGAACATCCACTTCATGACATAATATCTGCACTCCCAGCCGCCACGTTGCCTATGACACTACAAATGAATACACAATTTGAATATATAATGAGTAAAAACATAATAGTAACTATTTTACACTGCAATTGAATCTCGGGTACTAATTAATAAACTACTTACATTAGGGTAAATCCACCTAATAGGCCTGGGCCTACCACCATCCAAAACATGATTTGCGTTCATAGCTCTATCATAATTACGAAAATATGAATTTAAAGTATGTTATATATTTCAGAGTAATTAATAAAGCAAATGTAGTACAAATTAAATTAATTAAAAGCTTACGTTTCAACAATAAGCTTGATTTCTTTCGTCGGCTTAATTCCCAACGAACAAAAGAAGACCACAACACTCATACCATGACAGATGATCAATAATTGCCAATGTTTACTGCATTTGGAAACAGTTAGAGGCAAGTCACAGATAATTATAAATCACTAGTAAAACTTGTACTTACAGATGGAGGTAAGGTGCTAGGTAGAACTGTTTTTTGCCTTCATCAAGCACACGTCGCATGTACGCAGTAATCTCATCTGACCTAAGTGTCTCACCCTGAATTAGTTAAGGGTCAAGGAATCCATAAAGATGGAGGTTACCCCTATCAATACACAGGCGATGCAGATACCTAAGATATTGAAATAAATATTAATTATAATAGTTAAAAACTTAATTAGTTAACTTACAAATTAATTAGTTGAAATAACATAACTTACGTGCACCATAATGAGACAACTGTCATGCAAAGCATTTCACTATCAATGCATATCTCCATAATGTCCCTCTGGGGGATATAGAAAGTGTCGGGCTTGCCATCGTGTTCCAAATTTATAAAAGCGGACTCCTTCCCAAGTTTCACGGCAGCTAATGCGAGACGTTCCAGAGCATCAAGTTCAACATCCTTGTCAATACCCTAAACAGCAAATATAGAACATTAGTAAACACGGTTAGGTTATTTCAATTGTAAATAAAAAAAAACTTAACTTATTGAATGATTATATGAATACCTTCGATGAACCAGACGCCACAAGTTTTCTCGGATCCGACCTAGGCCTTTTGGGTCGATGATCTTTTCCATCATCCTAAACAATAGAGGTAAAGCATTAGTAAACACAATTAAGTTATTTCAATTGTAAATATAGAAAAACATAAGTAAGTGAACAATTACATGAATACCTTGGCTGAAACAAAAAACCTCACAAGTCTTCTCGGCCAAGGGATGAAATTACCGGGGGCCTGGCCAACTGTAATAACCTCCTCAGTGGGCACAGGGACTAGAGCATCAACATCTAGAACATCTTCAACCACCACCCTCACATGATCATCCTCTAATATCTAGTGGTGTAAGGTATTTCCCAAGTTGTGTACCCTCCCAAATGCCACTACCCGGCGATCATGATGATCATCAACATACAACTCACATTAATCGTCCTCCTTATCAGGCTGATGTGAATGATCACATGAACCCATAGTGCTCACAGGTACAGACGGTTGGGCATTTGTGTTTTGCTAGGAAAAACCCATAGATGCCAACTCTGAGAGAAGATCTCGTTTTATTTCTTCTCGAAGCTACGCCTTGATGGACTCAATATCATCCCTCTTCCGATGATGTGAAGATGGTCCATGGTATTGGGTAATGCCAACACCCCATCCAACACCAAGGACACGGCCTGAGTGGTCCTCTTTCCCAATCGCAACAGCCAAGACATCTTTGCGTCCAGTAGACACAAAGGTTCCTTGTGTGCTTTGTTCGTCCAAGGAATCCTACAACATAAAATTGTCACATTAATTTGTGTAAGATGATGGATAAGCATGTTAAAATTACAATTAGAATTGAATATATACTTACAATCTTTTCAGCAACAAGACATGCCTCCTCGGATGTATATTGTCCCGATGGTCCTTGTCGGGCTCTCTTCCATGTATGGTGGCGTGGGGGTGGAGGTGGATCAACAACTTCTGGAGGTGGATCAGCCGTAGGATCAGCTTGGGATGCTTGTTCCAAAAGTTGTTTCTTCTTCTCTTCAATCATCTTCCTACTCAGCTTTTTATATCCCCCACGAGACAAACGATGGGGGTAGAGATTCTTACTCTGGATCTCATGCGCCTTTTTCCTTTTCTCCTATTATACATAACATCAACTGAATTCAGTATATTAATAAAATCAATTTGGTTGGTAAAGTTAAACAATATAACTCAAGTTAACCTGAAAGGCGGCGTCCAATCAGATCTGAACAAATCTATCCCATGTCTCTTGATCAAGGAACGGGTACATCTCAAGTGGAGATTTGTCTGCACGCCCATGTATGTATTTCCCACTTAGTTGTGTTTTAAATGCTCTCCAACGCTCACCCGCATACGAAATCCATTTTTTCTTCATACGCTCGGTATCCGGCACTTCAAAGGTGAGCTATATTTACAAAACAAAATGGAGAAATTAGTGTATATGAAAATAATATGGTGAAATAAAATATATACAACCAAAGAAGGTAAAAGTAAAATACCATGATACTATCCCATATCTGATCCTTCACGTTCGTCGGTACATGGTCCCAATCCTCAATAAGTATACTAGCCTTGCTTTTGGCAAGGACGGACACAAAACTCTTAAACTGATCTTCCATTAGCCCTATAGGTAAGCAATCTCCATCAAACTCAACCCTCGTCCTTTGATTACCACTACGGTTGATGGCCAATTTTTTTAATCGTGTGGCGCGTCTACCTTTTTTACTTGTCAATGGGGTATCCGACTCGCTGCGTGTAGGAGGGATGCCCGAGGGATCTGCCATATATGCCTGTTTATACAAAAAATAATAAACTATGTCAGTAAAGATGGATAAATAACAAATATCACTTTAAACATAACTTACACTATAACTTAACATATAAATATCAAATTAAATAACAAAAAAAACTTAACTTATAATTATCAAGATAAACATAACTTAACTAATAAATATAACTTTAAACATAACTTAAACCATGGTCAATTAGTAATGTTCTCCCATATCCCTTCATGATAATCATCACGAATGGCATGTACATCGTCCGCTTCATTTTCCTCATTGAAAGTAGGCATCCGTGTTGAGAAAGAAGGAGTATCGGAAATATCGAGAGTGGAATCTTGATTTTCCTCACTTCCATTATGCATGTTTTTTCCTTGGAGAACCATCGACCACCTTTTGTTAGAAGGATCATGGATATAAAACACTTGTCTTGCTTGGATAGGCCATGATGAAAGGCTCTTCTGTATGACCTACCTTGCCAAGGTCTACCAATGTAAATCCTAACTCATCGGTTTGTACACCACTGTTACTGTCGACCCACTTAAATTTAAAAACAGGTACTCTAAATTTAGTGTAATCGACCTCCCAAATCTCTTCAATGACTCCAAATTAAGATATGGATGCCATAACGAGGTTTGTATCTTTTAAACTAGAGAAGTGCATAGACTCGGCTACAACCGTAACCCCACTATTTTGCACGGTACTCTTGTCATCCTGGGACTTTGTATAGAAGGAAAACTTATTGATATCGTATCTGTAACACCCCGAATTTCATCTTATATTAATACATATTACTATGTATTATTCTTGACCAATATATGTTATTTACGATTGTTCTTGATGTCGAAGTTCATAGTTGGGGTAGTTTAGCCTTAAGGAATGGTCAATGTATTCAAGTCCAAGAAACCTGTTTCACGGTTTTGGCCATATCTTGAGTTCTAGATGTCTGATTGAGGCAATCTTGGATGCGTTGGAAATCTTAGAGAATTATCTACAAGTCTTATTTCAGGTGTTAAGGCCAAATTCGACTTCTAAAGTTTCGCGTCGCGAGGATACATTCGCCTCGCGAACCTGACAGCCAGATTTTTGCAGCTCTCTGGTTCGCCTCGCGAATATGCGCGCACCAGAATCGTGTTTTTGGGCTTCTAATCAGCCCATAATGACCCTAACTCATATTTATACCATAAGACTCGACCTAAACCTATTTTCTAAGTCGAATTACTCTTAGAAACTGCCTCTTCCTCTCCAAACAAGGATTTCTAAACCCTTTCCAAGGATTCTTGAAGGAGATTGCACCATTGTTCATCGTTCTTCGTCTCCTTCGCTTGAAGAGCATCACTGCCATCACAAGCCCTCTTCCTAGTTTCTGCTCTTGAAGCTTTTAGGGCTGTGATCGTGAAGTCAAGCGTCGTAAGATCGAGCATTCGTGAGACGCAACCTTTTCCGGACCTTTTTCCTTCCTTTGTTCATTGTGATTGTCATACCAGGTATGGGGGGAAGAAATAGATCATGAGTATGTGGGTTTTGGGATAGGTGAAGATGAAGGGGTTAACTCATGACCCCTATATGTTTGTCTATATGCATTGTAAATGCCTATGTATATGCTATGAGTGTAATTATGTGTATGTTATGTATATGCCTATGTGAATATTGTATAAATATACATGTTTATGGTTCTATGATTATGATTATGGGTGTTTGTCTTGATGATATGATTGAAATATTATGATGTGCGATGAATAGTATGAATATAGATACGATATGCATTGATGAGATTTTATAATGTGCATTGATAATGATGACTTGATGATGATATGCGTTACTATGACAAAAATATGATCAGTGAAAGAACATAGTTCTAGGACGTTTGGCACCCTATAATGAATGAGTTGTTATGAGAGGCGAGATTAATGATATTGGATTAGTCTTGGAAACCCATAGGGATGATTCTTGAGAGACGAGATGAAAGGCATAGGGATAACTTAAAGAAATTCTTAAGATTCCCACATCTGTCATGATTCGCCTGGCGAATATCCATTCGCGAGGCGAGACAGAGAGACCATTCGTGGTCTGACGTGATTCGCCTAGCAGATTGTAATCCGCGAGGCGAATGAGAGAACCAAATATTGGGGCTCTCGGGCTCGCCTCGCGAGCCAGGATTCGCCTAGCGAATCTGAGAACCTGTTTAGGAGCTCTCGGGCTTGCCTCGCGATCCACGATTCGCCTAGCGAATCTGAGAACCTGTTTAGGAGCTCTCGGGCTTGCCTCGCGATCCACGATTCGCCTAGCGAATCTGGGTTTCTCACCCAGATTCTGTTGTGAAGGGATAATGATTAAGGTAATGGGAAAACGACTGTGAGGTCATAATTCAAAGTTGATAATATAGAAAAGAATGTTAATAGCTATATGACTTGAGGTTTAAATATTAGGATTAAGTTATAATCTTAATAAGATATGGATTGAGGTTTAGATATTAAGATTAAGTTACAATCTTAATAAATATATGACCTGAGGTTTAAATATTAGGATTAAGTTATAATCTTAATAAAATATGAATTGAGGATTAGATATTAAGATTAAGATATAATCTTAATAAATATATGACTTGAGCTTATTAAGATTAAGTTATAATCTTAATAAAATATGAATTGAGGTTTAGATAATAAGATTAAGTATAATACTTAACAAAGATAATGTTAAGTTAAGACTTAACAAAGAGGACAATTAATAAGACGATGATGTTATTGGTAACGACGTACTGTTACCGATGTTGTTGGTTAAATCATTTTTGATGCTTATTGGTCAAGTTTGATGTTGTTAAATCATCTTTGATGCTTGTTGGTCAAAGTTGATAGCCATGTAATGGTGTTGATGGTGGATGGTTGGACATGTGTTTGCATGTTGTTGAGCATAGCATGCATCATACGTTGACATTGATATGTTGGGTGGAAAGCAAACGATGAATCGCGATAGTGGAGGCCACGATGGGTGTTATCCCGGCCTTGCGGGTACGTTGGGTATGGAAGTTCCAGGTGACATAGGCTAGCTACCTATTGTCAAAGTGACCTAAAGAATAAGCTTGAGTACCCTGACTAGCCACTATACGTTATCAGGATTAGTGAGAGTGTTCGGGGATGGCCCATGGTCTGGCATATCATCCACGTTGATAACCGGACATGTACTCCTAATCGTCTTTCCAGAGTTAGAGTTGTTGGCCACATGCATAAGGAGTAGTGATGTTGCATTTGCATTGACATGCATCTTTGATATATATTGATTATATCTGTGTTGATTGATGTATGTTGTATGCCATCTTAATTACTATTCCATTCCGTTTACATATATTCATGATTGTGTTTCTTACCCCTCTCTTTGTTATTCTTGTGCATATGTTGTGGTATATGCAGAGGAGGGTGAGCATGCTGACAAGGAGTGATCCCGAGGAGATCTCTCTCAGTAGTTAGGATTTATGATTTATGTTTTTCGGTTTTATTCCGATGTATTATCGATATATGTATACCAGCTCTGATATGTGACATCGGGACTTGGGTTATGTTTATTATTTATGTTTTCCGCAGTTCGTTTTGAAAGGATTTTGATTATTTCAGATTCCTATGTTTTACGTTATAGATGATGTGATGCACATTACCCTTGAGGATATGTTTTTATTTAATTGTTATATATTTTTAAAAGACATGTATGATTTTATTTATGTCTTTTTATATGCGGGGTAGTGGGTGTCACAGTATCCACTCCAACATATGACATCAAAGTTAGGCCCATGTGCTAACCATTTTAATGTATCAGAAGCAGTATTATCCTCCGCAATTTGATCTTTAAACCAGTTTAAGAAAGTCTTATTATGCTTGTTCAACAACCATTTTTCGTTCATTCGAGGGTAATTTTGCTTGATAATGGTTTTGTGATCACATAAGTAAGGATTAACCTCATCGGTGTTATTCAATATATACAAATGTGCTTGAAGCACTTCCTCTCGACCCATGCTCTTAACAGTAATACCTCGTGTACCCTTACCATCACATCTTCCCTCATGACGAGACTTAGGAAGCCCTACAGGTTCCGCTTCTGACATGTAGTCTGTACAAAACTCAATAGCTTCTTCTGCAATATACCTTTCAACAATAGATGCTTCAGGACGGTGTGGATTCTTCACATACCCTTTTAGTATCTTCATGTATCGCTCAACTGGGTACATCCACCTTAAATGAACGGGGCCACACAATCTAATCTCCCTCACTAGATGAACAATTAAATGAACCATGATGTCAAAAAATGAAGGAGGAAAATAAATCTCCAATTGACACAAGATAATATCAGCCTCAGTTTCCAACTCATCTAGTTTTTGAAGGTCAATGACTTTGCTACATATAGCATTGAAGAATAAGCACAACCTTGTTATGGCATGTCTCACTTTTTTAGGCAAGATGTCACGAATAGCCACTGGTAATAGTTGTTACATCAAGACATGGCAATCATGAGACTTTAAACCAACTAATTTGAGATCTTTCATTGGGACAAGCCTCTTAACATTTGAAGAGTAACCCTGTGGCACTTTGACGCCCCGCAGACACTCACAAAAACTTTTTTTCTCTTTTTTCGATAAAGTATGACATGCTGGGGCAAATAAGTTCGCTTAACCCCTACTGATTGTGGAGCTAACTGCTCTCGTATGCCCATCGCAACTTGATCTAAACGAGCATTGACACCATCTTTTGTCTTGCCTTGAATGTTAAGAAGCGTCCCGACTACACTATCACACACATTTTTCTCCACATGCATCACATCAATACAATGTCTTACATCAAGTTTGCACCAGTATGGAAGATCAAAGAAGATCGACCTCTTCTTCCATATGTTTTTCTCAGTAGCCTTCTTATGGGTCTTTCCAAAGATAATATCCATGTCCTTAACCCGTTGATAAACTTGATCTCCGGTTAAGGCCGTCGGAGCAATTTCATTCTCCTAGCATCCATTAAAAGCTTTTCTCAATCTACGATACGGGTGATCAGGTGTGAGAAATCTTCGATGCCCAAGGTAAACTGTCTTCCTTCCATGTTGTAGTTGATGGTAGCATGTGCCTTCTTCACATACAGGGCATGCTTTATGCCCCTTAACACTATATCTGGACAAGTTCCCGTATGCTGGAAAGTCATTGATGGTGCAAAATAACATGGCACGCATCTTGAAAGTCTCATTGCAATACCCGTCAAACAGATCAACGCCTTCCGCCCATAGCTTTCTCAATTCTTCAATCAAGGGACTTAGATAAACATTTACGTCATTTCCTGGTTGTTTTGGGCCCGAAATCATCATAGATAACATAATGTATTTGCGCTTCATGCACAACCAAGGAGGTAGGTTATAAATTACCAGGAGAACAGGCCATGAACTATGAATACTACTTAAGGTGCCATACGGATTCATGCCATCGGTAGCAAGTCCAAGCCTAAGGTTTCTTTTCTCATCGGCGAAATCCGGAAATAAACTATCAATTCTCTTCCATTGCAAAGAATCAGCCGGATGGCGAAGCTGTCCATCACATTTTCTCTCATCTGCATGCCACCTAATGTTTTTTGCGTCATTTACATTAGCGAACAATCGCTTGAACCTTGGAATTATTGGAAGATACCATAACACCTTCACAGAAGGACCCTTTGTGATCACATCACAATTTGAATCACCATCGTTCACTTTGTAGCGGGATACCCCACACCTTGGACACTCGTGCATCTTTTCAAAGTCATTCCTGTACAATATGCAATCATTAGGACATGCATATATTTTCTTATACTCCATACCCATCGGACACAATATCTTCTTCGCCTCATAGTTACGGTTCGGCAATGTGTTACCTTCTGGAAGCATGTCTTTCAACAACTCAAGCAATTCGGTGAAGCTTTTATCACTCCACCTATTTCTCGCCTTCACAACTACCAATCTTAACACCGCTGACAACCGTGTGAAATTAGAGCACCCAGGATACAAAGGCTTATCTGCATCACTGCACAAAGTATCATACACATTTGCTCGTTGAAATGACTCTTGTCCAATATCGCGGATCATGTCCTCTAGTCGATCGTCCATATCTATGTCATCAACCTCCTCTCTTTGGGACACACTTGGTTTGTCTAACAATTCACCATGCCATATCCATCTTATATAACTCTTACATATCCCTTCACAAATAAGATGCTCTCGTATTTTCTCAGCTTCCAGTCGTCTCTCATTCAAACAATTAACACAAGGACAATAAAACCTTCCATTACTATCGGGAACATTTCTTTTAGCAAATTCTAAAAACTCTTCCACTCCATTCTCATACTCATGACTTGTGCGTCTAGCATCGATCCAATTACGATCCATAACTACAACAACACCAACTTCACTTAGTCCAAGATCTTCAACTCCTTTTTATCACAGGGTAAGGCCCTATCCTATTCGAGAAGAAACTTCTTCAACACTCAGTTAACAGTTAGTCCTTAACTTTCATGCCCATACTTAACGAAATTTCGGCAGCATTTCCCATCGGTCTCCGACGTACACGACTTGAACGCGGTGACATCCATCGCGACAAAGTGTGCACCCGGAGAACAAAAGGAAATGCAGCAGACCGAAATTTCTTCAAGTATAAGATATGAGAATTAAGGAATAAGTATTAACCAAATGAAGAATAAGTTTTTCCCCAAACTGTCCAACTTGGACAATTCAAGATTCAATACAATGAGTAGTACCTTAATAAAGTACACATATGCTCATTAATATTGAATCTCAAATGGGAAACTAAGGTTTTGCTAATTTATTAACACTAAAAGATAATCCAACAGTCCAATCCCTAAGTTAAAGCAGTAAACAAAACATTGGAATAAAATATCTTACTTGTGCTCAGAGTGAGGAGATAGAGAGTGATGAGTGAGAGGGCGCTCGAGATGGGTTGAGGTTTGCCTTCACCCTAAATCAGAAACACAAAGCAAAGAGAGGGTTTGAGAGAACTATGAGAGGTTTTTTAACCTAACATTTAAAAACCATTCATGTTAAACTAATAACCTGTCCTGAGTTTGCAGAAAGGAATGAAGTTTGATCTTATTATCAAGTCTTAGTTAGCAATCTAATGCATTCGTGGTTAGAATTGAGAATGTTTGTTGTCCTGGTGCTCAAGAGACAAAAGGAAATGGTGAAAACAAGGTGCTATGTCTAGAGGACAACTTAGAGGATGCGCAGGTTTTTTTTGCTTAAATGCAAGAATCATGAAAGGTCCCTGCTGTGAAAAATTGCGTCAGTGGATATGCACAATTGCTTTTATCATCCGGAATTGACTTAATAGCTTATAATGGGCTTGATTGGACCATGGTCTCCTCTATGCTTGCCTAAGTATCACTGCCAGCTCTAAATTAGCGCATCACCTTTCTTTAAATTAGTCAAACATTTTTGTAGTTTATGGTTTTATGTTTCCTTGCATATTTACTCAAGTTGAATCAACCACATTTTCAAACTAAATAGTAAATTCTAATACATTAATACTTTTTCTCTTCCTTTCTCCCTTTAATTTCATAAGAAAATCTAATCAGAAGGAGAAGTGTTTTTCTTCATTAGAATGTCACGTATGGATTTCCTGCCAAGTTACATGCCATACTGTAAAACTAATCAAGTTACATTGCAAAACCAAAGTAACAGGTAGCAGACAACAACAAAAATGTAGAGAGAAAGAAAGAGAACCTGGGCAAAGTTTCTCCACCGAGGAGAGGGTGAAGCCGTGGGCAAAGTTTGGTACAGAGGTTCAGAGGAGAGGGTGAAGCCGTGCGCGACTGGACAGTGTATCAGCGATGAAGAAGCAGCAACGATTTGTGAGAAGAAGGAGAAGGATGAAGGATGGTGCTAGGTTACGGTGGTGAAGGATGAAGGAGAAGGAGCAAACGAGAGAGATGGCGAACAGTGAGGAGGGAAAGATATGAAAGAACGTTGGAACGTGAAATGGGTTTAATGAAGATTTGAAATCAGTTGGTTAATAGAACCGATTTTGAAAGTTTAATAATGAGATCGGTTGTCAAATAACCGAGTTTGAAAGTTTACTAATGAGATCGGTTGTGTAATAACCGATGTAAATACGTGGCGGGAATAAATAAATAGCTTTTTATTTAAATTGTTTTCATCGGTTGAACTATGTAACCGATGTTAAATGTTTTATACATCGGGTTCTTTCTGAACCGATGTAAATAATTTTGAACTTATTTTCAAAATTGTCACCGCCTCTTTTTTTAAATCGGTTTCTTTTCAACCGATCTAGAAACCTGTTTTAGAATCTATATTTTGCACTAGTGTTAGTAACGCAAGCTTTTCCATGCATAGGACAAACAAATATGGCGATAAGGGATCGCCCTATCTTATCCCATGGGACGACCTAAAAGCAAGAAGTTTATTACCATTTCAAAGTATTTTGAGCTCAGAAGAAGAAACACAAAACATATTCAATTTGACAACCGATTGATGGAATCCAAAGTCTTTCAATGTGCGTAGGAGAAAGCCCCATTTAACTCTATCATAGGTTTTTTCAAAGTCAATTTTAAAACCAAAGAACCATTCTTACTTTGAGAGCGGTGCATATGATGAATAACTTCCGGAGCCAAGATGGCGTTATCCTATATAACAGGACCAAGGATAAAACTGCTCGGTAAAGGCCTAACAATATCATTGAGAAAGGGACGTAGCCTGTTGACTGAAACCTTAGTTATAAGCTTATAAGTCACATTACATAAATTAATGGGCATGAACTCCTTCATGCGAGAGGGATGCTGAGTATTGGGAATAAGAACAACAAAGTGTCCCAAAGATGCTATCATCAAAGGTCATCTCCCACTACGTCCGAGAAATTTCTGAAAAATAGTGGTTGAAAACCATCTGGCCTGGTGCCTTAATCGACTTCATAGAGAAAAGCGCAGATCTGACCTCGTCTTTAGAAACTTGCATAGCTAAACGATCCACAACATGCATATATTAAGCCTAGGCATTGAAAAAGATCCAGATAAGGAAGAACCTCCTCAATCGGACAGAATATGGCCTTGAAAAAGTCCAATGCCTTAACCTGTAATATCATCATTAGTGCTCTAGGACCCATCAGACAACAACAGTCCATCAATGCGATTTCTTCTTCTTCTAACAATAGTTTAGGTGTGGAAGCAAGTGGTATTACAATCACCATGGAAATAGTATGCATTACAAGTATTACGGAATGTGCAAATATAAAATTATAGGCAAATAATAAAATGTGAAAAACAAATGCCATAGATTAATTTGACAAAGGTTAAAACTTAAAATAATGAAATATGATGACCAGTTAATAAAAAAAGTCTAATGATCATACTATGATCAAATGATTTTATATGTTATGTATTATCAGTGTAAATTCTTTTTTTATTATTAACCGATTATAAATTAACACATCAATAAAATTATTTTGTGATTAGTTGACATTATGAAAGATTTTAGACTGACAGTTCATAGGATATCAAAATTAATCTCTTTAATTAAATCCTTTTAAATTTCATATTCCATGTACTCATAAGTTTGATAAGCATTTACCATTAATTCTAACTGTCGCATTGCCTTGATTCAAATAGTTTTAAATTCAAAACTTAATGTCCATTTGTCAAAAACACTTCATGATAATTTAACATTAATCCTAAAAATCATTTTAACGATAATAAATCAATGGATCATAAATTTGAATTTAATATAGTTTTAAAATTTAAAATTTGTTCCTTAAATTTAATATAGGACACATGAATTCATCAAAAAAAAAAATATAGGACACATGTCACCTAATTAATGTGCAATTTATCATAAGTTTATTAAGACATAGGTGTCCAATAAAATAGAGCTTTAACTTGGTAGAATTTCCAAATCATATTTTTTTTTCATGTTATAATGATGATTGATTGCTCACCAAAAATTCACTTTAAAAAATTCGAGTATATTTACATGATAATTGCAATAAAAAAATTTTACATGATAATTGCAATATTCTTCTTACAAACATCAATTAATTATTTAGATGTTTGATGGGGAAAAAAATGTTGCTGCAGGGCTTATGCAACAGTGTGAAGGCAAATGGCAGACTAAACCTAACCCTTCCGATCTTTCCACTATAAGCATATATAATAAGGATCCGGTTGATGGTCAGAATAAGAAAGACAAGATAGGATAAGTTATCATGTCCTGCTTTAATCTGGAGTTTGGTAAACCAGCAGGATAGAATAAACTTATCCTATTAGCTTATCATATCCTGTTATTTAGTTATAATTCTATCCTGAGAGTGGAGTTGGGTTAGAACAAACAGGATAGGATAAGAAAAGGTTTTCTCTTTTATCTCTTACCTTTAATATTGTTATTATTTAATTATGATTTTAAACCTAATTAGTCAACCTTATTACTAATTAAAATGTGGTTTAATTAGCAATTTTTATAAAAAGTAAAAAAAAAAGTTAATTTGTTATAATTTTAAAAAATAAAAATGGACTAATGTATAATTAAAAAGCCGAAAATATATATTATCAAATATTTTTTAATTTAAATGTATAAAAAAATCACATAATATTAAAATTTATTTTTGAAAAAAAAAATATAATTTTGATATAAGGGTAATTTTATCATTTGTGGATATTTTATATCATATCCTATCATTATCTGATGTGCATCAAACGTCGGACAGGATAAAAGCTTATCATGCTTATATCTTATCCTATCATTATCCAACTCTCATATTCTATCCGTTCTTATCCTATCCTGACCACCAAATGAACCTTTAATATACTCTATCTTGTAAAATCTGTTCTGATACTAAATGAATCAAAGTTGATTAAATTAATAAAGCTATTGCCAAATAATAGGGTCTGGGTGGTGTAGTTGGTTATCACGCTAGTCTCACACACTAGAGGTCCCCGGTTCGAAC
Organism: Ammopiptanthus mongolicus; assembly: GCA_039655645.1. Classification (NCBI taxonomy): domain Eukaryota; kingdom Viridiplantae; phylum Streptophyta; class Magnoliopsida; order Fabales; family Fabaceae; genus Ammopiptanthus; species Ammopiptanthus mongolicus. The sequence goes on from CM077351.1 coordinate 22,990,195, forward strand.
CCGGGCTCAGACAGTAAACTTTTTTAGCTAATATCAGAAAATACAATGTACTATTTGCAGGACATACCCACGAGTTCTCCTCAATACTCCTTATAGAAAACTGTTCTACTCAACGAAAGGTTCAAATGGTTACACTATACTCTTGCAGCGCTAATATCGTATATGGATTATTGTTCTAGACAATGAATGGTTCATTTATTTCATGGCTCATTCTGTGGTACCTCTACAAATCTGACTGACGAGTACCCTCCACGATAAAATAATAAAGGTTTAATGAAGTTTTTAATCCTTGAAAAGTGAGTCAATTTTGGTTTTGGTCCTTATATTTTTTTTCGTTGGTTTTGGTCCCTATAAGTTTCAAAACTTTGGTTTTGGTCCCTGCCGTCACTATTCATCCGTTAAGTGTTGACGTGGCTAGCATATTGCCATGTAGTATTGCTATGTAGGCTACTATAATATCTTTATTTTTATTATAATATTATTATTTGTTTTTTTATACTTTTATTAAATGAATGAAAGGCTGAAATGACAACATTCAGGAACATTTATAGGGTTTTTGAATACCTCTGTAGCATTAAATATTATAAAAGAATGTAAAAAATTTAATATTTAATCATATGTGACATTAAATATTATAAAATTAGCCTACATAACAGTACTGACGTGATGGTCCGTTAGTCACGTCAACACTCAACAGATGGATAGTGATGAGAGGGCCAAAACCAAAGTTTTGGAACTTGCAGGGACCAAAACCAACAACAAAAAAGTACAGGGACCAAAACCAAAACTGAATGACTTTTCAGGGACTAAAAACTTAATTAAACCAATAATAAAAATAGGATTAATAGAAGAAATTGATCTAAAATATAAATAATTAGAAAATCTATTAGAACAAATTAATAAAAATATAATGTTATTAATAGAAAATACCAATAAAATTATAAAATATACTTATAATAGATCACAAAAAGGGTAAAATGAAATAGCTAATATACATGAAACATTAAATAATATAAGTAAATGAAAAGAAATATCAGATAAGAATGAAAATATTAAGAAAATTAGAGAAATTTTTCAATAATTAGAAAAACTTTTAGAAGAGAAAGAGAATAATAAATATATAACAAAAACAGAATTAGAAGTGCTATTAAAAAAACCTAGAAAATCAGAAAAACAAGAAAATAAACTTTTAGCTCCAATAATTACATGGAGAGGTTAAAAACTGAATATATAGAATCAATAAAGAAATCAAATGATTTACAAGAAATTCAACAATTACTTGAACAACTAAAAATAGTTGAAGAGGAAAATAATCAAATGCAAAAATTAGAACGAATTAATACCACTCAAGAAAACGAATAAGTAGTTTTAAACTATAGCTCCTCTTTGGAATCTGATACAGATTATAATGAAATACGTATGGAAAGAGGAGGACCAAGTAATAGCATAATACCTAAAAGAAAAAGAAAAGAAGAATGAGATAATTATGAGCAAGAAACGATGTATAATAAGGGTTATGTTAGCAAAAATGATAGATGGAAGAAGGTTTCGGAAGAATTTAAATCACGTTATGAATCCATTAAGTCAAGAAATGTATTAAATCTTGATTGTGCAAAGAACAAAGAAGAAATACTTTTATAATGGACTAATGAAATAACATTATTAATGGCAACAGATAAAAAATTTAATAGCTTAGAGTTATCAGCTATAAAAAACTTTATGATTTATAAAACAACAGGAAACGCACAAAAATTCTTCAATGGAATAAAATATGAAAACTGGCAACAATATATATCAGCTACACGAAATAATCATAATTTTACTAGATTAGTTATGAATTTAATTTATGAAGAATTTATAGGACACGCTAGAATAGAACATACTGCAGAAGTAAATAGACTCTTACATGAAAAAACCAAAGTATATCTGAATAGAATTCAAATATGTGATATGTGTAAAGTAGAAAGTTATATCTGTGAGTACAAAAAATATTATTAGCAATTAAATAATGAAACAAAAGAAATATATAAAGAAATTTTTATAGATAAACTACCTTTTCCACTTAATAACAAGATAAAAAAATATTTGGCAACACAATCCAAACGAAACTGCTACTACGCTAGGAGAAATTATTCAAATTCTATATACAGAATTAAGAGAACAATGTTTAACCCGAGAGACGATAAGGCAACTTAATAGAGGTAGCAATATAATTTGTTGTGATATACCAGAAATTGAGCTACTAGGAAATTACGGATGTAATAAGCCAAAAAGAAAAAAAATACTATAAAAACAAAACTAGGTTAAAAAAAACTTATCCAAAGAAAAAGGCGTACAAAAATAAGAGAAAGTACTTTAGGAAAAAACAAACACCTAAAAAGTATTGTCCAAAGGGGAAAAAAAAATGTGTATGTTGGATATGTAATGTAGAAGGACACTATACAAACGAATGTCCACAAAAAAAAGATAAGGATTTTAAAGAAAAATCTAAAATAATAAAAAAGCTATATAATATATATAAGCTACAACCACTAGAAGAAGAACTAAGTAATACAGAAGAAAGTATCTACGAATATTCTAAACATGGTGAATTATCTTTAGAAGAAACAGAATTCAAATAGTACTTATATCAAAATTATAGTAGAAAAAAGCAATAAAGAAACTGAAGCTTATATTGATACAGGTGCAAGTCTTTGTCTTTCAACAAAGGCATTATTTGATAAATGGGAACAATTAGAAAAACCCTTAAAAATACAAATAGCAGATGAATCTATACACCCTCTATTTTGGGTGGCCAAATGAGTAACGTTAAGAATACAAAATAAAATATTTATTGTACCAACGTTCTATCAACAAGAAACGGGAATAGACGTGATCTTAGGCAATAACTTCCTACATCTTTATTCGCCATTTTGTCTATACTTATAATATATCACCCTCAAGACACCTTATATTCGAAATACCCAACTCCGTGAAATACTTACTATACTTATTATTCATTATTCTCAATGCACTTTTTCTATGAAATAATCAGATCTTAGCAAGCTAAACCGTGGTGAGTTAGTCACTACGATTTGTCAAAAAATTCGCTACGCATTAATTAATTTAGAATCGGGAAGAAGAATCCCAGCTCATATTGAGGAACTTTTGAACAAACTATGCTGCAAACCCATGATTTATACCAAACAAGATAGAGATGAATTTGCAGAAGATATTAAACAAATGAGTAAAAAGGGATTAATTAGACCATCTAAAAGTAAGCACTCTGCTCCAGCTTTCTATGTAGAAAACCATAGTGAAATCAAATGAGGTAAAAGAAGGATGATAATAAATTATAGGCAGATAAACGATGCAATGGAAGGAGATGCATATTTTCTTCCTAGAAAAGATTTAATTATTGAAAGAATAAGAAATATGCATTGGTTTAGTACTTTTGACTGTAAATCATGATTTTATCAGATAAGATTATCTGAAGAATCTAAAGCGTTAACTGCATTCAGTTGTCCTCAAGGTCAATATGAATGGAATGTACTTCCTATGGAAAAGGAGCAATCTCCAGGAATATTTCAAAGAAGATTGGATTCAATATTCAAGGAATATAAAGATTTTTGTCTTATATACATTGATGATATATTAGTTTTTACAAATAAGGATTTAGAAGATCATTTTAATAAGATTGTTTTAGTTCTTAATAAATGTTTAGAACATGGAGTAGTCTTAAGCAAGAAGAGGGCTGTTTTAACGCAAAATAAAATTAATTATTTAGGCTTAGAAATTGAACAAGGGAAAATAATAATGCAAAAACATGTCTTAGAAAAACTTCATAATTTCCCAACAAGACTAAAGGATAAAAAGGAACTACAAAGATTTCTTGGATTACTAACTTATATTTCTAATGAAGGTTTTCTAAAAGATCTTGCAGCAGAAAGAAAAGTTCTTCAACAGAAATTAAAAAAGAATGCCCTCTGGTCATGGACAGAGGAAGATGAAGCAATTATTACTAAATTAAAATACTTATGTCAGAATCTTCCAGAATTATATCATCCATCCGATGACGATTTAATTATTATTGAGACAGATGCCTCAAATGAATGTTGGGGAGGTGTTATGAAAGTAAAACCCCCTGAACAAAAGAAAGAATTACTGTGCCGATACATCTCTGGAACTTTTTCAAACAGTGAAATTAATTATCCTACTCATGAAAAAGAAACTTTAGCGCTAATTCGAATGTTGGAAAAACATCGAATTTATGTGCTTGATCAAGAATTTATTATTAGAACCGATTCTACTTATGTGGCAAGTTTTAAAAATATCAATCACAAAAGAACGTACAACCAAGGAAGATTAATTAGATGGCAAATGAAATTAGCCGAATATAATTATTCGATTTCTCATATTAAAGGAGAAAAGAACGTTCTTGCAGATATTCTATCAAGGAAATGGAGAAAGGAACAGCAAGAATGCTAAGGAGGCAAAGAGAAATCAAGAAAGCATTGAGAGAGCAAAAACTGAAAGAATTAGACTTGATTGAAGCAGAAACAAGCAATTCCAGCTGAAATCAAGCAACAAGCACGAGAAGAAGAGAATAAAAAATGGTATACAATTTTTAAAGGACCATTTCCCGAACTCTATGACGAGTGGCACAAAGCAGGCCCTCATTATCAGAAGATCCCAGGCATTATCTACAAGTCTTTTGCATCAAAAGAAGAAGCGGAAAAAGCATTGAAAAATTTTCAAGAAGAAGAAAGAAGAAAGAAAGGTAAAGAAATCTATCTTGGACCAAGAACTTTTGCAGAAACTACAACACTAAAGCCAGAACTAAGAAAAACTATGAGAACCTTGGGGAGGATCCCTTCCTCCCTTGATAACTATCAAATAACCACTAGAAAAGAACATGAACTTCAAGTCCAATTTTCAAAAGAAAAATTTGAAGAACACCTTAAAAGACTAATTCACTGGACTGACAAAGAAAGAAGCAATTGTTTTTACATGGTTGATCGAAATTATTCGCAACTAAAGTTGTACTAACCCCAAGGGCACCATCCATACTAACGTTCAATATGTTCCAATTTGGACTAGTTGAATGTCTTTACTTAAGCCAAAATCTTGAAGAAATTAATCTATTCCCATATTACTTTAAAGAAGCAGTTCAAATGTTTCGAAAGAATGTTGCGGGAGATAGAGCAATCTTCCTAAAATTCTACTCAGCATATCCTGACTTCTCTACGAAGCATCCAGCCAAACATTTAGTTTTAATTGGAATAAGCAATAACCAGTTTCCTTTAATGGATGAACCTACTGGAGTCGATTATGATGACGATCAAATGAATAATTTCATAGCACATCAATTAGCCAGCATCTTCTCCCAATGTCAAACAATAGGGAAGGAATCATGGATCAAAACATTGTATAAAGGTCCAAATACTTTGCTACTAAGCAAACCTAGTGGAAGAGTAATCAGAGAAAAAGATCTAGCTCTCCTAACAAATTTCGAGATACTTTTCTACGCATTAGAGGGCCCAGCCATGAATTATTGTCCAGTTGTCCTCCACAAGCTCTGCTCAATAATTAAGGATAATGGAAACCACGCACGCATTCGGTGCCCAATAAAGTAGGTCCCACTCGAAGAAAATAAGGACTGTCGGCAGGAAGACAAAGACTCAGAGGAAGCAATTACAGAGGAGTGATGTAAGTCCTGACATCACCATGTGAATTATTAGAAATATGATGTAAGCACTTACGTGCCTTAGGGATATCTTTGTAAATGTCTAGTAGTTCCCTAAGATTATAAATAAGACCTCTTATGCTGATGCAAAAGCAGAGTTTTCATTGAAGAAAAACCTCTCAATTGAGATTTTCCCGAAATGAGAAATCTGCTAGTCTCGTTAGAGGAAACTAGTTAGGCACCTGCGAGTGTGTTCCTGTTGTACTTCTTTCCACTATCAATAAAACTTATTTCTCTACTTATCAAAGTCTCATTTACATATACTCATCAATTCCTGATTCAACTACTTCATTGCGGAAGCAGCAGTGGGCAAGAAAAGGCTATCTTTTAAACACTTCAATCAGGTATGTTTACCTATTCATACGTATCTCATTACTAGCTTTACAGTCAATCCTTTATGTGCGAAGCTATGCATAAATAAAAAATAGATAATAATGATATAGAACATTTCCAAATAACTGAAGAAGATGGAAATTATCATGGAAGTATTTTAATAAATCCCAGATTATTTCAAAAAAATACAAAAGGAAGATTTAGATTTAACAAAAAATGCAAACATGAAAGGAAAAGAAAGACTTCGAGGAATATTAAATAGATTTACTGAGAAAGAAAATATTATATATTATGGAAAAATAATTAATGAAACACCTATAGATATAATAGAAGCACAAGGGAGTATTTGTATACAACTGTTAAGTAAGAAAAAACTTTCAGAATTAAAACAAGGCTTAACACTACAAGAAAACAGTCATTTAGCTGCAAAATTTAGCGTCGGCCACGACTCCGACGCTAATTTCGGGAGTTAGCGTCGGCCTCTTGGACGCTAAGCCGTCGCGAGGACGCGAAATTTTTTTTTAATTTTTTTAATGCTTTAGCGTCGGCCAGGCCGACGCTATAGGTCGACGCTAAATGAATTTATTATTCATAGCGTCGGCTGGCCGACGCTAGTTTCAAATAACCCACCTCCAGTGTCTGGATCAGCTCACTCTCACTCTCGCCGCCTCTCATCCTCCATCTCCCAAACCCACACACCCTTCTCTGGAAACCGCGACGGAGACTGAGACCGAGAAGGAGACCACCGCGACGCCGTCACGACGAGACCGAGCACCACGGCGCGGACACGAACGACGCCTCAGTGACCACCTCTGCCGCCCAAACCCTCTCACTCGCACTCGCACTTGCACTCACCGCCGTCGCCTCACTCTCTCTCTCCGGTCGTTGGCCCCTCTTTCTCTCTCCATCGCTGTCTCACTCTCAAGCTCCGGGCCTCACTCTGGTAAGCTTCCATCTCTTAGTTAATTCCCACAATATGATTTCTTGGTGCTTGAGTTGAATAATGTCTTTTGAGATCTAGGATTTTATTTGTAATATGTTTCTTTTTTATTGATCTTTTTTTTTTTATTGTTGAGTTTTTTAGAATGTAGTTGTAATGTTCTGAATAGTCGTTAATGGAAGATTTTCTTTGGAATGATTGTGTGATGTTTCTTTTTAGTTGTGTTGGTGGATGAATATTTGTTCTTGCGTTTTTTGGCAATGGAGTTTAGATAGATTGAACTCACGGGAGACATTATCTAGTTGATTCAAGTTGTAATCCACAGAGAACCACCCCCTGGTTGGAACAATGCCTAAAGAGGAAAGATATGTTGTAAAAGGCCTAAATTCTCCACCCCAATCCGATTGCACTGCTTTAATAGTTGTGGAAAACTGATTTTGAATGAGCTAGGTAAATTGTTGAAAAGCTTGCAGGGCACCAGGTTTGTGAGTTAGAAAATAGATCAAAGTAAATTTGGTGCATGCATCAACAAAGCTAATGTATTAGTTATAGCCACCATGAGAGGTAAAGGGTGCAGGGCCCCACAAATCTGTGTGAACTAATTCAAAAGGATTGTTATGACAGTTGGGGGAGGGTGGGGCATACAATCTATGAGATTTTCCTTTGCATCAGGCAACACAGAATTCAACATCAGTTTTATTAGAGTAGGGTATATTACAAATGTACAACACAGTTTTGACAGCTTAAGTGTGTCCATGCCCTAATCGACTATGCCAAGTAGACAGAGCAGAAGAGTTACTTGGACTACAATTATTAGATGAAGGCAAAGCTGTATTGCTTGTATGTACAAAAGAATGAGCAGAAATGGTGGAACCAATGGAGTTGGAACTTGAACCAAGAGAGGCCTTGAGAAGTTGAAGATGCTTGAAGCAGTACAAGCCATCAGCACCAAGAGACCCTTCAAGTAAGACCTGCTTAGATGCCTGTGATTTGACAAAACAAGTGGTAGGATGAAATTCGAAAAACACATGATTATCTTTTGCAAATTTAGAAACTGAAAGCAGATTCTTTGTAATAGATGGCACATGCAATAGATTAAGCAAAGAAAGTGTAATTGAGGAATTAAAAGGGGATGAGAGTGTAGTGGAACCGATAGAGTGAATGTTAAGACCTTGACCATTTCCCATGTGTTTTAGTGCCGGGTTCAGAAGAAGATACTAATGCTATCAATAGGAACTGAAGAATAACTAGAGCGAGTACACGAGAGAGAGCCATGAAGTGCCACATCGATTTCTTATCTTACCAAAAAAATCCTTATCTAGGATTTAATGATTTTCAGGAGGTACAAACTTGTGAGAATTGTGCAGTTCTCAGAAAGAAAACCAAAAAAGAATGCCTTTAATTAGTAGAACTTAGCTACTATGATGAAGTTCAGCTGTTCTTCTAGAGGAATCCTAGACATAGGATACCCTTATCTCAACCTTCATGTCTACTTCGAAGACAAGTCAACCATATAGCCATTTTCCCAGTAAGTGATGCCTGGTTTATCCAGTTATATATGATCATGCGGATTTTGAAACTTCATGCAAATGGCCTCAACTTTACACGAAAGTTATAACTTAAAAGCTTTCCTCCAATTATCAAGATGGAAAAAAGAGGAAAGAGCCAGAAAGAACAACAATGGAAATTAGAAAAGGTGAGATAGAGAGGAAGATAATAGAAGGCTAGAGTCAGTTAACTTGTTATGTAATATGTAGTAGCACTGTTGCTGCTGCTAGCTAACATTTCTGCATTTATGTCCGCATTTATGTCTGCATTTAAGTATCATATTGCAGTGCAATTATCCTCTTTTAAACCAAATAAAGCAGATGCCAAAAGTTTATTCCAACTGCTTGTTTATGTTTTTTTATAACTATTTTTATATATTTTGTAGTTATATTATATTTTAAAAGTTCTATTACCATGTTGTGTCTAAGTCAAATTATGAACATTTCTTTTTTTAGCTTTGGTCAACGTTTATTTTATATTCAGATCAACATGTTTTGTTATATGTTCTTTTATTTTTGGAATTTGGTCAAATTTTGTTTTTAAAAACGAATAAAAGGTTATATTAATGTATACCTATCATAAGAAATTTCTAGCTCACTGCATAAGGCCAATAAATTTAGATCTAGTTTATTAAGTTCTTCCTAACCTCATTCCATAATATCGCCGTATAATTTGGTGTTACCCAACTATGACCTGGTAGTGGTTTACTTCTTTAAAATCTCAAAAATCAAAATATTAAAATACTTTTTTATCTGAAGATATCTAATATAAAGATATGTGGGATTGACAGCTCGTGCTCAATAAAATATATGTTGGGCGGAATATATCAATGAACGGTCCTTTTGTATTATATGGATGGTTTTACAATATAATAATAAGGTACTAACTCGTTAGTATTTTGTAAGTGGCAGTAAGGATTAGAGATCAAATTCAGTTTTTTTTTTTTTGAAATCAAAGGCTTACTGCATTTTATTAATAACCAAAAAAGTGATACAAAGAGGTACATAATGATAATCTATGAGACTAGCTGAGAATAGAGTCGCCTTTGCTAAATTATGGACTACACTATTAGCTTGTTACCTAACAAAACTCACACCCGAGTTTGTAAAAAAAGAGGAAAAAACAGAACAAGCATTTAAAATAGATCCAAACTCTGAGATGTCTTCCTTTGCTCTGTTAAAAGAGTCAGCCACTACTTTGCAGTCAATCTCAAAATAATTACAGTATAGGACAACTTAAACTCCCCTTAATGCTATGGCTATGCAAGAAAGAGAAAAGAGGCATACATCATTTGGTATCGAAGATGATGACAGCTGTAAATTTATCTCAGCACCTAATCAAATTCTTGTATAAATTTTGTAGATTGATGGTTCAGATAGTGAACAAATTATTAGTTTCAGTGTATGCCAGATTGGCTTCAATATGTTTGCGGTTTTGATGCCGTTATGATTATATCTATTGATTGGTATAAGGTATTTAGTTGATGAAGAAAGGTTTAAATTGTTTAATGCAGTTTACATGCAACAATCTGGAAATAAGCGGGGAAAGGAGTTAAAAGTGTAGTACAAGCTAGATTGAAAAACGAAAAAAAAATAAGAAATTTTTCTCCAAGTTAATTCTTTATACAATCTGCATGAAGTTCTAGTTGTGGCATAAAATCCTGTTGTCTACCGTGTTTTAGAGATATGGATAGAGATTAAGTAAAGGTAATATTTATTAGTTCTAAATTGAAAATAAACCACAGGCATATATAGATCAAACAATTAAAGAATATATTACTCATTTACCTGTGTAATCCCCACTTGTACTGTATCACCAAAAAAGAAAAAAATAGTGGTACCAAATGAAAGTGTGGTAACATGCATCATACATATATATTGAAGATGTTTCTAACAACCACTTTTATCAAACCACCACCTTTTCCCGTTGTTCCTGCTTTCAATTGAAAGATTTCAAACCAAAACTATATCTGATCCCATCGCTCCCTTCCCATCCCACACTCTCATGTGACTCTTGCTTCCTTTGGGTGGCTATTTGCTACTGGCTTGAAGCAATTTTATAGATTATAGTATTGAGTGAACATTATTCGCTTACAACTAGATCTCATTGTAACACACCAACATGCTTAGGTAAGATCTCTTTCTTTACTCTTATTTTTTCTTCTTCTCTTTTTTCTAAATAAATAATTTTTTTTTATAAATACTAATTTTCCTCTTTAACTGGTAAAATATTAAGCTAAGTTTAATTAATTATTTGGGGAAGAAAAACCACACTTTGGGTGTATTCACTATTTTGGTTTAGGATCAAGTTTTTTTCTCAGCATGAGAATATTAAAACGTGATATTGTATCTAGTAGTTAATAAGTTTCAACCAGCTTTGTGTACAATAACTGAGTGGTAGAGCAACTGTATTGTGATTCTATTTCGGCCTTTATTAAAATATTTTGATGATAAACAAATCTGGGATCATGATATGTAAGAAAAGCTGCTATTGTTTTATCCTGTATGGGAGGTAGGGGAGAATGCCCTTTAAGCTCTGGTTCTATTTATGCTGTATATTAACTTCACTTTGTTTATGTTTGATGCCCCAAAGGAAGAGGGGGAAAGACATCCCTTCCCATCCTTTCTCTTTTTAGTGTGGTTTTATCCTAATTTTGTACATTGTTGCTGAATGAGGTAATGTGAGACAGGATAATTTCCTATTACTTGGCTTTTTTTTGTTAGTAACATCACTTCGGGTGTCAGTGATGAGTCGAGTGTCTAAGCATTTTATCTTTTTGGAATATATACTTCATAACCATGTGTTTAATTTTATTAAACGTCTGCCTCCATTGATATGAGAAACGGCTCAAAACTGGCTTCCTCATCCAAAAATAGAAAGCTGATCATTCCCTTTCTTTATTTTTATGTTACATTTTTTGTGCTGCAATATTGAGGTTTATGTGATAAGTTGATAATGCTAAATTGATAGTATCATTATGGTAGAAGAAGACGTCAAACATGTAGGTAACTTATGTGCTTCTAATTTTATTTTGGCAGGACTGTTCGTGACACTTGAAGATTACATTAGGAGTTTGAGGTGTGTAGGCCATGTTTTTTTTTATTTAGCTATGTTTATGTAATGTGTTATATGAATTGATATGTTGTTTGTTAGTGGAGCATAAAGCTCAATAAGTGTGATTCTGTCTGAGATGTTGGATACCGGATTGTGAGCTGGTAATTTAGAAACTATGCATGTGTTTGTCTGATTGAATTGTTGTTTCCTAGTGGAGAGCAGAGCTCAATAGGATAAGTTGTTAATATAATGTTATTTTTATCATATATCCAATTTTATTTGATCTTATATATACTGTTATTTATACTAAATGGTTGATAATTATATGTTTGCCACATAGAAAATGGATCGTAGCTGGATGTATGATAGGGTCAATCCTGATAGGAGAGGTTTGAAAGATGATTTTGTTAGTGGAGTTGATGAGTTTGTCGAGAAGGCTAAGGAACAACCCTACTTTTTGTCTGAGGGAGGGATCAGGTGTCCTTGTGCAAAGTGTAAGTGCATGAAGCTATTGACTCCAAGCGAGGTGAAGGTTCACTTGTACAAGCGTGGGTTTAAACCAAATTATTGGATCTGGACTATTCATGGAGAAGTGGAGCCAGATATTGATGAAGGGGGCCATTTAAGAAGTAGTGGACATATGGATAATGAAGACCACTTTGTGTCAATGCATCAGATGGTGTATGATGCTTTTAGGCCATTTCCCGATGTCCCGCATGTCAATGCTAACATAGAAAACGAGACATTAACTGAGGAACAAACACCCAATGAGGAGGCTCAACGATTTTATGATATGCTAATCTCTGCAAACCAGCCCATTTACGAAGGAGCTACCGAATCTAAGTTATCAATATCTGTTAAACTTTTGGCAGCTAGATCTAACTACCATGTTCCTGAAAAGTGTATAGATTATTTTGCACAAATGCTTGTTGATGTAGCTCCAACAAAACAATATTTACCCGGAAACTATTACCAAGCAACAAAGTTGGTGTCTAAATTAGGGTTGAAGGCTGAGAAGATTGATTGTTGTGTGAATGGTTGCATGTTATATAGAGAAGGTAACAAATCAAGAGAATGCAATTTTTGTCATGCTGCGAGATATGTTCCTCGAAAGAATGGGATGGGGAAATACAATGATGTTCTGGTGAAAAGAATGTTCTATTTACCTATCATTCCCAGGTTACAAAGATTATATGCATCAATGGAATCTGCGGCTCAAATGAGATGGCATCATGAGAATAGGAAGAATTCGAACGTCTTGCGCCATCCATCTGATGGGAAGGCATGGAAACACTTTGATGATGTTTATCCATATTTTGCCAGTGAGCCAAGAAATGTAAGACTGGGTCTATGTGCTGATGGGTTTACACCTTACATCCAAGCGTCTACTTCTCCATACTCATGTTGGCCGGTAATAGTTACGCCTTACAATCTTCCCCCTGAAATGTGCATGACCAAACCATACATGTTTTTGACTTGTGTCATACCTGGACCATCTAACCCGAAATCAAAGATAGATGTTTACTTGCAGCCCTTGATTGATGATTTGCAAAAATTGTGGAGTTATGGCGTTTTGACTTACGATATCTCCACGAAACAAAACTTTGTCATGAGAGCATGCTTAATGTGGACAATCAATGATTTTCCGGCCTACGGTATGTTATCTGGATGGGGAACACAGGGTAAATTGGCATGTCCTTATTGCATGGAAGACACAAAGGCTTTCACCCTGAAATATGGTGGAAAAAATTCTTGGTTTGATTGTCATCGTCGATTTCTACCAGCAGATCATTCTTTCAGAAGAAGTAAAAGGGGTTTTAAAAGAAATATGGATGAGAAGGATGGTCCACCTTACATGTTAACAGGGCAACAAATCTGGGAATTTGTTCGTGATTTTCCAAAAGTGACAGAGGTTGATTGGGGCAAATTGCAAGGGTATGGTGAGTTTCATAATTGGACCAAACAAAGTATATTTTGGGATTTGCCATACTGGAAGGACAACTTGTTAAGGCACAACCTTGATATGATGCATATAGAGAAGAATTTCTTTGATAATGTGTTTAACACTGTCATGAATGTTAAAGGTAAAACAAAGGACAATGAAAAGGCAAGAATGGATATATCTGTGTTCTATGCACGCAGGGACTTGGAGATGCAAATCTTACCTAACGGAAAGATGGGAAAGCCAAAGGCAAACTACACTTTGTCACCAGAAGATGCAAAGTTAGTGTGTAAATGGATTACGGAACTGAAAATGCCGGATGGCTATGCTTCAAACCTTGCTAGGTGTGCCGATGTATCCAAGGGTAAGATGCAGGGGATGAAAAGCCATGACTGTCATGTATTCATGGAGTGTTTACTCCCAATTGCCTTTCGTTCCTTGCCAGAATGTGTATGGAAGCCACTGACTGAATTAAGTCGATTCTTCAAAGATCTATGTTGTAATACATTGAGGATGGACGACCTAGTTAGATTGGAGCATAATATTCCCATCATCATATGCAAGTTGGAAAGGATTTTTCCACCGGGTTTCTTTGATTCAATGGAGCATCTCCCGATTCACCTTCCTATTGAAGCAATCCTTGGTGGTCCGGTTCAATATCGATGGATGTATCCATTTGAAAGGTAATTAAATTATTATTTTTTAAATATTCACATCTTGATTTATTAGAACTTGAGATGTATGGTCATTTTACAAGCAGATTCATGGGAGACTCAAAGCGATCAGTGAAAAATAAGGCTAGAGTAGAAGGAAGCATATGCGCTTTTTACTTACACCGTGAGACAACCTATTTTTGCTCTCATTATTTCAAGACCTTCAGCTTGTTGCCAACCACAAGTTTTAGGAACGATCCTCGATCGGGACATGAGGGGGTCCACCCAACGTTGTCACTCTTGAACAAATCCGGTCGTCCTAGCGGGAAGCCTCAACCCTATTATCTGACAGATAATGAATGGAATTCCGCTCATATACATGTTCTGATCAATTGTCATGAGATTAAACCATATCTTGAGTAAGTAAAATTCGTATCACATCAAGTATGTGCTTGACGCATTGTATAGTGTAGAGTTACTTATCAATTATGTGCTTGATGTTAGTGCATTCTTGCAATATCACTGCAACGATGAACAAGATGCTTCTGGTCGTATACATGCCGAATTTGCCGAATGGTTGAAGGCATATGTAAGTATAATATACACGACTAATATAATTATTGATAACCACACTCTCTAAACATATTTTTATATTCTATATAGGTTCATGATGAGAGGAATAGGGTGATCAACACAGATATACGGGCATTAGCTTGGGGTCCTTTATCCAAGGCAATATCGTGGCACAAGTACTTTGTTAATGGGTATAAGTTTCACACTAATGCTTGGAGTGATGGTAAAAAAACCAAAAATTGTGGGGTGCACGTAAAAGGTCTTACCGAAGGAGGAGAAGATGATTTTTACGGCATCATCCAACATATCATGGAATTGGAATACCATGGTTTGAGTAATAAGATTGCTGTATTTTACTGTGAATGGTTTGATCCAACAAGGAATAGAGGCACACGGGTACATCCACAGTATAATATTGTTGATATTAAGATGAATAGACGGTATGGTCGGTATGATCCGTTCATCCTTGCAGAAAAAGCAAGACAGGTATATTATGTCCATTATCCAGAAATGTGTAAAGACCTACGTGGTTGGTCTGCAGCAATCACCACAAAACCACGGGGTCATGTGGAAGTTGAGGACATAGAGGATGAAGTGCCTTATCAGGCTGATGAGATGTCACCAGTTGCACCAATTACAGAAGTTGAACCATTACATGGCTTACTTGATGAAACCGTAAATGAGTTTGAACAGATAATTGATCTTAATAACGATCCAATGGACGAGGATGGTCAATCAGAATGTAGTGATGAAGATGTGCAGAATGGGGTGGATGAGGATCAGGGCAATTATGAGGATAGTGACGAGGATTAGTTTAGGTCAATTTTATAATATGTATTTGACTATTTTTTTGATAAAATGTATTTGAATATTTTAATATGTATCCTAATATGCACAAGTCAACTTTATATGTATGTTTAGAATATTATCTAACTATTTTAATGTGTATGATTATATTATATGTATGGTATGTGTGTCTATATGTTATATTTTACACTACAGTAAATGGCAGGACAAGGTCGGGACAAGATGCCTGTCAAAAGACCAGGTCGAGGGAGGCTTATCAGACCTGGCGATCTTGCTGCACTGACAGAGCGCACGCGCCGCCAGAGACCAGTTCCACCACCACCTTCCCAGCCTACATCACCAGTGGTCCATCCTAACCCACCACAACTCCAGCCGAGCACGACACCACCACCGTCCCAGCCGACACCTCCAGCAGTGCAGCCTACCACGGACGTCTTCACTATGGTGCCTACTCCGGGTTATGTGCCATCTGGACAGTTTGAGTTTGGTTCATCTTCATACCGCAGTCCACATGAGCCTGTGTTGCAGCAGCCTCCCCATGAGGAGGTAGACCGACAAGAGGAGGACCAAGAGGTCGACGAGGAGGTGGAGCAGGACAGGCACGACCCTCTTCATCAGGGTCCGAGGGAGTACCAGATGGACGCGGACGGGAAGATCATCATACGTCCTTTTGGTCGAGGGTACATTAGAACTCTCTTTGTTTCTATATATATGTGTTAAGCACTTAGTTTTATGTTTGCATTTGATTTGACATTTGTCATTGATCATGTAATTGTTTGTAGGTGGACTCCATCATCATTTGCTACTAACGCGATTAGGTGTGCCATTGAGGCACAATTTCGAGGTCCTCATCATTGCTGGACTGTGACCCCTATCGCAGTGAGGAACTTTTGGTGGGCTAGATTTAAGGTAAATTTTGTATATATAACGCACTAATAATGTATTCATGTTTTAAGCATTCTATATTGGGGGATGAAGTTGCATAACATGCATAGGTACATTGTAAACTGATAATGTATCATTTGGCTGTAGTATTTACAAGAAACTTGCTTAACTTGTTATGGTGCATTAGTTAGTGTTATGTTTTATAACTTTATATGTTGTTATCCTCTTTGGTCTCTCTTAGTCTTCAACACACTGGATTTGATGGATTGATTCCTTTATCTTTGTGGAACCTCACTCAACTCACATTTTTGGAACTCCATTACATCAAAACATGTTCTCTGTTTTTTCGTACCTATTGTATATATCAATACATTGAAGAGTGTTCTCGTTTATTGATTATGAGTATGATGAATCTGGTTTTCTTGTTGCAATTACTATACCCTTTGTTGTATTATGTTTATAGAACTTTATATGTCAACTTGTTATGGTGCATTAGTTTGGTGTGAAACTCTAATTTTTACATGTCTTCTTCCAATTAAGGGTCCTGTCTTGCTCATATATTCCTAATTAACTCATAAAGTAAAGCTATATCTGACTCACTATTTTGATTAATTGCAGGAAAAAGTTTCATGGGATCCTTGTCATCATGACACTATCTATAAGACATTTACACAGAAATGTGCAAAACGTCTTTCCGATATCCTCTCGAAGGCAAGGAAGGAGGGGAAGAAGCCTAGTTGGATGGGGGACGAGGCATGGGCTGGTCTTCTGGACTATTAGAGGAGTCCTGACTTCCAAAAGATGTCAACACAAAATAAGACCAACCGGGCTTCTACCAGAGGTGGAGCAGTCCACACGACAGGCCGCAGACCTCACCATGAGGTGGCACTAGACATAGTATGTATTCATTCAACATTCTCCAGTCTATTATCATATATTGTGTGCTCTTTATAAATATGTGTTGGCTGTTTGGATAGGCTGAATCACATAGGGGGTCCGTGGATCCTGCTGAGTTCTTCAAGATCACCCACCAGAAAAAGACTGGCGAATGGGTCGATAGCCGCTCTCAAAGAGCATATGTAAGTTGTTGGTAATATATTATTTTTATATAACTTGGTTATCAAACAAAATATGTATCTGAGTAGGTTATGTTTTTTTTTTTACTAGGAGGAGTATCGCGAACGTCTCAGCCAGATACAAACGCAGGTTGGTGAGGCCTCGGCGGGTGGGACGCAAGAGGTGGATGGGGAGAAGAAGCTTGACTTGTGGCGGGAGATTGCTGGTGGCAGGACCCGAGGCCGATGTTATGGCACTGCAGACTTGTCTTTGAATGTCCGTCGTGGTATATCTTCATTGACTCAGGAGTCTCGAGCACCATCTAGTCGCAGTAGCGAGTCTCATAACGACGAGGTCATCAGAGCCAGGGAGGAGGCTGCCAGAGCCACGGAGGCGGCTATCAGAGCTACGGAGGAGGCTGCGAGAGCAACGGACGAGGCCGCCAGAGCTAGGGAGCACAGCGCCAATATTGAGGGCCAGTTTCGGATTGTGATGGAACGCCTAGCAGCTTTGGAGCGCGGTAGTGGTCACCAGCACCGTCCACATCCCGATTATGATGATGATCTTGACGACCATTCGGTGGATGATGATTCGTCACATGGTCGACGCCGTTGATTTTGTTTTCACGTAGTATTGACTTTGATATGTACTTTTATGTACTTTGTGTAAAACACAACTTACTTTGATGTGTACTTTTCTCTGAAATATTATTATTAAAGTTAAATTTTATGTTGATTTCGTATTTAATGTCTGTGTTGAGGTTTATATTTTTATGTTACATTTCCAGGTTTTGTAATTCAACAGCTAATAATTTATTAATCTGTGTCAAAAAAAAAAAAAGGTTAGCGTCGGCCTAGCCTTCGCTAAGTTTTGCATTGGTCTAGCCAGGCCTTCGCTACGTTTAGCGTCGGCTAAGCCTTCGCTAATATTAGCGTCGGCCCGGCCTTCGCTAATTGTAGCGTCGGCCAGGCCTTCGCTAATTGTAGCGTCGGCTTTGCCTTCGCTAACCAGTTATGCCATAGCGTTGGTTTAGCGTCGGTGTTGGCCGACGCTAAGCTAGCGTCGGCCTTTTCTAGCTGCCAATTTGCGTCGGCTAACCGACGCTAAAATAGCGTCGGCCGTTTAGGCCCTCCGCTAAACGTATCGACGAACGAAAAAGCGTAGGCCACGACGCCGTCGCATAGCCGACGCTAAACTGTCAATTAGCGTCGGCTTTTTGCTTGTAACGTGGGCTTTTGGCCGACGCTAATCTCTGTTTTTCTTGTAGTGTAAAGAAAGAAGAACATAGAAGTAAAATAGGATATATTCATATAGGAGCTATTCAAATACTAATTAAAACAACTTTTCAGGAAGGAAAAGATTCACCCTTAGAATTAATATTAAAAGATGAAAGGATAACATATCCAAGAGACAAAATATTAGGAATCTAGCATATGTAAAATTAAAATTTGAAATTCATCCAAATATTGGAATTCCTCTAACCTCTCAAAGATTAGATCAATCATTAACCTTAGAACACAAATTTCTATGAAAGAATCTAATGAGAACTGGAGACAAAATATTTTCGATAACTTATTGTGTTAATTATGCATTAACTAACTCACATTATAGTATTACTTTTAGAAATAATGATCGAATTGATGTCCCGAGATTATTTGAAGAAATTGAAAAGATTTATTATCCCAAAAGAAATGAAATAACAGAGCTAAGAACTTTCCTAAACAGATCAAAATCATTAAGAATAACCCAAATACCTAGACCCCTTAGTATTTTCGAACGTGAAAGAACTAAAGATGATAATGATATTAGTAAATTGGTAAGTCAAGTTAATGATTTAACTCAATATTTAAAAAATAAAATATGAAATATTTTCTAAAAATTCAGAAAATTAAACGATCCGAGAGAATTGGTATCAGAGCTAGCAAATATGCAAAAAGCTAATGAAATAAAACTAATTATAAAAAATTTACGTAATTATACTGAAACGCTAAGAGAAATAGAAATAGAAAACCCAAATATTGAAATAAAAAG
This sequence comes from Ammopiptanthus mongolicus, assembly GCA_039655645.1. Lineage (NCBI taxonomy): Eukaryota > Viridiplantae > Streptophyta > Magnoliopsida > Fabales > Fabaceae > Ammopiptanthus > Ammopiptanthus mongolicus. The sequence continues at coordinate 23,009,742 of CM077351.1, forward strand.
AGTTGAGAAACGAATCCAAATTTTTAAAGAGAGGCTTGAAAAAATAATAGCATGATGACATTTACCATTTTAAAACAATGGTTATAAAAGATTAGAAAGGAAATAAAATACTGGCTACAACAAGAAGCTGGAGACTTTATGGACGAATGCATTATAGAAGGAATATTAGATCATAAATTCCAGTTAGAAAAATGGGTCAAGGCAGAATTAGAAGCCCTAGCTTAAGTAAAATAAGATGAGTAAAGAAGAACATATAATTATTTTAAAAGAAAAAATGAGAATAGTTAAAAACCAAATAAAAGAAACTTATAAATGCTTAATAAATTTACTTAAAAGATAAAGACGATGAATATATAGACGAACAACTCAGAAAATTAATAGAATGAGGTTTAATTTGGAGAGAAAATAGGTTAAACCAATTAGAAAACCAATTACAAGATATAAAATAAATAATATTGGAGAATACATAGAAGAAGTATGATTATATATGATAGGAAATTTAATTACTCTAATAGAAGGATTTGAGACGACACTAATATACGAAATAAAAGACGTTATGAATTACCTTTGAAAGAAAATAAAACACTTTGAAAGAATGATATTGCACGAACAAAATATTGAACATAAAATAATATTACAAAATATCCTAAACAAAACAAAACAAAGATTAGCACATATTTCTAGATATAAAAAGTGAGATAATAAAATTTTTGGAAAAATAAATACATTTGACTATGATTACCCAACCCTATTTTTATGATACAAGTATCAAAACCCTTAACTTATAAAGGGTACCGTAGCAATTCCCTTATTTCATTTCACAACAACAAGAGGAAAAACAAAATTTTGCCACCTCCTAAAGTCTACTATGGAGCTCTCTCTCTCTCTCTGCCTAGAAAAATTTAGAAAACTGTTCAATATGTATTAACAACAAATTAACTTTAATTCCAAAATTGCATAACAAATAGAATGCACCCCCCTTCCTTGCAGTTGCAGGTATCTTGTTTTTTTAAGGATCTAGAAGTCACTAATCGAAAAATTATACAAGTGAACTTCATAATTCCAAAATGTTAAGATTTTAGGTTTGTGAGTTTTTTCTACTAATATAACCATCAACTTGTTCATTAATGTCAATGTGAGACTTCTTTACTCATATTTTCCCCACACTTAACATTCTTTTGGCACTCTTTGTAATTATCTTATTTGTCTTAATATATTTATTCTTTTATATAAAAAAATAATGCAGTTTTATTTTCTATTTTATATCTTTGTATTCTATCAATGGATGTTGGTCCAAGTGGAAGGGGCTTGAGTCCTTTAAACATGTGGTCCTGGGTTTGATCCTGGATTCATGTGTATGGAAAAAAACATTATTGACAGAGGTCCCCGCTTAGGCGCCTGACCGTTCCCCAGGAGATTAGTCTCTCACCTATCGGGTGAGATAATACTCTAGAAACACAAAAATATCTTTGTATTCTCACTTATGAGATTTTATTTTAATGATTAAACTAATCATTTGATCTTTATATGTGACACTGATGTTGAATTTAGTCCTTATACGTGAAAATTTTGGAATCGGTCTTTACATGTACAAATATTTTTAATTTGGTCATTGTAACACCCCAATTTTCACGCTTTCTAAGACCAATAAACTATATAAATGAGTTTATATTTTTATATTTGTTTTAGAAAGGGAAAACTAAAATCATATTCATGCTCCAAATAACCGTAGGGGTATACGGTTAAATTTTGGGCCGAAAACTCAAATGGAACCCGGTCTATGTTTCACGGATGGTAGCGTTTTACTACTATAAAGACCTCTTTTTGACTAACGGTCAGAACCATTAGCCTTAGAATTCGATCCTCTATCTTTTTGCTAAAATGTGTCCTGACGTCCAAAAATATAAATAATATATTATATTCGGGCTGATAATCGATCGAGGAGACGATTCGAGCTTTGTAAGGATTTTTCGAGACCCATGAGCCGATAATCTTCATGTCAAGGTTCTGTTAAGTCATCTAGAGACTCATACCAGTGTCGTGATGATTTTCAAATGTCAGGACGTAAAATGATCAAATTGCCCTTGGTCTTTCTTTTTACTAATTACCATTTTACCTTGCTTAATTCTTAAGTCACTAAACTTAAGAAAATATCTCATTTTTTCACTCATTCTCACCCACACCTCTCGGCCAAGCCTCATCATGAAGCCATCCTCACCCATTTCTCTTCTTTCTCTCATTCTCTCATTTCTCTTCAAGTTCTTCACCATTTTTGTGAAACAAAAGCTTGATTTTTGTGAAGCAAGTTCATTGATCTTTGAAGGAGAATCTCTTAGGAGGTAGCTATCATTCTCTACCTCTCTCAATCTCTCCTTTCTCTCCTCTAGAAATCCATTTTCATAGAGGTTGGGGTTTTGTCCCTAAAATTTCAAAAATCCATGAAACATTGTAGAAAAATCCTTTCAATACCAAACCAATTTCTATGGCCTAGGTTTATAAAATACTTGCATGATCCAAGAGATTAGAGTCAAGAAATCTCTCTAGCCATTTTCTTGAGAGAGAGGCCGAAACCCCCTATTGTGTAGGGTAGGTTTTTGGTTGGTTTTTGATGTTTTGAGTTGATATCTAGGGTTATCACAATTAGTTAGGGTGTTATCCAAGAAATGAGAATTTTTGGAGCGCCCTAGCTATTTTTAATTTAATAGAGCCGAACCCTAGGGGTGGTGCAATAGAAGAAATCTTTGTTTTTTTAAGTTAATGCCTTTATGGATTGTGTGTATGTAGTGATCGGCAGCTAGCTGAGCCAGTTGTCAGATTGATCGGGTGTCTACAACTTACCTTGGGACTACAAGAGGTAAGGGGACAAACCTGAGGAATTCCAATTCCGACAGATATATGCTGTTTTGGGTGTTTGTAATGTAAATAAATGTCTGTATCTGATCGTTGGTGGATTGTTTTATTTACTGCTGTTAAATTGACTATGCATGACATAATTGTTGATATATGTGAATACATGCTATAATTGTTAAATAATTGTATGGATGTATCGTGTGCCCTGCTGTGGGATTTAAGGCGTTAGAAGACCTAATTTTGATTAGGATTCGACATCATACAACTTAAAAGCTTAAAAGTTTGAAATGTGAAATTGAGAAAATAAATATGTTTTATTGTTTCTCAGTTTAATTTAAGAGAAAATAAATAAATTATCTCTTTTGAAATAAAATATAATGAAAAGCCTCTTTTAGGGAAAATTAACTTAAAAGAGCAAAGTTGTGAAAATGTGGTTTTAATAATGAAAAGCTATGTTTTTAAATTAAATAGGAGGTTAGAAGCCTTTATTAGTTTTTAAATTAATAAAGTTAACCGTTTAAGCAAAAACGTTCTGAGGAACGTGATTTTCAAGTAAATTGGTTTTATCCAAGAAAAAAGGGTTTTTACAAGCTTTGTTTTAAGGTTTGTGTTTTACCGAAAAACAACGAAAGAAAAAGAAATGGTCTTTGGACCAACTTTTGTTTTATAGAAAACCGATCCCGAGGACTTTGTGTAAGTGTCGGAGATTTGGGTTTTTGGTTTTGGAGTTTTCAAGAAAAAGTGGTTTTCAGCTTAGAAACTAGAAATCGAGACGTCGAGGTTCTAGGGTTCTACAAAAACACGTGGATCAAGGATCCGTGTTAGTTGTTGGTCCTGTCGACTTAGGGATGATCTTTGTGGTCCTGTAAAGCTTGAGGATGCTTTTATGCTCTTGAATCCAAAACTCTAAACTGTTGCATCAGTTAGGGATGTTTGGGTTCGAGCTATTTTGGACTAGATGTCCTGTTTTGAGAAAAATGTTTTTGAGGCTTAGAGAGTCTAAGACATTGTGGTGGTTGTTAGCGTTGATGCTACAACGAGGAAATATTGTTACGACAAAGATAAACCGACGGAAACTAAATAGTTTTATCATGCTTTTATGTGTTAGGCAGACGTGCTGTGAAACGGGGGACCTTGATGGTAAGGAAAACCTGAGATGACTTGTCGTCATAGCATTGTGCCTTGATAGACAATGATATCACACGTGCTATGTTTTCGTATTGTACCTTGAGTTGGACAATGTAGTTATGGCACGTTGGTGCTAGTTATGGCACGTTGGTGCTAGTGATGGCACGTTGGTGCTAGTGATGACACGTTGGTGCTAGTTATCATGGCACGCTGGTGCTAGACATTGCTGCTTGATGGCCAATATACCCCGAGCTTGATCAACTCATTCTTTTGGTGATGGGACTTCTGAAAATCTAGGATTGAATGTTAGTTGACTTATATGGAAGTGCTCATACGTACGTTTTGAAAACAACGTTGATTGTTGGGCACGAGGCCTTGTGTTTTACTGTTAGTACTTTGATATATAATATACTATATTATGCATGATGATATTTTGTGAGACATGCTTATATGAATCTGTTGTACGTGTTTGGGTATATACCTGTTGTGTTTTTGGATTCATATATTGGTTTCTCACCCTTGCCTGTACATGTTGGACACCCTGTTGTGTTTTTGGATACATGTACAGATGTTTGTCAACAGTTCTCTGGGTCATATAGAGACTCAGTAGCTTGATCTGCTCGTTGCTGAAGACGAAGAGGTGTGGACGGTTGAAGACGAGACTCAGTCTCAGGAATACAACGTATGTTAGGTAGTGCGTCTGTTGTTAGTAGTAGACCAGCTTAGGGTTTTCTTTTGAGGTAGTGCCTTTTGGCTAGTCTGTGAGTGGCTACTGATGGCCAAGGTTTTGGAGATACGATTCTCAGACCCATCGCTACCTAGTATTTGGAATTATAATATGTTGCTTCTGTCGATATATTTGGAGACAGATATGTTGTCTAGGGTCTCCTATGTATGTCGTTAAACTGATGATACAAGTATGTGTATATGAGTGGCGTTAATATTTATCTTGAGTATATATATGTTCTACAAGATAGTGTGAAGGAAAAATTTTATCACTATTTTCATAATAAGTAAGATATGAGTAAAGAAAATCTTTTCCGAAAGCGAACCAGCAAATCCTTTTTCCTACTTTATAGTGTTTGGGGTTACGAAAGTGACACCCGAGATGGAGGGGTGTTACAGTCATCACTATTTATTGGTGTTATAACGCCATCAGATTATAGGGACCAAATTCAGTTTTTATTTTAAAAATTTGGTCTCTACATGTAACAATCATTTTGAATTTGGTCTCTATCATGTGATGACGTTATAACACCAATAAACGGCGAAGAATAAATTACAATTAATTATACATATATGGATCAATTTAGAAAAAATTCACATATAGGAAACAAATTCAAAATCAGTGTGACGTATAGGAACCAAATTATTAGTTTAACCTATTTTAATTTCATAATTCAGATCAAATTTTCTTGGTTCAAAATGATAAAATAATACAGTACATAATACAATTTATTTATCATACAAATTAATCCCAGAATGCTAACTCCAAATATTTGACATGCACATATTAAGATATTAGGGATTTAGGATTACCTGGATACGCAGATGAAGATGAGTGCATGGCGAAATTGTTTCCAAACCTGAAATTGATCCAAAGCAACGGCTGCAATCTTGTGTGTGTGAGTGAGGAGAGCAAATTAAACTACCACTATTCCACCACTGTGTCTCAATGTTCTGTAATGTGTGTCAGTGTCAATGGGGCAACTGCACTGCAAAGTGGAAAGAGATAGGGGCCTTTCCCTGTGTTAAACATAAATGGGTTCACTAACCCATCATCATAAGCCCACACAGAGCCTGCCACATTAACCCATCACAAAAGTGCTTTACAATGATCCCAATAAACATTAACATAACTGATCACATAATTGGGATTAACTATAACAATATACTCTAATATTTGACATCTAATTAATCTGAGTATTAGACAATAGAAAAATAACACTGACTATGCTAGTCCAAATAAAAATAATCCAACAATCTCCCACTTAAACGACATAAGTCAGGTTATCATAACAATACTTCAGATTAATTTTACAATATGTGGCCACAAGATGTCAAAATAGAGCAAACACTTTCAACAATTGGTCCAAAATGAGATTATAAGTGACATAGTGACATAGAAAATCATACCCGATAGGGGTACTGACATCATATATACCAGACACTCATATCTCGGTGACCCAACAAGAATATGAGATGTGGAATATGGAAAAGCATACAAAATGTGATCATATCATGCTATTCCATAACAAAATGGCTCTAGCATCCGCCCAAGATGATCGCTAAGATTCAACAAAAGACCTTAACATAACACAATATGAGACTAGGTCCAAAATGTCTCAAACAATATGCCATAATACAAATCAACAAATTGCGCAAGACAACAATATTATATGGCAACAACATCAGTAACAACAACAATAATCACAACAACAATAGTAGAAAGATTTATTCAAATAAAAAGTCCTAAGACATAATAACAATAAATATAATGTTGCTTCACATCACAATATAAACTCCACTAACCCAATACATCAAAAGATCTAACGGTACCCATATGGGTTACATGATCTGCAAAAGCTTTAATAGTTAAACCTTTGGTTAGGGGATCTGCAACCATAAGTTCTGTAGGTATATACTCAATGCGAGTGTAAAATTCATGAACCTTCTCAGTACAAGAAAACTCGCTATTTCCCACGGCCAAAATCCCTGGGAAAAGACAAAAATCCGTGGGAAAAACTAACTTTGCCCACCGATAAGCCACAACTCCCGAGCTATTAGAAAAATGGGCATCAGAATTGTTTTCCCACGGCAATTTTTCAAAAGATCGTGGGAAATTACCCACGACTTCAGCCCTGGGACATTTCCCATGGCTTAAACCCTCAGAATACCGAGGGCTTTTCCCACGGCTTTACCTTGGGAAATTACTCACGGTCAGTCCCACGAAAATTTCCTACGGCCATACCCCTGGGTAATATGTCGAAGCTTTTCCCACGGCTGTAGCCCTGAGAAATATTAATTTATTTTTTTAAAAAGATTTGTAATAATATAATAAATAAAATTTATAATAAATAAAATTAAGTCATTAAATAAATTATATTATATATTAGTTAAATAATTATATTTTCTAATAATTAAATAATTATATTTTTTATACAAATTTTTTCATTTGGTCAAAGATTATATTTTTTAATTATTTAAAAATAATAAGTAAATAAATATGACAAAATAAATAAAATACAGATCACATAAATTCACATCATAATTTAAATGATAAGTAATGTATGATTTTTTTATAATCAATAAAAACTATAATTCATACAAAACCTAACAACATAATCTAATAATTCCCATCTCTATAAGTATCCTCAATAAGCTGATCAAAAGAGTCATCCTCCTCCTCCGAGGTGCCGTGGGTCGGCTGACCAGGCTACAGAGGCTGTGGGGGCTACTGCTGCTCTAATCGCTGAATCATCTCCATCATCTGCTGCATCATCTCATCCCTATGCTGCTCATGCTCCTTGGAAGCGGCCAATCTCCGCCTCAACTCAGGAATCTCCGCAGACTCCTGAGGACGACTACCGTGGCTAGCGAACGCCTCAGCACGGATGTTGAAGATGCACGAGGACCCTTTCCGATAGTTGCGGGCAAGATCTCTAGCACCATACAGGCGGCCCTTATACTTGCCGCCAACAACCTCTGCCCAAACACGCAATGCAAGCCGATCCTCCTCCTCAGGGTCAGTTGGGGTGGATGAGGAAGAGGACCTAGCCTGAGACATCCTCACCTCAAACTCCTCCTGTTATGCATGACCAAACACATTAGCTCATATATGATACAACATTACTAAATTAAAGAGTAAAGACTCATTTAAGTCCCCAACAATTTTTGAGGTACCACTTTTCGTCCCCGAGGAAAAAAAACTCACTGAATAGTCCCCGAGAATGAGAAAAGAGAGACATTTTAGTCCCTCCATTTGTTTCCATGCTAAACACAACATTAAAGTGTTGATCTGTATCGTTAGTATGTCAAGTAGCCAGACAATAGTCCCTACATGCATAATAGACCCAAACAATAATTATGCATTGACCCAATAAAGTCCCCAACTATTATTTAAGTAACCAAATTTAGTCCCTGACAATTTCTATCGTGGGACACATTAGTCCCTCCATGTTAAAATCATCACACCGCATGCATCAGATGCACCACACCAGATGCACCAACACAAGTCATATGGACGAGTTTAATAGACATCTGGGCATAATGACGACATATATTAGCACTTTAACACTATGTTTAGGGTGGAGATAAATGGAGGGACCGAATTGTCCCTCTTTTGTCATTGTCAGGGACTATTCGGTGAGTTATTTTTTCTTAAGAACGAAAAGTGGTACCTTAAACATTGATAGGGATTAAAACGGGCATTTACTCTAAATTAAAAATAAAGGGCATATAAAGGGTATATATATTACCAGAGTGCGTCTCGAGCGCCCATTTACTTACTCACCCGTACCCTTCCTAGTATGGGTACGACGGTGGAGCTCGTTAACCTTCACCCCTCACTTATACTTCATAGCTTGTAACACAAGCATAGATAATAAATTAAAAATAATTAATAAACTATTGATCTTGAAATAAATATATTTAATGCATAAAGAATGAGAGTATGAACGTACCATACGTTCTGCGTACTGCGCCTGGCTGATGGAACCTCCTGTGTGCAAGCTCCCACCATTCTCTGATGCCCTATTTTTCTTAGCTTGAGCTGACATTTTCTTAAACGCATCAGAAGCCCAGTGACTGCACAAGTCCTCCTAAATTCCATCTCCAATCCAGTCTGGCTGTGAGCCCGAATTACGGGCCTCCCTAAGCAGGTCAGAGAGGCGATGAGAGGCTTTCATGTGAAAGATCCTCTCAATCTTTGACTCATGGTCAAGCCTCCATGCGACTTGACCCTATATTAGGAGTGAATGAAGTTGAGGCAAGCAACAAAACCAAACGCGAGGTGGCGAGGTGGACGCTGCCGGTGGAGCAGTGAATGAAGTTGAGATGAGGATTGGTTTATCACAGAAGAGGAAATGAGACGGTTTATTTGCTAGAAAATTCTTATAGCGGCCTTTCCCACGGCCTAGGCATGGGAAAAGAAAAAACCCTTACCCGCGGACAAAATCGTGGGAAAATAAAAACCCATACCGATAGAGAAGCCATGGGAAATTACAAAAACACTTACCCACGGTCTAACCCGTGGGAAACTTGACAATCCAAACCGTCAATTACACACGGCCAGAGCCGTGCGAAAGCAAAACACTGTTACCTGCGAACTGGACGTGGGAAAGCCGAGGGAAACGTGTCGAGCTCATTTCGCTCCATTTTGCGCCATCTCTTACCCGCGGCTAGCTTGTGGGAAAGTTTCCTGGTTTCTTTTCCGAGAGTTTTGGCCCTGGGAAATTGGGAGGGAAACAAACCACTTCAAGGCCGTGGGAAATGTCAAAATTACACATAACTAAAAGGCTGTGGGTAAAAAGTGAAGGAACCTGTAAGAAACACAAGAAAGGGGATTGAATTGTGTTTCTTAAGTTTTTAAAACTTTTTGCAAGCAGATATATATTTTTGCAAATGGTTGGACGCTAAAAAGACTAAGGACGCAACATGAGTTTGCAAACACTAGTTGGACACTTGCTGTGAAAGAAAAAGATAAAAGAATAGGCGCGTTAAGAAAGCAATTCAATTCCGAAGAGTAAGCTAAGATAAAAGCAAGGGAAAGAAAAGATAACACAGAGATATTATCCTGGTTTACCCTTCACCAAAGAGCTACGTCCAGTCCCATCTACTTGAGGGCTTTCTCCCCTATAACAAAATCCTTTGTTACAAGTATTCAACTTCTCCCCAGGCAAGAATTCAACACCTCTTAAGGCAACACTAAGTATTTTTTTCCAGTCAAGCCTCTTCAGGCTCAAGTATTCTTTCTAAACAAGCCTTTTCAGGTTCAACCAACTAAGGTTTGAAAAAGGGTTTTACTCACTAAGTATGAGGGTTTGAAACTAAGCTTAGAATTTTAAACAATACTCTTCGCAGAGAGTGATATGAAAGTTTAAGAGCAGAGTAGCTTTTGATTTTTCTCTTGATTGTTTGTTTTCTTGTATGCTTGTAATTTGCTCAAGTTCGTTCACTTTGCATATTCAAAGGTGAAGGTATTTATAGCTTTTTGGTTTTGAGCAATCTTCAGTCTTCAACGGATGGAAAAAGATCCGTTCTGATCAATGCATTAAATGTGTTGGTCCGTTGAGTCTAATAACTTGTTGTGGCTTCTGATCAGCAAAGTAGACTATCAGGCTGATAGCTTAAAGTAATGCTGATACCTTTTCCTTATACCCGAAAGTTGCCTTTTGTCTTTCCTTTTGGAGATAGTCAAATCCTTTTGTTTCAGGAACAGACTGGCTTCAGCGTTCAATGCTACGAAGATTACAAGAAATGTTTGTCCAGATGATACAAGCTTTTACACATAGAATAATACATTAAAAAATAGTTTACATACACATTCGCACTAAAACATTTTAAAGCATAAGTCATTGGACTTTACAAAAGAGAACGTTTATTGGAAATAATCTTTGGACTCAGATACATTGTTTAAAGATTATAGTCTAGAAGGAGCGAGAACTTTAGGTTTTGGACGCCTTGTAAGTCTTTGGACTTAGAAAGTCTTTGGACTTAGATTTTCCTGCACACTTAAGATAAAGCATTAGTCCATAGCTAATCTTTGTTCACTTAAATTGGTCTTTTGTTAAAATCAAAATCTTAAGGGATTAATGGACAATAACCACTTTGGTTCCAACAAAAAGCCGTGGGAAATAGCGAAGTTTCTTATAGTGTCTCTCTAACAAACATAGATTTAGTGTTAAAATGCATCGAACGTTTGGAGTTCTTGTTGTTTTGAGAGAAGCACGCTAAAATAGAGTTATCACAATATATGGTTAGAGGCTTGGAGATACTCTCCACAATATGAACGTCATAAATGAAGTTCCTCAACCATATAGCCTGACGAGTAGCCTCATAACAGGCTACATACTCTACCTCTATAGTTGAAGTAGTCGTAAGTGTCTGTTTGACACTTTTCCAGGAAACAGCTCCTCCTGCCAACATGAAAACATATCCTAATGTGGATTTATGGTCATCAGGACAACCACCATAATCAGGAGATTAGGATAAAGCTTCTTGGGAGGGATCTTTTTTGCTCAAGACGGACTAAAAGAGGCCCGTGAGCATAGTAGAATTGGCTTGGCAGTGGTTCAGAAGGTGTGTATGGGATGGGTTAATAACCATGTTCAGGAGGTGTACCAGAGGGGTTATGTGGCGGTGGAGAAGGTGTTTCATATTGAAATTCTGGTGGAGGGATTAGAACTTTTGGATTTTTGGAAATGGAGGGAGAAGTGTGTTTAAGAAAGAGCGTAGAAAATCTTCTTTTAACGTCAACCCAGTTTGATCTTTCGTTTTCAAATGTTATCCTAGGTATGCGTTTATATTTTCTTTTGGGGTAAAGAATTTTGGGAAATGGTGCTCCACAGGGTTCGAAAGGTTCAGGGGTAGGTTGAGTTTAGGTTGGCATTTGTGGTGAGGGATGGTCTATGTTTGAGGTGAGGTGGGGGGTGAAAAACCTATGGACGGTTGTGAGTCCATTGTTAAATCCTCAACCACAATGGGTTGCTCTACTACAGGTGTAATAAGTGAACTAGATTTAGGTTCAGTATTACCTTGAGCTTTGGACCGAGTGGTCCTTTGCCTTCTTGTAGCAGTTTTTGGTCGAGATGCTTCTGAAGCAGATTCCTTTCTTGGACCTTTGATCGCCTTAGAGATAGGCTGATCATCATCATTTTCTTCTTTTTCCACAGATGCAAGAATTAGCTTTCTTTTCTTGCAAGTTGGATAGAAGCAGTCGTTGGACGGTTAGAAGACGACTTCACTATTGGACGCACAGGCTCTATCGAGCGTCTAGCAGGGGCTAGTTGTTGAGATGCTTCATCAACACCTTGCGTCTGACTAATCTAAATACCTTTTTGTTTCCCTTCCTTCTTGGACTTTTCAATGCAGTCCAATTTCATCATCATCAAACTTTGCTTGCTAAACTCTAGTTGTAGCACACATTCCATTCCATGAATTCCAACATATTTAAGTTTCTGCTCTAGAGTTAGAAACTTAAGATAATTTTAAATCAGATGCTTCTCAAAAATTCTTGGGAGGATAGCAGCATAGATGATAGCAGTATTCTTCCCAGAGCCTTCAATGGCATACTTGCAGCAGGAGAAGAGAAGGTGTGGGAGATTTACTTGCCTCTCCAGAATCAAATAAACTAGGCAAAACTGATGAACCTTTGATACGGAGTCTTTTGAGCAAGGTTTGTGAAGGATGGATTTGTTCAGAATCTGATGAAGAACCCTAGCCTTGTCAGTCATTCTGGAGGCTATCAGTTTGTCAGATAGGTTCTTCAAAAGACACTCCTTGATAGTGTCCATTCCTCCCAATTCTTCTTCCCATTTGTCTTAACAAATGATTCCTGATTGGGCACACCCAATGGCATTGGAGATTGTTGCTTTAGAGACAATCACTTCAGTGTCGAGGACCTTGTGTATGATTTCCCTTGCTAAAATGGTAAGGTTGGTCCAGAACTCCCTTATGAGTGTTGGATAGATAACAGGAGATCCTTCGAAGAAACTAAACCATCCAGCAGCTTGAATGTTAGGGGTAACATCTATTCTGCGGTCAGCGAAGAACTTTAGGCTGAACTTGAACTCAGCCTGTACCTCAGTGGCTTGAACAAGAGCTTTTCCTTTGCCCTTAGCAGAAGCGATTATGGAGGATGAAGAAGCCATTGTTTCAGAGAGAGAGGTTTTTCGCAAGAGAGTTTTTCAAAGAGAGAGAGATGAAGGTGAAGAGGTTGTAAAGGTTTTACCTTTATCAAATACGGTTTTGTAAAGGAAAACGGTTGGCATTTTCAAAAACAAATTTTAAAAGAAAAAAAAAAGGGTGAGGTGACTAGCATTAAATGCCCGACGCTCGTTCCAGCTTTGAAACCGTAAAAAGTGGTTTTTGCCATAATGAAAAACGGAATTGACTCAGTTAGGGAATGAGAAATGAATTTCTCTTCGACAAAGATTTAGGTCAATTAATGCAATAAAAGAACCAATCAACACACATATTGGACTCACATATATTGGATACAAAAACAATTATTGGACGCATGCATTGGACTCAAAATTAATCAATGAATGCATGTTCATATATTTTCTTATGAATGTGAACCTATCTTCAGCTAGAGGTTTAGTGAAGATATCTGTCCATTGATGGTCAGTATCAACAAATTGAATATCAATTATCCTTTTTTCCACATAATCTCTAATGATATGATGCTTGATTTCTATATGCTTTGCTCTAGAATGCGATATGAGATTTTTAGACAAATTAATAGCAGTTGTGTTGTCACACATTATTGGAATGTTAGTTACAAATACATTGTAGTCTTCCAACTGATGTTTAATCCATAGAAGTTGTGAGCAGCAGCTTGCAGCAGCAATGTACTCAGCTTCAGGAGTTGATAGGGCAATTATGCTTTGCTTTTTGCTTGACCATGAGACTAAGTTCGCTCCAATGAAGTCACAACCTCCACTAGTGTTTTTTCTTTCTATTCTGTCTCCAACATAGTCAGCATCACAGAATCCAACTAATTTGAATTCATCAAATTTCTTATACAACAGACCCCGATTAGTAGAATCTTTGAGATATCTAAAGATTCTTTTAACTGCTGAGAGATGAGACTCTCTTGGATCAGATTGAAATTGAGCACATAGACAAACACTAAACATGATATCAGGTCTGGATGCAGTTAGATATAAGAGGGAACCAATCATACCTCTATACACCTTTGGTCTACTTTTTTATCTTCATCATCTTTATTTAGTACGGATGTTGGATGCATTGGGGTATTCATTGGTTTGCAATCATCCAGTTTGAAACGTTTCATAAACTCCTTTGTGTATTTCGTCTAATGAATATACACTCCATCCGATGTTTGTTTGACTTGAAGTCCGAGGAAGAATTTTAGTTCTCCCATCATACTCATTTCAAATTCTTTCTCCATAAGCTCTGAAAACTCTTGGCAAAGAGATTCATCAGTTTCACCAAATATTATATCATCAACATAAATTTGAGCAACAATAAAATTCTTCTTACTTGTTTTTCTGAAAAGAGTTGTGTCCACTTTTCCTCTTGAAAAATCATTCTACATTAGGAAGGTGTCGAGTCTCTCATACTAAGCTCTAGGAGCTTGTTTGAGTCCATATAAAGCTTTCTTAAGCTTATATACATGCTTAGGGTGGTTTGGATCCTCAAAACCAGGTGGTTATGCAACATATACTTCTTCATTAATGAAACCGTTTAAGATAACACTTTTTTACGTCCATTTGATAAAGCATGATGTTATGATGTGCAGCATATGAGAGTAATATGCGTATGGCTTCTAGTCTAGCTACTGGAGCAAATGTTTCAGTATAATCAATACCTTCCTCTTGTGAGTAACCTTGAGCAACTAACCTTCCTTTATTCCTTATGACTTTACCATCTTCGTCCAGCTTGTTTCGATATACCCACTTGGTTCCAATGACAGACTTATCTTTTGGCAAGGGGACCCGCGTCCAAACGTCACTTCGTTGAAACTGGTTAAGCTCTTCTTGCATAGCGAGGATCCAACATTCATCCATTAGGGCTTCATCCACTGACTTTGGTTCCAATTCAGAGATGAAGGCTGAATCAGCTTGTTCTCTGAAGGTTGACCTTATTCGGAATCTATCATTTGGCTTACCTATGATTTGATCCTCAGGGTGGTAAGTCCTAAATTGCCATGAACGGGGGGTGTTAGCAACTTGCTGAGACGTTGATGCGTCTGATGCGTTTTGAGTTGCGTCTGAAGCTTCATCTTCTGTAAGTGTTGGACGATCTTCTACATCATTTAGATTCAAATCTGTAAAAGATTCATCTAGCTCTGATAATCTCTTATCAGGCTGTTTGTCATCAAACTTAACATGAATGGATTCTTCAAAAACTAAAGTTCTAGAGTTATAAACTCTAAAAGCTTTGGACGTTTTAGAGTATCCTAACAATATTCCATTATCTACTTTAGCATCAAACTTACCAAGTTGATCCTTAGTATTCAAAATAAAACATTAACATCCGAAAGGGTGGAAATAAGAAATGTTGGGTTTGTATCCTTTCTACAATTCATAAGGAGTCTTGTTCAGGATAGGTCTTATGTATATTCCGTTTTGAATGTAGCAGGCAGTATTTATAGCTTTAGCCTAGAAGTGTTTGGAAACAGAATTATCACTGAGCATTGCTCTAGCCATCTCTTGAAGAGATCAGTTCTTTCTCTCAACAACACCATTCTGTTGTGGTGTTCTAGGAGCAGAGAAATTGTGATGAATACCACTTTCATCACAGAACCTTTGAAAAAGCTCATTTTCAAATTCGCCTCCATGGTCACTTCTGATTGAGCTTATATATGTGCCTTTTTCATTCTGGACTCGCTTACAAAATATAGTAAAGACCTTGATAGACTCATCCTTGTGAGCAAGGAACTTAACCCATGTCCATCTTGTGTAGTCATCTATTATGACAAGCCCATATTTCTTACCACTAATAGAATCGGTCCTTGTTGGACCAATCAAATCAAGATGCAGCAGCTCTAGTGGCCTTGAAGTACTAAAAATGGTCTTGGACTCAAAAGAGTTCTTAACTTGTTTTCCTTTTTGACACGCATCACAGAGAGCATCCGATCTATACACAATCTTTAGTATACCTCTTACGAGGTTATGCTTGTTTAGTCTTGAGATTAATCTCAGACTTGGATGACCAAGTCTTTTGTGCCTGATCCATCGCTCATCTTCAACAAACACTAGGCATGATACACTTTGATTTGAGGGTTCCACCAATTCAATATTATACATATTGTTTTGCCTCTTGGCAGTGAATAAGATGGACCCATCAGGGTTCTTGACTACACACTCACCTTTATTGAAGGAAACACCAGACCCACTATCACATAATTGACTTATAATAAGTAAGTTGTATTTTAACCCTTCAACCAAGAGAACATTATCAATAGAAGAAAAATGATGCTTACCAATCTTACCAATTCCAACTATCTTTCCTTTCTGGTTGCCTCCAAAGGTAACCCATCCTCCATTCTTTTCACGCAGGTCTTGGAACATAGACTTTTCTCCCGTCATGTGACATGAGCATCCACTGTCCAAGTATCAGGATTGGAGTCCTCTTTGTGTTGCTAAGCAAGTCTGCAACAAGGATTATCATGTCTTTAGATACCCAGATAGACTTGGGTCCTTTTATGTTAGCCTGTGGTCTTCGTCCATGCATAACCTTTTTCTTTTTGTGTATGCATTTTAAGAAGGTGTGACCACTTTTCCCACATAAGTTGCAATAGACATGAGATGCATGCTGTTTAGTTTCTTTTTGATTTTAATGAATTTTGGAAACCTTATGATAATGATTGGATCTTGATATTTTGTCAAAAGCTTCTTGTTTTTTAGAGTCATAGCCTAAGCCAGGCTTATCCTGAGGCGATCTTGAGTACCTCAATATCAAGTTTAGCTTTTCTGATCCTCCAACGAGCTTTGATACGCTTTTGGTTAAGTTAGACACCTCTTATTTGAATCTGGTTACCTCGTGAGATTCACTAGACTCTGAGGTGAGTTTATCAGTTAAACTGATATTCTCAGCTTTTAATTTATTGTTCTCTTCAACAAGCCACTTATTTTGCTTGTTGGTGTCTTCCAGCTCTTTGTTTATTTTAGAAAACTTCCTTTTAAGCATGATATATTGATGATGCATTAAGGACGTGATGATGCTGAGTACTTAGGCGTGAGGTTTCGGTATCAACTCTTAATGGATGTTTGCTGCATATCATAGCATGATGTTCCACCTGTCCCAATGGGGGATATCCAAATGGGGACGTGACGTGTACCACCTGTCCCAAAGCGGGATGTCCAATTGGGGACAATATGTGATATGCGATGAGATGTGTTCCACTTGTCCCAATGGAGGATGTCCAAATGGGGACGTGATGTGTACCACCTGTCCCAACGCGGGATGTCCAATTGGGGACGATATGAAATGTGCTGATGTGATATTTGTCCCGACGGGGATGTCCAATTGGGGACGTAATGAAATTGGCTGACTTGCATATAGGGATTAGTATCCCTCGTAAAGGTTTGATCTGAGAGAATAACATTTGAGATGGATGTGACGTAGGACTCAACATATGTTTCTTTGAGTGTGTATGCTTTTCATGTGTTGTATACTACATGTCTACATGCTATACTATTGTCCCTTTCCCATATGTGATGATACATGTTTCTTATCTCCCTTTATATTGTTTTGTGTATGTTCTATTTCTCTTCATCGAGCAAAAGATGAGCAGTTGGAGGATGGATTGGAGGCAGCACCCTTTTGTGATGACGACACTGAGGACGCAGGTGTTGGGAGACATAGAGATCATCTATCATGATGATTGAGGATGGCAGGTAGA
Organism: Ammopiptanthus mongolicus; assembly: GCA_039655645.1. NCBI lineage: Eukaryota > Viridiplantae > Streptophyta > Magnoliopsida > Fabales > Fabaceae > Ammopiptanthus > Ammopiptanthus mongolicus. Next base: position 23,027,314 of record CM077351.1, read on the forward strand.
ACCTGCCACGTTACTGACCATTTATATCGATCCCATCAGTATACGGTTTAGGAATTGTACATCACCCTTCAGAGACATCATCGATCCTTATCGAGTTGTACAACACCTACCCTTCACAAAGATGTGGTATCTGCCGAGACCACCGGTGTGAGAGGATATGCGGGCAGAGCCAGCGTCTTCTCACGTCACCAACCGATGAGGTTTTGTGCTACGCGGACAGAGGCAGAGGTCTGAGCAGTACCTTAGGACTTACAAACGACGGGGGATCATCGTATCTAGTTCCTCATTGGAGTATGTGCCTTTGCGGGTGTATAGGTGCACCTATGTTGAGAGACAGGGTAGAAAGGCATCCGCGTCGCTGATGGGGCGATCCCGCCAGTGTGTCTGTAGTAGGAGTGTGATGTGAGGATTTTAATGTATTTGAGTGGAGGTTGGGTGAGTGATGTTAGTCTAAGAGTTTCTTTATCTTTGATGTATTTTGTTTATGGTCAGCTTTTGATGTACTCTGTATGTATATAGTATTGTAGCCCTACCTATGGGGCAACTTGTGCATGTATATATCTTTTATCTTTCTTTAGTTGTTCTTTACTATGATATGTTATGCGTGTTTTACTTTTTGTTTCCGCTTTTATCTTTTTCCGCTTCGCTTCGTTTGTTTATAAAGCGCGCTAACGTTCATAACACTTTTAAGGTTATTTAATACTTAGGTTCTTTAATGGGACAACAGGTTGTATCAACAAGACTTAATCGGAGAATCGCCCTTAGATATCACTAATCTACCATGCAAATTATTCTTACACGCTTCAATACCCTTCTTATATTCATCCTTAGAAATCTTAATTGACATTGAATCCCCTTTAATGTAGAGCCAAGGAAGTTGGATGATTGGAATATCACAAGAATTGCTAAGTGCTTGAGAAAATGTACGTTGTTGCAGAAAAGGAGGAGGAGGAGGTGGTGGTGGAGAACGAGGGGCAAGAAATTGCCATGGACGCTTAGGATTACTAGCGGCCATGGTTAATCACGCAAAAAAAATCATAAACATTTTAGCTGATGTGATAAGTTGTGATTGGTTGAAAGTGTCAAGTTTATTTACACTGAAAATACACACTAATTAATTTTTTTTAATTATCATTTATCCATATACTATCATACCATTTCAAAAAAAATTAACTCTCTTAACTATCTCAAAAGGCATAATGTTTTTAATAATTTAATAATTCTAATTAAGTGATAATATTAAAAACTTTACACTAACATTACATTAATATTAAACTCTATTTATTTGTAACAATGTAGAGATTCTTATAATATGAAGTTTATATAATTTGTTAAGTTGAAAAAATTAGCACATAATTATTTTATATTTATGAAGTTATTAGATATCCAACTTTATATATGCTACCTAAAAGGATTGAGTGAAGTGGTGTATGAGCTGCACTCCTAAAAAGTTGATCAAATTCAAATCCCAAAAAAAAAAAAAATAATTGTTGAAAATAACTTTTACTCTTCACAGTGCATGAATTTTTTTTGGTTGATAAAAAAATTTGGTACAACAATTATTTATTTATTTTTTTGGATTAGAATTTGGTGAACTATCTAGTAATGCAGCTCATGCACCACTTTACAGTGCACAACTTTAGTCTCACAATAGTGATCGTGAGAATATGGGTTAAAGAAAAAATTTATATGACGCACAACTATCAGGGTGACTGATTTTCCCTCTTTTACATTTTATTTCACTAGAGCACCTAATTTTAGCTAATTTTTTTGACGGAGCTAGAGCACCTAATATTCTTGCTAACTATACATTCATTCAAGTGTGCTTTCTATTTCTATGTTATAGGTCGCTGTACTAAAGGCATCAATTAAAGTGTATTCTTTTTATTAATGAAAATCACTATTCAACCTGTATAAACTTCTGTCAAAGCATATGATTTTCTGGAAGTAAGTGACAATAAATTTTTTATACCTATATTATAATAAGTAGCATCTCCGATCGTTCATCGAAACTAATTTTTTTGGGGGATCCGAAGACACTCGAGGTAGGATGTCCCTTTTCAAACAAATTTTTTCAAACATAAGAGTTAAGAATCGAATCTCTGACCACTTATTGGATCCAAACACATCATCACTAGAGCCAATCTTGATTGATAGGTGACAATAATTTTTTTTTTTGGTTTCCTAAGGTATCCTTCGCGCGCAACTGCAGAGACTAATCCTCCCAGATACTGTACGACATTAAAGGGTTGATCTCTCCTTACCAAATTTTCTCCGTATACAAGAGTCAGAGATTGAACCCCTGATCACTTACTTAAGGGGTCCAAACTCGTTATCACTTGGACCAATCCCATGTTGGTATAACTGACAATAATTTAAGATAATAATATATCAATCTCTTATTTTAATTTAAGAAAAAGCAAATTTTGTTAAAAATAATACAGCATAGCACATCTTATCAAAATAAAAAAATAAAAAAACACAGCATAGTACAACCAAAATCCATTATCCTTCCTATTTGACACCTTGTACTTTACGTTTTACGAGCCCCAACCATTAATTGGTATCTACCATCAACCACGGCCTTTGGATTATGACAACCCACGATTCCCACAAATGCTGCCAAAATATTCTTTCCTGTTTTTTTTTTTTTTTTGAGCTAAAATTTTCTTTGCTTTTCCTTTTTAATTGAAAAATCATTTTCATTTAACAAATGACTAAGAATAAAAATCAATGTGGTGTGTCAGCGGTGCTAGGTATTCGGATACCTTAAGTATGTAATTAGAGATTCAATTTTTGACAAATGTCTATAAAAAATAGGCTTAATTACACTTTTGGTCCCCTAGGTTTCACATTTGTGCGATTTTGGTCCCCAAAGTTTCAATTGCGCGAATTGGGTCCCTAAAGTTTCCCTAACGTTACAATCAAGTCCTTTCGTCTATCTTCCATCCAATTACTAACGGTTGACCCATTTGACTCCTACTTGGCTGGACCCCACTTATATGACCTGGAGATGCTTGGACGAGCAAGAGGAGAGATGAAGGGTCTTGTGAAATCTCCATCGTTCATGTAGCAGCTGAGATACCATTGTTGAAGACCATTGTTGATGTTTGGAAGAAGCTTTATTGGAGACAAAACCAGTAGGGGACCACAGTGTTGCAGGGGAATCTCACACTTGTCGAACGATGCACCCGAGGCAGAGAGGAGACAAGCCAATTGGCAAAGAGGACCCACGATTTTGGGGTGGTGGGGAACTACCTGACAACTATACATCCAGGTAAGTCATTGATTTGTATTGTTGTCGCCATCTTTGTATTGTTATGGTTTTGTCTTTGCTTTGAACTGTTACGGTTTGGTTGGTTGGGTATTGAATATTGGTTTGGGTAGGTGTGATAAATAATTGGTTTTGATTCCATGTTACTTTCCATATAGGACTACCGTGGACCACGAAATTATCATTCGATTCCATCATGTTGGATTTTTTGTTGCTGACCCAACCGAATATATAAGGGGACAAATATATGAGATGGAACATAGGTGGGACATAGATCAAATTTCGTCAATTGAGTTGGGGAAAATTTTGAAGCATATTGGTTATGCATCCTATAAGTGTCTTTGGTATAGGCATCCAGAGAAAGACTTGTCCACCGGTCTTAAGGAACTCAGTAATGACCAACATGTTATTCAATTCATTGAAGATGTGAAAGGGCATAGTAAAGTGGATGTGTATGTGGAGCATCTAATTGACACCCCTGTGGTAGCAGATAAAGATGCAAGTGAGAGTTCAGAATCTGATGTGCAAGTAGTTGAAGATTCCGAGGATCAATTAGGGCATAGAGAAGAAGATGGATCTGATAGTTTGGATGAGGACTATGATGGCCAGGCTGAGGAGGATGTGGATAGTGAAATTTCTCTAGATGATAGTGACTATGATGAAGAATGGGATTGGACTAGTGCTCTGCCTGAGGAAACAGTCAATGCATGTGGTTCACAACCACCAAGAGGTCCACAAGTAGAGGGAGGTGTTGAGGATTTTTTTAGTTCTGGAGGGGCTGCCACAACATCAAGGAACCCAGAGCCAACTACATTTTCTGATTTTGAGAATGAAGATGGTGAGTCAAATGACCTTGACAGTCCAGCATCAAGTGAAAAGGAAGAGACAGGGGCAAAGAAGTTTCCCAAGTTCAAACTATCATATGACACACCGGTTACTTTTGAAGTAGGGCAGATATTTACATCTGCTGATCTTGTGAGAGCAGCTGTGAAGGAGTATGCTTTGCAGGCAAAAAAGAATGTTAGATTTCTAAAAAATGACAAGAAAAGGATAGTGATGAAGTATGTGGATGGTTGTACCTTTTATCTTAGGGTGACCAAGTCAAGCCTTCAGACTTATTTTCAGGTAGTTAGCTTGGAAGTTGCTCATACATGCTATCGGACTACAAAAAACAGACAAGCCAAGACTAGATGGATTGCAAAAAAGTTTGTTCCAACTTTGAGGCACACACCAAACATGAAGGTGAAAGCTTTACAAGAAGAGGCAAGGATTAAGTGGGGTGTGTTATTAAGTAGGCATCAGTGTTATAGGGCACAAAAGAAGGCATTAGAAATGATTCAGGGTGCTCAGACAGAGCAGTATAAACACTTGAGAAGTTATGGAGTTGAGTTGTTGAGAAGCAACCCCCGTAGCACTGTGGTTATCAAAAGCAATATGGGTGTCTATGGTCCAGTTTTTGAGAGAATGTATGTGTGTTTTAGTGCATGCAAAACTGCATTTGTGACAACATGTAGACCCCTAATTGGGCTTGATGGGTGTTTTCTGAAGGGGCAATATGGGGGTCAGCTGTTAACAGCTATTGGCAAGGCTGGAAATAATCAAATGATGCCAATAGCCTTTGCAATTGTGGAAGCTGAAACTAAGGAATCATGGAGGTGGTTTGTCAACCTATTGATGGGAGATTTGAATGGAATTGAGCAGAAAAGATGGGCTTTCATTTCGGATCAGCAAAAGGTAACTTTAAAATTTCATTATACAATTGAAATATAATGAAATTTGAACATTATATAATTGTTAGCACTAACAATATCCTGCTTTTGGTAATGTGCAGGGTTTGGTCCCTACATTACAGAACATGGGTGAAGATGTGGAACATAGATTGTGTGTGAAGCATCCATATGGTAATTGGAGGAAGAAGTATCCGGGAGACTTGATGAAGAATGCTCTTTGGGCAGCTGCTAGAGCAAATACCATGCCTGAGTTTAGTAGGGCTATGGAGCACATAAAAAACATGAGTGAAGATGCTTGGAGAGACATGTGTGAAGTGCCTCCTTCTATGTGGACAAGGGCAGCATACAGCACCCACACATGTTGTGATTTGCAAGTCAACAACATGTGTGAGGCATTCAATAGGGCTATACTAGAATACAGGGATAAGCCTATCATTTCACTTGTTGAGGGACTGAAATTTTACATGACTAAGAGGATAGTTAAGCTGAGAGATTTGATGTTGAGGTATAGGGGTAACATCTGTCCAATGATACAACAGAAGTTAGAAAAGATTAAAAGGGAATCTGAGGGATGGGCTCCATATTGGTCTGGGGATGTAGGGTATGCATTGTTTGAGGTAGAGAACAACATTGATAAGTATGTTGTCAACTTGGGTGAAAAAACATGTTCATGTAGGAGATGGGACTTATCTGGAATCCCTTGTCCACATGCAGTTGCTTGTATGTGGTCCAACCACCACAATCCAGAAGATTTTGTTAATGCCTGTTACAGGTGCAATTCATATTGTGAAATGACTATTTATATGTTTTGCAACATATTAATGGCAATCTGTTCATTTGCAGGAAATCAACTTTTCTTGCTACTTATGACCACATAATCCTACCTAGTAATGGGCCAAAGTTTTGGCTTATGGTTGATGCTGAACCTATCAACCCCCCATACATGAGGAGGGCACCAGGTAGGCCTAAAAAACAGAGAAGAAAGGCCAATGATGAACCCAGAAACCCTCACGGACTAAAGAGGAACCAAGTTACAGTTAGATGCAGGAGATGTGGCACTTTGGGGCACAATGCTAGATCATGCAGAGGGAAGACAGCAGCTGATAGGGTTATCCCACCGGGTGGAAATAAGGTATATAATTCAATGACAGTATTTCTGACTTGTCAAGTATGTAGATCAATAACTTGTGCAATTTGCTTGACAGACACACACAAACTTACAACATCCAAACCAAGGGATAAGTCAAGCATAATCAGAGGTTCATCAGGCCAACCAAGCCGAGGTTCATCATATCAGCCAATCACATGTTCATTAGGCCAGACCAAACAAGATGAGGGTGAAAAGGAAAGCAACAGAGCCAATAGACACACAAGAGTCTAGAAACTAGGAAAATTTGCCAAGATATTGTATTTTGTTGAGACTTGGTAGTTTGTTGGTTTTTTTTTTTTTTTTGAAGTAGCAGCTCAAATGTATTTTGTTATAGCTGCTTTGCTATGTTAGTATCATTTCAGTAACTATGTTAGCAGCAGGCGATTCCTGTCATTTTGATTGGTTTTGGGATGTAGAAACCAATTAAGACTATATGTATTTGAATGGTTATGCAAGTTAACCTTTTTTATGCTCTTTTAACATTTTGTTTATATTCATAAAATCCTCATTTCATAAACTAGACCAATGCAATAATGTAACAAAAGACAAGTATAAACCCATAAAATCCTCATTTCATTTCATTTCATAAACACAAAAGATTACATTAATTCCAAACTCTGAGGAGCAATACATTAACATCAAAATACATTCAGTTGCACAATGACTCCACCCTAACCCTAACATATCCTAATCCTATTTTGTTACAATCACAGCAACAAGGACAACAATGAAACACCAAGAGATCACGAGCCCAACCACTAATTTTCTCTCCCTAATCTTCATTGCATCATTACTGCTTCGAAGACACCTAATGAGCTCACACGTTCATTGACCTCTGGATCATACCACTCGAAGTAGCCACATCCTCTATCGTGTTCACCCTAAGCAAATCAGAATATTAGGTTAGATAAAGATGCAATGTCAGATTGTTAACCTTACATGAATTACCAAACCCTAGACGTACCTTGTAACGAACACAGCCATAAAACCTACGACCTGGATTCCTGGCTGTCCAAAATGGGGTTTCCTGACCACAGTAGCATGAAACACGAACTCTTTTTTCCTCGGGCGCTTGCAGTTGTTGCAGAAGAATAGTTACTCGCATCTCCCATTTCGGTGCCTCTAAAAGAAGAAGAAGATGCGAAAGGGTTTGGGTACATTTGGGTAGATTTTGTGATCTAATTTGAGCCAATGGAGCTCACGTGAGGAACATGAGCAACAATTTTGCCACGTCAGACAGTCAGGTAGGAGTCAAATGGGTCAACCGTTTGTAATTGGATGAAAGATGAACGGAAGTACTTGATTGAAACGTTAGGGAAACTTTAGATACCAATTCGCGCAATTGAAACTTTGGAGACCAAAATCTCGCAAATGTGAAACCTGAGGGATTAAAAGTACAATTAAACCTAAAAAAATATTTATTGATAGACGACAACCCTTTCAATAAACATTAATTTTTTCATGAAATTTTTCTCTACCATTGCAAGTGGGGATATCCTGGATTCGAAAAAAAATACTAAGAAAATATAACAACAAGAAATGACTTATTATTGAAATTAAATAAGCCTTCCTCGTCAATAGTAATGAAATTAAATATTATACTATAATTTATTATTGATTAAGGATATAAATTTTAAACACAAGAAATATAAAATTCATTTTTATGTAAAAATAGAAACACCGAAAATGTTTCTTGTTCCACTCACTAGTCATACATCATACCCCTTTATACTAAAAAACACCTGCCGAGACCCTAATGGATCACAAGAACAGTGACACAGACTAATTCTATGTTTGTTTAGGGCAAAAAGTGATAAAAAAGAAGGAAGAGAAAGACGGAAAAAGGAAAAAGAAATACAAACATCATAATATTTTGATACTTATTGAAAAATAAAAAATAACAACTCAACTTTTAAAAATGTAAAATATAAATTAAATTAGATTTTCATAAATATTAAAATTAAAATATGATAAAATTATCTTTAAAAAAAATTAATTTAATTAATATTTTATATTTTTAATGATCAAATTAATATTTTTTATTTTTTAAAGATTCAAATATCATTATATTATTTTTCAAAAATTAATTTGAAGCTTTATTCAAAAGTAATTCTCCTTCATCTTTTTTTTTTTAATTATTTTCTATTTTTTCACTTTTTTTTTTCTTAAAGGAAAAAATCGTGGAAATCTCGGCACGAACTCACAATATCGTCTCTCAACATATCGTACATGTCAAATCCGGTGGACCCGCCCCCACCCCACATCTTTCAATCATCAATGTCATTGAAAATTCCATCTTCAAAGTGCAACTGAAATGACAATAATATCCCCGCACACCTTCAAATTTTCTTTGCCATATCCACCTGTCCGGGTATGAATGAGTGATTTTCACTATTGCTATGTTTGGTATCTTTCTCTTTTTCTTTCTTATTTCATTCATGTTTTTTATTTTTATTTTATTTTATTTTTCTTTCTTATATTTTTCTTTTCAAAAAATATCTACAATCATCAAAATCCCTACAAATAAAAGTCCCCGAATCCATTTAGACCGCTGCCCCCTTTTGTCCCATTATTATTCCTAATTCCTAAAAAACAAAAAGAAACAACCCAGAACATAATCAAAGATCATAAGACATAGCCTTATAAATTATCGTAACTCACAATAATTTACCCTTTCAATCACCGAAAAAAAACCATAAAATTTAGAAAGAAAGAAAAGCAAAAAAAAAAAAAAAAAAACAACACAAAATAATCAAAAGGTAATAGACGAATTCTTCATTCGTTTAGGTAAACAATCTGTCTAACCTCACACACAACACAAGTCTCTCTTGAAACTGTCTACTAACTTTTTCTATATAATCTGGAAAAAAAATAATACCAAAGATTAAAAACCCATGACCCGACCCGATATAAGAACGGGTCAACGATGTTCTTCGTGTGATCTCTTCGAGATTTTGGAGCAGATTCAGACCTTGACAATCTTTGCAGCTCTGATCACCGGATTCTCTCTCGCTATGGCTTCTCTCCCTGCGGCTTTGTAATCGTAGCTGCAGTCGTGGCGATCGGAGTACCGATGCTCGGAGCAGAAAAGCTCGCCGCACCGGCACCTGAATCCGGTAAGACCCACCCTCCGCCGACAACCGGAGCACCGGTTCACAACACGCTTTACCTCGAACGGCGTCGTTTGATCAGGTCTGGGAGGATCCCTTTGCTGCGCAGTCGGATCATCCTCCGGGTAGGATCTCTTGAGGGGACGAGATCTAGAAGAAGGAGGTGAGATTCCGGTAGAAGAGGTGGTGGCGGTGGTGGCGGTGAAACAGTTCTGGCACATGTTATTGGTGGCGGGGTTGCCGATAACACCGCAGTTGTTGACGCAAGGGGTGATGGTTTCGGGAACCTTGAACTCGGTTTCTTCTTTCTCTGTTTTCTGAGCCATAATAATAATTTAAGATGGTTCAGAGTGGTGGTTGGTTTTCAGAGAGAGAGAGAGAGAGAATTGTTGGTGAAGAAGGGTGAAAGAGAGGAATGGGGGATTTGAAGAGATTGTGGTGTGTTGTGAGGTCGGTAATGGAAATAGAATATTGGCCTCATAGAGACGCGTATCAAATAATGCTTTTTCATGGCGGCTGCAATTACCAATTTGTCCAAGTGGGTCTCCCTCTCAACTCAAATTGCACCACCACCTTTCTTGTCCCACAGGTTTCTGACGTGTTTATGTCAGTGCATGATCACAATCCTATGCATTCTTTCACCACCAAAAAATAATATAATATTAGGGATCTTCCTATCTAGCGGTTCGATGCTATCGATTAAAAAATTAAAAATAAAAATTTTATATTTATAAATAATTTATTTAATAATCAATATATGATTGATGTGAGTGATAAGGTATTCGGATATCTTTAACAAGTAATTAGGGGTAATCTTGATTTTTATATATAGAGAAAACTTGATTGGGATAGGAGAACTCACCTTGTGTGTCTTCAAGATTTCTCGAACCGATGATGGATATTTACTACCTATAACATAATTATAAAAAAATATATATATATATATTTAATATATTAAAATATTAAAATTATATTTTCTAATAAAAAAAATTCTATTTTTTATTTCTTAATCAATATTTTAGAATACTAGTTACATATGATTAATATTAATAATAATTCATATGCATCTTGTGATATGTGTATGAGTTTAACTTTAAGTTTTATAAATATCATTACTTTATTTAATAATAAATGTGATTATAGAATTGAAAATTAAGACTCAACTTAGTCCATAAAAAAAATATGAAGACATATTTGGTCTTTAACAAATAAAAAATATGATTTGGGATATTTTAGTCTCCAAAGTTTTAAATGACGTTCAAATAATCATTTTTGGGATAAATTTTAAGGGCATTTCAATCCCTATTCTTTTTTAGGATAAATTTTAGAAATGTTTTAGTCTCCATTAGAGATTATTTTAAACGTTTTTTAAAATTTTTTGAAAATAAAATATCTCAGATTGATATTTTTTATTTCTTGGAGATCAAATATGTCTATATATTTTTTTTAGTGACCAATTTAAATCTTTAGTCTAGAATTTAAAACATCTAGGTATAACAATCCTAGATTTTAGACCAAACTTAATATAATTATGCATGGTTGACGGGTGGGCTGCCTCTTCAAAACATTTTAAAAGAAAAAATAAAGGGCCGTACAAAGCCTTGAGTTTAAATGATATGTATTGTGATCCAATATTATTTTGATATATCGGTACTTATAATTATTTTTTGATGAATTCTTTAATATCCATAAAATAAAAAGATAAAAGTTATCTTGTCCAATCAAAATTTGCAACCTCAATTAAATGAATTAAGTTAGTGAGTCATGTCAAATGATTCTCACCATCTAATTGGACCACCTAAATAGGATAAATTTTTATCCTTCCGTTTCCTAGGTACTAGATAATTCATCATATTCTTTTTCTTATTATTAAAGTAAAACCACAAATATTAAAATATTATTGGATGTGACGGTGCATATTATTTTAATTTAAAAGATTAGAATACTAACAGTGTTTTAAGGGTATTAATTAAAGAACTAAGTAAAGAAAGATTTTTTGAGGAATTGGTGTATTTAATATTTGAAGGAGAGAGACACTTCATTTTTCAATGAAAAATTATCTTTTTGGGTTTCCTTAAACAATATCCTTAGGAAATTCATTAGCATGACTCTCAAAAAGATTATATTACTTTTTTTTCTAAAGATTTTCATTACAAATTTATTTATGTACATAAGTTGTCTTAGAATACCAAACAAAAAAAGAATATATTTTACATGCTAGGTTGTAAGAATTATTTTTTTTTGGTAGAATGTGATTGTAAGAAAATGGCAAATTTATCACCGTTTCACTTTTTATTTTTCAAACTATCACCGTTTGCAAATTATATATCAAACTATCACTATTTGAGAATTACATTTAGAAGTCGTTTTTGCCATCTACGACTTCTCAACCTCATTTTACAAAATTTTGTTGCTTTTGCCTTAGTAAGTCGGGTTTGCTAAACACGACTTCTCAAGGGTTTTTTTTTTCTTTTTTTATTTATTTTGAAATGCTATTGTATTAATTTAATTATTTATGACAATTAGCTAAATTTATTATATTAATAAATTATAATAATTTTAAATTATTATTTAAATTATTAATTTTATTAATACAATAATAACAATAAATAATACACTAATAGAAAATATTTAACATTGATTAAAAATAGAAACGGTGTAACGATACAAGTGAAACAACGGATCACCTTTCTGATGTTTCACTCGTCTGCTTAGACGAGTGAAATCAGCAAATGTTTCACTTGTCTGCTTAGACGAGTGAAATATCAGACAAGTGATAGGCACACGAGTGAAATAGCTGCTGATCACTTGTCTGATATTTCACTCGTCTGCCTATCACTTGTCTGATGTTTCACTCGTCTAAGCATACAAGTGAAACAGTATACAAGTGATCACCAGATGTTTCACTCGTCTGCCTATCACTTGTCTGCTTAGATGAGTGAAACATCTGACAAATGATAGGTAGACGAGTGAAACATCAGACAAGTGATCAGCAGCTATTTCACTCGTCTGCCTATCACTTGTCTGACGTTTCACTCGTCTAAGCATACGAGTGAAATAGTAGACAAGTGATCAGCAGATGTTTCACTCGTCTAGTCTGCCTATCACTTGTCTGCTTAGACAAGTGAAACATCAGACAAGTGATAGGCAGACGAGTGAAACATCAGACAAGTGATCAGCAAATGTTTCACTCGTCTGCTTATCACTTGTCTGCTTAGACGAGTGAAACATCAGACAAGTGATAGGCAGACGAGTGAAATAGCTGCTGATCACTTGTCTGATGTTTCACTCGTCTGCCTATCACTTGTCTAATATTTCACTCGTCTAAGCATATAAGTGAAACAGTAGACAAGTGATCAACAGATGTTTCACTCGTCTGCCTATCACTTGTCTGATGTTTCACTCATCTAAGCAGACAAGTGATAGGCAGACGAGTGAAACATCTGCTGATCACTTGTCTAATGTTTCACTCGTCTAAGCAGACAAGTGAAACAGCTGATCACTTGTCAGATGTATGAGTGAAACATCAGACAAGTGATAGGCAGACGAGTGAAACGTTTGCTTATCACTTGTCTGATGTTTCACTCGTATCAGCAGACAAGTGAAACAATTGATCATTTGTCTGTTTCACTTGTCTGCTTAGACGAGGTAAACATCAGACAAGTGATCAGCTGTTTCACTTGTCTGTTTTGATGAGTGAAACATCAGACATGTGATAGGCAGACGAGTGAAACATCTGCTGATCACTTGTCTACTTAGACGAGTGAAACATCAAGTGATCAGAAGTTTCACTTGTATCGTTACACCGTTTCTATTTTTAATCAATGTTAAATATTTTCTATTAGTGTATTATTTATTGTTATTATTGTATTAATAAAATTAATAATTTAAAATAAATATAATTTATTAATATAATTAATTAATTTATCTAACTATCATAAATAATTAAATTAATACAATAACATTTCAAAATAAATAAAAAGAGAAAAATAAAAAATAAAAACCGCTTGAGAAGTCGTGGTTAGCAAACCTGACTTCCCAAGGCAGTTAATACAGAATTTTTTGAAAGCCACCGATTTCTAAATGTAATTTCTAATAGTGATAGTTTGGTATATAATTTGAAAACAGTAGTAGTTTGAAAATAAAAAGTGAAATAGTGATATAATGATAAATTTACCTAAGAAAATTTGTAAATTACTAAATCCTGCTAGAAGAATTTTCTCCTGTCATATTTTAAGAAATAATTCAATTTTTTTTTTTTTCGAAAAAAGAAAGAAGCATGTGGGAGACGTGTGAGTTTGGGGAGGTGGACAATAAACCTGTGAAACAAAAAAATGTAGCTGAGCTGATGGGTTCACATGGAAGTGGATCTTATTTACTGCTCCGATAATACAGGTTCGGTGTTGGTTGGCAATCATGCAAAAGTTTTTTTTTTTTTTTTTTTTTATAAAGTCGTCATTTTTTTTGTTAAAAAAAGAAAAGAATTTATCAAGTCATCATGATCATGCAAAAGTTTAATATTAGTTTATATTGTTTTGAAATATTATTGAAAAAGAGACGTTTATAAAATATTACAATAATCTATCATTTGTAATTGTGAATGCGGATATATGCTGTTTTGATCATCACAAACAAATTGCAACAAGCACTAGGATCAAATATAAAGGTCCGACGTACTCAACATCTTAGGATCCTTGTATATAACAGGTGGTTTAGGGTTTCAACATAAACTCTTCATTTGAAAAATCATTTTTAAAATATTTGGAGAATTATTGTTTACAATTTATCAATGGGGTATAAGCTTAGATATGTTTAAACGTGCTCAAAATAGTCAAAAGAGTAAATCTCTAATTTGATCCCTGAAAGGCTGAAATTGTAAGGTCGTATCAATTCGATCCATATGTCAATTTGATCCCTGAAATTACAAGGTTTGTATCAACTTAATCCCTGACAGATGGATTAAATTGATTAACATTTAACAATTTCAGGGATGTTTTTGGAATTTCAAAAATATCAGGGATCAAGTTGTTACGACCTTACAATTTCTGGAATCAAATTGGGGATTAGTTTACTCGTAGTCAAAATGACTTTTCAACTTCAAATAGCTGAGTACAAGGATCTATACTCGAGTACCAACACGACAAAAATTAAAGTGTTTAGTGACCAAATTTATCGACCGCTAAACATAGAAATTTGGTCGCTATCTTGCTTGGCTATAGAATTATACAGTCGCTAAACGCCTAGTCGTTAAGGCCTTAACGACCGAAATTTTAATTCACTCGCTATTAGCAACAATCGTAAATGGTTGCTAAGCAATAAAATTTCGGTCGCTAAACAAGTGGTCGTTTTGTTCATAGTGACCAATTTAGCGATCGAATATGCCGTCAATGCTAATTCGGTCGCTAAACAAGTGACTATGGCTGTGTTTGTTTTTAAGTTGAGCAACGGACGTTTGTCACTGCATAAATTTTTTGCTCTCACGTTGGATAGTCATGTGATCGTCTCCTGGATGCGCATCTGCTCCACGACCTTCGGAGGAACGTTCATCACGTCGAACTGAATAACCTGACCAGACATCGAGGCCATGAAGTGATCGCCCAACTGGCCAAGGCCATATATGTGCCTCTTCTTATTTTTACCTCCGACGACCTCCACAAATATGGCGTTATCGTTGATTGAGACCGGAGAGTGATGCTCTTGCCTAAAAGAAGTGCCCTCCTGTGAGGCACATGAATGAGCCTAGTCTTTGGCCCAATGAATTTTTCCTACAAAATACAATTAAAGATCATTAATTTAAATTATTAGCAAATAATAAACTACAAATTAAAGTTCAATTTTAATTACGATTTTGTATACTTAAAGCAAGGCACGAGCCTTCTCGTTGACCGACTCTCCTGACTTCAACTTCTTCGTCCTTTCCAGGACCTTGTAAAGTCGGCTCTCAGTGCAACTGCACAACCAGCATATGTTAAAATAATCGTTAAATTCAAATAATAATAAGTAATCGATTAAAGCGACTCGAAATCAAATAAATAGAAAATAAAATAAATTAAACTTACCATTCTATCATAATGAGCCCTAGTAGAAAGCCACCCGTGTAGGCATATGCTCCATTATATCTATTGCCCGGTTCTGCTGGGCGATGGCGCTCCACCTATGGAATTCCCCAGTGGCCCAATACCGCTTTAGTCCCTCTTGTACATGGGTTCCATCCACCTCCCCTTGTCCTTGCCTGATCTGAGCTTATTCTTTGCATTTTTCATAATGCAACCACCCCTGTTATCAAAGGCCTTCATGATCGCCGATTCGTGCCAGGTGTCCCAGGTAAACGATTTCTGCATGGAAGACATATTAGGCAACGAACATATATAATACATATAAAATACAAATTAAAGTTAATTTATAACTTTAATTAAAAAATTAAACTAAAATTAGTTTACAATTTAATTTACCTTAAACTCTGAGTACCACAGCTCTCTCACTTCATCATCCACCGAACTCCATGTGTATCATGGATGCTCGTACTTCTCTCTGATGATTTTTTATATAACACCAGTAGGCTCTTTGGAGGAGTAAACCTGTGGGGGAAAGACCATCGTGCAGTTTCATATTTAAATAATGATATAAAAAGTTAACTATTAAAAAGAAATTAACTTACTCAAACTTGTCAGAGCCTAGCCTAACCACGATCCTCTGATCAGCTAGATCTCGGGCCCCTGCTTGCGACAATGACGGTCCAGCTGACGACACTGGTGGCAATGGTGTAGATGATGACAGTCCTACTGACATCCCGACATCAGTGACTAGGGTAGTGGTTGAGACAACCTGCTATCCCATTAAAAAACCTAAGTATTAACTAAACCTTAAACTGTATTATAACCGTTAGCGCGCTTTATTAAAAAACGAAGTGGAAAGAAATCAAGGATTTAAAACATGCAAGCATTAGAGTAAAACACAATTAATAAAACATAACTATGTACATAAACATGCAAAACTTGCCCCATAAATAGGGCTACTGTAGTCTATACAAACACTGTACATGGAAACTGAAACATAAACTGAAAGTACATCAAGGGACTCAAAAGAAAAGCTCTCAAACTTATCGGCTCTCACCCGCCTACTCTCAAAATACATTAAGATAAGCTCACCTCACATGTAATGTCTTGCGATATTACATATAAATAGATAATTAAATAAAATAATTATCCATTCATAGCATCAGAAACAGAGATAAATTAAAACTTCAACTTTATTACATAAAAACTCTTTAAGTTAATTAATAAAAAAAAATTCTTTAATAACGATTTTTGCCTCAAAACATGGGCAACTAAAAACATCTAAAAATAAAATAAAAATCACTAATTCTAAGGTCTTCAAGACTCCAAGACTTTCTCAAGTCGTTGCGTCATCTCTAACATCACATGTGAACTCTGAAAGACAACACCACTAATGAGATTTATAATTCCAATAAGCAAACACAATTCTGAAAGGTTTTCCTAAAGATGTTGCTTTCAGCCGGTGCGGTAACCGGAAAAACAACCATGGTAATCGGTCAATTTTTAAAAAAACATAATATATAATATAAAAATAATAATACTTATATGTCAACATGGAACCAACCAATCATCATCAAAGTCATCACATCTCCCATGCCAAATAAATCACATATGTCATATGATTGTCAAACATCAGTCAACAATGGCGTCTTATTGCCTACCTCTACTCAAAAGAGGTATTTCGATGTCACCTTCTCATCGATGACAATACTAATATTTTAGATACCAACCATGTGCACTGTTGGTATTGCTCACATTTAGACATCCCAATATACGGCGATGTTGCTTTCGATACCCCAACAATTGGTGGTATTACATAATTTCGATATCTCAATTCAATGTTATTACTTTCGGTACCCCATCAACTGGCGGTATTACATAATTTTCACATCCTAATTCAATGGCGATGTTACTTTCGATTCCCCATTCATAGACAGTATTTCTCACACATCATGCCTCATGCATAATAGTTAATTAAACATGCCAGATCAATCATATATCATACATATATCAAGTAAAGCATACCAATCAATCAATATACATATCAATCATACACATCATATCATCAATCACAAGAATAAATGCTCAATTTAATAAACTTTCGTTTTAATAGGAAACCCTCAATTCAATTTAGCGTTCTTGAACCCTAACATAGAAAACCCCAATTTTCCCAATTAATCTCCCAAAATAACATTATTAGTTTTAAGAACCCAAAACCCTTTTAAAAATACCATGGAGGTGTGAAAAAGATGGTGTTTTACTTACCTCTTGAAAACCTCCAAAGATGTGCCCCAAGAACTTTTAGGATTACTCCTTTGATCTCACTACCTCATGCCTAAGGTCTTTTCTTCTTCCCAAATCCTTATATTTCTTCTCTTCTTAGCCCTTATGAGTTTCTAGGTGTAATTAGGGTTCAAAACCACAACCTAAGAGTGTTAAAGTTCTATTTATAGAGAACCAAAAGCCCAAAACGCGTAAAAACGCATCAAGGCCCACTTACCCAATGTCCAACTCTGTATTCGACATATCTTGAGTTATAGACATTCAAAATTTATGATCATTATATCATTGGAGAGATAAAAGAAAGATCTAAAACTTTCATGAAGACCACAAAATCTGAATCGGACGTTTAGAGGGTCAAAATGGGATAGCAGTTGCAAACACAGTGTTGGCGCTAGAACCTGAACAGTGTGTACGAAACTGGCCATAACTACAGCTAAAGGAGTCCAATTTGCACGAATTTGGTGTCTTTGGAAATCTAAGAGATAAAGATACAATTCATGTGAAGATACAGAGTCCAAAAGATATCTTTATGACTGGGAAAATTACAATTTACGTAGAATTTGGGATAAGATGAGGTCCAAATTTTGAGATGTTACATTTCTCCAATCCTTCAAGAAATTTCGTCCCCGAAATTTAGACATCTAACACTCACCAACAAGCAAGCCAACAACTAAGGGTTAAACGGTATTGTGTATCTGAGTCAATGTGCCCCGCTGTTGTGCATCTTGGCATTGCGACCCAGCCTTTCTCACTGAAGCCCCATGTTCCAGTTTGCAAACTTTGATCAACCACATCTGACGGAGAACCTCCGTCTTTCAAAAGTCATAAATTTGCTCACTATCAATTAAACATTGAGTTGGTCAGGCTCAATATCTCAAAGCATAACATGTAGAATTCATGACAACACACAAACAACAGTCCTATATGCCCAATTTTTATTTTAAAAGACTTTCTACCACAGTTCAATTTAGTATTGAACAGCTCTGATACAAAAAAATATAACGTCTCGCGATATTACATAGAAATATATAATTAAATAAAATAATTATCCACTCATAGCATCAAAAGCTAAGATAAATTAAAACTTCAACGTTATTACATAAAAACTCTTTAAGTTAATTGATAAAAAAACAATTCTTTAAGGCTTAATGTTGCTTTTGGTCCCTGAATATATAGGGCCTTTGAAGGAACCTGTTTGAAACACAAGAAGGGGGGTTGAATTGTGTTTTAGACGATTTTAAATTCTTTTCGTAAGCAGATAATAGTTTTCGTAAGGTTGGACGCTAAAACGATTAAAAACAAAGAGAGCTCTTCCAAACACCAAGTTGGACGCTAACTTAGTTTGACTAAGATAAGAAAGCAGCGTAGTAAAAGGCAATTCAATCCCAGTTAGTTAGTTAGATAATAAACTAAAGTAAGGGAAAAGGAGAGAAAAGAACACAAAGATATTATCCTGGTTCACTCTTCACCAAAGGGCTACGTCCAGTCCTCTCTACTTGAGAGCTTTATCCACTATAACAAAAATCTTTTGTTACAAAGTATTCAACACCTCTTCAGGCAGTATTCTCAACCTCTTCAGGTTCTCTAAGTATTCTTTTACAGACAAGCCTCCTCAGGCTCAACCAAACTAAGGTTTTGAAAAGAGTTTGTTCTACTAACTCACTAAATGTGAGAATTCGAAACTAAAGCTTAGACTCTTAAAAACAACTCTACACAAAGAGTAATATGAAAATGAGGATCAAAGTAGCTTTGCTAGCTTTGCAGGCTTGAGATTTTCTCTTTGATTTCTTGAGCTAATATTTGCTTGTATCTCTTGAAAGATTTTGAATTGCTAAGTGTTGCTTCACTTGTATTTTTGCTCACGTTCGGTCTTGTTTTTATTAACTTGCACTTTCAGGGGATGAAGGTATATATAGCCTCTTGTCTTTGAGCAGACTTCACTTTTCAACGGATGGAAAAGGATCCGTTCTGATGAGCATTGAATGCATTTGATCCGTTGAGTCTGATAGCTTCTGAAGTTTCTGATCAGCAGGATAGACTGTTAGGATGATAGCTAAAAGTGGTGCTGACATATCCTCTGAGTAGAACGAAAGTTGCCTTTTGTTTTTCCAAAAGAAGAAGGTCAACTTCTTAAAGTAACAGAGACATTCTGGCTTATGCTTTACATTTGTACGAATATTACAACGAATGTTTTGTCCCAAAGATATAAGCCTTTTACAGGGAATAATGAATTCAAATGCTTTTACAAGATATTCGCGCTTGAAGTATAAAAGCAATTATTGGACTAGCTATTACAAAAGTAACCGAAAGAGTCTTTGGACTCATGGTTCTATATATTACCGTCCAGTCGTGAACCAAGATTAAATATTGGACGAGATAAAGTCTTTGGACTATGGATAGTCTTTGGACTCAATTAAGTTTTATCCTGCACACTTAATATAAAGCGTTAGTCCATAACAAATCTTTGTTCATCTTAAATTAGCTCTTTATTAACATCAAAACTTAAGGGATTATTTGGACCATAACCACTTTGGTTCCAACAATCTCCCCCTTTTTGATGACGACAAAACATACTAATTTGATTGAATAAAGTCCTAGAGAGCTGAAGGGCTCCCCCTAAGATAAACATTCTAATCATTTAAAGCAACTAAGCATTTAAGGCATATTTGACAAATAAAAGCTTTTAAGCATGGAAAGCCAGACATGTATTCAAAAGCAATCAAGATGTATATATTCAATCAACCCATTTTCTCCCCCTTTTTGTCATCAGACAAAAGAGTGAGAAACACATCATAGTCAGTATATTTGAAAACAAATAAAACAAATTTTAAGAAGAGGGAGGAGGTTTTGGAATAAAATCTTTGAACATAGCCGCAATTTGCTGAAGGAGCACCGCATTGTTGGTTTCTATGGTTCGTTGGACGAACTCTTGAAACTCAGGAGGAATAACCGAGCCGGAACTCTCAGCTGTGGCCCTGGTTGCGTCCACACCTCTTTGATCAGGAACTATACTAAGAGCCTGAGAAGGAGATGGATCAACAGGATGGACCATTGAGAGAGGGATCGGTTGAGACTTAGACTGAGCTGAGTCTGCAACTTATTCCACTTTCTCAGCATGAGTTTCAGAGGAGGGGTCCGCATAGACGATTTCGGTGTCCCCAGTCTCTTCAGGAATAACCGGCTTAGGAGGAGGACGAGCATTAGGATCAACGACAGGTTTGGGTGGAGGTGGCAGCACTTCAAGTATGATCTCAGCATCATCATACTTGTTTTCTCTCCATCGATCTGGGAGCAGCTGAAGGCAAAACATCTTTAGGATAAAGAGGTATCCCAAAGATATCGTCTATGATCATGTAGTCAGCCTCACAGATTCGATATTGTCTTGGGTAGACGCGAATCTCTTCTTTCTCCTCAATTGATAGTCCAGAAGATGATGCTTCTTAGGAGCATCTCCAGATGTGGTTTTCCCAGTAGACCTTAGCATCTGGGTCAAATCTGAATCGGGGATCTTTCTCCCAAATGCTTGCTAGAGCCCCAGAGTCATCTCGATGTTTCTTCCAAAACAAGGGATCAAAAGCATTTTTGTAAGGCATCGTCCATGACTCAAGCCTTTTGCGAAGGTCCTTATTCTTGTTGGTATCTAGAATAGGGAGCCTTGGACAAGCTCGAGGAGGAACAACTCCTACTCTTGTGCTGGATGTCTTTGCCCAAATTTTCTTTGGAAGGTTGTGATGAATCTTAGCTTCCTGAGTCATGTCACACTCCTTCCGCACTGCATAATAAGGAAGAAAGTCCCGAACATCGGAATACTCCTTCCATGTTGATGGGTAGCTTGGAATGAAAGATAGATCAGGATCAAGGATGAAGTTGGTTAAGCCAAACGTCCTTGCTCTTCTTTCGTACTCCGTTTTGTAGCCTTTCTTGTCTTCATGACGAAGAACAACGTGCCTCTTTACATTGTAGTGGCACCATTGGAATGCCTTGTCCTTGATGAGGTTGGGATAGACTTTCCTTGGAGGAAACGTCTTCTTCTCAAGGCAGATAACCAAGGGTCCATGGGCTGTGTACATTTCAGAGGCCAGACGTTTAGTTGATGTGTGTGGGATGAGGTAGTAGCCATGTTTAGGGGGTGGTCCAGAGGTGGGTGGTGTGGGGGGTTGCTCATATTCATACTCAGGTAATGGAAGAGGGCTTTTGGGGTGAGGTTCAGTAATGGGGGGTGTGCGTTCTAGGAATAGAACAGGAAAGTCGCGTTTGACCTCAGCCCAAATTGAGCATTTGTTACGGTAGTCTATTCCTGGGATGCGTCTATATTTTCTTTTGGGAAAGATCTGTCTGGGATAGGGAGCACTATAAGGTTGGAAGGGGTGATCTCCCCAGGGTGTGAACCAGTCTTCGGGTTCATTTGGTGAGGTTAGAGTTGGAGTTTGTGGTAGGTCAGTGGGTTAGAGTGGTAGGGAAGGTTCAAAGGTCAAGTCCTCAATCGCAGACGATTGGACAACAGAAGAAGTAATAACTGAACTGGAGATAGGTTCAATATTACCTTTTGTCTTTGCTCGAGTTGACCTTGCCCTTGTTGACAAAGGTTTAGGCAGGGGTGCAACAGACGAGGTTTCCAATCTTGGACCTTTGACTACCCTGGAGATGGGTAGATCGTCCTCTTCGTCCTCATTAGTGGGAGCTAGAACCAGCTTCCTTTTTCGGGATGGTTGGATGGTGAGCTTTGGACGAGAAGGAGGAGTCCCAGCTATTGGACGAGCTAGTTCAGTGGAGCGTCCAGCAGTGACGCGTTGTTCAGACGCTTCTTCTGAGCCTTGCGTCTGAGCTCCTTTTTGTTTTCCTTCAAGTTTGGACTTTTTGAAGCAGTCCAATTGCATCATCACCAAACTTTGCCTGCTAAACTCAGGCTGATGCAATTGTTCAATGCCATGAACACCGGAGTATCTGACTTTTCTTTCTGGAGCCAAGTTCTTTAGGTCATTGTAGACCATATGCTTCTCGAAGATTTTTGAGAGGAGAGCAGCATAGATGATTGAAGTATTCTTCCCAGAGCTTTCAATGGCATACTTGAAGAAGGAAAAGAGTAGGTGGGGAAGGTTTATTTGCCTTTCTAGTATCAAATGAACCAGGCAGAATTGATGAGCCTTTGATACATTATCCTTCGATTTGGTGAAGAACCCTAGCCTTGTCAGTCATTTTTGAGGCTATGAGTTTGTCACCCGAGTTCTTCAACAGACAGTCTCTGATGGTGGAAGCATCACCAATCTCTTCCTCCCAGTTATCCTCAACAGTTCACTACAAGAAAATGTGTATTTAGCGACCGAAATTAGCTACCGAAATATTTGCGTTGCCAAATGCCAACCGTATTAGCTACCATATTTTAGTTTTCTAAAAACTAATAAATATTCGCGTTTAGCTACGGGATTAGCTACCGGAATTCGGGGTCGCAAAAATTCGGTAGCTAATACGGTCGCCAAAGCAATACTTTTTAAGGTCAAACTTGTTGACTTTCTAGCTACCGAATCTGAGACCGAATCCAAGTTCAATGGTCATATTTGTACATTAGCGACCGAAAATTCGTCGGTAGCTAATCATTTATTAGTTTAGCGACTTCGGTCGCTAAACTAAATCCCTCAATCTTCAGCTTCCCCCCATTTTCTTCTCACTCTCTGCGAAGACAAACTCGCCGCCCTCTCTCTCTCTTTCCCCATCGCCGTTGGCCCCGGTCTCAAACTCCGGTCGTTGGCCCCTCTCTGTCTCCGGCTCCGGGTGTCTCTCTCCCCATCGTTGTCTCACTCTCAAGCTCGTAAATACTGGTAAGCTTCCATCGTTCTCTCTCTCTCCATCGCCCTCTCTCAAGCGTTTAGGGTTAGTAATTTTATTTGTGTTGTGTAATAGAGGATCCAAACTGAAGCCGGTGAGAATAGCTTTTGGTCAAGTTTGGATCCTCCCCAATAAACACACCCTTAGTTCTTATTTAGCTGAAATTAGTAATTTTATTCTATGTTGTGTAATTCAACTAATTGTGTGTTTTACTTTAAATAAAAGATTATCACCAGTTTGTCATAAGTAACCCAAGAAAATTAATCAAATTACGTCATATAACTTTCATATTCAACTCACCCACCTCACAGCATTGGTAAAATTCTAAGCCAGTCTTAGCATAAGCATGACATGAAATGAGGTGAAAAGCTACTATTTCAACCAACAAAGATAACACACAAAAAGAAAAGAATAATGTTTGGCATACAATATGTGAGTGAATATTATCACATTAATAGAAAGTGTATGTGAGTATAATTTGTAATAATAATAATGATGATTTAAAAGAAAAGCAAAGATATATAGAGAGGGTGAGGTTGAGAAAAGAGTAGAAAGAAATGAACCTCTGAATAGATGTGATCGGATTCAGGATTAGTGCCGTGAGCAGGTAAGCCAAGAGCAGTACCTATATCAGAAATAGCAGGCTGAAGCTCCTTAACAGAGAGCTTACCATCTCTATCTCTATCGAACTCATGAAACTTATGGTCCACGAAGCTGCTGAAAACTTGGTCGTTTCCAACCAACTCCATTATATTGGAAACGTCTAGAACCTGTCCGTTTCCAATAGTACCACTAATTATAAGGAGACTTATATAATGTAACTCCATGATTGAACAAAATATGAGTTGAATTGATTCATATTAGGGATTGGGGTCAAAACAGGTTAATTTTCTAACACTTAAAGAACTGTATGCAGATTTTGAATTAGGAAAGTTCAAGGTTGCTCATAAAGGTTTCCTCTCTTGTGGAATCAATATATTTATGTGTCTCTGTGTTTGTGTGCATCTTTGATCCTTATTTGTATTTTTGTTTATGTTGATTGGTTGTTTCCTGTTAACTTGATGAAACTTGTTATGTTGATTATGTTTATTCTTTTTTGGAGTTGAAACTAATATGAATTCTTATGGTTGTTATGTATTTTGTTGGGTTATGTATTAACTTAATCATTAATCCTTATGAGTTTGATTTTAATGACTTGTATCCAATATTTATTTTATTTTTTTATAGGTTTTTTATGAACTTTGGCTTTGGAATGGTTTTTTAAGTTGTTTACAAGCATTAAGTTATTTTCTTTATAGAAGAAACAGAGAACCCATTGCCTATGGTTTCAATCCTCAAATTTCGTAGCTTCTTCTTTACACACCCATATGGTGCCATCAGATATTGGCATTTTGGGTCAGAATGGGATAAAAGTCTGAAATTGCCACCAAATGGGAGGGTGGGACTCTTCTGGGACTTAGACAACAAACCACCCAATTCAATTCCACCTTATGAAGTATCCAACAAATTGAGAGTAGCTGCGTCTTCCTTTGGGGTTGTTAGGCATATGGTTGCTTATGCAAATAGCCACACTTTTAGCCATGTCCCACTAGTTGTCCAAGAGAGGAGGAAAGAGAGGGAACTCTTGAATCGTTTGGAGAATAAAGGTGTCATCAAAATGAATTTTCAAATTAACCCCTGAAAAGCAAACCCGGACCCAATCCTTGAACATCAAAATGAATTTCTAGGGAGAGAAAAGGGAAGTGAAGCTCTAATTTTGAAGGGAAGGGAGAAGAATTTGAGAGGGGAGAGTAGAGAGATCTTGTTTGTGTTGGGGTGGGGTGGACTTAGATTTTCTCTTTTACTTTCTTCTCTGCTGTTGCTGCTGTTTCTGCTTCTGCTTCTGCTGTTGCTGTTGCTGCTATTTCTGCTGCTGCTGCTATTTCTGCTTCTACTGTTGCTGCAATTGTGGCTACTACTACTACTACTACTACTACTACTACTACTACTACTACTGTCACTTTAGCTTTTTCTACTTAAGAAAAAAGTTTGGTTTTATAAAAAGAAGATGGGAACTGAGTTTTCTGGAGGATCCATAATTGTGTAGGATCTCTCAAATCCCATTTCTGAGAGCCCAACCTCCGGGCTTGGTTAGACTGCTTTTGCTTCTGCTGCTGTTGTTGCTGTTTCTGCTTCTGTTGCTACTGCTGTTGCTACTGTTTTTGCTTCTGCTTCTGCTGCTGTTGCTGTTGTTTCTGCTTCTGCTGCTGCTGCTATTTCTGCTTCTGCTGCTGCTGCTGTTGCTGCTGTTTCTGCTTCTGCTGCTGCTATTTCTGCTTCTACTGTTGCTGCAATTGTGCCTAGTAAATCAGTGTATCCTGCTTAGACATGAATATAGTGAAAGGCTGATATATCTTGCATGGACCAAAATAAGGAGGATGTGCTATTTACTTTTTTACTACATGTTTTGCTTGAAGTGATGAGAATATGATGTATTTGAGGAATAATGAAACTGTTGAACCGTGGTAAGCACATGTCTTACCTTCGCTTCGTCTTTTGCCTGCATGATTATTCTTCTTGAAATTCATTCTGCTAACTACCATGATATGTAATGTTTCATTGTCATGGTCTCCTTGCTCCTTGTTAAGTTGACCATATGAAATTTAATTTCAAGTACTAAGGGTTAAAGTTTTAAATTATTTTATTAAAGTCTTAGTTTCCCATTTGAGATTCCATATTATGAGCACGTGTACTTTAATAAGTGGACTAAGAATTCTTGTTCTAGTTAGCAGCGATGGAAGCACCTGAGCATCGGAGGTGGATGGATAGAAGGAAAGATTGTGGACATTTGACCCCCGAGTTTGTAGAGGGGGTGCTTGAGTTCGTTCAGTTTGCTAGCAATGAAGAGAGCTATCTAAATCAAGTGAATCCAAAAATGAGATGTCCTTGTAAGAAATGTCAGTGTCGACGATACCATTATGGGGATGATGTGATGGTACATCTCTACAACAAGGGTTTCATGCCGAATTACTACTATTGGACCAGCCATGGTGAATCCATGCCACAGATATCCCCGGTTATGGTGGACGATGCATATTACGGTCCTGGTGAACGGAGGGAACAATTTAATCCTTTCGAGCAGATGGTTATGGATCATGCTGGCCCTGAAGTTGGTCGGGTCATTCAACAGAAGGTGGTACACATAGAGGAGGATCCAAATCCTGATGCACAAAGATTTTATGACATGCTGGCGGCTGCGCAAGCCCCGTTGTGGGATGGTTGTCAGGATTACTCGGAATTGTCGGCTTCTTTGGTTGCTCTTAGCCTCAAGTCTGACTATAATATGTCGCAGGGTTGTTTCGATCGTATGGTTTAGTTTATGGGCGAGGTTATGCCAAGTGAAAATCGAATGCCTCAAAATTTTTATCAAGCTAAGAAGTCGGTGGCAAATTTGGGTTTGGGTGTTGAGAAAATTGAATGTTGCCCGAATGGATACATGTTATATCGTAACGAATGTGCGGTTGAGACGGTTACTGTTTGTAGATTTTGTGGCACTGATTGGTATAAGATCAAAACCAATCGAAAGGGAATTGAAAAAAGAACCCCCTTAAAAAGAATGTGGTACTTCCCGATTACTCCTAGACTCCAAAGAATGTACTCTTCAATGGCCACCGCACCTCACATGCGATGGCATGATAACAAACAAAGAGATCAAAGTGTATTGTGTCATCCGTCAGATGGAGAAGCATGGAAGCATTTTGATAGGATGTACCCTGAGTTTTCTCAAGAGGCTCGAAACTTCAGATTGGGGTTATGTACGGATGGATTCAATCCTTTCGGCTAGTACGGTAAATCTTACTCATGTTGGCCGGTTATTATGACTCTGTATAATCTTCCGGCTGGGATGTGCATGAAGAGGGAGGTTATGTTCCTGACAGTTCTAATTTCGGGTCCTTCGAATCCGAAAAGTAAGATTGGTGTGTACATGCAGCCTTTGATAGAAGAGTTGACCAGTTTGTGGAGTCATGATGCCGCAACATATGATGTATCATTGAGGCAGAATTTCATGATGAAGGCAGCTTTGATGTGGATGATCAATGACTTTCCGGCGTATGGGATGTTGTCGGATTGGATGACTGTGGGGAGGCTTGGTTGCCCTTGTTGTATGGGGCAATCAAAGGCTTACACTCTTAACCACAGTCGCAAGACTTCTTATTTTGATTGTCACCGCCAATTCCTTCCACAAAACCATCCTTACAGGAGGAATAGAACTGCATTTAAGAAAGGGCGTGTCGAGACTGCTCGCCCTCCCACACGTTTAACTGGAGAAGAGATTTGGAAGATGATTGAGTCACTCCCGTTTATTCATGAGTCTGGAGGAGAATCGATACCTAGGTATGGCACTGAACATAATTGGACAAAAAAAAGTATCTTTTGGAGTTTACCGTATTGGAAAACGCATCTCCTCCCCCATAACATTGATGTCATGCACACTGAGCGAAATGTGTTTATGAATGTGTTTGACACGGTGATGGATATCAAGGGTAAGACGAAGGATACATATAAGACTCGCTTAGATATAGCAGAAATATGTAAACGACAGGAGCTTGAGTTGATGGACATTGGAGGTGGCAAGTTCCGAAAACCAAAGGCAAAATATGTATTGAGTAAACCCCAAAGGGTAGCTATATGTGAATGGGTTAAACAACTTGAGTAAACCCCAAAGGGTAGCTATATGTGAATGGGTTAAACAACTCAAGTTGCCAGATGGATATGCATCCAACTTATCAAGATGTGTTAACTCCAAGGAAGGAAAGTTGCATGGTATGAAAAGTCATGACTGTCATGTATTCATACAACGGTTGCTTCCCATTGCATTTGCCTCTTTACCGAATGATATTTGGAAGCCGCTTGTTGAGCTCAGTTTATTTTTCAGAGTGTTGACTTCCACAACATTAAATGTTGAACAATTGCTAGTTATGGAACGTGAGATCCCTGTCTTGTTATGTAAGTTGGAACAAATATTTCCTCCGAGCTTCTTTGATGCAATGGAACATCTTCCCATCCACTTACCGTATGAAGCAAGAGTTGGTGGTCCAGTTCAATATCGTTGGATGTATCCCTTTGAGAGGTATAGATCCCTTTTAATCATAAAGCGTGTTAGTCTTTATATATATACATATATATATATATATATATATATATATATATATATATATATATATATATATATATATATATATATATATATATATATATATCACAATATCTTCAAACAACCAACCAATATTCCAGGTTCTTACGTTCGTTGAAAGAAAAAGTGAAAAACAAGGCTAGAATAGAAGGATCTATTTGTGAAGCATATTTAGTGGAGGAGGCATCTACTTTTGCTTCTTTTTACTATCCGTCTGACATAGAGACCAGGAGGACTAGAATACCACATAATGTTGACGCAGGTGAAGGTTGTTTATCTAGTCCTCAGATATCAATTTTTAATTATCCGGGCCGTGCGTGTGGTGCATCAAAAACATCTTGGTTGGACGTACGTGATGAGAAAGTTGCTGAGTTGTATGTGCTTCAAAATTGTGACGAGGTGGAGCCATATTTAGGGTAGGTCTATATTCATATAATTTCTTGTTGTTCCTACTATTATTTCCGATTCATTAATTTCTTCTTGGTTCTTCTTAGTAAATATGCCAATGAGCTAAAAGAGCTAGATGCCGACATTTCGGACTCCCAAATTCAACAGGAGATTGCCAACCATTTTCCTAATTGGTTCAAAAATTACGTAAGTTACTTTGTAATTCATTATGTACGATGTCCTCGTAACATGCTTTATATACTCCAACTTAATTTCATATTCATTATGTAGGTTCTCGACATTGAAAACCAAATTGAACATCCGATCTTGAAAGCTTTGGCATGGGGCCCAAAAAGAAGGCTTGAAACATACGAAACTTATATTATAAATGGCTACAAGTTTCACACAAAGGGATGGGGTCAAGGCATGAAAACTTCTAATTCCGGTGTTTGTGTACGAGGGACCAACGGACAATTAGAGGATGACTTTTTTGGGATATTGACTGATATTATTGAATTAGAGTATTATGGTTATCCTAGTAAAAACTTAGTCCTATTCAGGTGTGAATGGTTTGATTCTACTCCCAACAGGGGCACAAAAGTAGACAATAGGTATGGAACTGTTGAAGTTAAGCAGTCACGAAGATATCAAGTATATGACCCGTTCATATTTGCACAACATGCTGAGCAAGTTTATTACACACCGTATCTCGAGGGACATCAAGACTGGTTGGGTGTTATCAAGATAAAGGCACGCATTGCAATCACGGATAATGTAGTTAGTCAACCGGAGACAGATGCTCCAGACCAAGATGTTCATGAAATTGACGAAATCCAAGTAGTGTTGCATATTGATCTGGACGATTACAATGATATTCTTGCGGATGCTCGGCCTGGGGATGAGATAATTGACACTGTATTACTGGATCAATATGACATGGACGAATCTAGCGAAGATACATATATAACATCCAATGGTGAGGAGAGTGAGGGTGAATTTAGTGATAGAGATTCTACATAGGTAATTTATATATAAACACATATCAACTGCTTTTGTTAAGTTTTGTTATTTGTTGTATATCCACTAGACTGATTATATTGTGAATTGAATAAGAAACAATAAACATGAGTGAGAAGATGACTCTAATGTTTTGGTGTAGAAAACCAAAGGTTAGGTTCCAACAAATGTTTGTCACTTATTGATTTATATACATAGATATATGTGGATTACATTGTAATACTTGGTTTTATTTTTTCTTCCAAACAGGTGGCAGACGACGCTACTCGTGGTCGTCGTGGCGGACGTTATAGTCGTGGTCGTCGTGGTGGGAGACAGGGTTCACCCATCCACCCTCAACATCCGACCAGCTCAGAGTGAGCACAGGTGACTCTGTCGCAGCACCCACACCGACCACGCCAGCCACCCCGCCACACCAGCATCGTCCGTGCAGAATAACGAGACGGTGTCAGCTGAGCAGCCAGGGACGAGAGATCCCACGGATCGGAGGATCTGGCTTCACCCATATGGAACCAATGAGTAAGTTATTTATTAATTATGGTTGATTTTATGGTTTATAATTTTGGTTATTTATTACTAATGCTTAGTTGTGTATTATATATTATGTGTCAAAAGTTTTGATCCGCCAGAGGGGCCTAGTAAACATATTTCTAGGTGTGTCAGGGGCCAATATAACGAGCCCTGGCCCACATGGAAGAAAATCCCGGATGCCGTTCGGAAAAACTGGTTCATTCACGATTTCGGGGTAAGTTTCATTTAAACTCCTAGACTTTATAATTAGTTTGATTATATTTAAGTTTCATCATTTATTTATTTTGATTTATTTCAATTTCTACATTTACTTAGTTTAATTTATTTCAATTTCTATATGTTCATTTTCTTTACTTGGTTTGATATTTTCTTGTCTTCCAGGCACATTTCAGGTGGTTGCCTGAACATGAACGAGAGATCCGCCAAGCATTTGAGACCAGAGGGTCTTCAATAGTCAAGAATGCTATGAACAAGATCAGAGAGAACAAAGATAAGGGTGATTGGATCCGCCCCGATGTGCTCCAGCGCTTGAGGGATTACTGGGCCACCGATGAGGAGTTCGCCCATAGGAGCGCGGTCGGCAAGCAAAATAGGGCCGCGGACTCTGGAGCTCCTTTGTACACAGATGGCTCTATGTCTATTCCCGGCCATCATAAAAGATTGGTAAGTTAATTTAAATTTATGTTTATTTATATATTCATATATATTGTGCTCTTTATTATTAATTACAAATTTAATAGCTACTTTATATATGCAGTCAAAAGCAAAGAAGAGACTCCCCACAGCATTTGAGGTCTTGGAGGAGACCAAGAAGACGAAGGATGGGGTTTGGGTCGAGAAGTCCAAGATGATTGTTGTAAGTTATTGTTACAACATAATTATTGTCAATTAAATAAATAATTACTTACTTAACAACTTACGTGAATGATTTTTATTCAAGTTTCCTTCTGAAATAGAGGATATATCTATTATATTACTTGTGATTTGAGTGGTAAAGCTAACTGAGTTATATTTTTATTTATCTCTTCTAATACTTTTTCTAATTCTTTATATTTTTTATCAATTCTTTCTAATAGGCTCATAGTTTTCCTTTCTGTCCAAGGGTACCGGTACCCTCAGATCTTCATGGGTACCATAGAATTTGCACCCATTTAATATAGGTGTCACTCCTATTACTTTCCCCTCCTAATACATTCATTCTTAATGTATTCTTTGCTTGTCTGCCAACTTATAATCCAACACATCTCAACAACACTTATTTTATGTTCACATTGACACTTTAATATTGCAATTTCTCTTGAGCTCCCCATGAAAGCATAAATAAGAGGAGGAACAACACTGGTGTCTGAATGCAACAACAAGCCATTAGTGAAATTTGAAAGAGTGGAGATATATTAATATTATAGTGTAATAAAATAAGTGAAGTCAGATACTTACAAAGGCCATATTCAGGATCAAGTTTTGCTAAATTAGCATAACCTATGCTCTGCAACATTCAAATGAAAAATAGAAAGAATTAATGAAGAGTAGCTAAGGAATGTCATTTTTCAATGTCTCCTGCATTGCTTTGAAAATATTAGTAATTAATGTTTGTGAATACCTGAGGTATGCTCAGGCTGGCAAGAGTTAAACCAGCTAATAGATCATCTTTAAACTTGGAGGCTTTGTAATTTCTTAACCAACTGAGGATTGGGAATAAACTTTGCAAGAATGAAACAGCATGTCCTTGGCAAGTTCTCTTCTTTGATGAAAAGCAAAACTTGTTCCCATGAGGCAAGATGGTGTCCTTGACTGAACTAAATAGCTTCTTCCATAGCGGTGGTGGATTTGGAGAATCCAGGATCCACTGAGACCTCTCATCTGTTTGAACAGCATCCTCGCGATGAAGTACTCCTTGCTCTCTCATGCTGGAGACTTCAGTCCTCAGTGAACCCATGGTTGTTTCTTGTTTGAAGTGTTTGGGTGAACTCTGGTAAGCTGTACTTAATGTTCAAACTTGTCAGATAACTTTTGACATTTTGAGTCAATTTATATGGATAATTGATTGAAAGGGGATGAAGAGAGGTCTGATAGAAGCCTATGCTGAATGAGGGGTGCTTGTGACACCACTTTCATTGGCTGGTGTCAAAAGTTGGGACTGACTGATATAGCATAAAGCCTCCTTTTAAAAGCCTCAATTGGAGAGCATCTTATTCCTATATAGGGGTAAATTAGCTTTCAGTATCTAACCAATCCCGTTTCTAACATAATTTTGCTGTCATGGAATGGAAGGAGAATATAATCAACCATGTCTGTGGTTCCTCTTGCTTGGTTAATAAAGCTAGTTACTATCAACGGGACTGCGACATTTTAAATTTGAATTTCACGAGGATTTCAAATAATCACATTAATCTGGTCAGTATTAGTAATTAGTAATAGTAGCAGTGAAATAATATGTGAAGAATAAGAATCAACAATGTATTTGTAAAAATAATTGATTCCGGGTCAACAGGGCATTCATATCATATATTCATTCATTCATATGCATGCATCGTTTTTTGAAGACAATAAAGACGTAAGAAATCATCCAACTATATAGGAGCTGCTCTTATAGTGAAATAGAGGATATATCTGTTTTATTATTTTTAATATTTAAAAATCCTAATGTGATTTATTATGCAGGAAAAGTTTCATGAAAAACGGGGTGATGCCACTAGTCAGGGACAAGAGCACTCTGCTGCATCTGACAACGCCATTTTCTTGGAGGTGGTGGGTGGTAAAAACAAGAAGGGTGTTGTGTATGGGTTGGGTCGGATGGGGGATGAGTACGTGACCTCATCGACGTCACATACTCAATCCGATCCTGGCCCTACCCCCGACGTACGAGAGGTTATCGCCAATCTCAATGCTGAGTTGGCAGCGAAGGACAACAGGATAAACCACTTGGAGAGGACGATGGATCAGACACAGAGAGAGATGTACGCGTTGTTCCAGCACTTAGGATACAGCCCCGGCTCCTCTGACGCCGTTCCACAAGATGATTCGTATGTTGATCCAGGTGCCGATGATGAGGACGATGGCGAGGACGATGATGGCTGGATCCCCCCACCCCCCAGCACATTGATATTATATTTGTTACATTTAGTTACTACCACCATTGTACTACATGTGTTGTTTCTATTTGGATATTGGATATTGTATTAGATGTTTATATATATGGTGGATTTATATTGTTGTTTGAGTTGAGTATAATTTTATGTAATTTATCTCTGTTTTGTATGATTAAGCAGGATGATAATTTTGGTATTATTGCAAAAAAAAAATTTTTATATTTAGCTACCGAATCGGATCTAGTAGCTAAATAAAATTTGCAAATTTAAAATTTAGCTGCCGAATAGGATTCGGTAGCTAAACCAAAATATATATTTAGCTACCGAATAGGATTCGGTAGCTAAACCAAATATATATTTAGCTACCGAATATTATTCGTCGCCAATTCGGTCGCTAAACTGGTAACAGACACGGTTTACGTGACCATTTCAGCGACCACAATATTTACATTTAGCTACCGAAATATTCCGTAGCTATTGGCGACCGGAGTGAAATTCGGTAGCTAAATCGATTAGCTTCCAGCACTTTAGTTACCAACTCCATTCGGTAGCTAAACAATTTAGCTACCGAATTTTAGATATTAGCTACTGGAAAATTCGGTAGCTAAACAGCTTTTTTCTTGTAGTGGTTATACTAGATTGGGCGCACCCAATCGCATTAGAAATGATTGCTTCAGATACTATTACTTCAGTATCAAGCACTTTGTTGCGAATCTCCCTTGCAGAGACAATAGGGTTTGTCCAGAACTCCCTAACTAGAGTAGGATAGATTACCGGAGAACCTTCAAAGAAGCTTGACCATCCAGCAGCATGGATGTTAGAGAAAATGTCAATCCCATTATCAGCCAAGAATTGTAGATTAAACTTGAACTCGACCATGACATCAGCAGTCTGAGCGTTAAAGGTTTTTCCTTTACCCTTAGAGCCAGCAGCAGAAGAGGTTGCCATAGTTTCAGAGAGGAGCTTTAGAGAAGAAGGGTTTTTCAGAAAGGGTTTTCCTTTTCAAAGATGCAAGAAGAAAGATTAAAGTTTTTTGTAAAGGTTTGATTTTTTTTTCTTTCAAAACTGAGGTTTTAAAGAAAGGAGAAGAGAGAACGAAAACCTTTCGTATTTTCAAAAAGAGAGAGAGCGAAACGACGTGCATTAAATGCCTGACACATGTTCAGACTTTGAAACCGTAAAAAGCATTTTTGGCAAACAAAGAAAACAAAAACTGACTCAGTTAAGGGAATGAAAGATAATAGTTCATTCGACAAAGATTGAGTTCCATTAATGCACTAGAGGAGCAATCAGAAAGTACAATGGACGAGCATATATTGGACGTAATGCAAATATTGGACGCATGCATTGGACACTCAGTCAATCAATGAAATGCATGTTCAGATATTTTCTTATAAATGTGAACCTATCTTCGGCTAATGGTTTAGTGAAGATATTGCCCATTGATGGTCAGTATCAACAAATTGAATATCTAATGTTCCTTTTTGCACATTGTCTCTAATAAAATGATGCTTTATTTCTATATGCTTTGCTCTAGGATGCAGTTTGGGGTTCTTTGACAAGTTAATAGCAGCAGTGTTATCACACATGATAGGGATGTTGCTTACAAACACGTTGTAGTCTTCCAACTGATGTTTGATCCATAGCAGTTGTGAGCAGCAGCTGGCTGCAGCAATGTACTCAGCTTCAGCAATTGATAGAGCAATTGTGCTTTGCCTTTTGCTTGACCATGAGACAAGATTAGCACCAATGAAGTGACACCCTCCACTTTTGCTTTTTCTTTCTATTCTGTCTCCAGCATAGTCAGCGTCACAGAATCCAACTAATCTGTATTCATCAAATTTCTTATAAAAAAGACCCAGATTAGTAGAACCTTTTAGATATCTAAAGATTCTTTTTACTGCTGAGAGATGAGACTCTCTTGGATCGGATTGAAAACGAGCACATAAGCAAACACTAAACATGATATCAGGTCTGGACGCAGTTAGATATAAGAGGGAACCAATCATACCTCTATATACCTTTTGGTCTACCTTTTTATCTTTATCATCTTTGTTTAGCACGGACGTTGGATGCATTGGTGTATTCATAGGTTTACAATCGTCCAAGTTGAAGCGTTTCAGAAGCTCCTTTGTGTACTTCGTCTGATGAATGTACACTCCATCTGAAGTTTGCTTTACTTGAAGTCCGAGGAAGAATTTTAGTTCTCCCATCATGCTCATTTCAAATTCCCTTTGCATTAATTCAGAAAACTTTTGGCAAAGAGATTCATCAGTTGCACCAAATATTATATCATCAACGTAAACTTGAGCAACAATAAATTCCTTTTTATTTTCTTTTCTAAATAGAGTTGTGTCCACTTTTCCTGTTGAGAAGCCATTCTCCA
The DNA here is from genome assembly GCA_039655645.1 of Ammopiptanthus mongolicus. Classification (NCBI taxonomy): domain Eukaryota; kingdom Viridiplantae; phylum Streptophyta; class Magnoliopsida; order Fabales; family Fabaceae; genus Ammopiptanthus; species Ammopiptanthus mongolicus. The sequence continues at coordinate 23,063,323 of CM077351.1, forward strand.
TTAGGAAAGTGTTGAGTCTCTCATACCAAGCTCTAGGAGCTTGTTTGAGTCCATATAAAGCTTTCTTAAGCTTATATACATGCTCAGGACGGTTCTGATCTTCAAAACCGGGTGGTTGAAGAACATATACTTCTTCATTAATTACACCATTTAGGAATGCACTTTTTACATCCATTTGATAAAGCATGATGTTATGATGTGCAGCATATGAGAGTAAGATGCGTATAGCTTCTAATCTAGCTACTGGAGCAAAGCTTTCAGTATAATCAATACCTTCCTCTTGTGAGTAGCCTTGAGCAACTAGCCTTGCTTTATTCCTTACAACTTTGCCATCTTCGTCCAGCTTGTTGCGATAGACCCACTTGATTCCAATGAAAGACTTATCCTTAGGCAAGGAGACCATCGTCCAAACGTCACTTCGTTGAAATTGGTTAAGCTCCTCTTGCATAGCGAGGATCCAGCACTCGTCCAATAAGGCTTCGTCCACAGACTTTGGTTCCATCTCAGAGATGAAGGCTGAGTCAGCTTGCTCTCTGAAGGTTGACCTTGTCCGGACGCTATCATTAGGTTTGCCAATGATTTGATCCTCAGGATGATAAGTTCTGAATTGCCACGAACGAGGGATGTTTACAGCTTGCTAAGACGATGATGCGTCCTGCGTAGCATCTGATGCCTCCTCTTTGTTGGTTGTTGGACGAGCATCTGAATCATTCAGATTCATATCTGCAAAAGAATCATCTAGCTCTGATAATCTCTTATCAGGCTGTTTGTCATCAAATTTAACATGGATGGATTCTTCAACAATCAAAGTTCTAGAGTTATAGACTCTAAAAGCTTTGGACGTTTCAGAGTATCCTAACATTATTCCGTTATCTACTTTGGCATCAAACTTTCCTAGTTGATCCTTAGTATTTAAAATAAAGCATTGACATCCAAAGGCGTGGAAATAAGAAATGTTGGGTTTACGTCCTTTCCACAATTCATAAGGAGTCTTATTCAAGATTGGTCTTTTGTATATTCTGTTTTGAATGTAGTAGACAGTATTTACAGCTTCAGCCCAGAAGTGCTTAGGGACAGAATTATCACTGAGCATCGCCCTAGCCATCTCTTGAAGAGATCGGTTCTTTCTCTTAATAACACCGTTTTGTTGTGGTGTTCTAGGGGCAGAGAAATTGTGATGAATACCACTTTCATCACAGAACCTTTGAAAAAGCTCATTTTCAAATTCGCCTCCAAGATCACTTCTGATCGAGCTGATGAATATGCCTTTTTCATTCTAAACTCGCTTACAGAATACAGAAAAGACCTTGATAGACTCATCCTTATGAGCAAGGAACTTAACCCATATCCATCTAGTATAGTCATCTACTATGACAAGTCCATATTTCTTACCACTGACAGAAGCAGTCCTTGTTGGACCAAACAAATCAAGATGCAACAATTCCAGTGGTCTAGAAGTACTAACAATGTTCTTGGACTCAAACGAGTTCTTAACTTGCTTTCCTTTTTGACATGCGTCACAGAGAGCGTCTGATCTAAACACAATTTTTGGTAAACCTCTTACAAGGTTATGCTTGTTTAGTTTAGAGATTAATCTCAGACTAGCATGACCAAGTCTTTTGTGCCAGATCCATCGCTCATCTTCAACAGACACTAGACATGATACACTTTGAGTTGAAAGTTCCCCCAAGTTAATCTTATACAGATTATTTTGCCTTTTGGCAGTGAATAAGATGGACCCATCAGGTTCTTGACTATACATTCACCTTTATTGAAGGAAACAACAGACCCACTGTCACATAATTGACTTATGCTAAGCAAGCTGTGTTTTAATCCTTCAACCAGACGAACATTATCAATAGAGGGAAGAGGATGCTTACCAATCTTACCTATTCCTACTATCTTTCCCTTCTGGTTGCCTCCAAAGGTGACCCATCCACTAGTCTTCTCACAGATTTCTTGGAACATACACCTTTCTCCCGTCATGTGACGTGAGCAACCACTGTCCAAGTACCAGGACTGGGGTCTTTTTTGTGTTGCTAAGCAGATCTGCAACAGGTATTATCATACTCTTAGATACCCAGATAGACTTGGGTCCTTTTGGGTTAGTTGGTGGTCTTCGTCCATGCATTTTGTTTTTGTTTTTGTAAATGCATTTTGAAAAGGTGTGACCACTTTTTCCACAAATCTTACAGTAAGTTCTAGATGCATGCAATTTATTTTCTTTTTGCTTTCCATAGGAATGAAAAACCTTGTGATGTTTGTTGGACCCTGATATTTTCTGAGACACACTTTGTTTCTCAGAGTCATAGCCTAGACCAGACTTATCGTGATGTGATCTAGTGTACCTCAATATCAGGTCTAGCTTATCTGATCCTCCAACAAGCTTAGATACGCTTTTGGTGAGATCAAATACCTCTTGTTTCAGTCTAGTTACATCATGGGGTTCATTGGACTCCGAGGTGAGTTTGTCAGTTAGACTGACATTCTCAGCTTTAAGCTTATTATTCTCTTCAACAAGCTGTTTATTTAGTTTGTTGGACTCTTCTAACTCTTTATTCACTTTTGACAGTTTTCTCTTAAGCATGATGTATTGATGATGCAATAGAGAAGAATCATTTAGCAGTTCATCATATGCTTCTTGAAGAGATTCAGAAACAGATACCTCGTCATCTTCTGATTCAGCGTCCGAAGAGCTTTTGACCATCCGGCAGAGGTTTGAGGTAGACGGGCTCCTTGGTCTGAACCGATGTTCCAGAGCGTCCAGCTTCTCCTTAGCTGTTTAGAATCGCGAGATCATGTCCAGTCTTGGACGATCTAGGGCGTTGACAAGACACCAGTTAGCATGAGCATTTTGAGAACACCGTCTGATATCATCACTCATCCAGTCTGTTTCATGTTTGGACGATGTTGATCCGTCCTCAAGGGTAATCGTTGGACGATAATCTCCGTTAGTGAAGATGTCCCACAACTCATAGTCTTGAGCTTGGACGTATAGTTGGAAAATTGATTTCCAATAAGGATAGTCTATTACCTTGAAGATGGGTGGAACATTCACATTCCATCCTCCTTCAGAGGTAGACTCCTGACTTCTTTCTCTGGGAACAACAAGTTGTTCATAGTCCGAAGAGTCTTCATCTTGTTTATTGGACCAAAGGCATAAGTTAGCCTCTTCATTTGTTTCTTCTTCTTCTTCTTCTTCTTCTTCTTCTTCTTCTTCTTCTTAAGAAGAGTTAAAGTCCTCCCAAGTTGCCATGAAGTTCTTTTTCTTCTTTTTGAAGAACTTCTTCTTGTCCTTCAGCATAGGGCAATCTGCTTTGAAGTGTCCTGGTTTGTTGCATTCAAAACAGACCAGCTAACTTTTATCTTTGGGTTCAGCATGATCCTTGAAGCTTTTCTTTTGGAATGGCCTTCTTTTCATTCCATTTTTCTTTCTCCACATATTCTGAATCTTTCTGGAGATAAAGGATAGCTCGTCATCGTCTGATACATCATCGTCAGACTGATCAGCTTCATCACTGGACTCATCAGCTTTTAAAGCTTTTGAGTTGTTGGACCTATGAGCTTTCAGGGCAATCCCTTTGTTCTTCTTTCCAGGATTGTCAAGATCAAGCTCCTGCTCATGAACTTGAAGCGTCTCGACAAGATCATCCAGAGTCAAAGTAGAGAGATCTTTGGCCTGGGTGATTGCAGTGACAAGAGGTCTCCACTTCTTAGGCAGACTCCTAAGAATCTTGGTGACATTCTCTTGGTAGTGTAGACCTTTCCAAGGGATTTCAGATTGTTGATGATCGTCTGAAAGCGACCCATCATGTCTAGGATGGACTCTCCTTCAGCCATGGTGAACATTTCATACTGGCCAACCAGCATGATGATTTTATAGTCCTTCACCTTGGTTGTCCCTTCATGGAGATTAGACAAGGTGTCCCATATTTGTTTGGCTGATTCACATGCGTGAATCTTCTAAAATTCGTCAGGACTGAGGGCACACATTAACGCATATCTTGCTTTATGATTCAGTTCCATTCTAGCCCGTTCAGCATCAGTCCAGTCGTCCTCTGCTTTTTCTGTCCCGTCAGAGTTGAGACAAACGTTAGGACCTTTTGTGATTCTGGTCCAGAGAACTGAGTTTGTACTGAGGATGAAACCTTTGAATCTTTCCTTCCAGTACAGGTAGTGAGTATCGTTGAAGAACGGTGGTCTGGTCATGGAAGTATCTTCCATAACAGGTTAACTCCCGCTTGGCATACCTGGTCCAGACATATCTGCAATAGGATCTTTTCCTCTACACGGCAAAGTGCTCAACCCAGAGGCTGAGCTCTGATACCAATTGAAGGAACCTGTTTGAAACACAAGAAGGGGGTTGAATTGTGTTTTAGACGATTTTAAATTCTTTTCGTAAGCAGATAATAGTTTTCGCAAGGTTGGACGCTAAAACGATTAAAAGCAAAGAGAGCTCTTCCAAACACCAAGTTGGACGCTAACTTAGTTTGACTAAGATAAGAAAGCAGCGTAGTAAAAGGCAATTCAATCCCAGTTAGTTAGTTAGATAATAAACTAAAGTAAGGGTCAGGGAGAAAAAAGAACACAAAGATATTATCCTGGTTCACTCTTCACCAAAGAGTTACGTCCAGTCCTCTCTACTTGAGAGCTTTATCCACTATAACAAAAATCTTTTGTTACAAAGTATTCAACACCTCTTCAGGCAGTATTCTCAACCTCTTCAGGTTCTCTAAGTATTCTTTTACAGACAAGCCTCCTCAGGCTCAACCAAACTAAGGTTTTGAAAAGAGTTTGTTCTACTAACTCACTAAATGTGAGAATTCGAAACTAAAGCTTAGACTCTTAAAAACAACTCTACAAAAAGAGTAATATGAAAATGAGGATCAGAGTAGCTTTGCTAGCTTTGCAAGCTTGAGATTTTCTCTTTGATTTCTTGAGCTAATATTTGCTTGTATCTCTTGAAAGATTTTGAATTGCTAAGTATTGCTTCACTTGTATTTTTACTCAAGTTCGGTCTTGTTTTTATTAACCTTGCACTTTCAGGGGATGAAGGTATACATAGCCTCTTGTCTTTGAGCAGACTTCACTCTTCAACGGATGGAAAAGGATCCGTTCTGATGAGCATTGAATGCATTTGATCCGTTGAGTATGATAGCTTCTGAAGTTTCTGATCAGCAGGATAGACTGTTAGGATGATAGCTAAAAGTGGTGCTAACATATCCTCTGAGTAGAACGAAAGTTACCTTTTGTTTTTCCAAAAGAAGAAGGTCAACTTCTTAAAGTAACAGAGACATTCTGGCATACGCTTTACATTTGTATGAATATTACAACGAATGTTTTGTCCCAAAGATATAAGCCTTTTACAGGGAATAATGAATTCAAATGCTTTTACAAGATATTCGCGCTTGAAGTATAAAAGCAATTATTGGATTAGCTATAACAAAAGTAACCGAAAGAGTCTTTGGACTCATGGTTCTATATATTACCGTCCAGTCATGAACCAAGATTAAATGTTGGACGAGATAAAGTCTTTGGACTATGGATAGTCTTTGGACTCAATTAAGTTTTATCTTGCACACTTAATATAAAGCGTTAGTCCATAACAAATCTTTGTTCATCTTAAATTAGCTCTTTGTTAACATCAAAACTTAAGGGATTATTTGGACCATAACCACTTTGGTTCCAACAGCCTTTTGGTTTTAGTCCCTATCTTTTATTTGCTTTTCTTATGGTGTCTGTAACATTTTAAAAATTTTTTTGGTCCTTGCCGTTAACTCTAAACGTTAACTGCTGACGTGGCAGACAGAAGTCCACGTCAGCAGTGACACGTGACAAAATAATTATTTTTTATTTCATCTGTATGACATGACAGTGATCAAAAACAAAAATTTAAAAGTTACAGACCAAAAGCAAAACAAACAAATGATAGAGACTAAAACCAAAAAGCCTTATATTTTCGGGAACGAAAAACTTCATTAAGCCTCTAATAAATATGATTTCTTGTAATTATGAATTAATTTGATTTTCTAACAAATGAAGAAATATTGTAATTTTTTTGAGTGATGAGGAGGAGGATGTCACTTTGGTACTTCGAGCACATGTTGAAGAGCTACAGGTGAAGAGACAAAAGTTGTAATTGAAGCTAGCCAGTAAAAGAAAAAAATCTCAAATTTTGATAATATGCTTGGGACCTGTAGTTGGGTTTTGCTTATTTAGTATTTAATTTAATTTTAATTGCCAAACATAACAAACCACTGCAACAAATATACATACTAACCACGACACTGGCAATTGAAAATACAAAATAAGCAAAATTCAACTACAGTTCCTAAGTATATTATCAAAATTTGAGACCTTTTTCTTTCACCAGCTAGCTTCAACTGCAACTTCTGTCTCTTCCTATGTAGCTCTTCAATATGTGCTCCAAGTAACAAAGTGACATCCTCCTCATCTACATTTGGAGGATTATTTGCTTCAAAATTAGCTCACTTAATAAAATTACAAATCTTCTTCAATTGTTAGAAAATCAAATTAATTCATAAATTATAGAAAATCATATTTATTAACGGCTTAATGAAGTTTTTGGTCCCTAAAAATACAGGAATTTTTTGTTGTGCTTTTGGTATCTGTAACTTTTAAATTTTTGTTTTTGCTCCCTGTCATACCAAACAGATGTAGGGATGACAATTTACATCCTACTCGTTGGATACCCGCAAAAAATACCCATGATGGATATGGTAAATACCCGCTAATGGGTATGGGTCCAGGTATGGGTAATTACCCGCAAAATTGAATAGGTATGCATGCGGGTACGGGTACTCTAGTACCCGCCCCGCCCCTCGCATATATATATATATATATATATATATATATATATATATATATATATATATATTTATATTATTAAATATAATTATAATTATAATTAAATATAAATTTTTAAAAATATAATTAATCTAAAAGTACCAAACCTAGATAGTTCATTATATTTAGATGTTTTTTTAGTTAAATACTTTGGTTTGTAATGTTTTATGAGTAGATTTAAAAGATCTTTGGATGATTTTTTACTTAAGTTATAATGTTCTTTTTATTATTTATTGCTTTTTCTTAATTAAAGTGCGGGTAACGGGTGCAAGTATTGGTACTTAGGTACGCAGAGGGTATGGGTACGGGCACTAAAGTTGCTACTCACGTAGGTATGGGTACGGGTACGGGTATTTTTTTCAAGCGCGGGTATGGGGACGAGTACTATAGTACCCTACCGAGACCGTACCCATTGACATCCCTAGACGGATGGAATAAAAAATAATTAGTTTACCACGTGTCACTGCTGACGTTGACTCTCGTCTGCCACGTTAGCAGTTGACGTTTGGAGTTAACAGCAGGGACCAAAAACAAAAATTCAAAAGTTACAGACACCAAAAGCAAAACAAATAAAAGATAGGGACTAAAACCAAAAAGCACTATATTTTCAGGGACCAAAAACTTCATTAAGCCATTCTTTAATAACAATTTTAGCCTCAAAACATGGGCAACTAAAAACATCTAAAAACAAAATAAAACTTCACTAATACTAAGGTCTTCAAGACTGCAACACTTGCTCTAGTCACTGCGACATCTCTAACATCACATGTGAACTCTAAAAAACAACACCACTGATAAGATTTATAATTACAGTAAGCAAACATAATTCTAAAAGGTTTTTGTAAAGATGTTGCTTTCAGTCAGCGTGGTAATCGGAAAAACAATCATGATAATCCGCTAATTTTCAAAAAAACATAATATATAATATAAAAATAATAATACTTATAAATCAGCATAAAACGAACTAATCATCATCAAAATCATCACATCTCACATGCCAAATAATTTCAAACAAATCACATATGTCATATGATTGTCAAGGATCACAAAAAAATATGCGAGATCCATGTGGTGCTCTGCCTCGATAGTTCTTCATTCCCATTGCACGAGACTGCGAATTCACTTTCGATCTTTTCATGTGCCCTTCCATTATCCAGCTTTGGTTGCACTGTTGGTTCTTGACCAATTTGGGTACTTCTCCAAATATTTTTTCCATGGCCGTCGTCAATCCTTTTTACTCATAGAGATTCCTGGCTTCATCTTCACCCTCCCTTTCACAATCTTCTTCATCAGCCAACACTCCTATTCAGCGCAAAACCTTTGTGCAAGCCTTGGAGAATTATTGTGATATCCCTCTCAGTCAGCTTCTAAAACCATGTCTGAAGGGTAACAAAATCGCTATAAAGATTCCTGAAGAGGAGTATAGAGCGGCCTCGAAAGCTGTAAAAATCATCTTCATGGTTGTCTAATCTTATCAAAGGGTGATGTTCCTATCACAGTGGCGGACTTGCGATCCAAGCTTTCATCCTTATGGAAGTCTATTGGTCATTGGAGCATGGTTTCTTTGGGGAAGGGTTTTATGAATTCTCCTTTTCTTCCCCATCAGACCTTCGCAGCGTTTTATCGATTGGTTCTTGGAGTTTAAAGCCTGGAATTATGCGTCTTTCTTCCTGGACCCGGACTTCAACCCCAACACCCAAAAGCAGACTCATGCCAATTGTTGGGTGCACATCATAGGATTGCCGCAGGAATACTGGCTTGCCAAGATAATATTCGTGATTGCAGCTGGCCTGGTATTGGCGCACCTATTATGGTACATGAGGCAACTAGCAAGAAGATGTTCGGACATTTTGCAAGAGTGCTTGTTGATCTTGATTTAAGTGGCAGCCTACATGAGCAAATCTTGGTGGAAAGAAGGTTTTGCCTTATTTGTGAGGATAGAATATGAGAATATGCCTTTCTTTTGTTCCAATTATCAAACTATTGGCCACTCTGTTGATAAATGTAGAAGTAATTTGAATTAGGCTTCTTTTGATGCTAAGAACCAAGAATTGTCAAAAGATAAGAAGGTTAATCCTCTTCCTCGGAAACTTGTCCAGAAGTATATTCCTAAGAAGTCAGAGAATGAAGGGCCAAAAAAAAGTTCAGTCAGTCAATGATACCATGCAGTCCATAGGGAGTTAAATGTTTCACAACAGCATTTGATTGATTAAGGTCATAATAATGGTTAGGTGAATTAGGGAGTTAATGAGGATCAAAGTCGGAATAATGTTTTACTAATGCAGCAGAATTCTTGTAACACCCTGTTTTCTGATTTAAAGTGTGGGGCATTAATTAAGCATCTTTAAAGGCTTAATTATGTTCCTTATGTGTTGAGGAAGCCATGGTTCAAATTTGGGACAATTTGGCCTTGGAATGAGCTCAGAAAGTGCAAAATCGTGAAGGAAAGGGTCAAGTCAGCGCCCAACTTTTAGACATGGAGAAACCCCATGATCAAACGTTGACCGTTGACGTCAGAGCGTGGAAGGGGGTACACATGGAGGTGCACGTGTCAGCGCATGAGACGCGTGGCAGAGACGTGACAATCAGCGCGCCACGCTCAAGCATGGAAAAATCCCATGCTAGAGCGTGCCCACGCTCAAGCGTGGACAGCCTAGCAGCAAGGCTTAAGCTTTCTCTTTTCTTTTCTCTAACATGAAAAACTTCATTTTTCTTCTAATTCCAAAAGCTAGAGAGAGTGGGGGGAAGAGATCATAGAGAGAGAAAGTGATCCTGGGGATGATTGAGGTATCAATTTGTGATTCTGACTGCAACACTGTGATCAGGGCTTCGAGTACTACGAGTTTCGTCGATTGGTTTCTCGATTTCTCGAAGGTAAGTTCGAATCTCTAACACGTCGACCTTTACATTCTTCATGTTCTTCGAGCTTTTCCCTGGAATCTTTCTTGGTTTTGGAGTTGCCCTAGGGTTAACGATGTTGTTTACACATTGTTTCCGTGATTAGGGCAAAGTTCGAGGACGTGTTGGTGCTAACTTTGGAAGAGAAGGCTGCAGCTGGAGAGTGGTGGTGCTAGCAGCTGTGCGGTGGTGGCTATGTTGTTGAGATCGTTGTTGCGTTCGTGATCGCGCTCTCGTAATTTGTCAGATAGGGAGAAAGAAACTGTTATCGTCGAGAAAGCAAGAATAGTGTAGAATGTATACATGTGTAGGGAAACCTTAAACCCTACTAGAGGTTGAGCCCTAGAAAAAGTACCTAAACCCTAGGTGTAAATATCTTTGGGGCTATCACCGCTAAGATAATACCCTAGGCAAGACGATGTTGTTGTTGAGTTTGATGTGATATTTGTGCTAAACTGCCTATATGACTACTTGAATAACTGTCTATATGTTAGAATGTAAGTTGCCATGCTTATTACTGTGATGTTACTATCTTTGTTGATTTGGTTGGATGGACTGTTGATAAGAGCATGGTGAGGTTGATGTGTTGTTCGGGTTGATACCGTCATGATTCTGATCGTTAAGCTATGGCTCGTGACGTAAGGCGCTATGATGATGTTGATGTGGATGCAATGCATCGTGGCTGTGGTCGAGTGCTTAGGTGTGAGGTCCCAGTATCAACTCGTAATGGATGTTTGCTGCATATTATGGCATGATGTTCTATCTTGCCCTAATAAGGGATGTCCAAATAGGGACGTGATGTGTACCACCTGTCCCAAAGCGGGATGTCCAGTTGGGGACGATATGTGAAATGTGATGAGACATGTTCCACCTATCTCGATGGGGGATGTCCAAATAGGGACGTGATGTGTACCACCTGTTCCAAAGCGGGATGTCTAATTGGGGACGTGATGAATTGGTCGACATGCATATAGGGATTATTATCTGTCGTAGAGGTTTAATCTAAGAGTAAAGCTTTTGAGATGGATGTGATGTATGACTCGAGAGATGGTTGCTTGAGTGTTGTTTTCTGCATACGTGTTTACATGCTATGTTATTGCCCCTCTCCCATATTTGATGATGTACATGTTCTTATCTCCCTCTATCTCTTTCTGTGTATGTTTATCGTTCTTCACCGAGCAGACGACTAACATCTGGAAGGTGATGGATTGGAGACAGCACCCTTTTGTGACGACGGCACCGAGGACGCAGATGCTGGGAGACATAGACATCATCTATCATGATGATCAGGGATGGCAGGTAGACCCTACCACGTTCCTGACCGTTTAGTATACGGTTTAGGAACTATGCTTCACCCCTGGAAGACATCAGTGGGTTATATTGAGTCGTACAACACCTACCCTTCACAGAAATGTGGTATCCGCTGAGACCACCAGTACGGGAACATATACGGGCGGAGCCAGCGTCTTCTCACATTACCAGTCAACGAGGTTTTGTGCTATGCGGATAGAGGCAAAGGAAGGAGCAGTATCTCAGCACTTATAGGCGACGAAGGATCATCGTATCTAGTTCCTCATCAGAGTATGTGCCTTTACGAGTTTATAGGCGCACTGATGGTGAGGGACGGGGTAGCTCAGGCATACGCATAGCTGATGACGCGATCCCGCCACTGCTTCTGCCATAGGAGTGTGATGTGAGATATTTTGATGTATTTTGAGTGGGGGTGGTGAGTGCTATCACTCTGAGTGCTTTCCTTTTGTTTTGATATATTTTTATTTAATGTTATCTTTTTATGTACTCCATTTGTATATATCACTGTAGTCGTATTGATGGGGCAACTTGTGCATGTATACATCTTATATCTTTCATAGTGGTGTTACTCTGATATGTGGCGTGCTTTAGTTTTGTTTTCATTTTTCTATCTTTTTCCACTTCGCTTCATTTTGTTAATAAAGTGTGCTAACGTTTATATTACGATTAAGGTTAGTTAATATCTTTGGTTCTTTAATTGGACAACGGGTTGTCTCGTTTGGTGGTATCAGAGTAGTCCGATTCTAAATCGGACTTTGAGGTCTAGGAAGTGTATTGGCTTGATAAGTTGGATCCACAATGGGATACTGACTGTGTTTAGAGATGGGGTAGAGTGTCTGATGCGCAAGTTATCATGTGTGATAACTATTTTATTCATAAGACATATAATATGTATATCTGTTGAGTAATATTGTATGTCTTATGAAGCGATGCTAATGTTTCCTTTTGCAACAAGTTATGGCTAGAGGAAACAACAGAAGACATACTAGAGGAAGTGCACTGGCTGCTACAATCACAATGGGTATAATATGAAACAAGGAGGGCCATGAGGGATTTGGCCACTGCTATACTGCAACAGACGCAGCAGAACGCCCAGTTCATACAGCGACAGGAAGAAAGGGAAGCTCAACAACATAAACTACATTCGGTGAGGGAAAACGAGATGGTAGACATCGATCTGAATGCGTTTATGAAGGCGAATCCTCCCTAGTTCCATGGAGAGTACAATCCGATGGTTGCTAAACTATGGTTGCAAGAGGTCGAGAAAGTCTTTTTTTGCTGTACACTGCCGAGAAGACATAAAGGTCACTTATGCCGCTTTCATGTTAGTCGAAGAAGCGGAGGCATGGTGGAGGAACAAACAAAGGTTGTTGGAGAATGAAGGGAGGATGCTAACTTGTGAAATGTGATCAGACGTGTTCCACCTGTCCCAAAGCGAGATGTCCAATTGGGGACGTATTATGATGTGATGTGATGTTTTGTCCCAACGGGGATGTCTTATTGGGGACGTGATGAATCAACTGACATGCATATAAGGATTAATATCCCTCATAGAGGTTTGATATGAGAGTAAAGCTTTTGAGATGGATTTGATGTATGACTCAAGAGATGGTTGCTTGAGTGTTGTTTTATGTATACGTGTTTACATGCTATGATATTGCCCCTCTCCCATATTTGATTATGTATGTGTTCTTATCTCCTTCTATCTCTTTGTGTGTATGTTTATCGCTCTTCACCGAGCAGACGACGAACAGCTGGAGGGTGATGGATTGGAGACAACACCCTTTTGTGACAACGGCACCGAGGACGCAAGTGCTGGGAGACATAAAGATCATTTACATGATGATCGGGGATGACAGGTAGACCCTGCCACGTTCCTGACCGTTTATAGTGGTCCCATCAGTATATGGTTTAGGAACTGTGCTTCACCCCTGGGAGACATCATCGAGTCGTACAACACCTACCCTTCATAGAGATGTGGTATCCGCCAAGACCACCAATACGGGAGCATATGTGGGCCGAGCCAGCGTCTTCTCATGTCACCAACCGACGAGGTTATGGGCTATGCGGATAGAGGCGGAGGACAGAGTAGTATCTCGGGACTTATACGCGACGAAGGATCGTCGTATCTAGTTCCTCATCGATGTATTTGGCTTTACGGTTTTATAGGCGCACTTATGGTGAGGGACAGGGTAGCTCAGGTCATCCGTGTCACTGATGACGCGATCCCGCCAGTGCATTTGTCATAGGAGTGTGATGTGAGATATTTTGATGTATTTTGAGTGGGGGTGGTGAATGCTACCAAACTGAGAGCTTTCCTTTGTTTTTTTTATGTATTTTTATTTAATATTATCTTTTGATGTACTCCGTTCGTATATATTACTGTCGCCCTACTGATGGGGCAACTTGTGAATGTATATATCTTTTATCTTTCATAGTTGTGTTACTTTAATATCTTAGGTTCTTTAATGGGACAACGGATTGTCTCGTTTGGTAGTATCAGAGCAGTCCGATTTTAAATCGAAATGTGAGGTCTAGGAAGTGTACTAGTTTGATATATTGGATCCACATTAGGATACTGACTGTGTTCAGAGATGGGGTAGAGTGTCCGATGTTCAAGTTATCGTGTTTGATAACTATTTTATTCGTAAGACAAATAATATGTATATATGTTGAGTAATATTGTATGTCTTATGAAGCGATGCTAATGTTTCCTTTTGAAGCAAGTTATGGCTAGAGGAAACAACAGAAGACGTAGTAGAGGAGGAAGTGCACCGGCTGAAACCGGGGACTACAATCATAATGGGGATATTTCTGAGGTAATGAGGGCCGTTAGGGATTTGGCCACTGCTATGCTGCAACAGACGCATCAGAACGCCCAGTTCATGCAGCGACAGTTAGAAAAGGAAGCTAGACAACAACAACAACAACTACATCCGGTGAGGGAAAACGAGATGGTAGACATCAATCTGAATGCGTTTATGAAGGGGAATCCTATATAATTCCATTGAGAGTACAATCCAGAGGCTGCTGAAGTATGCTTGCAAGAGGCTGAGAAAGCCTTTGTTGTTTTACACTGTTGAGAAGACAGAAAGGTCACCTATGTCACTTTCATGTTAGTCGGAGCAGCGGAGGCATGGTGGAGGAACAAACAAAGGTTGTTGGAGACTGAAGGAAGGATGCTAACTTGGGATGTGTTTCGAGAAAGCTTCTTGGAGAAAATTTTCCAAGGAGTGTTCGACAAGATAAAGAGAAAGAGTTCCTGAACTTGAAGCAGAGACAAATGCTTGTGGGTGAATATGCCATGAAATTGGAGTTGTTGCTGAAGTTCTCTCAATTCTATCAGGTGCACCCGGATAAGGATTAGGTGTACAAGAGATTCGAGGATAGGTTAAGGCCCAAACTGAAGAGGGAAATGTTGCCTTTCGGCATCAGATATTTCCCAGAGTTGATAGAGAAGTGTATTGTACTAGAGGAACATGACCAAGCTGGGGTTACACAACCACAAACAAGAAGTGTGGACCGGTTAGAAGTAATAGCTAGAAAGGTCGGGGAGGAAGATTTCAACAGTGGGCAAAGTGTAACACCCCGATTTTTCATTGCTTTTAATGTCAATAAGTTATATAATTGAGTTTATATTTTATTCGAGATTTTAGAAAATGAAACATACTCTACGCTATCGTAGAAAGCTACGGTTAAATTTTGGGTTGAAAACTCAGACGAAGCCCGGTCTGCATTTTTTTCACTGACAGTAAGATTTTACAGCTCGGGAGACCTAATTTTGACTCGTGAACGAAATAGCTAGGTTAGAATCAAATTTTCAACATTTTTGATAAAATTGGTTTTTCGCACTAAAAAGTGAAATAATATAACTTATTCGGGCAAAACCTTGAATTGGGTGAAGAACGAAGCTGAATACGGATTTATCGGGACCCGCTAACTGAGAAAGTTGAAGTCACATCAGGTCACATCACATAGGAAAGCGTGCCAGTGTCATGATGACGTTTGCAAATATCTAGACGCGAAAAGACCAAAATACCCCTAACCTTTTTCATAATTACCATTTAACCTTGTGTGAAAAGACCATTTTGCCTTTAAGTGAAAAACTTTGGACACTATTGTCCCCACCCTCTTCCACGCATAAGGGAGGGCTTCGTGAAGCCAAACCCTCATTTTTCCTCCACCTTCATCCTTTCTCTCTACTTTCTCTCTTTTCTTCAATAAAGACTTAACCATTTTTGGTGAAATAGGTGTTGATTCTTGTTCATTCTTCATCATTCAAGAGGTAAGATTACTCTTTTGATCCTTAAACCTCATGAATCTTCTCTTGTTCTTGTTTGAAAACCTTGATTTCATGAGTTCCAACTTCAAGAACTAAATTTCAAAAATCCCTAGAAAATTGTAGAAAAATCCTATGATCATGAAACCTATTTCTATGAACTAGATTCATCATCCTCTTTCATTTTCCAAGAGCATGTAATCAAAAAAATTTCCTAGCCCATATGGGTATGAAATGGCCGAACCTACATGATGAGAGATAATGAGTTTTTGCTTCAAAATTTTGTGTAAAGAGACTTGTTTTGGTGTTGTGTATACTTGAGGATCATCCATCCAAAAGATTGAAACCAAATGAGATCCCTAACCATTTCAAGTTATGATGGCCGAATCCTAAATTTTCGGGGACTAAGTGTTTTGCTTCAATTTTTAGAAAGTGATCATGGATTTTATCCTTTCATTACCCTTAGGTGTTGATTCCAAGAGATTGAAACCAATGAAATTCCTAGCCTATTTTGCAATAATATGGTCGAGAGCTAGACTAAAGAGAGGGAGGAGATTTATGTTGTTAATGTTGAAACTTTGAATTGATTGTTGTGTAGGATTGAATTGTGATTGATTGTTCTAGGAGGTGCAAAGGAAACCAGAGTCGGAAACGGAAAACCCTTCGAGGACTGACTTGGAATCTTCAAGAGGTAAATGGAGATTTCTCATAATGAGTTTGGTAGTCTCATGAATTTGATTATTAGATGTGTTGTTGTTGTTTTGATTGGAATCATAAGGTGATTGGTATTTTGTGAATTTACCATGTATGGTATATGTACTTGATATCATTGGTAAGTATGTGATGTGATGTTTCAAAATGAATTGTGACATTGATGGCTTGGATGAGATATGCTTATGATGTTGATTTAAGATTTGATATTCATAGATGTATATTCTGGATTGTGATTTAACTGTATTGGTTGAGAGCATAGCATCAGCCATAGCTTGATAAAGAAGATCAAAACGCCTAAAAACCTTAATCAAAGTTTTAAAACGTATTTTAAAATCAAAGAAAAATCTTGAGAATAGTTTTGCCTTATCAAAGGAAAGGAACCTCCTTTAAAATATTAGATCCTTTCGAAAGAAAAAGTCTTTTAAGGAAAGTCCACCGAAATGAAAGTTCTTTTAGAAAAATGTTCTAAGATGACGAAACCTTTAGAAATTTTTGAAGTTTTATATACATATGAAAATAAGATTCGAAAGAAAAATGGTGATTTCCTTTTTCACTTTATAAATTATACAAACCTAGTGACCGAGACGTCGAGCTAGTGTTTTATGAGTTGAGCACTCGGATTATGTGTCCTGTGTTTTGTATTGAACGGGCTAAATGTCCTTTAAAACGAGTCGTGAGCTATATGCCTCGACAAGAAAGAATTGACGAAAAAGAAAAATAGAAACTTTTTGTGTACATACATGAATCGGCAGACGTGCCATTGGAAACGGGCTACAATCCAAGTGATTGAGAATATGAGCCAGACCACTAGGTCTTTAGGGGCATCTTGTGTTCGAGACTCCACAAGAGGCCGGAGGCATTGCAACCCCGTGCCGTGGTAATCGGCTGCCAAACACGAATGAACTTGATCAAAGACTAGACTATTCATGATATGGTTGTGACGTGGTACCCTTGAACAATTGGAGTTCAGAACTAAATTGAGAAGCCGACTCATGAGGACAATTGTGTTATGGGAGTATTCGCGGCCTATCGCTCGATGAAGGGAAGTTAGGAATCTCCGGAGAACATGAATTAGAAAGATGATATTGAAGTCTCATGCATTATGTTATAACTCATGATGATGTTTGAGATATTATGATTATATGAATATCTGTTAATGTAACTGCATTTATATTTGGACCTATGTATTGTTTGTCGCTTGTGTGGCTATCGTGATAAACGTGTGAAATGAGTATCTCTCCTTTGCCTATACATGTTGGACACTCTGTTGTGTTTTTGGATACATGTACAGATGCTGCACAGAGGTCCCCGCGGACACCTGAGGACCCTGATGATGGAGTCTTTTGAAGATAAAGAGAAGGAGGATCCCTCCGAATTCCCCCGGAATTGGAGTTGACTTTGGGGTCTTTCCTCAATGGCTATTTTTAGCCCGACCAGCATTAGAGTCTTATTTTGTCGAAGTAGTCGTATCTTATCTGCTATACTTATGTTGATTCAATATTTTGAGGTTTGTAATCTGTGATAATAGACTAGAATATTCTACTACTAGTTTAAACTCTGTTTCTAGAAAACCTATATGTTCAGGCATTAATACCTTATGTTTTTTTTTTTGTTGTTTTTTTGTTATGGATGTTTTTTTTTATATATGTTATGTGGTTTATCCCATCTGTCCTATGTTTGGATTACTACATGCCTGCAGAAAATTTTAAAATCTTCGTATTCGAACATAATTATTACTTAAAGTATTTTCCGAAAGCAACCAGTGCTTTTATTTGTTCATGTTTTCCACATCGAGTTGAGACGTAACACCGAGGGGGTGTTACACAAAGCCTTATAGTCGCCTGAATCAGCAAACAACAAGTTCTTGAAGAGGAAGCACTAGCCAAGGACAACCAAAGTTTATAACGTGTTTCCAATGCGGAGGACCACATTTGATCAGAGATTGTCCTCAGACACCAAATGTCAACTATTTTCGATGTGGCGAGGTGGGCCATGTAATGCCTTTCGTTACATTAGTAACCAAGTTAAAACCATTTAAACAAAACATAGTGAAATAATTTTTTTTTCATTATATAATACTTAATGTAATAATAATAATTCCAATATAGTCTTTACATAATTAAATCCTCAAATCCGAAATGATACAAATAAACCAAAAACTCTTAAAACAAGGCACCAACTAGAGCCCAAACATTTAAAATGAAATAAACTAAGGTCTAGCCACAAACGGCTCCAGTAGATCATAATACTAACTAAAGCTATAAATAACACTAAGAAATCTCAAGTCTTCAAGCCTCCTCGGTCTCAGGAATATCATCCTCGTGCTATAAAAATAACACTACTAATGAGATGAGAATCCCAGTGAATAAAAACAATTATAAAATAATTTCACAAACAGTGTTATTCTCAGCCGACGCGGTAACTGAAAAAACAACCATGGCACCTGCTACTTCCAAAAATAATATATTTTGCTATAAAATCAATAATGGAAATATTTAGACCAACACATCACATATTTCAATTATTAACAATAACATTTAACCTATACACTTATTCTACCAACCATAAGCATACAACAATCGTGTCCTATTGCTCAACCCTACTCATGAGGAGTGTTTCGGCTCCACCTGCAGTGGTGAAATTACCAAGTCAATACCCCTGCAATGGTGGTATTTTTCGACATCCCTACTGTGGTGATGTTTCTCATTTCGATACCCTTACAATGGTGGTATTTTTCGGCATCCTTGCTGTGGTGATGTTTCTCATTTACCCCTACAATGGTGGTATTTCTCGACATCCCTGCTATGGTGATGTTTCTCTTTTTGATACCCTTACCATGAGGTATTTCTCAATCACAATACCCCTACAATGGTTGTATTTTCTCAACCCTTAATACCCCTATTGTGGTAGTATTAAGTGCATATCAAGCAATCAATAATTAAATTATCATGCCATAACAACACATAGGCATACCAAAACTCATCTATATCTCATGTCAAATACATCACATGAAAAGCATGCCAACTCAATCATCAAAGACCACAAAATTCATAATATATAGACATTCATTCATGGCATTCATATCACTAAAAACTCTAATTTAACATTAATTTCGTTTTCCATAAAAAAAACCCCAATTTAGAAAATAAGATTTGGCCAAACATGCATTCTTTCATTGATATTTTTTCATGAAAACATTAGATAGTTCAAATCCCCTTTTCCCAAATTCGTTTGCACCATGGAAGGGTGACAAAATGTTGTTTTTACTCACCTCTTGAAGACCTCCAAGAATCTCCAAGCATCTCCCACAAACACGCTAAGAAAATCCTCCAAGATTTCTTACTTCTCTTCCCTCTTAGGCTCCTTCTTCACCAACTTCACCTTCTTCAAGACCTTGATTCCACAAAGATAGGAAAAGAGAGTTCTTAGAGTGTCATTAGGGTTTGTAGCCACACTAAGAGTATTAGGATTGGTTTATATTGGGTTACCCACGTTTTCCTCTTTTAAAATCTCTTTTTCTCGCGTTCTGACATCGAGCACGAGCGTGCTCGTAACCAACACACCCGTGCTAAACAGCATCAAAACTCGCAGGTTTTTCGAAACGGTCATGCTCCCCATGAGCACGGACATGGTCCCCTTGTGCACGGCGTGCTCTCTTTGAGCACGGTTGTGGTCCTTAGCGTAAAAAATGTCCGTTTTCCGACATGGGCATGTTAGAATTGAGCACGGTGCGGCATAGACAGTGCTTTTCCAGCACGGGCGTGCTCAACTTCAGCACAGGCGTGCCGAATCATGAGCACGGGCGTGCCGAACATGAGCATGGGCGTACTTTGGCTGATTTTTAACCTAAAGCTTCTTCTTTTTATTCTTTTGGTCATTATACTTCCCTTAATGCTCGAAATCATCAATTCTAAGCCCCAAACTCTCTATTAATTTTATTTGCTAAAATTAACGTCTTTTATACCTTTATTTAATTCTTGGGATGTTAAATTTTCTCCTCTCCTATAAGAATTTCATCCCCGAAATTAACTTCACACACTGGTATGAAACAAAATAAAGGTAATGTACCTTCAACGACGAGGTCTGGGTATTGGCACCTCAAATCCTCTTCTAGTTCCCAAGTAGCCTCCTTTGGAGTCAACCCTTCCCACACCACTTTCACCAATGGAATCGTCTTGTTCCTCAGGGACTTAATGCTCTTGTCGATAATCCGAACAGGCCTAGGCTTAAAGATTAAATTATCCTTCAACTGTATTGACTCAGGAGCTATTATATGAGATACATCAGGTACATATTTTCTGAGTTGTGAAACATGGAAAACATCATGAAGGTTTGACAAAAGAGGTGGAAGAGCTAATTGGTAAGCAATAGGCCTGACTCTTTTAGGATTTGGAAGGGACCAATGAATTTCTAACTTTTATGGATCTTCCCACCTGAGTCTTAGGAGTGACTCTCAAGAATACATGTTCCTTTTCTTGGAATTCTGGAGGCTTTCTCCTCTTGTCGGCATAGCTCTTCTGCCTACTCTGCGCAGTGCGCATCCTCTCCCTAATCACTCTGATCCTATCTGTGGTTTCCCGAACCAATTCAGGTCCTAACAAGGTCTTTTCTCCTACCTCACAACAACACAAAGGAAATCTACACTTTCTTCCATAAAGAGCTTCATAAGGTACCATGCCTATGCTAGCGTGATAAGTACTATTATAAGCAAACTCTATGAGAGGTAAAAACCTATCCCAACTTCCGCCTTCATCTAAAACACACGCTCGAAGCATGTCCTCAAGGTTTTGAATGGTCCTCTTCAACTGACCATCCATCTAGGTGTGATAGGCTGTGCTAAAACTCAACTTAGAACCAAAGGCTTATTGGAATACTCTCCAAAATCTAGAGGTAAACCTCGAGTCTCTAACTGACAATATAGAGGTGGGTATACCATGAAGCTTGACTATCTCCCTGATGTATAAGTCTGCCAACTTATCCAAGCTTTAGGTTGCCTTAATTGCCAAGAAGTAAGCAGATTTGGTCAACCTATCCACGATTACCCATATGACATCTAAACCCAAACGAGTCCTCGGTAGCCCCATCAAAAAATCCATAGATATTCTCTCCTATTTCCACTTTGGAATTTCTAAAGGTTGTAATAAACCTGAAGGTTTTTGGTGCTCTATCTTAATCTTTTGGCATACTAAACACTTAGACACAAAGCTGGCCACATCCTTTTTCATTCCTGACCACCAATACGTCTTTTTAAGGTCTTGGTACATCATAGTTATTCCTGGATGTATGGTGAACTTTCCCTTATATGCTTCTTCTAATTGTCTTTCCCTGAGGCTCCCCTCTTTAGGAACAACAATCCTACCTTTAAACATTACTAAGCCATCGACAGACAACTCATAACCCTCTTGTCCCAACAAAGATTGCAATTCCTGGTCTAAAAGCTGCCCACGCCTAATCTCATCCCTAAGGTCACTATGTATCTCCAACCTACTCAACTTCAAACTTAAAGCATTCAAAGACATCTCCAAATTCATATCTCTAAACTCCTATAAAAAGCCCATCTCATGCACCATCAAGCTAGACATGTGTATGGATTTCTTACTAAGAGTATCGGCCACTATGTTAGCCTTCCCTGGATGGTACTTTAACTCAAAATCATAGTCCTTAAGGAACCCCATCCACCTTCTCTGCCTCATATTTAACTCTTTTTGGTCAAACAAGTACTTAAGGCTCTTATGGTCGCTAAAAACCTCAAACTTAGCACCATACAAATAGTGCCTCCAAATCTTAAGGGCGAAAACTACAGCTGCCAACTCAAGGTCATGTGTAGGATAATTCACCTCATGGGTCCTAAGTTGCCAAGATGCATAAGCCACTACCTTTCCTTCTTGCATTGACACACATCCTAGACCATTCTTAGAAGCGTCACAATAAACGACGAAGCCCACTGAAGGGTCCGGAATCAGCAAGACTGGTGATGACACCAACCTCTTATTAAGCTCTTGGAAATTCTCCTCACACTCACTGTCCCACTCAAAAGATCTCCATTTCCTAGTCAACTTGGTCAAAGGTAAAGCTAGTCTAGAGAAACCTTCTATAAACTTCCTATAGTACCCTGCCAATTCTAGAAAACTCCTCACTTCAGTCACAGACTTAGGCTGCTCCCACTCTAACATCGTGTCAACCTTAGAAGAGTCAACTACTACCCCCTTCCTAGAGATGGTAGGGCCCAAAAATTTCACCTCGTCAAGCCAAAACTCACACTTCTTTGTTTTGGCATGCAGGTGCTCATCTCTCAAGATCTGCAACACTACTCTCAAGTGCCCCTAATGGTCCTCCGGCGTATCTGTGAACACCATGACAAAGCTGTCTAAAAATGGCCTAAAAATCCGATTCACTTAGTCCATGAAAACGGCCGGGGAATTGATCACACCAAAAGGCATCACTACATACTCATAGTGTCCGTACCTAGTCCTAAAGGCTGTCGTAGGAATATCCTTGCCTTTGACTCTAATCTGATGGTACCCAGATCCCAAGTCTATCTTAGAGAAAACTGCCGCTCCTCTCAATTGGTCTAACAAGTCATCTATTCTAGGCAAAGGGTATTTATTCTTGATGGTTACCTTGTTCAATTGCCTATAGTCAACACACAACCTCATATTGCCATCTTTCTTTTTGACCAGGAGCACTAGTGCTCCCCAAGGTGACGCACTTGGCCTAATGAACCCCTTTTCTAACAACTCTTCTAACTATTTCTAGCTCTAGGGGTGCCATTCTATAGGGTGCTACAGAAATAGGTCCACTCCCAGGTACTAGATCTATATTAAACTCAACCTTTCTAGTTGGCAGTAAGCTAGAGACTTCCTTAGGAAAACATCCTGGAACTCACACACTACAGGTATTGCCTCTATTTCACTCCCAATCTCTATCTTAGCAGAAAAGAGAAGTATATATCCTTGAGCTCCCTCAACTAAGCAATTATGGCAAGACATAGCAGATCCAACATAATTGGTTACACAAGGATCAATAATCATAGGTTGTGTAGCAATGGATATGGTTTTATGAGAACAATTTATAACAGCATGGTTACAGAACAACCAATCCATACCAAGGATGACATCTAGGCTCGACATATGCAAGCATATAAGATCAACAGAATAAGACACATCCTGATATACTAAGGGGCAATTCAAGCAGGTAATGGAAGTAACCAGTTTATCCTCCGCATGGGTAGAAACACATACAGTCTAAGGATATGAATGAATGTGTAGCTCCTGAATCAAACAATATATTGATTTTTCTTTCTTTAATTAAACTCATACCTTGTATCAGACCATCCGACTCCGTCACTTGCTCTCCTTGGAGTGTAAAGACTCTTCCTTGGTTCTGTGGCCTGGGTTGGAATTGGCCTTCGCTTTTACAAACTCTAGCAAAGTGCCCACCTTATCGCACTTGTGACAGGCGTTCTGAACTGCAGGCTAGGTACGGTCTCCATGATTCCATCCACCTCTAAATCACTTGGTGCCCTTGTCGCTATGATTTCTCTGAACTTGTTTTCCTTTGCTGATCGATGGCACAAGTCGCAAATGTTTCTGAAATTTTCTATCCCTACTCTGGAACTTCTTTCCTTCAAAACCAGTCTTCTCCTTGGGCTTCTCCATCACAAGAGTCTGCATCTTCTGCTTTGCTACCCGGCATTTATTCACTAAGGTTGGGTAGTCCCTGATCTCAAGTACACCGATGAAACTTTGTAGTTCCGGCTTCACTCCTTGCTCAAACTTTATGGCTTTCCAATCATTCTGGGGATTCTCTCTCAGGTACCTCGAGAACCTTGCCAAGGTCTCAAACTTGGCCACATACTCAGCTACAGTCATGTCTCCCTGGTGGGCAGTAAGAACTCTGCTTCCTTTTGGATGCAGACATTGTGGGGGAAGTATTTTTCTAAGAAGCCTCTTCTAACACAACTCCACCAGTGTTCATCTTCTGACTCCAACATAAAGGTAGCAAAGTCCACCTTCAGTGCATCGTTGCATCTCATCACTCTGAAGATTTTCTCCAGCATCTGAACCCACTCCACAGCCTCTACAGGATCCGAACTCTCGCAAAAGGACGGTGGATCATTTTTCCAAAACTCTAATAAGCCTACATACTGAGGATCTTGAGCTGTAACCGCTCCAGCGTTATTCTGAGCATTACCGTTATCCCTCATCAGACGGAGTGTCTCCGCCTGCTCATGCATGGCTCTGGTCATTTCGGCCAAAGCTGCCGCAAGTGCACCATTAGCGTTAGCCCCACGCCCATTAGTAACCATAAATCTGCACACCACCAATCAAACACTGGGTTGATCAGGTGCAATATCTCAAAGAATAGCATTCAACCTCTATAACTCTAAAAACCATTCCTATGCGCCCACAGTCCAATTTAGGATTGAACTGCTCTGCTACAAAAAATGTAACGTCCTTCGTTACATTAGTAACCAAGTTAAAACCATTTAAATAAAACATAGTGAAATAATTTTTTTTTCATAATATAATACTTAATGTAATAATAATAATTCCAAAATAGTATTTACATCATTAAATGCTCAAATTCGAAATGACATAAATAATCCAAAAACTCTTAAAATTAGGCGCCAACTAGAACCCAAATGTGTAAAATGAAATAAACTAAGTTCTAGCTACAAACGGCTCCAGTACATTATAATACTAACCAAAGCTTGCAAACCAAATTTATCTTGGTTCAGCCACCCACCGTTGGTGACCTACGTCCGGTCCCCAGAATATAATTCCATGTTTTATCCACTATTACCAAGCTTCAAGGTGTTTGAATACCTTTACACCACAAAGCACTCTAACCAAGCCTTATGGGATGCCTCACCCACATGTAAGAGCCTCAACGACCTATAGCACTCTCCTTCACGCATCTGGGATGCCTCACCCGCGCTTTTGAGCCTAAAGCAGCACACAAAAGGGATGCCCCACCCTTTTACATTTGAAGGATACCTCACCTTCTAAACAGAGGAATACCTCACCCTCAACCCAGGGATATCACACCTTATTTCTGAGTTGATACAATGAGTAGAAGAAATTGAAGCACTCTTGACAGTGCAGATGATACAAATTGAAGCCTATCAGTATGATGGTAAAAACACAAGTTTGGGCTCAAATAATTTCAAGAGTAAATGCCCAAATTGGTCCTTGACAAAAAAACGTGGTGACATTTTAGTCTCTAAGAAATGAAAAATATCAATTTGTTCCTCAAAAATGTAAAATGCGGGTCAAATTGGTCATTTTTAAGGTAATTTTTAGGGACATTTTAGTCTCTGTCAGGGACTATTTTGACCCATATTTTACATTCTTGAAGAACAAATTGGTATTTTTCATTTCTTAAGGATCAAAATATCATTATAATTTTTTATCGAGGATCAATTTGGATCTTTACTCTAATTTCAATGAATATAAATAATATTTGTGATCGTTGT
Source organism: Ammopiptanthus mongolicus (assembly GCA_039655645.1). NCBI lineage: Eukaryota > Viridiplantae > Streptophyta > Magnoliopsida > Fabales > Fabaceae > Ammopiptanthus > Ammopiptanthus mongolicus. Next base: position 23,088,870 of record CM077351.1, read on the forward strand.
TCTATTAATTTTGCGTTCTGTAAACCCCCTTTTATAAGGATAGAAGATCCGAACGTCGTATCATAGAGAGGGAAAGAGCTGAATTCATGAAACTAGCTGTTATGCTCATTTTTACCGTTGTCAATTCATTGGCAACTTCCTACAATCGATTGATCATGTATAAGAAAATGTCTGAAGAACCCTTTCAATCTATTGAACGATATAGATAATCAATTTAAGGAAATATACGCGGATTACAATCTATATATGCCATACATACTGTAATAGTCTATGTCTTGAAATCGATTTAAAATTCTATACAATCAATTGAATTTGAATTCAATCAATTTATAAAGTGTGCAATCAATTGATAGCGAATTTCAGTTCAATCCATGTTGATTGGATTCAACAAGTTCCTTGGTTTATTCAACTAAGAAAAACCAATCATTAATAAAAAAATATAGTAATTCAATTTCACGAATTACTATATTTGTTGAAAAACAATTTTATATCAATCCATTAAAAAGCAATTTAATACATTAATTGAAAAACAATGGTATATCAATGTATATTAGTTAAAAACATTTCTTTCATGATAAATGATTTTTTAACTTCAAATCAATTTGAAAAACACTTTGCAAACCAAATGCTCTATTAAAAACCTTATATTACCCAATGGGGTAGTGCTTTAGTTAAATTGATTCAATAAGCCAAAGACATGTTTTAGTTCATCATACCCTTCCAAAAATATCTAAGTCCTATAGATTTACCCTTTCTTATTTGAGGTCTTGATGCTTGATATTTTGATACTTTAGCTGATTCATTTATTGCTTTGCTAATCTTAGAGTACATGCATGCTTGTAAATTATATTTTCTTTTTGTCATGCATGCTTATGGTTAGTATTTGTCATGCATCATATATTTATACCATATTCCATCAACACATGTGTATGGCATGGTTTGCACAATTGATATTTGGCATTTCAACCAACAATATTTGTCATCATCAAAACTTAACATATATATTGAAACCTATGGGGTTTCACACTTGAGTCCATATAAAGCTTTCTTCAGCTTGTATACGTACTCAGGATGGGAATGATCTTCAAACCCAGGTGGTTGCATTACATATACTTCTTCATTAATTACTCCATTTAGGAATGAACTTTTAACATCCATTTGATATAAAGTTATATCATGATGATCAACAAATGAAAGTAAAATGTGTATGGCTTCAAGTCTAGCAACAGGTGCAAAGGTCTCCGTATAGTCAATACATTCTTCTTGAGAGTAATCTTGTATTACTAACCTTGCTTTGTTTCTTACTACTTTTCCATCTTCATGCAACTTGTTTCTAAATATCCATTTAGTGCCAATAATGGACTTATCTTTGGGTTCTTGAACTAAGGTCCAAACTTTGCTTCTTTCAAACTGGTTAAGCTCTTCTTACATGGCTAAGATCTAGCCTTTGTCCAAAAGAGCTTCGTCCACTGTCTTTGCTTCTATAAAAATAAATGTTGAATCAGCTTGATTTCTGAAGGTTGACCTTGTTCTAACTCTATCATTTGATTGACCAATGATTTGATTTTCTAGATGATAAGTTTTGAACTGTCGGGCTTTTTGACTTTCACTTCATGACTGAGGTGTGGACGCGTCAAATTTGACTTCATTTAATTTGATATCTGCAAAAGATTCGTCCTGCTATGATAATATCTTATCAGACTTCTTGTCATCAAACTTAACATGAACAAATTCTTCAACAATTAAATATTTACAATTATGAACTCTATATACTTTAGATGTTTCAGAGTATCCTAAGAAGATACCATTATCAATCTTAGCATCAAATTTTCCTAAATTATCTTTGGTATTCAGCATAAAGCAAGCACATCCGAATGAATGAAAATAAGATATGTTGGGTTTACGTCCTTTCCACATTTCATAAGGAGTCTTTTTCAGGATAGGTCTTATATATATTCTATTTTGAATATAACAAGTTGTGTTAACATCTTCAGCCCAAAAGTTCTTAGAGACAGAGTTATCGTTGAGCAATGTTCTTGCCATCTCTTGAAGAGACCTATTCTTTCTCTCAACGACCCCATTCTGCTGAGGTGCTCTAGGACCAGAGAAATTGTGAAGAATACCATTTTCTTCACAGAATAGTTGGAAGTTTTCATTCTCAAACTCTCCTCCATGATCACTTCAGATTGAGTTTATACAAATACCTTTCTCATTCTGAATTCTCTTACAGAATATTAAGAATACTTTAAAAGACTCATCTCTGTAGGCTAGGAACATAACCCATGTCCGTCTAGTATAGTCGTCTACTATGACAAGCCCATATTTCTTTCCACTTAAAGAAGCAATCCTTGTTGGACCAAACAAATCTAAATGTAGCAACTCTAATGGCCTAGATGTTGAAACAATATTCTTTGAATTAAAAGAATTCTTAACTTGTTTTCCTTTTGACAGGCATCATAGAGAACATCTTATTTGTAAACAAGCTTTGATAATCCTCTTACGAGGTTATTCTGCTGTAGCTTTGAGATTAACCTCAAGCTTGCATGACCAAGTCTCTTGTGCCAAATCCATTATTCATCATAAACAGACATTAGACACGACACATTTTGATTAGAGAGGTCCTCTAAGTTAATTTTATACACATTGTTTTGCCTCTGACCAGTGAATAGAGTGGACCCATCAGGGTACTTGACTATATAGTTATTTTTGTTGAAAGAAACATCAAATCCGCCATCAAACAATTGACTTATGCTAAGCAAATTGTGTTTTAACCCTTCAACCAGCAACACATTATCAATAGAAGGAGAGTTGTTCTTACCAACCTTATCGATACCCACAATCCTTCCTTTTTGGTTGCCTCCGAAGATGATTGATCCTTCAGATCTTGACTTTAGGGCTAGGAACATAGACTTTTCTCCCGTCATGTGACGTGAGCATCCACTGTCCAAGTACCATGATTGGTGTCTTCTTCTTGCTGTTAAGCAAGTCTTCAACAGGGATTATCATGCTTTTAGGTACCCAGATAGACTTGGGTCCTTTTTGGTTAGTCACAAATGGCTTAGCATATTTAGAATTTTTGTTATATATACATTTGGATGCAGAGTGTCCATTTTTGCAACAAACAGAATAGTATATAGATTTCTTGGACTCGGTCCTCTTATAAGAAACTTTCGATTTCTCTTCTTCAAAGCCTATACTAGACTTATCATGAGGAGATCTATATCTCATAATCAAATTTAGCTTCTTTGATCCGTCCGTAAACTTTGGTAAGCTCTCAGTTAGATAGGAAACCTTGTGTTCATGTTTTTCAACTTCATAAGATGCACTGGACTCAGAGATAGAACTAGAGACATCAATGAGACTGATAATCTCCTCTTTTAGCTTACTGTTCTCAGCATTAAGCTTGTTATTCTCAATATTGACTTTCTCAAAATCTTTGTTGAGTTTAGAAAATTTCTTTTTAATTGACTTAAATTCAGAATAGACAATGCAAGATTTATTTAACAATTCATCATATGCTTCTTCAAAATAATCAGATATGATTACCTCATCTTCCTTGATTTCTAGTCAAGAGGAAGTAGTTGCCATAAGACAAAGATTGGACGCAGGTGGAGACGCAGGTGGAGATCTCTCAAGACTATCCAACAGACTCAACATCCCCCAAGCAGTTGCTTCTTCTACTAAAACTTCTCGTCTAGCTCCAGTGACTGCACGAAATATGAAGGCTCTTGCTTCACGGTCTAGAAGAACTTTTCTTCTTTCCTCTATGGTGCAATCTTCCAAAGGTTTCATTGAAATATTTCCATCAGAAATAATGATAGGAAAGTAGGTCTCATATGTGAGAGTTTTCCAATGATCCTCAGATCCTTGAGTTATGACAAAGGATTTGAAGCTTTCTCACCATGCTTCATAACCTGAAGATTGGTAGATAGGTGGTCCTCCTGGACGAGCAGTTTGTCATCTCATAAAGAGGGCATCAAGCATCCTTTTTGCTATATCAAATGACATCACTATATCAACGATTCCTCTATCTAGAGCACAGATGAGAATGTATCTTGCTTTAGCATTGAGTCGAGCTCTTCTCTCTTCTTTTTCTGAACAGTCAGCCATTGGTTTGACTAGACGATCTTTGTTGCTAATAATAGTAGGACATAATTATCATCAGTGAACATTCTACAGAGATCATCAGATCCTTAAGCCAAGTTGAATCTCATGTGTAGTTCTGTCCACATGGTATAGTCACCGGTTCCATAAAATATTGGTGGTCTATTTATAGAGAAATCGTGAAATTCTCTTGCTGGGCCAGCTTCAGGAGGATGGTCTACGGACCTTAGACATAGATTGGCTTCTTCTCCAGTTTCTTCTTCTTCTGAAGAATCAAGATATTCCCGTATTGCAATGAGATTCTTGTTCTTCTTTTTGAAGAATTTTTTTTTGTCTTTCAACTGAGGACATTCAACTTTGAAGTGACCAGACTTCCTGCATTCATAGCAAACCATTGGACTTTTGTCCTTGGTTTCATGTTGTTTTTCTTTTTTTGAATGAGTTCAAGTTTCCATGAAATAAGTAACAGCTCATCATCATCATCATCATCAGATTCTTCTTCATCTTGCCGTTCAGCTTCATCACTGGACTTATTAGCTTTGAGAGCTTTTGAGCTGCTAACTTTCTGAGCTTTCAAGGCAATGATTTTATCTTTATTTGTGGGGTTGTACTGGTTAAGCTCTTACTCATGAACCTAAAGAGTACCCATAACATCATCCAACGTCAAGTTTGACAAATCCTTGCCTTGGGTGAGTGTAGTGACAAGTGGCCTTCACTCCTTAGGTATACTTCTAAGGATTTTTGTGACATTTTCATTGGTTGTGTAAACCTTTCCAAGGGATTTCAGATTGTTTATGATGGTTTGGAAATGACCCATCATATCAAGAACGGGTTCTCCACTTTCCATGGTAAACATTTCATACTGACCAAAAGTATGATGATCTTTGAGTCTTTCACATTTGATGTTCCTTCATGAAGGTTGGATAACGTGTCCCAGAATTGCTTTGCGAATTCACATGCATGAATCTTCTGAAACTTGTCTGGGCTAAGAGCCCACATAAAAGAATATCTAGCTTTATAATTTTGTGTCATCTTAGTTCTCTCATCACTAGTCCATTGTCCTTAAGCCTTTTCTAAGCCATCAGGGTTGCGAACAATGTTGGGACCATTTGTGATCAATGGCCAAAGAGGAGTTTGTGCTCAAGATGAACCCTTTGAACCTTTCTTTCTGGTAAAGGTAGTGAATTCCCTTAAAGAACGGTGGCCTCGTCATGGAACACTAGGCAAGCCTTGTTCTGCCATCGAGCTTCAAAAGGATCTTTTCCTCAACACGACTAAATGTTGAACCCAAAAGCTGAGCTCTGATACCAACTAAAAGTGAAACAAGAAAACACAAGAAGGAGGTTGAATTGTGTTTCTTAAACTTTTTGAAAAACCTTTTCAAAAACCTTTTTAGCAAGCAGGAAATAACAACAAGCATAAAGAAAAAACAAGTTTTCACAAAGGTTAAGAACCTTCAAAACAATCCCCAAGTTAGTAAAATAAAACTTGACAAGGGTAGGGATAGAGAATTCACGCAAGGATATATATTGGTTCACTCTTTTCCAATCAAAGAGCTACGTCCAATCCCTTCTACTTGAAGGTTTTCCACTAAACTCTTAGCACAATACAAGTTGTTTCCTAGTCACTTCAGACTTTACAACTCCAAGTATTCTACACCTCTCTAGGCTCCAAGTATTCTTTTATAGACAAACCTCTTTAAGCTTAACCAAATCAGAGATTTGAAGATTGTTTTGAGTTTTAATAAACTATTTATGTGTGAGAATATTACAAGGATTAGCTTTTGAAACTGTATGAACTTTTCAATGAAAGAATATGAAAGATTTGCAGCTTTGAGTACATAGAGAGAGTTTTGAAACGAATGAGCATTCTTGTAAGACTTTGTTTCTTGGTTGCTTTGTTCGTTCGTAACTTCAAAATGTTGCTCTTCTGTCTTCATATATAGTCTTTACCTCTTCAAGGTTTGAACGATATTAAATATGTCCGTTTAGACTCATTGATTATCCATTAGACACATTCATTGCTAGTTGCCTTCTGCGTGTAACATCCCAAAAATCTTATGTCTGTCTTTTTAATTGTATATGTGAATAACTTGAGTGAGAACACGGTTCGATTAATTTTAATAATAAAAATATTTAGTAATTGGTAATTCATATTTGAATTTCAATTATGAGCTTGATAATAATAAAATGTTGTTTTGAACCCGACGTGCTGTTTTGGGTTAGAACCGGTAAAAATATTATTATTTTAAATGGGACCGCTTTACCTTGGAATGCGTGTCAAGGCTGAGAATTTGTTTTAGCCCGGAGTCGGGAGTAGTTCATGACTGCCTTTCACGCTTCACGAGATGTTGTTACCTTTATGTCAACCATCCATCACCTTTTCATTCCTTTTAGCTAATGGATTAATTTCCTATGACTCTTGGTTAATAACCTACCATCATTTCCTTTTATGGAAAAAACTAATTAACCTAATTATGGTTAATCTCTACTACTTTTAATGAGAGATCAACACCTATGTACCCTCTTTAATCCTATCCATCCATTTACTTACACTTCATCACATCATTAGTCTTGAACATATCAACCAAATTTGGTGGCCAAGCCTACTAAGGCCTCACGGCCATAAGGTGTCCAAAACACCAAATTCTCTTCTCATCCTCACTTACTTGAATCAAAGTTATAATTTCATGAAGCTTTGAGAATTTTCTCTTTTCTCTCTTACTCTCTCTAAATTTATCATCCAAACTTCAATTTTAATTTCTAAGACCATAGTTCTTCTAGTCTTGATCTCTAGATCACCTTTGGTGAAGAAAGTTTTTCATTTGGAGGAAGTTTGTTCTTGAACCTCAAGAACACCAACCTTATCTTCAAAGTGTTCTTCATAAAGTAAGTTTGTAAACCCATCTTATCTTCATTTCCTTACTTCAAATCAAGAGTGAACTTTTTCTAGTTCATGATCTTTACAAAACAAGTTTCAAAATCTTATTCTTTTCTTCCTATAGGTTTTGGCCTCTCCTTGTTCTTGATGCTTGAAGTTTTGCTCATCCTGAATATCTTCATTAAGGTAATGATGGGAGTGAACCACATCACAGCATATTGGTGTTTGTGAAAATGGTTTATGTGTTGGTTTGGGAAAACCCTAAACCAAGGGTTTTCTACTTTGTCTATTTGGTTCTCTATGAGAACAATGTTGTAATATTTATTTGTTGCTTGATTTGTGTTCATTAATGGATTTGAATGGTTGAAAATGGCTTTTATGGGTGGGAAAACCCTAACCTAAGGTTCCTCCATTTATTTGTTGAAAATAGTTTATGAAAATGTGATTTTCGGATCTGATCTTTGTGTGAGTCATTTCTGTTTTTATCTCAACCTAGACATCGGATTTCAAAACTTGTTTTGATCCTGAAACTAGGCATCTTGGGTATCATTTTGATAATGAATTTTGTTTGGTTTCGTGGGGGTTTGACCCTTGAAAATCTATTTCAATCTAAGCATAAATTTTCGTCTTGGATTCTGACTACAGTGGCTTATTTCGTGAAACTGTACTAATTCGGTTACTGTTTGTGAAAACAAATTTTATAGACACAAACTAAACATCCTAAGATTTCATGAGTCCTCATTTTCTCAAATACGAGTTCGTTTGGTCTATCAAATGTTTGTCACAAGTTGACGCTTGAAATGCTGAAAATTTTATATACGGGTTTTGTGTTGATTTTTTGGAATTGGATGTATGTTGTTATTTATTTTGATGCATTGATGATTATACTTGCTTATGATGGATGTTAGTGAAGCAAAATCTTCACATTAAACCTAGTGTAGGATTCGTCCAAAGCATAAAGAAAAAGGATTTTCAACTTCGATCTTTGAAACTTAGGTGATTTTACAACTCTAAATTGATTTAATGAACGATGAATAAAAGCAAAACAAAGAAACAATATTCGAATGAAACACAACCTTGGATTAGGCCAAGGGGTTCTTAAAACAATGGGAAAATATTTTGATCTTAAGCTATAGCTTAAGTAAATCAAGTGATGTTTTGAAAATTAATGAATTAAGCATTCTTAGTAACAAACAACTTTGAGAAATCTTGTGTAACATTCAGTTACTACGTAAGTTTTTAAACGTAGAACCAATCTTTGATTTTCAATACAATACTTACCTTCAAGTTATGTATAAATGACTTCAAATTAAAATAATTTAGTCTTAAGAAGATTTCTCTTCTTAAGTTAAAGCAAAAGGGTTTTAAACTCCAACTTCTAATTTTAAGTGCAATTAAAGTTACAAAGCTTTTTGAAATAATGTTTTCAAAGTATAAGACTTTGAATCAAAGGTACAAAGGCACTTTGCCAAAGTATAAGACAAATGAGTTATATACTCACTTCTTTAACTTAAAAGGTGTTTTTAACTTGAAGAGATTAATTTGTCAAATAAAAGACAAAAGAGTTTTAAACTCAAAACTAAGGATTTCCTTATGTGTAAAACCCTAAGTTGAGTAATTAACTTAAAGTAAAAGAAAGATATAAGAAAGTATAGGACATGGTGAAACAAGACCATATGCTATACCATTGGTGATTCATTCATCAATCGATTTATAAGACTTAAGTGAATCAAGTTGTATTTCATTACTTGAAAGACAAGTACCCTCTAACTTAGAAAGGATCTAATATTTAACTAGAGGATTCTCAATCCTTCTTCATAGGACATTAGGACTTGAGAAATATATCATAAGACACAAACACAAACATGAAACGTTTTGGTTTGGAACAGTAGTTCGATGACGAGACGGTGAGTCGGACCCGAGAACATCGTCTACCTATATAGTCTTGTGATGACTCGATCCTAGAGGGATCATGAGATTTATCCAGTGGATAAAAGTTTAAAACACTTAAATAGTGAAAGATCTATATAAGAAGATTCTTATGGAATTATGAGTTTTATTCTGTGAATAAATATTAACACATGATATCTGTGTAAGCCTTTAATGGCAAGATTCCCGTGGAATCACGAGGTTTATCCGGTGGATAGACATTTTATCGCATCTGCTTTTGTGTAAGCATTGACATTGTTTTGCATAAGTCAGTAAGGCCTTGAGCCTAGGAGTTGAGCTTACACCTTGATGCGGGTGCGATTTTTACGGCGATGGTCAGTCTTGGCCTTGAGGATGTCAGGGTTGGAGATTCCACAAGTGACCAGTTGGTGATTCTTCTGTGTCATGGTGTTTCGTGCACTGCTGTGACATCTTTGACTAGATGTCGTACTTTTCACGATTGGTGGAGTGTTTTCTGTAAAAGCCAGATACGCGCTCGTTATGAATGTTGTAGCACTAGCCCACGGCTGGTGTACACAGAACATGTACTCCCAATCACTCTCTCCGACGATCATATTAGCTCTATGGAGTAGGGGTCTGAGTCATACCCATCTGCATATTGAATGCATCATGTTTATCATATTAAATGACTTGAATCTATGATATTGTTATCTTGGTTAAATGTAATATTATTTACATGATGATTTCTGACGGCATAACTATTGATGTGTTATATGTTTGTATGTGTCGTACCGTTTTTACTTCTGTCATATGTTGTGTTGACGAATGAGAATTTCACCTTATTACTTTGTATTGCATCGTTGTGTGCTTCTCTGGTTGTCTCCTGAGAAGGTCGTGATACCGAAACTTCATCCGACGCTTCGGATGCATCTCTTTGTTGAGTTCCCCAGTGGTTCCGGCATTTGGACATCTAGCCATGATGGGCTTCTATCAAAGTACATGAGAAGAGTCACACTTACCATCTGCATGGGTCGCAGAGGAAGGGTTCTTAATCGCTTCATCGCTTGTCTTTATGTCGCCTGTCGCCAAGGCTGTGGTCGCAAGTGAAATGCTAGGTGGACCTTTCTACCGTTGCGTTTAGTGCCTTCTCCCTCTTTTAGGGATAGGCCGCTTGTTAGCGGAGTTGCTTTTGAGTCAACTCCTGCGATGTCTTCCATAAGAATGCCAGCAGTAGCTCCTGCTAAGGTTCCTGTTAGGCATCGTTTTGGCGGGTATTGGTTGGAAGGCGATAAGTGAGAAGATTAGGAGTGAGGTGATCTATCCATGCCTTCCTATTCCTTCGCTTGTCTCTCCATAAAGGAGGAGTCAAAGGAAGGATCTAGCGATTGATCCGAGGGATGTCTTCCCTTATAATCTGTTGTTGGCCAGTGTAAAGTGTCAGAGTGTTTATACCTTTCTTTTATCTTTTGTGGAGCTGCGTCTCCAAGTATCTTATGTTTAGGAGCTGCGTCTCCAATTCTTTATGTTGAGCCTGTATCTTTCTATTTACTTTCTGTAGTCGGGTTGAGTTTAATGTAAATCCTTTATGAACTTATGACCTTATATTATGAAGTGTTTCTGTTTACCTTACATGAATAAAGGGTTATAAGCTTTTACAATTATGTCTTGTGAAAAGGAAAAATTTACCCCATCTTTCTTAAATGATTTTAATTAATCCGTTTTTCGGCCTTATAGTTTAATAAAGTGTCCGTAAATGTAATGCCCTCGGAAAGAGTGTTTCATTGCGCATATGTGTCCTTTCTTTGTGTGAACAGAAAACATGTTTGCTTTTCTGGTACAGCAGTGATAGCAGGTTACAGCAGGATGCAGCAGAGCAGGTTGACCTTTGCTTTTGCAGCTGTTGCTTTTGCTTTATGTGGCTCGATGTGTACTACGTTGTACCTCGTTTAGTCCTTTTCCAAAAAATTATTTCATTTAAGAGATTCAAGACTTTTGGAAAGAAGTGCCACCTCATCTGTAAAATAGAGTTAGTGGACGCACCAACAATATAATAATATTGGACGCAAAAGATAAACCCGACTCGTGTCTTCTGGACGCACCAAACTTATCCTTTAGAGAGTGATAATTTTACCAAATTAATCTTATTAGTCATTGGTGTATTAACTATTGTCATAAATGCAAAGTTGAGTATTTAAGAGTACAATTAGTAAAAAGCATTTAATATTATCTTGAAAATAAAAAAATGACATATATTTTGGGACAAATTTTATTTTTTGTATATAATGGGACGGAGGGAGTATTAATTACGACTTCCGGTCCATATTATAATAAACAAAAAGGTCCAATTTTTTGATTCAAAATATAAGAAACATTCATCAATTTTCAGATATATTAAATGCTCATTTCCAATTATATTCTTATTTATAATATGATTCATATTTATGAGGTACATCTATTTTTCATGTTAGTAGAGTTTGTGTTAGTGACATTAATTATAACCCATCATTTATGTAAGGGGTATTTTTGAAAAATAAATTAAATATTTAAAAATATTAATTAAAATTATCTTATTTTAAAACATTTTCTTGATTTATGTGATTTATTCATATGTTTTTTATAATATTCACGGAGGTAGTATTAATTATTAATTATTAATATTAACTATAACTTACACCCCCAGCCCACGAACAAACAAATCGTCTCTTGGCTTAGCTTTGCGCCATCTTGGTTGTATTACACTAACCGACTGCATATTTGGTACTCTTTCCTACTAATCTTATTCCTCTCGCTCCCTCTCTCTTCTCTCTCCCCGCGAAGACGGAACTGCGGGGTTTTTTTTTCTCTGACTGAGCGAAAATTTTCCGTCAACTTTCCCGAGAAAACTTCCTCTTTCTCATCCTCTCTCACCCGCTGATTCCTCACTGTTCTGATTCTTTCGCGGCCGATTTTGATGAGCCCGAATGTTATTAGGGTTTCGAGAGCATCGCGATTTTGGTAGTTAAAGAGAGAAAGAGAGGGAACGAGATTTTTGTTAGGGTTTTTGTTTGCTTTGTTTTTATTTTTTTGGGATTGGAAATGGGGAGCGTCGATCGGGACAACGATCGAACGTTCAAGTTGAATTTCAGCGCCGATGGAGCGGCGAAGCTGAGGGAGAGTGTGAAGGAGAAGCTGAAGGAATTCATGGGGGATTACACTGATGACACTCTTGTGGTACGCCTTAAACGTCACCGTTTAATGAATGAATACTGTGCTATGCATTTCTATATTGTTGATTTGGGTTTGATTTCATTTCCTGCTGGATCATTGAGTAAAACGTTACAGTTTCTGAATATTCTTTATGATATTAGTTGATTAATTGGAGGAAGGACTTGTGTAGAAAAATACCGATAAAATGTGACTAGAATGGTCAGGGTTCTACAAATTATGGAATGTGTATTTAGGTGCATAGGTAAAGGTATAGTGGAGATATTCAGATAAATGTATGGGGTTATTGAATGAAAGTGAAAGCCACTTATGGCAATAGAACTGAAGGCTATATCATGTGTACTGTGTTTTAAAATCTGTTGAAGGTTCTAATGCATACTATTACACTAATGGATTTTGATATGTGACCTTATTGCCCCGCTGGTTGATATTATGATTAGGTGGAATGTTGATGCAGATATTGTATTTGTATGGCTTATTCTTACATGACTGGCAGGTGCATGTGTAACATTGAATACACACACATGCGCTTCCATTTTGAAAATTATAAGTGACTTTTGGATAAATTATATTTGTCAGAGATATAGACTAATATGAAAATACAGATTGGTGAGTATCCAATCTATCTTAACTATTAAGAGGAATTAAACAGATTTAGTGCATAATCAAAGATTGAGTTGGGAACGATTGCTGAAACAGAAAATTGCAGTGGATGATTCAAATTAAGCGTCATTTGTTTGTGTTTTCTGAAGGTTTTGAAATGGTTTGCACACAAGGAGAGGCTTTAGTTTGTTCTAGTCTCAGTGATGGTACTTGATGTTTTATGGTTTTCTAGAAATATAGCATCCGAATGAAGAGCAATTAGAGTTCAGCTTCGGAACTCTAGTGACCATACTTGGGTGGGGTGACCAGGTTGAATTTCACTTGGTTTTGGAGCATGATTTGGGCCATGTTTGGACTTTGGATTACAGTTTGTAAGGGGAAAACGATGCTTCCTCCTCAAACATACTTTAGGGTGCTAATGTATGTTTGCAATGTTACCCCAAACACACACTTGGTATCTTTAGTAATGCCCCATCTAATGGGAGCTGGGTGGTTGTTTCGAATGGCATAAAATTATGAAATGACATAATTGCTTTTTAATGTGTCTTATTATAATGGTTGTAAAAAAAATTGTGATCACAAATTGCCCCTCAAACTCAAAGAAAAATTATACCGGACAACTAAAAGCAAGGTTGTCAAAATCGAGATCCTACGTAGGATAGGGAGGGGGGAAGGCACATAAAACACAGAATTGTAACACACACCGTAAGATCCTACCAATAACATAAATGTGTATCTAAACACACACACACATCCATATAAAATGACATAAGTAAGCAAAAAAGAGACTCAAATCACAATTGATATCAAATTAAAGACCAAGTGAAGGCTACAACTCATAAGTTATAATGTGTACACAAAAGATATCAAATTCATGACATGGACAATAAATATAATAAAACCAAAAGTCCAAAAAAAACGGCCCCTCAATGCTTAAATAGATATCTATAACAACAAATCATTTAGGTGATGATCATCAATATCATCTTCTTCCAATTCCATGGCATCCACATTACTTTCTTCATCTCCAACTAGGTCACGAAATACATCTTCATCATCCATACTTGGAATCTCCAAGTCATCGGCAAAACCACCAACACCTGTAGCTATTTCCCACCGACTTGAACCTAGTCATCTTCATTTGGAATCTCCAAGGGGTCAAGGTCCAAAGCTTCTCCATCTTCACCATCATCTACAATCCAATCACCGTCTAAAGATATATCATTAAGGCAACACTCAATAATAGATTTCCTAAGAGCTTGCTTCTTTGCCAATTTTGAATTGGCCATCACAAAGACAACATCATTCATTGTTTTTTTTCTTTTTTGTTTCAAAAGGTTTCTTCTCTTTGTGTGGACCTAAATAGATACAACATACAAAAGCAATCAACACATGGCAAGTAGATAATTTTTAAAAATGAAATACAAATCATATTTCATAGTTTCAAAATTTTTCCATCTCAAAGGCACTTGAGTTACGCTAACGCCCAGAGGAGCTTCATGTCAAGCTCAAAACACGAATAGCAAACTTTTGGAGCTCTGGATGTTCGTCCCCATAAAACTCCCACCATTATGTTGAAGTTTTGGGATTAATTGAGCAGCCGTGGCTACTTCCCTGCCAAAAAACTTTGATTAACTCTTCAAATCTTCAGGATGAGCATCAATCTTAGTTATTTGTTCACTGCTTCTCACGATCCTTTGTAAACAGTCATATTGTCCATGTTTAACTTTATAATCAACTCTAAATCCAGGACCATAATGCAATTTAGGGTTGAGGCAATAGTCTGCACATGCAAAGGCTTATGGAGTTGTTCCGTTCCATCTTTCATATATGATTACCCCATAGAAGAATATAGCTAAAAATTGGGAAAAACAGTTCTTTTAGGGCTGTTCACTAAGAGGTTTATTATGGTCCTCCTCCTGTCAGTCCAACTACCCGTCATGATGTGCATCCTGTTTTTTTCTATTCAGCTCTATGTTCCTCCAATGACACATTGGTCAATTCCACTTTTCACTTCAAATATTTTACTCCAATTTCATGTTAGGAGGGTGGCTTATTTCCTAAGCCATGTCTTGCAACAGATTCAACATCTTGGCATATTCTTTAAACTTGGACACATTGGAGGGTATTGCATTTTTTGTAGAAAAAATTGGCAATGTCTTAATATATGCCTCTTCCCTTAAACTCTTGAATATGTCGTTGATGTTGGCTTGAGTGCTCAGCCCCCTTGCTTGAAAATATTGTCAGGTCTTTCCAGTTCCCTTCCTTTTCTTTTATTACCGACTTCAGCTAACTCATCAATGCTTGTTTGTGGCCTCTCTTGAAAAGTCTTGTGTTTTCTTGATTTATCTATCTTGCAATGAGGCAACAATTTGCCACATTTCTTTCTTTACCTCACCACTAACCGATTCGCGAGCTCCAACATCTTTTTAGGTCCTAACAAGATGATGCTTCAACCGATATACTCCTCCAGATTGTCTTTTTGACAATGTTTACGTTTGACTTTTCTTACATCTCCACCAATTGAAACACCATGCTTCCAGCCCACATTACTCCTATTTCCAGGAGCATTTTGTTCAGCAATTTAGATCCACAAGCAGCACTCTTACTCCGACCAACAGCAGGTGGTGCACCCGCACTAGCATTAGCCCCAACTGATGACATTTTCACTTCAGCGCAAAAAATTATACAACCAGCTAACCTTTAATAAGAGCAAGTCAAGGAAAAAATTACCAACAGAAGGAATGGTAAATAAATGACACAAGGAGAAACAGAAAAGACTCATACACCCCCCAGTCAATATTATAAGCAAAAAAGTCCTATTTAATGACATTATTCCTAAACTACCCTTTTCATTTAAATACCAATTTTGTTTTCCAATAACTCATTTTATTCCAAGTCCCAAGTATCTTTATGAAGAGTATTTTAGATAATAGACTTAATTTTTTAACAACATTAAATTAGATTAACCAACTTCCTTAATATGTGTTCCATTAAATTTTTGCTTATAATATTGACCGGAGGGAGTAACTCAGAATTCAGATAAAAAGTGCGAAACAACAGCAATTACCCAAGGTCGAACAACAATCAAAGAAGTGTGAAAAGAAGACTCAAACTTCAGAATAGGGAGTTTGAAAACCCTTCCCCAATGTCAAACCCCACTGTCGAACCTTTCTGTCACTGCCACAGGTCAAATTGTCACCGTTGCAGTAGCCTCCGATCACATTAGTCACTGTTGCACTCATCTCAGTGGCTCTCAGGTTCGTCCACAAGGGTTTAGGGGAGAGAATGAGGGTTGAATTTGAGTGAAAGGGGCTGAAAACTGGGTTAGGGTTAGGTTGGGCTTTACCCGTTTTCATGAAAAATGGATCGCTGAAAATTGCACGATTTCAGTGATCCTACGATCTTGCCTGGTGGCGAAAATCATAGGATCGTGCAATCCTGCAAGAAAGATATCAACTTTGGGGGACATATAAGTAAAGATAAGTGTAGGCAAGATGAGAATGTTGAGGTGGATAAGTGCACAATGGATATACGGATATACCAGAAAAAATATTATAAACAAATGTATTTGGGAGAAATTTGGGGCAGCACTTATTGAAGATATGAGAAACATAACTTAGGTGGTTTTTTTCATGTGTAGGAAAGACAGGTAGAGCCTCTGGCGAGAAACCATATCCAATGGAAGATATTTATTTTAAAAAAGGTAGAGGAAGACCATAGAAAATTTTAGGAGATACCATTAAAAAAGACTTACTCTAAATGGAATTATGATATAATGAAAAATGGTTTTTGTTAGATCCTACCTACTGTGATAAGGCTTTCTTGTTGTCGTATGGATGCTGAGCATTCAGTTATAATTTTAATTTTGAGTTGAAGGTCTTCTAGGCTGTTTTATGTCTTCAGAATTTTTTTATTATCTGTAACCATTGTTATTATGATTATTTCTATTCATGTTAGTTGAATGAAAATTACGGTATTTCTCTTTCTCTTTTTATTTTTTAAGTTCAATTACTGTACAGGTCCCCAAACTACTTGAGAATTTTTAAATAGGTCTCTAAACTAAAAAAAATTGTAATTGGGTCCTCAAATTTCTAAATACTTTGTAATTGGATCCCTATAATTTAAACGTTTGTAAACGGGTCCTTGAACTTGTAAATAATTTGTAATTAGGTCTCTAGGGTAGGAAACATCTTTAAAATCTTTGCTATTGTGAGTGATCCAGTGGTTCCATTGACCTCTAAGATAGACAAGAATCATGGAAGGAGGATTTATAGGATGCTCTACTTACAAGTTGTTCTGCTACCCAGGGACCTAATTATAAATTATTTAAAAGTTTAGGGACCTGATTACAAACGTTTAAAGTGTAGGGACTCAATTACAAAGTATTTAGAAATTCAGGACCCGATTACAGAGTGGATATGTTTTATTTCGAGGAATTAACTTTACTATGTGATATTAAAATTTTCACATTATGGATTTGACTTTATTGAGTTAACTGAAATTCACTTTATGCAATCACAGGAATATGTTATTGTGTTACTGAGGAATGGTAAGCGCAAAGAACAAGCAAGGAATGAGTTAAATGTGTTTTTGGGGGATGACAGTGATTCTTTTATATCCTGGTAATTTTATTTTGATCTCTCTTTAGTGGATAAATATATCGTTAATTTAATTGCAAGCAATATAGTTTATACACCCATAATTCTATTGCTAATTTGTGTGCATAACTTGTTAACAGGCTATGGGATCATCTGGATTTGAATTTAGATTTGTATGTAAAACCTAAAGAATTGCAGGATGAAGCACCTAAAAAAAAGCTTATATCAGAGGTCCAAGCTGGAGGTGAGCATATAAGTTCACTGTCAGAAGGAAGAAAGTCTAATAAGTTATCTAGAATTCGGCATAACAAAGATTGGAAAGGATTGGTGAGGGGAGAAGCTGAACCGCCTCCCATTCAAAGCTCTGAGGTTGACAATACTCATTTGGAGGAAAAAGCCCGACCTGAAGTCAATCATGGTCCGAGGTCCTTGTCTCCTAAACCTCCAGTTCGGAAAAAAAGGGGCCGAGCTGATGAACAACAGAGGACAAAGGTTTGGACTTCTAAAGTACTTGCCTGATTATGTTTGGATTGCTTTGATTATTTTATTTTCACTTGATGGTAACACTGTACTCTTGCATTTTGGAAAATTGCTTAGATTGATGAAATATGTCAAAAAGAAATGCATTGATTGCATTAATTCAGCTCTTATGTTTTATCTATACTCATTTATCTTGGATTTTTTGTGCCTCTTTTGATGACCCAATGACTGGGGGAATCGAATGGTATCCTTATGCTGATAAAATTACAACTCAGTGTTACCTACCTTGTTAGCCCTATTCTCTCTATTTTTGCATTTTTATTTTTATCAATAAAATAACAAAGTATCCCTTGATTTTTTGCTTTCAAATATCTAACTGAGTAACTTCAACAGATGGATGTGGTTTCACAAGTAAATATTGCTGCTCCTAGACGGCTGCTTCAGTTTGCAGTGAGAGATGCAGTCGCTACTTCAAGGCCATCCAATCTGGGAACGTCAGTGGAGCCCTCCTTGAAGCGTCTTCGTTCTATAGTTTCTACATCCTCTGGTGATTCATCTTTGGTTGAACATCCTCAGCGGGTGCAGCCTGCTTCTAGGGTGCCAAATCCAATGGCTACAGTGATTAAGGCTGTGGCTGAAGCTGCTGAAGATGTCATAAAATCCAAATCCTCAGGAAGTGTTTTTGATCGACTCGGTCGTGGTGCGAATCCATCAGATGATAATAGCCAACTTGAAGATAACTACCAAAATCAGGAGCAAAACCAATCACTGTATCTTCAAAGAACCGATTACAATGGGCAGTATGCTGCAAGTATGACTATGATGGAACATGAAACTGAATTTCCTTCTGATTCTACTTCAGATAATGAAGGGTTTGATGTTGTTGATGTCATGGGTGATAGGGTGACTGGAGCTTCTCAGGTCAGCTCCTCTGGTGGAGACAGGAGTGATGAGTCACTGATGGTGCAGTATAGTGTAGCAAAAAATGCTGATGACAGTATTCGTCTGAAACGGACTAGAGAACAGGAGCAACCTTCTACTGCACCCAACGCTTCTCACAAGACAGTGAATATTTCTGTTAATGTAAATACATGGAAGCCACCACAATACCAGGAACCAAGAGAAGTTGTGGAATTGGATGGTCATAAAACTTTAGACAGTGTAACAGGAGGTCCCAGGTCTGGCTTGCGACTGGTGAAGGAGAATGCCAGCCCTCTGAAAAAGAGTAATGGGAATGTGAGTTGTCAATGCATGCATGCATGCATTCTGAGACACTTTAGTTTCTGTTAAAAGTTAAATAAACGTAACATTATTGAAAGTATAGATAATTTTCATTGATATTATGACATTTAACAGGCAAACCCTGGTTCTGATGTTCAGAAAGAGTCTAACAAGGCACAATTATCGACTTCTGGTGAGTTCTAAATCTTGTGCAAATCTTCTTGCATCCAAGAGAGATGTGAAAATCATATTTCTGGCCAGATACACATACACATTTTGCCATGTATTCTACTATTTACATCTTTATTTTGGATGTCTCTTGAAGACAGTAGATTTATCAGGTGTATAATTTATTGCATCTTCCTGTGTTCTCAGGTTCAAGCGCTGCTGGTCGTCCTTCTGAGGATGCTGATTCCAGAACCATTTTTGTTAGCAATGTAATAGCTCTTACTCCTTTGTTCTTGGTTGGTCTGGGAAGGCTTCAGGGATAGGTTGGATTTGTTTGATTTCTGAACTTTCCTTGTATTGATTGTCTCAGGTTCATTTTGCTGCTACCAAAGATGGCCTGTCTCGGCATTTTAATAAATTTGGGGAAGTGTTAAAAGTGGTTATAGTTACTGATGCAGCAACAGGGCAACCAAAAGGGTAAGCTGTTTCAGAAGTTTGTTTTGCTCATTATAAGTTCAGTACATTTTGTTTTCGACTTAATATTGATTCACATTTACTTGAGCAGGGCAGTTTATGTTGAATTCATGCGAAAAGAAGCAGCAGATAATGCATTATCTCTGGATGGCACTTCTTTCATGTCACGGATTCTTAAGGTACTGATCACTGCTTGGTACTTTAGTTATCTAGAGGCTTCTCCCTTTCTAAAGATTTATTGTTTTAATTTTAGAGGTTAAAGGATGGAAATTTGTATAACAACTATTAATAATTTAATGTATTTGTGACACATTGCGTCATTGGGTTATGATTTTTTTGTTGGTTTGTTGGGTAATATATTATCCTATTCTTGTGTAGACCAAAGGAACATAAAGCATTGTAATTACAATTTGTAAATGTTGTTTTTCTGGTTAGAAGTTGAAATAGGGTATCTCCGTGCTAGTAGGACCTGAATGACATGTAAATTGGGATTGTCTAATAAACACTGCATACCCCTTTAAAGATTCAATAAGAAGATTTAGGATTTTGAATTCTCTGCCCTAAACCAGCAAAATAATTTTTTGCTGGGCTGTTATTCTCTGACTTACACATTTAATCAAAATGTTAAGTTCTTGGGATTATACCTAATGAAATTGATCCTGGTCAAAAGTCGAAGAATTGCTCTTTATACTTTCATAACATCAAAGGTGCAAAGCACTTATTAACTTGAATTGAGAATGTGGTTGCCTCCTAGCAGTTTTAGCTAAACTAATCCTTTAAAGATAAGTCTACTTCGCCGGCTTGATATGAAAATATGCTTGATAAGAATGCAAATTGCTGATTACTCATCTATTGCAATTTGTAATTTTTAAGGACAAGATTGATGAACTGAATCGTGTTGCAATTACTCATCTATTGCAGGTTGCTAAGAAAAGTGCTGCACATCAAGAACCAGCTCCAACCATGGCATGGCCGCGCATTGTTAGGGGATCTGCATTTTCTTCTGCTAGGTTTTCCAGACTTCCCTTTCCAAGAGGCATTCCTGGTGCATTTAGACCTCGGCCCCCAATTAAACTGGGTGCCAGGAGCTTGCAATGGAAGCGGGATGCTCAGGGTATTCCATCTGAGAATGGTCCATCTTTGAATACTGGCAGTATTGCTGTGCCTGCTGCTCGTGGTCTCACCTATGTCAGAACTGAATCTAAGCCAGAAGGCAGCTTGGGTACCACGTAGTTCAATTCTTAAGATGGTACTAGGGTTGCATCAGAGTGTCTAGATGTCTCAATTGGCATAAAAGTTCGTAAAAAAACATTTACTAGTAATGCAAGGAGACGCCTGGCTTAATTTTTGGAATTTTCTTCTGTACATGGAGGAGGATATTTTAAATACTTAGATGTCGGTCCAAGTGGGTGGGGAAGATGAAGTTTAATAATGTCTATTTTTCGTCTCTGGTTGAAGCTACAGATGGGGAGGGCGTTGATTTTTTTGTTGGAATGAAATTGAGAAGAATATAATCGAAGTATCTGGGAATTATCCATACAGTTGAAGTGAAGTGGGTGGTTAGGTTGGACCCTTGCATGGTCTTTTGTGCTACTGGGGTCTGTTTATCTGCTTTGTTATTTTGGAAGTGTTGCTGATAAATTTAATAAGAAAAGGTGGAAAAAAAGGGGGGAAAAGTTGAGTTTCATTTAGTCTGTTCATTTAATTTTGTTGTTTATGCAGTGAAAGATTATATCCTTTCTGTAATGTTACCGTCTGTACTTGCGGCAAATGATAATGTGTTTTTTCGTTAGAGAATCATTTTTTCATTTCGTCCTGTTTCTTAGTGAATCAGTGGTTAAGCACTATTTCGAAGTGAATCCGTGGACAAGGTCCATTTCATGAGAACTCTTCTATTCATTCAGGGAAAACGGGTTCCATGTTCTAACTAAGTTTGCAGCTCTCACACGAAGTCCATTATTTCACACTAACGATTGAAACATATCCCTCCTGCCACTGGATTCAACCCTTCATAGTATTGGTATGACCACCACAACTACTAATTGGATAGTAGCCGGTTTTCCATTGAAAGTCATAATATAAAAATATAAATTCAATGTGTAGGCCAAGAAATTTTCAGCGTTCCCTTTGACAACCCGCTGACAGTTCAGCTGTACAAATGAAGGAAACACTTGGAGTTGGAACAAAGAAGAGATCCACCAACATGTGGATGTTGGTTGGTTCGAGTGATAAGAGATTTAGACATCTTAAACAAGTAGTCAAAGATTCCAATTTGGGTTTTTGTATATGAAGAAAATCTGATCGGGAGGGGAGAATTCATCTTGTGTGTCCAATAGATTTTCCGACGGAGATTAATCATTATTAAAGATGGTGGATATTTCGTACCTATATCATGGTTACCAAAAAAACAAGCAATGAGGATGGGAAGGCAAATCCCAGAAAGCTCTGTATTAAAACCTTCCAGATTGGCGAAGACCTACTGATTTAAGTAATCCATGATCCAAGAACTGGCTGAATAATAGTAGGAGCCACTATCATGCCCAAATGCTTGGCAGTCTTCGACAATATTTTTAAAACCTGATAAATATTTAATATATATATTTATTCCAAATCCTCACCCTTTAATTTATTCTAATCCCATGGAATGTCAAAAGATTTATTTAATGAATTAATGTTAATCATTGGATTAGAATAAAATTAATGGTGGAGATTTGGAGCAAGTCTTTTAAACTTATTCTGGGAGTCAATGGATCCCCACTATATATATATATATATATAGTTTAATTGTTATACACTGACGATGTAAAATATTTTTACACACACATCCAATCATAAATTATCACATCAGTAAAAAATTTGAATCTCATCCTAACTACCTTAAAAGTCATCCATACCATGATTGATGATTGGTTGTCTGTGTAAAAATGTTTTACACTGTCAGTATATATCAATTAAACTCATATATATATTAAATGATAAATTAACATTGATAAAGTAATAATCATTTATAATTTAATAAGATAAAATAAATATAATATAATAATAGCCTAATTATTGTTTTTTATTTAGAAGGTCAACTTTATTATACTGAGATTCTGCATGTTAATTAATGTGCAACTCGTCATGAAGATTAGCCTCAGACTCGAATTTATCAATTGAATTTTTTTTTTTTTTTTTTTTTTTTGTTCTTTTGGCTAATAACAGTAGGAATATTTTGAATCTCACATCAAATTTCAAGTTGGAATTTCTGGAACTGTCAAACAAATGGGGTTAAGCTGCATATTTTTTATTTGAAATTGGACTTAGAATGCAAATGCTTGCTTGTCTTGCAACAAACACCTGATAGTATCACTTGCTCATTTATCTTTATGGTCGGGATATGAGCAATCTTGTGCCAGTGTTCCTCTTGCTGACTCTGATACCTTGCTTCCAACAGAGGACAGTCCTCAATTTCCAGTAATGAAAGAGATGGAGGAAAGCTATTTTCAGGCAAGGACTGAAGCATTGGACATTTACAAATTTGGAGTTGTTTGAGGGGAGATGGCATCCCATCTTCTGGCAAGGATTCAAGCCTTGGACAAAATCATATGCCAAGAACTAAAAGTGAGTTGAGGTGTTGAATGCCATCTCCTCTTAAGAATTTTAGATGAGAAAGAGCAATGATGCCAAGAGAAACAAAAGAAGAGGGCAGTAATCGCTTCTTCAGGAAGGTGTCAACAAGATCATCACCTCCCACACTCAAATGTGAGAGAGAAGTTAACTGTTGGAAACAGAAACCAGCTAGTACAAGCTTGGGACAGAAACTTATGTGCATGGTTTCAAGACATGAGAGACTCTTGGGACAAGCTTCTTCGGAGATAGAAAGGGATGTTAAATTGGGAGAATCAGCAATTTCAAGATGTTTGAGCACAGGGAAACAGCCTAATGAAATGGAAGTCAGTGAATGGCAACTGTTCTGTATTATGAGTTCTTTGAGTGAATTCAGTAAATGGAAGTCAATGAAATGGAAGTCAGTAATTGTGCCATGTCTCAGTAGGTGTGAATTCTACGTTCTGACAGTCCCATATTATGAATTTCTGTAATGTTGGCAGGCCTTGGGTTGGGAAGGATGTTAGAGATGAAATGTCATGGAGATGCAAGCTTTGAAGACTGTTGCTATTGAGAATCATTCTAGGCAAAGACTGCAAGTTATCCCACTTTTCAAAGTGCACTTCTTGTAGTAAGCATTGCAATGCATCATCAAATATAGGCAATAAACGAGGACCCCCATTTGTTATGCTTAAATATTCAGTATAATGAATCCAAGATGGCCCAGATACTTCGAGTTCATAACAATCCCATATCTCTCAACATTTTTCAAGGTGGAAGGAAGATGGTGTGGCAAATATCTCTTTAGCTTAGGACACGTGTCTAAACATAGACTTTTAAGACATCTACTATCTATATATAAATATGATAGCCTCATGAAATATCAAAATTACCCCATTCTGAGACGCTGCCACGTGTCCCTTTTTGAGGATAATTTCGTCCCTCTAAAATTTGGGTTGTGAGACTCACCTATTGCCATATATCTCTACTGTTCTTCTTCAACATTTTCTCTCCCTTTCGTAGCCCTTCTCTTCTCTTCGTCTCTCTCTCTCTCTCCTTCCTCTAAACTCATTTTCTCTTCCCTTCTCTCGCGTCTCATCTCGATTGCAAGCCAAGGAGCGTCAGATTATGCTACCCGCTCTCTTTCTTCGGCGATTTCCTCTCGGAGGAGTCACGCAATGACTCCCTTGATTGTTTCTCTTCCCTCTAACTATTGTTTGTTGATTTATGATTGTTGCAGGTCTGAGCTTAGAGAACAGTACAAGGAGCATCCACAAAAAAATGCCTTGCTGTTGTGAGTGATTTTGTTTTTTGTTTATTGGTTTTCTTTTCTTCTTTTTTTCAGTATTCCTGTGAAAATTTATCTTATGCAGATGTGTAGTTTCTCCACTAAATTGCAATAGTTTCTCTTCGCTGAGCTTCTGCAGTGTTCTCACCTTTCGTTTCTATTTTTATTTTTCTCAAGTTGTTGCTAATTGGGTTTCTCTTAGCTTTGCAGGTCAAGGACTGGACGTTGTTATGAAGCTCCAGATCCTTATCCTGCTCTTGCATCGGCCGCTGTGAGTTTCATGATTACTTAAGTGCCTCATGAGAACAATTTGCATGGAAAACAAGACTATCAATTTTTGTGCATTTTTTTTCTTCTAGAAGATACTCAATTTTGATCTAGCACAATTCAATATTCGACTGTTTATATAGAAAAGAATTCCATGCTTGCTTACTTCACCTATAAATACAGTATTTAAATACACCATTTATATAGAAAAGAATTTCATGCTTGCTTAGTATCTATATTTTGATCTCATGTTTGATATTGTCTACAACTGTTGATATTTGTGTTTTCCCTGTTTTATATCTCTACCATTAAATTTTTTTCTGTTTCAAAATGGAGGAGATTGAAGCTCGGTATTATACCTCTGCCATTAACCTTTCAGAAACCTGGTGGTATTATTTCTTTACTGGATGAAGCTTGGTAAACATACTTAATACTGACAGCCCATATATTTTTTAACTATTTTTATTGATGCTCTGATTTATGTGTTTGTGTTATGCAATATTTTGATAGACATCGTCTTCGTTCATACTAATAGAACTTGCACTAAAGCATAAAATTAAGAGGTGTTAATAGTACTTGCACTAAAGAACATTATTTTTTTAACTACTTTTATTGATACTCTGATAGCACTATGTGTTTGTGTTATGCAGCATGTTTGATAGATCAACACATGAAACTTTTGATGAAAAGTTGTATCAGGCCTTCAAGATTCTTTTTTCTGTTCCACCATTTTCAGTAAATTTGTAACTTTGTAGTTTGATTATTGCCAAGTCTCTATAAGCATCTATGCAAGCAAAATAAGTTGTAGACATGGTTGCTATTAAGTTGTATGTCTTTGGACCTGTCTCTTTGCTGTCATGTGTGCTTCTTCTGATTCTGATTGCTATACTCTTTGGTCTACATGGGCTTTTCCGTTGGCTATTTGGCCGCTGCTTAAGGTGAGAGGTCTTTAGCAAATATGGGGTGGTGATGATCCAGTAGGTATCAGATGTGGTGCTGGTGTCATGGTGTTTCAAAACCATCATTACAACCTTATTTCTTGATGGTGAGAAACATAATGTTTGTTATACTTATGTTTCTTATACAACCTTATTGATTGTAAAGGCTGCAGTATAAATGAAGCTTATATATTTTGTCTAATTGGTAATTTGTTAATGGCTTTATAATACATGATTTGATGATTTGTGAATTCCGGTGCTGTTTTTCGGGTGGAATATTTGTTGTTTTAGGCAAAATTCTGGATGTTATTAGTAATGGGCTTTGGTTTTATCTTGCTTGCAAGTGTAATCGGTCAGTGACCCTCCAATCAAATATTTATTTCTATGATAGCTTTAGGGTCCCTGTGCTTCAAGTTTGTCCTAGGTATGGTTTGCATTCTAAGCTATTTGCTTCCATTGTCTTCCATTCTACTAAGGCTCACTTGACATTATTTTGCAATTGACTGATTGTTATTTCTTCAGATCAATGTCCTTATTTATTTGGAATCAAGAATGACTTTTTTTTTTTTTCCAGGTTTAAGGTAAAGATTTTGGTTGAGGATCATACAAACACCATTTATGCACCTTCGACTCTTCGTCTCTCTCTCCATTGCATCTTCCTCACATCTTCACTGCATCTTCGTCTCCCTCTTTCTCTTCTCTGCGCGCGTCTTCTAGACCACCACACTCTCCCATAGTCTTCAATCTTCTCCCTCTCCCATCGGCATTTTCCCTCTCTCACACTCTCTGCGTTAGGGCAAATCTCGAGGGGAGAAACACCACCAATCGCCAGCTAACCTTCATATTCCTACTCCAATGGATAACTTCTCTCTCTACCTCCAATCTAAAATCATCGTCATGTATTTTTGGGTTTAGGGTTACTTGGAAGCCATGGGATGGGTTTAAGGGTTACGATTTTGTTTCTTTAAGTTTCAACTTTTTTTCCTGAGACAATATGTTATTTGTTGCCCACGAGATTTTTTGACACATTTGCCCTGTTAATGAAATTGTGGTTCGCATGATTAATTCAATAGGTCCTGTTTGTCTCCCTCTCCACCCATATAGTATTTTAACTTGTGACGAACATGACATGACTTGAACATAACCTTTTAACACAAAATTCCCTCCATAGTATTTTCTTTAATACTATTTGCTTAAAACATGGAATATCTAAATCTTTACGAGAGTAAATTGTGTTGATCATCACTTATAGAACTAATGGATTCCAATTATTTTGTTATTCTTTCTTGTGATCAGTTTTATGGTGGTTCCATATCAGAGGGCTCTGAGTTACAAATAGAGGTTGCAGAGTTCTATTGGAGAAATGTTCAGGTTCTTACTTCTCAAATAGATTATGTTAACTTACATGGCATGGAGTTGCTAAGATAGTGGGCTTATATTTGTTCCTTTATTCCAGCTAAATGGAAGCCCGATCATAAAGGCTTAAAGTGTTATGGGCTCAATGAAGATTAATGAAAGCGGTGAATCCATACTACATTATGGGCAAAGGTACTATACTGCCTGTATCAGTAAGAAATAAATTGATTATCACCCTGATCTTGCCTCCAGATCTAAGCCTTGGGGCATAAAATTATTTTAGATTGCAAGCATCAAATATTTTTTTGCACATTTATCTTGCTAGGTGTGGGAGATGTAAATTGCAGAATATCAAGGTGTTGAACAAGGGAATTGATTGGACTTATGGTGGAAACATGATGTGCAGCGGTCTGAGGTGTTGCAGATCATACTGCATGGAAGTGCTGAATTTGAGGCCACTGATGTTGTCTTAGAGGGAAAATATAACAGAGTAGACAGGTGGCATAAGAGGAGTGGGGCAGGAAATGGTATATTGAAGGGTGCAAAGAAGAGGAGGGGTATCACTGAATTTGGAATAGGTGTGGGCGGCCTTTGGCCTGGGAAGGACTGTATTACTGCAGATCCTTATTGTTCTCTTCTTTATTTTGTTAATTTTCTGAGTTGAGCTCCATTTTTCTAGCTTAATACTATGAGTATTTTCAGTTCCTATCAAACACTTACTAGGTTCTTTTCAAGTTCTTCAAAACTTAAGTAGGTTGCAGTTTTTTGACCATCAAATTGATCCAGTAGTCATTTGTAATAGAATCTCGAAAAGCGATATACGTTACTTACTCTTTTAATTATCTTTTCTACCTACATTTGGTTATTTTATATTTTGTTTTCTCTCTGCTGCAGATCAAAGCTAATGAGAACTATGTTGATTCTAGACCACCATTTCTCATCCTTCTGCATCCTGCTCTTGGTCCTCTTTGAGAAGTCACTAGACAAAAGGTAACACTATATATTATATTATTTTTCAATTGTCATTTATCAATAATTTTGTCATTTTTGATACTATATTGTTTGTGTGTATAAATATTGAAATCACAGGAGTTTGGTTTGAGCTCTATCAGTAAATGGGCCATGTGTGGGTGTTTGTTGAATTCAGAATTTAAGTTATGGGACTGCAAACGGGAATGATTTTTTTTATTTGCCCATTGCTTTAGTCTATGCAATCATTGCACTTTGACTGTAGACGTTGTCTATGTATTGGTGAAGTGTTTGCCATGTTTTTTTTTTTTGTTGGCTAATAATAAACATGTCAAGTTATTATAGTGTAAATGTTGGAAAGCTTATCCTGATTCATTTGACTTGACTGCTGCATCATTATTATTTGCATTCACGGCCTTAAAATGGGCATTTTCCTTCCATGATTCCTCATCTCAGGAAAAGTACGGGACACGACATCAATACTTTACTAGAATTATAGAAAACATAAAAGAAAGAAGTACCCTCCAATGGAAACTTGAATCTTTTTCTTCATGTAAGACACTGCACAATTACCTGCAAAATGCATAGCTGCTGGATTCTGAGGTAACAACTTCTTCTAACTTTGAACTTTGATCTGTTTTCCTTCTTATTAAGGATTTAGGCATGATTTTACCTTCACCCGTCTGCCATGATAATCTTCACCCGTCTGCCATGATTTTGCCTTTGTAGATAAGAAAGATATCACCAGTATATAAGATCACCCGTCTATGATAACCCGTGAAGGAACCTGTATATGATAACTCGTCTGATCAGACGGGTTATCATATACGCGTGAGTCATAGACAGGTTCCTTTAGTTTTCCCTCACCCGTCTATGAGCTCACCCGTCTATGACAACCTGTCTATGATCACACGTGCTCACCCGTCTATGAGATGATCAAACGTCTATGGTAACCTATCTAAGAGATTATCAAACGTCTATGACACGGGTGATCTCATACAAGTTGCATCCTATAGTGCAGTAATTGTTTAACTACTTAATCAATAATTTATGTTAATAATTTTAAAAATAAATTGTTGCTTATAAACATGCATATTAGAAATGACAACAAAAAGTTAGATAAACTGTCTACGATAACCCGTCTGAAGGGTTATCATAGACGGGTTATTATCTCATACACGGTTGATCACATAAGGGTAGTCACAGAAGGGTGATCACAGACGGTTGATGACAGACGTGTGATCATAGACAGTTTACTTCAGTTGGGTTGTCATAGACAGGTCAGCATAGACGGGTGACCATCTCATAGACGGGTGAGCATAGACAGGTCCCTTCAGTTTCCCTATATAACCTATCTATGCTCACTCGTCTATGACAACCCAACTGAAGTAAACTGTCTATGATCACACGTCTGTGATCAACCGTCTATGACAACCCAACTGAAGTAAACTGTCTATGATCACACGTCTATGCTCACCCTTCTGTGAGATGATCACCCGTATATACTCACCCATCTATGATAACCCGTCTGATCAGAAGGGCATAGACGGGTGAGCATAGACGTGTGATCATAGTTTACTTCAGTTGGGTTGTCATAGACGGGTGATCATCTCATATACGGGTGATCATAGACAGGTTCCTTCAGTTTCCCCATATAACCTGTCTATAATAACCCGTCTATGTATGATAACCCGTCTGATCAGAAGGGTTATCATATACGGGTGAGCATTGTTTTTTATGAGTGTTCAGGATTTCCATTCTTATGATTGTTTTTGTCAGCAAGTGCAAGCATTGAGTCATAAGTTTTGAATTTTCAAAATGAAAACTCAAGTAGAAGGCAAAACAATATAGATTGTGGAGTTATTTTGTTACAATCACAATGTGTGTGTAACTATGGTTTATAACTACATCAATAATCAATATTGGTATATAATTTACTTTATTCACTTATTTCCTAGGTAAAAAAACTGATTAATTGATCACCACAGACATCTCCTCAAGCTGTTCCATTGCTGCAGAGAAAAAAGCTTAAAGAGAATCAACAAGAAACAAGGCAGGAGGGGCCCTTCATAGAGAAACCAATACCCAATTGCTTTGCTTATCCATCTGGCTGTCTTAACGTAAGCTCTTGCTCCAATGCTACTCTAAAGTTTGATTCTTTTCTTCATTTTCTTTAATGGTTCTTTCCCTTTTGTTTTGCCTTTTGAGATTTTTTCAGTTTGATTTTTGCTACTATTCTTTTGATGCTCAGTCAAGTTGAATGCACTTTCACATCATATATCAGCTTTGAATTTGATGTTTAGAATCAGATTGTGTTTCACTTCTTGGTTGTTGTATGGGTTCATTTGATATTTGGCTGATGAGATTTTCGTAGGTAACAACCTCACTTCATAGATGAGATACCTGTGAATGTTGCACTTAACTGTTTAAAGAACTTTGCTATTGCTTTCTGTTCCTCATTTTGATCACTGTCCTTTAGAAAATGGCCACCTAAAACATATGATTCTAATAAATTTTAAGATGGATTTTTGTGAACATTATTGTTAATTGGAGCATGATTTTTATGTGTCAGATTTCCCTTTAGGTGGTGATTTTTAGAGTTCACAGATTTAGTAGTGCCATCTTCAAGAATCTTAGCTTCATCCAAGGTTCTCTTTTGTGTCTGACTTCTGCCTTCTTTAAGAACACACCTTATATTGCCAAACTGAATGTGTAGTTTTGTCAAGACAATAAATGCACAATAAATGCATGATCAGAAGTTTTGCCCAAAATAGATATATAATCTGATGGGGTCCTGTTTAGACAAGGATAAGTATATGCTAGGTAAATTTGATGGCTCAAAAGAAAAGTATGCAGAACAACCCAGAATGTGAATCGAGAAAGCTCGCAACAGTAATTGCTAATAGAACACTCACACTCTTGGATACCATATAATACAGAAAGCTCATTGAGGACATATCTGCAACAGTTTCTGCTTGCTTAAATTCAGTAGGCAACTGAGAGACAATTATGCAAGTTTTAGAATTTTATAACGTGTCACCACTTATAGCTCATAACCATAAGACTTGACCTCTCTTTGCTAGGTTCTGTGTTGAAATAACAGAAATCAAAATAAAAAATGGAGTTATCATCTTTACATCCCAACCATACCTCAAAACTGAAAATTGTGTCTGCGAGGTTTTGTGATTCCATACTCTTTGTAACTATCATATCATACTGCAAAATGAGTCATGATGGAGAATTTAACATTCAAAATGGTGCCGTTAGCCAAATTGTTGCTTCATTTGAATTTTTAACTTCCCGAAGATCTCATTTGTATTGATGTGGCCTTATATGATGAAAAAGTGTTCTGGAAGTGAGCAACAATTAAGATGAAAAATGTTCTAAAAGTGAGTAACAACATAATGATCCATTCAGCTTCATTGGTTAATCCATGTTGCATTCTTCATAGCATCAGCAGCTCCTTGTGCTTTAGCTTTCATTTGCTGCCCGGTCTATAAACAATAATTTTTATCAATGAATGTAAATGCGGCTAGCCTTTTCCTGTAGTACACACAAAATTGCTATGTTTCCTTAAATACATGGTTGTGCAATAATAACCTACGACATGTGTATTACAAACTGAAAACTATATATCTTTCAATCTCTCTGCTCATATCCATTCTTGGCTTACATAACTTTTTTCGCAGCGCAAGGGAGGGAGAAACACATAGTATAAACATGATGCTGCATTTACTACACGGGAGGCTTGATGTGACTATATATATATATATATATATATATATATATATATATATATATATATATATATATAAAAGGTCGATACACTACGAAGTCTTACTAATCCATGCAATTTCAATTTCTGCAGCAAGGTGCCTTAATCGAAAACTGCCCCCTATTTTAATCTTTAATTTACTTTCCCTAATCATCATCCTGTTGATATCATTTTTGTTGTAGATATGCTATAAATAATGCAATTGCCAGAATGTTTTGTAGCAATTGGATAATTGGATTCAATCAGAGAAAGTCGTGGTATTTTTAAGTTCACAACATGATGCTTTATTCATGAGGAAACTCGGGGACATTTTATCTGCATTGGAATTTTTTTATCTCAAATCTGGGATATTGTTGTGGAGTCATGACATTCTATTTCACCATTTTCATGTAGTTTACATCGATCCTATTGAAATGTTCAATTTGGTGGTAGAGTTTGTCTTAAATTTTACTTAGAAATTCTTGGCTAAAACTTTATTTGCTTTGACATTTCTGATGGTGAATTGAAGCATATCAACCGAATATTAAGACTATTGAAGCATATCAACCGAATTGTAGCTTTCATTTGGTGCCTTATTAATAGTAATATAGGAATGTTTCTCTTCAAATTCTGACTTGAAATTTTAGCTTCGTTTACTTTATCATCAATAGTACCCTATGCTTTTCTGAGTATGATATAGCAAAAATACTTTTTTTCTTAGAGTAATAGTTTATAAATTTTATACTGCTTTGGTACGATATTGTAAATTTCAATTGGATGAATATATTACTGAAGGTACATAAAGTGTTTCCCCCCTCATATAAGCACATTTTATTATTATTTGTGTTCGGGTTCATAAATGGTGGGGTAGCTACAAGAGTTATATTTGGGGCTCTTCTGTGTATAGAGATGACTTCAAGTATACAAGTTGTGAGCATTTGAAAAAGTTATACCACATGATAAGTTTTCTTGAACAGAGAGGATTCTCATATGTAGCTCATATGTGATAAGTTTTTAAGTTTTATATATTTCTATCCGTTTTAAGTTCTATAGTTCATGACTCACATTGTTTCCTGCACTCTTTGCTCTGCGAGTGAGAGGGGTTCAATTTTAGAAGAAAGTCTCAAGACTGGGAAAGAAAGCACAAAGGAAGAGAGAGTGGTGGGCAGGAGGTTTGTTTTGTAATAAACCAACATTGGTCCTCATTGTCTATATATTAGATGAGCACCACTTATCAACTTCATCTCTTTGTTCCTCTTTAAACACAACAGACATTTAGTGCTCAAGTTGTTTGGTATATTGCAATTAGTTGGTCAGAGTTGATGTATAAATATTTTTCTGGGTGCTATTTGGTCATGCATTCTATTGTCTTTGTATGTTTCAGTAATGTTTGTTGGTTAATATTCCTTTAGTAAAAGAATACCAAGAGTTCAAGGAATTCATCAGCACACAAAAGCTGTAACATCTCTGTGTTCTTCGACTGATAAATTATATTGGAGGGGGTTATTAACTCTATTTCTCAGTTCGTCGCACTTATTTATCTTTTTGGCAAAGACACTATTTACTAAAATTTGCTAATTAAACCAATCCTTTTGTTCTGAATATTTATTCTTAGTGAATATCCTCTCTGAATCATATTAGTTGATAGAACGTTTACGCTAGCATTTCATAATTTCCAGGTATGAATCTCCGGTTCAAATTTTGGCAGTTTTTTCTTTTTCTTTTTTAATAGGACGTTTTCTTTATACACTTAATAATGCAAACTTTATTTGACCTATTTTTTTGTTTTTCGTGCACTTTCTGAATTTCATAGAAATAAAGTCAAAGATACATGCTCAGAAAAGGAAACTCAGTTTCTACCTGCTTTATTGATGGAAATACTCTAGATATAACGCAAGATTGGAACTTAATATATATACCATGTTACCAATGTTGATGTTCTTTATTATTAGACTTTGTTGTATTACATTAGCATCTATTTTTCAGAAACATAGATGCATAATAGTTTCTTTACTCCAACCAATTTGAAGTCCAATCCCGTTAGTTTTATTTTTAACATATTCAGTTAAAAAACATTCTCAGTTTCATACTTTACTCAATATCAATGTAGATATTAGTAAATACTATGTATACACACTATTCTAAATTTGCATTTATGTCTACTTTGTGAATAATACAATCCAGAATGGTCTATACGTTTCTATCTTCCATTTGATTTGTGTCTGTTTCTATGATTTATATATATCTCAATTTTGATATATAATTTACTTTATTTACTTAATTCCTAATTAAAAAAAACTGATTAATTTTTAATTTTACTTTTAAAAAAAATTGTAATAAACAACACAGTGCGACCCGTGCGAATGCACGGGTATACAGCTAGTGGAAAAGGAAATTCAATACCTTCTCCATCGAAGGGTAGCCATTCCTCCCAATCTGACATATTTGAAAATGTTAGTTCCTCCAAGGATGGAAATGGTTGAAATAAGCAAGAACCACTGCCACCATAGAACTCAGCACCAACAGTCTTTACTATTACAGATATAGGTATATTCGCTACTAGTATATAAACCACTCTAGATGGCTCATTTGTATTACTTTTACCATTTGTATCATTTTACACTTTCAATCAAATACATTCAATACATTTTCTATTCTCTTTCCATGAATCCTTTTATTTGTAACATGGTATCAGAGCGATATCATCCACCTTAGGATTTTTTTTCTTGCTGAAATTTTTTTCCCTTTCTCTTTTTCTTTTCTCGTAATCTTTTTCCTTTTCTTTCTTCTTCTACTCTTTCTCTTGGTGCTTCATTGTTGCAACTTTTATCAGATCTGGTTTGGTTTATTTCTTCAAATCTTCTTTGGATTTTCGTTGCGTTAGAGCATTTTTTGGTTGCTGGAAGATCATGATGTTGGTTCCGATGGATCTGCGTCGTGGTCGCCGCCTTTGATCTCGGTGCCGGAGACTCGGCGATTCGGTTTTGGATTATAGATCAAAGCATTTCATCGATCCTTTTTTTTTTTTTTATCTTGTTACAGATCTGCAATCGATTTGCAGAAACGATTTTGTGAATGAGGCGTTATTGATGTGAGTAACGAAGACGATGAAGATGAGTTTGTGGCTTTGATCTCTGCTTCTTCGTTCTTCGACCTCAGCTTTGCTCTTCAATTTCAGATCTGAAGAGTTTCTTCGTTGTTTTTTTGTTGATTCGTTTGGAAGTGATTGTTCCTTCGTGAGATCTGCTCTCTGCATTTCAGACCTTTGTGGCCGGTAATGGAGTCTTCTGGCGCTGGTTCCGTTCTTGCTGAGTTCCGGCATTTGGTTGTTGTTGCTGGTTGAGCTTGATTTGGATGCTCACAAGATATTTGTGCTTTGTCCACTTTGAAGACATATTCAAGTTCTCGCTTCACTGATTTTCAGTTTAATTAGTGATTGTCGAAGAGAATTGTTCAGTGATTTAGTAATTTTGGTTTCATTTTACTTAGCATATTAGCTTTGTTGTAAGCTTTCCTTGGTGGTTAAGCATTCATTTGAGCTTGTGCCATGAATTGTTAAGCATTGATATTCTTGCTTCTGTCTTGAGTGGTTAAGCTTTCAATATAGCTTATGCTTTTGATGGTTAAGCTTAGAGTAGCTTCTACCTTATAGTAGTTAAGCATTTCTCATTGGTTTTAGCTTCTGCCTTTGTTAGGTGGTTAAGCATGTATGCCTCTATTAAGTGGTTAAGCCCTGAGTTGTGGTTTCTGCTTAATGATTAAGCTTTTGTCTTATGGCTTTGATGACTTCAACTTCTGCCTTGTACATGGTGGTTAAGCTTTGTCCATGATTTTTTTTTTTCAGCCGATGTATTATCGGCATTTCTCATTGTATTTTCCTTTTGCTTTGATATGCATTTGTATTCATCCCAAGCTGGAAGCGTTATGAACACCTTGCAACTTGTGGGGGGCTATTACAGATATAGGTATATTAGCTACTAGTATATAAACCACTCTAAGTGGCTCATTTGTATTACTTTTATCATTTGTATCATTTTACACTTTGTCAATCAAATACATTCAATACATTTTCTATTCTCTTTCCATGAATCCTTTTATTTGTAACATTTACCATTTCCATTCTTGCAATCACAAGCTTCTTAAGGGAAGGCAATTGTCCAAGAGGTGGGAGAGATAAGCAAGAACTGCATTGAATGATATACAGTGATACCATACACGAAAATGAATTGTCACCCAACCAACTCGGGAAGCTTGTAGCACCATAAAATCTGATGGTGGGTTCTCTCAGTTTTCTAGAAGGTTGCAGCTTCTCAAGTACTTCCTTATCAATCTGTGAATCCTGACAATCGCAGCCCCATTCCAACAACAAGTCCTCAATTTGTTCATTGTTCTTCAAATTAGCCTCATATGCATTCATCACATTCACAACATTTTGTAGCTTCAAAATAGAAAGTTTTCCTTGTAAATGGGGAAAATTTATTAACTCTGTAACTCTTAACCCATCTTCTTGTCTGCCAACAATAAAAGTGGTTAGGGTTTCTAGATTTTGAAGTCCCTTGATTTGTACTGGCATCTCCTTCAAATTCGTCCTGCTAATATTAATGTGACGTAAATCAACTAGCTTTCCTATTTCTTTTGGCAATTCAGTGAGAGATTCACAGCCTATTAAAATCAAGGCTTGTAAATTGTAGAGCCTGCATATTGTGGCAGGTAACCTTTTAATGCCAGTGTTGGAGAGGTCTAGATACAGCAGATGAACTAGATTGCCAACTGAATCAAGAAGCTTGTTGACATTTGTGTAACCTGACAAAGACAATACTCGTAAGCATTTCAGCTTTGGCAACAGATCTTGTGGTACCTTTGGGGTTAAGTTATACCCCTTTAGCCCCATTGGTAGGAAACTTCGCAAATATTTTAGTCCATAAAAGGCTTCAAAATTTTTATGACTTTCATACTCCTCTTGAATAAATGACAAATGACGTACACTCTTTGGGATTTATCACCTTCAAGCCTAAAGCAAGTTTTTCCTGCAACAGCTCTCGGTAAATCATGGATAAGGTCATGCATCACAAAATTTCTCATTAACATATTTGGGTAGATGAAATAATGACCTTGACAGTAATTCATTAAAGTAGTCTTCACCTATTTTCTCAATGGTTTTCTTACCTTGGGACTGTTGAACCAAGCCTTCTGCCATCCATAACAAAACCAACTGCTTCTTTTCCAATAGACAATCCTTTGTAAAGATTGAACAATAGGCAAAACATCTTTTCAAATGAGCTGGGAGATAAAGATAGCTTAAACGCAATGCTGGTAGAACATCATCATTTGGCAAATCCCATATGTTGCTATTCAAAATTTCATTCCATTTCCTTTGCATCTACTTTTGAACGTAAAAGACCTCCAAGTGTTTTAGCAGCTAATGGCAGACCACCACATTTTCTTGCAATTTTTCTGCCAATAGCCTCTAGTTCTTGATATTTGTTGGAATCTTCGGATCCGAATGCATGTTTGGCAAGCACAGACCAACAATTTTCATCAGATATGGGGTCACATTTATGAATTGGAAATGTGTGTAACTTCTGCCACTCTTTATTGGCGTGTTGTGACAACAATTCTACTCCCCCTTCTTGCGCCGGTGAAAGGAGTTAACAAGTCATCCCAGTCAATATACTTGTCATTCCATAGGTCATCCAACACAAACAAAAATTTCTTATCCCTCAAATGTTGCTTCAGTTCAATTCTAAGACAATCTAGATTGCTAATTGTATAAACCTTTGAAGTAAGGGGCTCAAGAAGAGCTTTAGTCAACATAAAAGCATCATAGTTCTCTGACACATATGCCCAAGCTTTAAGCTCAAAATGATCTTGAACTTCCTTGCTATTGTAAAGGAGTTGAGCAAGGGTTGTTTATCCAACACCTCCCATTCCTAGAATTGTTACCACACCTATCTTATCACCATTTGCATCATCAGCTGATAGCAATAATTTTAGTAGTTTATCTGTCTCTTCCTTCCTTCCAACAGTAACAGATTCATTTACCAATGAAGTTGTAGGTGTTTTACAGAAAACTTTCCTTGTCACACTTTGCAAGCTGATATCTTGTTGTTTTGCAAAATATTCCAGCCTTTGACACATATCCTCCATTTTGGGATTCATCTCCCTATGTAATTGATTAAAAGGAGAAGAAAGGAAGTTCCAAACCTGATTGGAGACATTTTGAGGTTTTTCTTCCAACTTGCACTGAAGAGAGTTAGTGTTGATTTTGTCCAGTAAATCCTCTGTATCAAAGATGGAGTTTTTTAAGTCATCTAGCCATTCTTGGACTATAGGATTGGAGATATGCTTCTCCTCTGCATCATTGAGAACAACACTGAGTTCCAACAGTGTTGACTTCAACTTACTGAGGAGTGAAACATTCAGCTTCTTGTTTCTAAGGATTTCTTGGAAGTCATTTGAGGTTATTCTGGCCAATAAAGTTTCCACGCTAGCAGAGAGACAGGCCTCTATCACCAAAGTTGCCATCCTCTTTTTTTTTTCTTTCTTGAAACAGATCCTGGGGCAAAATTTTTTATAGAAAAAACTAATAGCAATATACTAGATTTGTCATTTACTATGTAACTCAATAATTGGTAGTTTTTGCTAAAGCTGTACAAGAAGGGATAAGATGAAGGAGAGCCATGGTGTCATTTGATGGCACATGTAAGTGTTTAACACCTGTCCCGTTTTACTGATTTGTCTCGGCTCAAAGTAATCTAGAGTGAGTATGGATTGTAGAAATTACATCTAAATCTATTTTGCATTGGGTTTTGATTATGCTTTTTTCTTTGGATAATCGGTTTTGACTATGCTTTGGATCATCTCAATTTATTCTTGATATAATATATCATTTTAAAACTTAGATATTTTCACTATTAAGTATAATTAAAAATATTTTTTAACTTACATTAATAATTTTTATAATATAATAAGATATTTTATATTAATATTATTTGTTTTATGATACAAGATTTACTTTAATTTTAGTTTTATATTTTTTAAATTCTATTATTTAACTTTAAATAATGTTTAAATTTATATATTATTGGTCCCATTTCAATCCTACTATCATCAAATTATGATTAAATTAAGTTTGAATCGAAATAAATTATCTAACAAAAAAACGAATGTAGCCTATTTTAGGATGTTCGCGGATTGGTTTGAATCGATTTTAAACCAAAAAGTCATCCAATTCAAAATTAAAAACAAGTTGCTGTTCAGATTGGATTGATTTTTATATCAAATTCGAACAAATCCAATCTGATTGAGAGAGGTTTGAATTGGATTAAATGATTCGATTTTTATCAATACAATAATTAAAAAGTGAGTCTAAAATCCACAGATAAAACAAAAGGTTAAAATATACTTTTGGTCCCTTATCTTTATTTTAGGTTTCAATTTAGTCCCTCTTTTATTTTTTGTTCTACAATGGTCATTTATTTTGCAAAGTTATACCAATGTGGTCTCTCTTTTATTTTTTGTTCCGAAATGGTTCCTTATTTTACAAAGTTATATCAATGTAGCCCCTTTTATTATTCTGACATGATCTCTCTTTTATTTTATTTTTGTTCCGAAATAATTCCTTATTTTATAAAAAATTTAAATTGAAACCTTAAAACAAGATAAGGAATCAATTCGAAACAAAAGATAAAAAAAAGATCAAATTAAAATCTAAAATAAAATTAAGAGATCAAAAATATAATTTAACCAAATATATAATACTAAAAGAAAGCGCCATAGCTATAAATATAAAATCGTAATAATGAAGGGTAGCCAACATGACAACTTATCCCTTAATCACAAACATTTTGACAGCGTAAATAAGCAACACTTGATTCAATGTCAAACGAGTGACCTCGGTGAATCTGAAATGAAAATATATAAAATCCAATTGAAAAGGGAGGAAGAAGGAATAAAATTATAAAGAAAATAGAATACCTGACCGTAGTAAGGGTGCGTTTGGAAGAGCTTATGGAGAGCTTATGAGAATAGCTTATGGAATTAAAATTATACAAATAGTTTATGAAAATAATTTATGATCTTTCCATTAACTGTTTTTGGCTTATTTCCATAAGCTTGTCAGAGAAGCTTATGAAAATAAGCTGTTTTTAGCTTATTTAAAAAAAAACTTATTGCATAAGCGCTTAAATAAGCTGTATTCCCAAACGCACCCTAAAGCCGGTTTGGCACAGTAAACGCAATTGAAGGGAGATGGGAGTGTCCATGTAAATGGTCTTCTAGGTGGGAATTCCATTGGGACGGTCTACTATTAGGTTAGGATCGTAATATACTAATAATCTAATATAACGTCATATATTAGTAATAAAATAAATAAGTATTATATTTTATATATGTAGTTCGATTCAATTCAATTTTAAAAAAATAAAAATCGAACCGAACCGATCGATTTTTAAAAAAACGTCAAAAAAATCCTATAAAAATCTAATTTGTTAGGTTTTCGGTTATTTTTTAATCAGTTGATAACTTTTTTTATATCGGTTTGGATCTTAATTGTAACATCCCTCCTTCGGGTGTCACTTTTATAACCCAAAACAACAAAAGACACGAGGTAAAAGATTTGCTGGTTTTCTTTACTCAGTTCTTATTTCTCATTATGTCCTGAAAATCGTGAGAAAATTTTTCTTCTTACAACATGATATATATATATATATATATATATATATATATATATATATATATATATATATATATATATATATATTTCATTAGTTAACATTATACATAGTGGACCTTGGACAACTCGCCCGTCTCCAAAAGAGAAACTAACAGAAATAAACACAAGTCTACAAACTAGGTAGTGATAGTTTGGAGATCACATATCCAAAATCCTAGTCATCAGTAGCCACTAATAACTAACCAAAAAGTTGCTACCTCATAAAGAAACCTAAGCTGGTCTAACAAAAGAAGTCTACAGATAATAAAGTACACTACCCCGAAATCAGTCGTACTAATGGGACTGGGTTTCGTTGTCACCAATCCACACCTCTTCGTCATCAACCTCTAGAACTCAAGCTCTAGGGTTCCAGAGCGATTCAGAGGACTTTTAACAAACATCTGTACATGTATCCAAAAACACAACAGGGTGTCCAACATGTATAGGCAAGGGTGAGACACCAATATATGAACTCAAAATACGACAACTACATACCCAAAACACAGACAGCAGATTCAATAGGTGTATCAAACATAGTTATTAAGCATGGTAAACATAATACAGAATATCATGATCATCCAAATAATCCAAGGGACTCATACCCAACAGTCAGCAGCATTTT
Organism: Ammopiptanthus mongolicus; assembly: GCA_039655645.1. Lineage (NCBI taxonomy): Eukaryota > Viridiplantae > Streptophyta > Magnoliopsida > Fabales > Fabaceae > Ammopiptanthus > Ammopiptanthus mongolicus. Next base: position 23,129,990 of record CM077351.1, read on the forward strand.
CAAAACATATGCATTACACTTCCAAATATATCATCTAATACTCGATTCTTAATTTTCGGAAATCCCATCACCTTTCAAAAGAGCTGATCAGGCTTGGGGTACATCGGCCATCAAGCAGCAATGTCTAGCACCAACATGCCATAATAACTATATTGTCCAACTCAGGGCAATATATATATATATATATATATATATATATATATCAAATGACATAAAGTCACCACCGGGTTCCCTATCACAAGGTCCCCTATTTCACGGCATGTCTGCCAAAACATATGCATGAGAAACCTTTGTTTTCGTAAGTTTTTCTATGTCGTATCAGTATTTCCTCATTAAAGCTCAAAGCTATCAACCGCCACAATTTTTTCTTTGACTCTTAAGTCTTTTCAACATTTTCTCAAAAGGGACACGCAGACCGATTAACCAAAAGAGGACACACAGTCCAAAAATAGCCCAAACCCAAAAACTACTAACCGATGCACCAGTCTTGGATTTTGGATTCGAGAGCACCCAAAACGTCCACAAACCTACAGGACCTCAAGAATTGTCCACAAGCTTACCGGACCAAAAACTAACACAGATCCTTGATCCACGTATTCGGTAGAACACTAGAACCCCGACGTCTCGGTTTTTAGGTTCACATCCAAATTAACCTTTTTCTTTGAAACACAAAACCCACATCTTCGAAGCTTACACTCGAAGCCTTCGGGATCGGTTTTCCATAAAAACCGACTCTTTGCACCAAAACCCTTTTTCTTTTGAAAACAAACTCTTAGCAAACCTTATCACTTCGAAACATAGTTCATGAACAGTCTTGGTCAAAACTATTCTCCTTTAAAGCATCTTGGTAAACCACCAAAACTTTGAAATATAGTTTGTAAAAACCCTTTTCTTTTGATCAGCAATCTGCTTCTGAAACTGATCTTTTTGAAATACAGTTACTCAAAATACCTCGTTTTATCCTTTCACATCTATTGGTGATTTTTCTAAGGAACTTACATCTTTAAAACTGACTTTCCTAAAACTAAACTTTGTTTTCAAATTTCTTTCATTACATCTCTCTATTCCGTTAATAAAATATATTTCATTTTTCTTATTCCTCAAAACCAAACTTATAACTTTCTTATATCATTTCTTTTCATTAATGCATCATATTGTGCTTTCTCATTCTTCAAGCAAAACGTCTATATACGTTTTCTTCGATTTCTTTTTAACACTTGTAACTTTTTATCCGTTTAATCAAATGTTTCAAGCTTTTTGAAGCTTTTACCTTTACGTGGTTCTGAACTCTAACCGATATTAGGTTCCTTCACACACAACATCAATCACCAATTCAATCAATACATCATACTAAGCATACATAGGCATAATTCAACATGCTTGAGCATAATAAAACGCAATCACACCTACTTAAGCAAAATCAAGCATAAGCATATATAATCAAACAATAAATAAACCACTCCACAAAAAAATTACAATACAACACAGTTACACTTTTTCACCCAATAAACAATACAGACAGTACACAGCCGTCGGAAATTGAATTCCTCAGGTTATCTCCCTTTACCTCTCGAAGTATCCTCGGATGAAAAGTCGCCCAATCGATCCGCGAACTTTCTCGATTTCTTGTCCGATTACCCAATCACAACTACAAACACATAATCCATTCAAACAAATTAACATTTAACAACACAAAATATCCTAATCCCATCTATATAGGGTTCGGCCATAGCTAGGAAAATTGGCTAGGGAGCTCCAAAAATTCCTATCTCTCGGATTTAATACCTATTAGGTGTGATAAGACTAGATTCAAGCTTATTACACCAAAACTTCAACCAAAACCCTATTCACCCAACTATGGTAGGTTCGGCCCTTCTTACCCATTTGAGCTAGAGAGCTCTTTTGGTTTCAATCTCTTGGATTATGAAAGAAGACAATGAATCTAGCTCAAAGAAATTGGTTTGACATTAAAAGGATTTTTCTACAATTTTTTATGGATTTTTGAAGTTATCAACTTGAAAAAAAGCTTGAAACTCATAATTTTAATGGAGGAATATGGAGATTAAAAGAAGAAGATTGAAGTCCATACCTCCTAGATGATGGATATGATCAAGATTGCCAACTTCCTTTCACCAATTTCTTGAAGAACTTGAAGAAAAATGGAGAGAAAAGGTAGAAAGAAAATGTGAAGGAGGAAGAAATGAGGTGAAGAGAGATTTGAAAGGGGCTTGCCAAATGGCCAAGGTGGGGGCAAGATGGTCCACTTAATTTTTCATTAAGGGCATTATAGTCATTTTGCCTAAGGACCAAATGGTCTTTTCCTTAAAAGACCAAGGACATTTCGATCATTTTACGTCCAGATATTTTAAATATCATCATAATACTGACACGCATCCAAAGATGACATTGAATTGATGTGACTTCAAGATTATCCGTTAGCGGGTCCCGATAAATCCATTTACAGCTCCGTTCGCCTCCCGGTTCAAGTTTTCACCCGAATAGTTTATATTATTTTCACTTTTAACGTCAAGAACCAATTTTAGCAAAATTGTAGAGAATTGAATTCTAAGACTAACTGCTTCGTTCACGAGTCAAAATTAGGTCTTTTTAGTAGTAAAATACTACCGTTAGTGAAAACGCAGACCGGATTCCGTCTGAGTTTTCGACCCAAAATTTAACCGTAGCTTCCTACGATTGCATGGAGTATGAATATGATTTTGGTTTTCCCAAAATCATTTTCTAGAACACAGATAAAAATATAAACTCATTTATATAGTTTACTGGTCTTCAAAAGCGTGAAAATCGGGGTGTTACATTAATAATCTTAGTCCATTCTAAAACATTGAACTCTAGATTGTTTAGCCAACGTGTGAAATATTTTCTTGCTACCTAAAAATTTGAGAAGTATGCATTTTCGATTATCAAATTTTATACCATCCCAATTTATCTAATCATCATTCAATAACCAATAATCACGTTAACTACAACAATTACTTGTAATTTGTTTTCGTTATTGCTGAATCGATTAAAAAAAAGACTCTTTTTTTTACTTTAATCCTTTCCTTAGACTTTATACTTACATATATACGTAATACGTAAAAAATATAAATAGCGTTAGGGATGTATCATATTTTTATTCTTCCATATCAGAGCACATTGGGAAAATTAGCTAAACTAAATTCTTTTTTTGATAGGCAAGTAATTGAAAAACGCCATCCGATTTCAAAGTAGCACGATCTAATTCAAAAATTTCACCTAATTGAGCACGTCTAGCATATTTTTTCACAACAAACTTTTATGAAAAAAATGCAGCAAGACAAATTTCTCTCTAGTCCCGTAAGTGTTTTTTTTTCTCAGACTGTCATGCGTGTTTGGATGAGCGTTTGACAAACGTGATTTTAGATGAAATTGATTTTGTAAAATAGATTTAAATACAATTGAGTTTGAAGTAAAGTGATTATGTTTGGATGTTTTTATTTTGAAAGCAAGTTTGATGTAAAATTTAGTGTAATTTTTCAATCCAAAAGCAGAAGCTACTTCAATCTGCTTCTGATAGAATCGATTTTGGATGCATAATTGCTTGCCCAAATGTGACATCCCTTCTGGGCACCACATGGTTACCCGTTGCGGAAAATAAACTTTAACTAATTGTTCTAGGTACTTTAGGAAAATAAGATTTTCTAAATTTTTAACTTGTTGTGAAAATCTGTGATAAAAATTTTCTTCTAATTTAACTTAACATACAACAACGTTACGTAAATACACATGTAACGAAACATCAAGCAGAGTGTATATAATAAGATACCATAATATACTATATAGGCCTTATACATACGGCCATTCAAAACAATCATGGCTTTTAGTAGCCAGAGCAATTAACTAATTATTGTTCAAAAATAAAATAGGACATATCCTATAGCTGGTCATACTAATAAAACACTGTGACTTCTCGTACGTCACCCTCCTTCTGTGCCCTCAAGCATCATGGAATGGATCCTCGAATGTTCCGGTGGCATCTTGGAACTCATCTAAAGATGTAAGGGTGAGATAACAATATATGGATTCACACACGATAACATGTATTACATATCAACAGTACGTAAGCATATACAATCATTATGTATAACGTTCTACTGATAAACAAGTAGTATATCATAGGGTCTCATACCCGACAGTCATCGTCATTTATAAAAATGCATGACACTCCAATATTCATCATCTAATTCTTTACTTAATCTCCGGAGATCCCAACACCGTTGTATAAAAACTGAGCTGATCGGGCTCAAGGTACATTGGCCCCAGGCATCAATGAGCAGCACCTAAGTGCTTGTTCAGAGGTACATGAACACTATGAGGTCGCGTTTACATGGAATTACATTCAGCGGTACTTGATAAATTTGTAAATGGTCATACTCTATTGTCCAACTCAAGGCACAATATTCATCATTCGTATCTACACCATTGTCCATCAAGGCACAATATCACTCATCGTCTTGAATATCCTGCCATCAGGATATCCAGATTAACATCGTTGGCACGTCTGCCGAATATTTTAATGCATGGAAAAATGTTTCAAGTCTTGCCACTTGTTCTTTGTGTTCGTTATTTCGTTGTCGTAACTCGAAGGCTCCCGACTATTCAAAATTTACACCGTTTTGAAACTTTCCACGTTTAACACAGGACGAAACGTCTGAGTGCTCAATCACGAAGCCCTAGACCGATGCACCAGCTCGAGGTCCGTGGTAATAGAAAACATCATTCACCTTTAATTACGTTTCCTCATAAAAAGAGGACACACGGTCCATAACAGCGTTGCACGGCTTCTCGTGCTATTTTTACAGAACACTAGCATCTCGACGTCTCGTATGCTACGTTCACATTTTCAACGTTTTGCACCATTTTTCGTTCTGTGAAATACAAATCCAAAACGAAAACTTCGCAACTCATCCAAGATGGCGTATTTTACACCGGTGGGAAAAACTCGTTTATAGACTCGTTTATAGAAAATCTTTTCTGTTTTGAAAATGGTTTAAAAACAAACGCATTGTTGATAAAACTAAACTTTTATTGAAAGTCCCTTCCCAAAACCCAATTTTTGAAAGGAACTGCTGAGACCAAAAATGTCGTCCCAGAACAGCATTTCTGTTTTTCGAAAACATTTTTCGTAAATCTTTTCGGAATTAAAACATCGTTTTTAGCGTGAAACGTCCTAAGATGAAAACTTGACTTTTTCCTCTTAATGTTACTTTTTCTACATAAGGATTAATTTATTCATAAAAACTAATTTTTTCTACTAACTTCATAAATTACTCTTGAATCCTTTTTTTCTTCAGAAAAACAGCGTTGTTGAAAATACCCGACGTTTCCCAAATAAATCTTTGGCATTTAATTCAAAGCTTTTTAAGGCTTTTATCCCCGTTAATTAATTGAGCACTGACCATTGTCAGGCTTCCCAATCAACAATCAACATCATAATATGTTTATAGCAGATAATACAGTTAGAATACATATTCAACTACTATAACACATATTAACGAACAATTATCAACAAATCAAATAATTGTCGAAAGTAAATAAATCAATCACCACACAGATAAATTACACAATTACAGACCAAATATGATGGCATGTAGTCATCGGGAGAATCCCTCGGGCATTTCCCCTTACCTCTTGTAGTTTCCCGGTAAGTGAAAAGTTGTCCGATCGATTCGGTTCCTCGTCCGATTACTCGTCGACAGCTACATACACACAATCAATCAATACATCAACTTTAAATCACAAAATCTCTACTATTCACACCCTCCTAGGTTCGGCCATAGCTAGATAAAATAGCTAGGGATGTCCAAAAATTCTCATCTCTTGGATTCCATCCTTACTAGGTGTGGTAAGGCTAGAACAAAGCCTATTACACCAAAACTTGAACCAAAACTCTACCCACCCATACATAGGGGTTTCGGCCCAAAAATACCCATATGGCTAGGAAGCTCCTTTGGTTTCCAACTCTTGCGTTTAGGTAGACAACCATGATCTAGGTTCATAGAAAGTGGTTTGACATTAAAAGGATTTTTCTATAATTTCTTATGGATTTTTGAAGTTCAAGGTTCAAAACCTAACTTCCATGAAACTTGAGTTTTAAAGAGAGAAATAGAGAGATTAAGAGATGAAGATTGAGGCTAATACCTCCTAGATGACAAAGCTTAACAAAGATTCAACTTTGTTCTCACTAAATCTTGAATCTTAGAGAATTTTTTTTGAAGAAAATGGTGAGAAAATGGAAGAGAAGGATGAAGAAGATGAAGAGAAAAGTGAGGATGGTGGCGTGGAGGTGAGGAGATAAAGGGGTGAGGTGAGACATTTTTTTCTCTCAATGGCAAATTTGTAATTAAGTGCAAGGGTATTTTGGTAATTTTGCATAAAGACCAAGGGCAATTTGGTCATTTCGCGGTATTTTGAAAATCATCATGACACTGGCACACATCCCAACATGATGTTGACCTGATGTGACTTCAAGATTATCCATTCGTGGGTCCCGTAAAACCCTTATACGGCTCCAATCGACACCCAGTTCGATTCTTGGCCCGAATATAATATATTATTTTTATTTTTGAAGGTCAAGACACATTTTTTCGAAAATGTAGAAGATCGAATTCTAAGGCTAGTGGTTCTAATCGTTAGTCAAAATTAGGTCTTTATAGTAGTAAAACACTACTATCCGTGAAAACGTAGATCGGGCTCCGTTTGAATTTTCGGCTCAAAATTTAACCGTAGGCTCCCACGATTACCCGGAGCATGAATATGATTTTAGTTTTCCCAAAATCATTTTCTAACACACAGATAAAACTATAAACTCGTTAATCGAGTTTATTATCCTTAGAAAGCACGAAAAATCGGGGTGTTACACCAAACGTATTTCAAACATCTCTTTTTTACTAGAATCACGTTTGACATGTGGGAAAACATTTTTGGTATCTTCAGAAGTGAAACTAAACATACACGTAACATGCATTGTCCTAATAATTACTTTAATTTTAAAATCGGTCATGCTATGCATTGTTGTTAGGGCAATGATTAAGAAACAAAAAAAGGTAAATTTTTATTAAAAAATTAAATACATTTAATCTATTAAATACACAAGTTTTCAATAAAAATTTCAAATTTTTAAAGTTTTTTAACCATTGCCCCGAGGATAATGGATACCAAATTCGTAGGGGTGCCAATGGGACGAGAAGAGACGAGTTTATCTTTGTCCAAACTCGACCAGATTTTTCGATAGGGCCATTTACTTGAACCTGAGTTCGACCTAATAATGTCCGAGACAAAACCGAGTCAACTCGATATATTGACATAATATATAAATTTGAACATTATCCATAGCCAAGTCATAGATTTAAAGAAGTATGAATTAAAGTTAAGGTATATTTTATAAAAAGTATTCCAAAACAAATAATAAAATAAATATACTATCATATGGTACAAAATGTTCATGATTTGAGTTAAGGACTCATATTATTTATACATAATTATAAAAGAGTATAAAATTTAAAAGAATGTGGGATATCGTGCTAGGTTAGGACGACCGACGTATAATCTGACCTCGACTCGAAAACATGTCGAGTTTAATTTCTAAAACCTGAACCCATCACAATTAGTTTTGGGGCGGAATAAATTAGTTGGTCAGGATGGGTCTTGAACATGCATACAAATTTGTTTTAAAAAAAGGACATGATTGGTTATTAATTAGCACACCCTCTCAACCGTTGTTTTGTATTCCTTTTATTTTATTTTGTCTATCTTTTAAGGCTTTAATATAAAATTTAAGGATATTATTAAATAGTTTCAAATATCTTATTATATATACCCAAGAGTGGTTGGTGGCAGTGGAAGTGGATTGCGCCCCCAGGCGAACTTTACCTGCAGGTTAGGGATTCAATTCCCGGAGTCGTCACTTTGGGGAGAGTTTTACCTAATCACCATCCTCGACCCGAGGATTAGTCTCATACCTATGTATGTGCAAATACCCGGTCAAAGACAAAGAAAAATATCTTAATATATAAAAGTAAAGTTGTCTATAGTATCCCAAGACATCTTTTCCGCCCTAATTGGGGGCAATTATGCTATTTCCAACTTACATATTTTTTTTTTTACATTTTTTTTTAATTACGCTACAAACTGCGGGATTAGTTTAATGGCCTAAGTATTTGTGTTTTATTAACACAGTGCTCGCATGACACTTTGTTTACCTGGATCAAGCATTTAGTTCGTTGAACCAGCTCATTGCTTCAGAGTCTGTCCATACGAAGGGATGTGTTGTATTGAGGCATTCATTCATTTATTTACACATCTCTCTTGTTGGTTTTCCTCGATTTTGGGTTCTGTCCTCTGCCCATTATCTTCTTCTCTGTTTTAGGATGCATTTTATGATTATCTTTTGATGACGCGTAGGGTTTTTTTGTTTGTTCCTTCATCTTTCGAAGGGCAGTATCTTTTAACTCTGTATTGAACTGGTGCCCCCACTGTCTCTCCATTTTCATTTTCCCCCATTGTCTCCGTCTCTGTTTTTTGTGTTATTTGTTTTTAATTTATGTGATTGAATTTTGTTTCTAGTTTTTTGTGTTTAATTTTTTTTGTAGGATCACCAGCAGCATCACAACAACTTTCATCCTCTCTCACTTCTATCACACCAGGTATGCAAGCATATCATTTCCTCTATTATTTTTTCAAAATGTGACCTGATATGTTTTGAAAAACTGTAAACCAATATGCTTCGGAGATTATACTAATTCAGAGTAGCCTGCTTTGTTGGTGCCTGCTTTCTTTCTCTTTTTGTTGTTTTTTTGCCTACTTTGTACAATTATTTGTTGTTATTTTATGGTTTTTCTGAACTGATGTGAACTCATGGGTAATCTAATATGCTTGTTGTTCTCTTTGTTACTTGTTGGTTTAAATTTTCCCTGGTTTGTACATGGAGGCGTGAACGTGAGTGTCGGATGATGTAGGCCATGGAAGCAATGATGGCATAACAGAGCGAGTTCATGCAGAGGGATGCACCCGATGTTCGTCAGCTACCGCAGCCATAACCTCAGCTGAGCCAACCAACCGAGGAGGAGGAGGCATCCGATGATATGTTGGAGGGTGATCGTGACGATTATTAGATTATCTTAGATTTTTTTTAGGATTTACATACAGTTTATACGATGTTATTTTTTATTGGATTTACTTGTAAATAATACATCATGTTATATATGATTTAATTTCAAAATTTATTTATCATTTGAATTTTAATTGCTTTTGTCTTTATTTTATCGTGTGTTTTAAATAATATTTTAATTAATATTGGTATATAATTAATATTTTGATTTTAATATAAATTTTATATAATTATCTATTTTAATAGAAAAATATATATGAATTTTGTTAAAAATAGAAAATAAAATGATTACTGACTGCCTCCGTTGGAAACAACCATAAGTAAAAGTAAGCCAATTACTGGCGGCATAGGCCGTCGGTAATGTGATAAAATGTGAGAGCCTAAACCGTCGGTAATTAGATCACATTACCGATGGCTAGGTCCATTGGTAATTACCGATGACTTTTCACCATGCACGTCGGAAATTGTTACTGACGAAGGTAGTACCGATAGATGTGTCAAACCGGCCCGCTCGTCCCAACCTGATCGGTCCAAAGGGTAGAACCGGGCCGATCCGATCCCACCCGAATTTGGCTCAGGCCAATATTTTGTTGGCCCAGTCTAGGCCAGACCTATGGGCCAGGGGCCATTTTGGCCTTATATTTTTTTTTATTTAAATGCATTAATATTTATATATATGTAAGAAATAGCACTAAAATATATAGTATAAATCACAATTTAAAATATGTAAACAAGTGTTAAAAAGATACATTTTTTAAATAATCATTCTACATGTATTTTTTTATGACAAACTATTAGCCCAGATTGTTTTCAGGCCAGTAATCCTCTGGCCCAGTCCAGACCTAAATATTGGGCTTGTTCGGGTCGGTCCAGCTGGCCGGACCCAAATTGAAACCTCTAACTATAGACCATTGTGAGGTTGTCGGTTGATCATCAAAACTTTACGTTACCAATGGTTTTTTGCCATTTCCGAGTGCATATGGTTGTCGTTAATACCCATTTTTCTTGTGTTAAAAACTTGGCTAACATATATGTTTGGTCCCTTATTTGTATTTTAGGTTTCAATTTGATCCCTCTTTTATTTTTTGTTCTGAAATGGTCCCTTATTTTGCAAAGTTATACCAATGTGGTCCCTCTTTTATTTTTTGTTCCAAAATGCTACCTAATTTTGCAAAAGTTAAAGAAATGGGGTCCCTTTTTTTTCCGGACATGATCCCTCTTTTATTTTTTTGTTTCTAAATGGTCCCTTATTTTACAAAAGTTATATCAATGTGGTTCTCTCCGTACCACAATTTAAACGGAAAAGACCACATTGAAACCTAAAAAAGAAATAAGGGACCATTTCGGAACAAAAAATAAAAGGGGGACCAAATTGAAACCTAAAATAAAGATAAAAGACCAAAAGTATAGTTTAGCCTAAAAACTTTAAGTAATGTCCTCAAGTATCAAATTCATCATTACATGTGATCAAAATCACTATGCATTTTTTTTGGACTGATCATTGTTGGCAATGAAAATACAATGCTTGACAATTACTTCATTTTCTCGAATATATTGCATAATCAAATGCAACAGTTGATGCATAGTAGTTTGTGTTTTCAAAATTGATATTTTATATTAATTTTGAAATTTTAAAAATAAATTTTTTTGGTGGAATAAGTTAAGCGAGATTAATGCAATGTAGTTTTCAATATTTCAAGAGTTATTAATTTAGAAATATTAATTTTAAAATTTTCAAAAACAAAATTCAATGGTGGAATGAATCAAACGAGATTAATACATTATAATTTTCAATATAGAGTATAGTTCCAATGCATTTTTAAATATAGAATATAGTTTCAATGATTTTTAAATGCATTATTAATTTATATTGATATTTTAATATTATAATTTATTTTCATTACCATCAAAATAATTTGTATATATAAATGAATTTTTTCAAATAATTTTAAAATTTATATTTTATATTTCACAAAATACTTATACAATGCAAAAGATACGTGTAAATTTAATTTTAAAATTCAGGTATAAAGAGATAATAAAAACGAATTTAAAAGTTATAAACACATTTAATTACACTAGACGTTTGACCCGTGTGATGCACAGATGAATTTAGTAGGTGAGTAATATTTTACATTATGTTAAATGATAATTTATATTTGAAATTTAAAAGTAACAAAAAGAGAATAATAATTAAATATTTTTATTATAATTGAAGCATAAAATATATAAAAATTAATATCTTTCCATATACTGAATAATGTAAAATATTATTCAACATAATTTAATATATTACTCACCTACTTATTTCACCTGTGCATCACACGGGTCAAACACTTAGTTAATAGTTAAATTATTGCTTATTTTATTTTTACGAGATATATTTATATAAACTAAATAAAATTTGATAAAATTGATAATAGTTGCCACATACATATATACTAAAAAGTTGTTTCACATAGGTATAGATACATTTTAAATAGTTAAACAAAAAAAAAGACTTTTATATAGATTACATTATGTAAACATTGATTGTGACCCAAACAGGGTTGGCCTAGTGAAAGCATGCTAGGTCTACAAGATAGGATGAATGTGTACAAGGATACTCTCCAGTGAGAGGTCTTTGGTTCGATCCCCACCTTGTGCAAAATAAATCCTTTGGGGAGGGGGCCCACTCATTTTGCTTTAGGCCCCCCGAAGTGGTAGCTCACTTCCTACCATTTTAAAAAAAAAATTCCTTATGCAAAATAAATCCCTTGAGGAGGGCCCCACTCATGTTGATTCAGGCCCCGGAGTGGTAGCTCACTTCCTACCATTTTAAAGAGAAAAAAGTTGTACAAAAAAAAGCCATTGATTGTGTAAATGTACTATTGGCCTACTTACTTTTAGATTACATTACATTAGATTATAAAATAATAAGACCATAATGTAACAATACATATATTATGCATAATGTAAAAAAGAATTGAATATAAAAAAAATAGAAAGCAAATTAAAAATTATATATTAGAGGATGTAAACTTTTCTCAAAAATATTGTGACTCGTGCGATATACGGATAAATAATGTGTGAGAAGTATACTTAAGTATTATTTGGAAAGAAAATGTGTAAAAGATAGATCGTTTCATTGCAATATAAAGAAATGAGAAAATTTATGTACGAAATAAAGTGACGTATTAAATTTTAAAAGATTTTTAGATATTGAGCGATAACATTCTAAAGACCTTTACACTAATTGAGATTAAATTTAGATGTATTATTAAATATAAATCATTAGAGTTTGATATAAAAACCAATTTTTTTAAGTAAATATGATAACCAACTTATGTCATATATTATTTCGATTAATTTAATCATGACTTAAGATAAGAATAAAAATCATTTTCACCCAATATAATAATTTAATCATTTGTTTTTCATCACATAAGATATTTTCTTATGTAAAAAGAATTGAGAAGCATACCAAAGTAAATAATTAAGAGCATATATATCTTATTCTATAATCATACGCTAAAGTATCTACCAAAATTATTTAATATTAAATTAAAGGCATCATATTATTTTAAATTACTATATTACCTTTTTATCCAAAATGAAATTTAATAGTTTTAATAAAAAATATAAAAAGTAAAATAGTGCAATGCATTTAAAAAGTTACAGTGACATAAGCAAGAAAACCATGGGAAAACAAATAAAATGAATAACAATTATGGGAGGAAGAAGTCAGCATATTACTCTGCAATCCACAGAAGATGAAAGATGGAAAATTTAGCTACCCGAAACAAATAACGAAGTAGTACATAGAAGGAAAACACAAAAGCTTTATTTAACTCATATCAGTGTGAGCATAAAATACAACAATCAGTGTGAACACCATTACCGAAAAAATAGTGTCAAATTTTAGTATTTGGGCAAAAAGCACACAACTGCAGAACATCATATACAAATATCAAAATATCAAATAAGTCCCAAAATAGGGACCCATTCAAATAGAATAGGCAAAAGTAGATTTTACCGTTTAATAAAGAAAGAGATGAAGCAACGACGCAACCCAGTGGGATCAAAACACATACGATTGCAGAAAAAAACAGAGGAGAAAATCAGCACACTTGATGTACCCAAGAAAGAGTTCCACGTATACTCATAAACCAGAGAACAACAAAGATAAAGATGAAACCACCCTCTAAAGTTCAAAGGAAAGTGTTTTTCCTGCGATTGTATCATAGAATATCAGCCGGAAAAAAATTTCACCGTTCAAAAAGAAGGAAGGTCAAATCAATCACACAAACCCAAAGGCAGTCGAGAGAATGGGAGAAAATAACTTCAAAATCATTAATATACTCAAAGCATTAGCACCGTTTCACTTCTCTGGTAACTAATATTACCTAATATTCCCTTGTAAGTATTGGTCCCAAAGTGGTCACGCAGAGAGTCACCCTAAGCAATGGAACCATCGAAAGAAATAAGCCAAAGACAGACCCCCCCCCCCTTTTTTTTTTTTTAAGACAAGTAGACATGCAAAAGCATCACTATAATAAAAGAGATCCCAATTAGGTTGACACCTAAGATACTATTAATCATTGCAGCATGTCCAAAATTTATTAAAAAAAAAAAAGAATACAAAACACATGGGGAACATAAACCAAAACCCATGAAGAAATAAAATCAAGAAAACCTATCATTAGGTAAAACCAATCTATTACAATTAAAATCAAGAACTAAATCCAACCAAATGAAGCCTTGAGAGTGGATACCAAAATTTACTAATTTGTCTACACAACTGTAACACCCCGCTTTTCGCTGCTTTCTAAAATCGGTAATTTATATAAATAAGTTTATATTTTATCCGAGATTTAGAAAATGATTTTGAATAAACCAAGATCATATTTATACTTTACATTATCGTAGAGAGTTAGGGTTAAATTTTGGGTCTGCATTTTCACTGACAGTAAGATTTTACTGATCAGAAAACCTAATTTTGACTCGTGAACGAAACAGTTAAGTTTTAAATCGAATTTCTAACAATATTGGTTATTTTGAAAATTTTCAAAATAAATAAGTTATTATGCTTTAGTCGGGCATAGAACCTAAATCGGGAAATTGATGGAGTCGAGAACGGACGTGCACAAATAAAACCGGACACCGGATGAAAGACACATGTCACCTGAGTGTGGTGAGTCAGAGGGTGAGTCACCACCGTGACTCACCGCAAGTCATCATGACATTCTAAAAATATCCAAGATATTTATGGAATTCTGAAAATATGTAAGATATTTAGGGCGAGAAAAGATCATTTTAACCCTAGGAATTGATGAAATTACAATTGTATCGTATGACTCACCACCGTCATCATTACGTTCTAAAAAATATCTGAAACGTGTTCACACTAGGAAAAGACCAAAATACCCTTGATCTTTTCCTAAATGACAATTTTGCCCCTAGGTGAAATGACTCTTTTGCCCGTAAAGTGAACAACTTTGGACCCTTTTCTCCCTCCATACCCCACACATAAGGCCATCCCCATCAAGCCATTCACTCCATTTCTTCACACCTCCATAAACTTCTCACACTTTCTCACATTTTCAAGTGAAGCTTAGACCAAAAATTGTGAAGGAAGTGATTGGATTCTTGCACATTTTCATCATTCAAGAGGTATAACTTACTCTCCTTGATTCATGAACCTTATGTGCTTCATTCTATTTCTTGATTCAAAGCCATAATCACTATGTTTCAATTCTAAAGTTTTATGTTCAAAAATCTCTAGAAAATCATAGAAAAATCCTTTTAATGTGAAATCAATTTCTATGATCTAGTCTTATCAACCTCTATCACTATCCAAAAACATGCAATCAAATAACAAGACTAGCTAATTTTTCTAAGAGTGGCTGAAACCATGACCTTTGGGAGTTAAGAGTTTTGCTTCAAATTTTTGTATAATGTAACTTGTTTTAGTGTTATGTATGTTTGAGGATCATTCATCCAAGAGTTAGAAATTTTTAGACATGTCTAACCAATTTTAATCCCCTTGGCCGAACCTAGATCCTATGAGGCAAGGAAATATATTTTGTTGATGTTAAAGTTTTGAATTGATTGTGTGAAGCTGGTTGTTGTTGAGTAGTTCGGGCAATGAGTAGTTCGGGATATTAATCGGAGGACTAGCAGATCAAATCGGACGAAGTTCATCCAGAGAATTACCTTTGAGAGGTAAGGGGAGATGACCTGAGAAGCTTAATTTTCGATGGCTATGTACTGCTCTTGTGTGTAAACTGTAAATTGTGATGTAATGTCTTGAATTGTTGAGTAGTTTAATTTATGCTTTAGTTATTTGCCTTGGTTATGCTTGATATGATATTTTGGTTGAATTGGTGATTGATGTTGTGTTAAGGAACCTAACGTTGGTTAGTATTCAAAATCAAGTAAAGGTAAAAGCTTCAAAAAACTTAAGACATAATATTAAGCGGATAAAAGATTAAGAGATTTTTAAGAAAAGATTTGAAGACAAAGTGTCTTGACCCTCTAATTTGGGAAAAATAAAGTGGAACATACTTTACTAAGGAGATAAAAGACATAAACAAGGAAGTTGGTAAAACAATTTTAATTGAAGAGAAAACTAGTTTTAAAAAGAAAAGTTCTTTTAGAAGTCATAAGTGAAGTCAAAATGATAAAAAGAGTTATTTCAAGAAAAAGGATTTTCAAAGATCAAGTTTTAGAAACAAGTTGGTTTTAATTGGAGAAAAAGAGTTTTCATGAACCGTATTTCAAAAGATATCTAGAAAAATTTAGAGGAGGTAGAATTTCAAAGTATTGATGGTTTACTAAAGTATTTCACAAGAAAAATGGTTTTGATAAAGAGTTTTACTCTATGGAAAACCGATACCGATGACTTTGTGTGTAAGCTTCGGAGATGTGGGTTTTGTTTTTGTATTTCAAAAAGACTAGTTAATTTGAAAGTGAACCTACAAACCAAGACGTCGTGGTTCTAGTGTTCTGCAGAACATGTGGATCAAGGAACCGTGTTAATGAAGTGGTCCTATAAGCTTGTGGACAATTTGTATGCTCTAAAATCCAAAACCCGAAACTGGTGCATCAGTTTATGGTTTTGTGTTTGAGCTATTGGACTGTGTGTCCTTTTTGGCTAAATATTGAAAAGACTTAAGAGTCTTAAAGTTGTGGTGGTTGATAGCTTTGAGCTTCAACAAGGGAATAACTATACGAAACAGAAAAACTTACAAAAACAAAGGTTTTATCATGCATTTATTTTTGGTAGACGTGCCATCTGGATGGGGGACCTTGATGGCAGGGAACCCTGTGATGAAGTTTCAGTCATTGTGTATCATTGTGCCTTGATGGACAATGGTGTCATACGTATGAAGCATATTGTGCCTTGAGTTGGACAATATAGTATGACCATTTACAATTTGTCAAGTACCACTGAATGTAATTCCATGTGTGATTGCGTAATGTCATGGTGTTCATGTACCTTTGAATGGCACATTGGTGCTAGACATTGTTGCCTGGTGGCTAATGTATTCGAGCCGGATCCGCTCTTTTGAAAGAAGATGGGATTTCCGGAAATTAAGAATCAAGTACTAGATGATATATATGGAAGTGTCATGCATATATTTTCAAAATGACGATGACTGTTGGGTATGAGACCATTGCCTTGTATTTATTGTTATAATATCCTGTTTTATATTTATGATGCTTATAAGTCGTATTTGATATACATGAATCTGTTGTTTTGTAAGTTGTGTATATGGTTGTCGCATCTTAAGTTCATATATTGGTTTCTCACCCTTGCCTGTACATGTTGGATACCTTGTTGTGTTTTTGGATACGTTACAACAACAGTTTCCTTCTCTATAAATATGAGAAACCAGAAAATCCATTTTCTCCACTAGAAGAAGGCAGTTCTTCCAACGATTTCTTAGCTGCCAAGGAAAGCATCAACCACTTGAGAGGAATCACATTCTAGCCAAATCTTTTTCCAAACTTTGTTGTAAGCCAACTCAATAGCTATCATGGCAGCAGTGAGCTCGGCATTTGAGACAGCCCCTCCTCGGAGGTCCCATTTAGTAACCCGAACTCATATTCTTAACGTTACAGTGTAGCGTGATTAAATAAAAATGTGGAATAATTAAAACAACCAACACTGATACCACGACCATATATATAACATACATATAAAAGTACTGGCTCAATCAGTAGAGCCTACAACAACTGATACCAACTACAAACCCTCAGTGTACGCAACACATATAAACTGAAAGCATGGCAACAAAATAAATTACATAAGACTTCCTCTCCTGGCCCCAAAAAATACATTTCGCTCAAACTCATATACTTGCCATAACAAAACTAAGACTGGCTACCCAAACAAGACTCTAATGTATACGGTAGTCGGGCCCATATACACCACTCGTCGCTGGGAGTAATCAATCTCCCAGAAACGGTCATCATCCTCGTACGACAACTCAAAGTCTCCCAACACTGGGATTCAGGGCTCTCCCGCCAGCATCAGGCTCAACAGGTGTGCCATCAATTTCCTCTAGCAGCTCCTCAACAGAATCTTCTCGTGTGATCGAGAATAAATAACATACAACATAGAGAAATACGGGAGATAAGAAATAGCAATATATCATATATAGGGAAACAACTATAAAATAAGCTATATAGATAGCAACACTCAACAGCACAAAGTGTCAAGCAATCATCTCCCAAGTTTCTCTCTTAGCTACTATCTCTCATACTCATGCAGCTAACAACTATATGGACGCGATCACGACGTGACATCCCTTACAGATCAAGATGTCCCGTTCATCACTATGCCACCCCTGTAATGCAGGGTTCGGCCAATAGCCCTTAGGCTCAACTCATGGGTACAAAATATTCGCCCGCCCATAGGCCAGGTCAGAATATTCGCCCGTCAACTACTCAAATTACGGCAACGACATATCTCCCCACCCGTAAGCCAGGTCAGGACATTCGGCCGTTAACAACTGATGGGTACGATCATCTCCCTGCAGGCAAGATCGATCGCCCGTACGCCAACACAGTGATGAACAATAACGATGCAACATGAATCTCACCGACTCATCTCGGGATCAACAACTTAGTGTCTCAACACAACTTGTACAGAACTACGACCAACTTTCTCCGGTATAACCGGGTGTTAACTTTATATCTCAACATAAATATATCAATAGGATCTCTAGGTTGAGCACAACAACATATATATATCCTCGAAATCCTCACCACATATTTATCTCCCAATTTATCAGGAATTACTGCCTATCTCTACTCATACAACAATGATCATAGGTATCACATCATAAGTAACTATAGTCATATTCAATAATCATGTTCATCATATCTACTCGTAGGCATATACTCAAGTAATCCTAAGCATGTTACTAGGCACACATACATATCAATGTGTATCATATTAAGCATACCGACACACAAGCATACAACCTCAGCATATCATAAAATCAACCTATCGACGATAAACCTACAATGCCTAAAACGGCATTAGTACCACCAACATGTAGTCGCCAATGTGAGTTAGGTGTTTTCAATTACTCGACTACTGGTAGAGTTTAGGTCGCCTTACATATATCAATATACATTATTTTATTCTTACCTCCCCGACGTATTATGGTTCTTTCCCCCACCTGAACTGTTTCCTGCGTGCTTTCCCGTGCAACACTGTCTGCGGCTCCGCAACCGTATACGCTTCCCAACGAGCACAATACTCAGCTCTACACCACTGCCAAGAACACCCTCGGCACGTACGTTGCGCCAACATTTGCCCCGAGCACATGCACGAGGTTCAAAAACAACCAAAAACTCATAAATGACCACAGAATCAACGACAAACGATCGAAGAACAATGAATCAAAGACTCTAAGATTTTAGCAACGAAATTTAGAGGGAAAAAGCACCTATACAGTGGCTGTCCCACAGCCCAAACATGAAGCACGATCCCTTGTGCGACTCCTCGAACGATCAATAGCACAGAAACACCCGTAAAAGCCTAAAACGCACCGAAACGATGTCGGGATCAAGAACGAGGAAGAAATGGAATTGAATGACTAAAAGAAGGTAAATGTCGACACTGACTTACCTTGACGATACTCACATAGAAAGGTAGCAGTGCGAAGGTGTCGTAGCTACGAACCCGAATACGCGATCGGTTTAAAATTCCGATGACCGAAACCACCTTAACCCAAGCTTCAAAGTTTCAAGGATGGTTTTTTGGAAGTGAATTTACTTGTGGGGGAGGGTATTTATAGGCGTGGGAGAGGAGGGACAAAGGGGTCCAACTTTGTTCATTTTAGGGACAAAAGAGTAATTTCACTTATGGACAAAATTGGAATTTAAACAAAAGACTAAGGACATAATTGTCCCACCACCCCTAAAGTCACAATATCTTAGATATTTTGTTAGAAAGTAATGATGATGGGTGATGAGTCATGCGGCACAAACGTAATTCCATCAATTCCTAGGGGCAAAACGGTCTTTTCTTGCCCTAAATATCTTAGATATTTTAGAGAGAAATGATGACTTGTGGTAAGTCATGGTGGTGACTCAACCTTTGACTCACCCTCTGAGTGATGGTCCAAGGGGTTTTAATCATATTCAGGAAATTCAAATACAGATTTAGCCATGTAACCACTTTCCTAGATTTTAGGGAGGAAGTCAAAAGAGGTTTTGGAGAGAGAATATGAAGATAAGAGTTGATCAGCTGCAATCAAGGGTTGTTCATGAGGTGACCAGGTCAAAAAATGTGTATAAAACTCACTCCCTTAAAAATAGGGATATGGAGGACATGGTTAGCTAATGGGGCAATTAGCAAAGGTAGTGGATTTTGACCCATAACTTAGCCGATCAATTGGAATTCAAGGCATTTCGTGAGTTGACTAGGTCAAGGAGCATGATTGAAGACCCACTTCCTTAAAATGAGGATAGGAAGGGCGTGGTCAGCTGATGGGAAGTCAGACGGCTAGCCGAGGAGGCGGTTTTGGTCCATAACTTAGCCGTATGAGTAGTTACCTACATTATTGTTGTTAGCCATGATTTTATATGATCTAAAACGTGGGTTAGTGGGGTAAAAACGTGGTAGACAATGGTATTGTAGGTTAATCGGGTAGTTTAAGGCTATAAATACGAATTGTACAGTCAATTTAGAGAGAGATGATCAATCAAACACAAGCCTTTATATTTTATCTTTACTTTCCTTTATCGCATTTCTTTACTTTATGCAAACTTAGGATCGTAGTTCACCTTCTACACTAGACGCTCTCTGGAGTAGTCTAGGAACTCATAGCTGAGAAACAGAGTCCATTTCTCAGCGCAATCGCTTGAACACAAAAGGGGAATTATTATCAACTGTGCGGATTAGCCGATCAAACGGCTAAGTACCAAAATTTCGCACGAAGATAACAAATGGCACGCTCGGTGGGACCGAGAAGGTGAACACATTGGGAAGTTTACCTCTCTGGTCAGATTACATTGTTTCAAAATGGAACCGTCTCAATTTACTACCAAGAAGATTGGCAGCCGTAAAGCAATTGAACCTTCAACTTCAATTACCTTAGGCATGCCATCATCTCCACCATTAGTGACAACTACATCAACTCAACATGTCCAAGCATCAATGTCTACTGTATCGGTGTTAATTGCCGATGGAAATTGTAACACCCCTCTCCTTCGGGTGTCACTTTTGTAACCCAAAATAACCATTTACCCTTATTAACAGAAGACTTTTTCAAAAATAACTCTATAGTAATTGCGAAAATCTGATACCAAAAGAAAAGCTTTAACAATCCAAGGAAACAAAATGAAACTCATCATATATGACAATAATTCTAGTTCTGCCATTAGGCATACATACTTCGAATCTCTCAATACACAACACTCATAGTCACAGTCGGACGACTGAACTTACACATTCATAAATCTTAAGAGCTGGTCTGACAAAAGAATTCTATGGACAATAAAACTTACTGTCTAACATAAGTCGTACCAATGAGACTGGGTCTCGTCGTCAACAAACTACACCTCTTCGTCGTCAACCTCAAGCACTCAAGCTAGAGGGTCCCACAGTGATTTAGAAGACTGTTAATAAAACATCTGTACATGTATCCAAAAACACACAGGGTGTCCAACATGTACAGGCAAGGGTGAGAAACCAATATATGAATCCATAAACGACAACTATATGCCCAATCCAAAACAATAGATTCATATAATATAACTCATTCAAATCATCATACATCAGATAGTATAGCATGTATAATCAAGCACTAATAGTAGTAAAGGCACAAGGGCTTCGTACCCCACAATCAACGTTATCCTCTAAACGTATGCATGGCACTTCCATATATCTCAACTAATATTCAAACTAGATTTCTAGATTTCCGGAAATCCCATCACCATTCGCAAAGAGCTGATCAGGCTCTAATGATTAACACCAATATTTGGCCCAAAAACGAGTACTTTGAATCCCATGACACTACGCGATTCTCACATGGGGGCGCAATCAGAAGTACTCCACAAGAATACGGTCATACTATATTGTCCAACTCAAGGCACAATACGTTCCCAGAACACGTATGACAGCATTGTCCATCAAGGCACAATGTCATGACAAATAAGTCATCTCAGGTTCTCCTTGCTTATCAAGGTCCCCCGTTTCACGGCACGTCTGCCCCGCATTTAATGCATGAGAAAACTATCTAGTTTCCGATAATTGATCTTTGTCGCATCAATATTTCCTCGTTATAGCATCAATGCTAACAACCACCATAATGTCTTAGACTCTTTAAGCCTCAAAAACACCTTTTCTCAAACCAGGACACTTAGCCCAAAAACAACTTAAATCCCAACACCCCTAACCGATGCACCAGTCAAGGACGCCGGATTCAAGATATAAAAACATCCTCAAGCTTACAGGACCATAAAGATCGTCCTTAAGCCGACAGGATCACAACTAACACGGATCCTTGATCCACGTGTTCTGCAGAACCCTAGAATCCCGACGTCTCGGTTTCTAGTTTCTAAGCTTTTAAAACCACTTTTCTTGAAAACTCGAAAATCAAAAACCCAAATCCCTGATACTTACACAAAGTCATCGAGATCGGTTTTCTATAAAACAAAACGTAGTCCACAGACTATTTCTTTTTCTTTCGTTGTTTTTCGGTAAAACACAAACCTTAAAACAAAGCCTGTAAAAACCTTTTTTTCCTTGGATAACACCAATAAATTTTGAAAACCCCATTTCTCAAGCGCTTTTCCTCAAACGGTTGACTTTATTAATTTCAAAACTAATAAAGGTCTCTAACGCCCTATTTAATTTAAAAACATCGTTTTTCGTTATGAAAACCCACATTTTCACAACTTTGCTCTTTTAAGTTGATTTTTCTTAAAAGCAGCTGTTCGTTATATTTTATTTCAAAATATTTTATTTCTAAAGAGATAATTCATTTATTCTCTCTTAAATTAAACTGAAACAATAAAACATATTTATTTCCTCAATTTAACATTTCAGACTTTTAAAGTTTTTAAGTTACACGATGTCGGATCCTAATCAAAATTAGGTCCTCTAACGCCTTAAATCCCACAGCAGGGCACACGATACATCCATATAATTATTCAACAATTATAGCATGTATTCAACTATATCAACAGTTATATCATACATACTCAAATCATACATACTCAAATCAACAGCAGTAAACCAAGAAATCAACCAACAATCAGATACAGAGTATTTAAATACAATACAAACACCGATGCAGCACATAGCTGTCGGAAATGGAGTTCCTCAGGTTTATCCCCTTACCTTAAATGAAGTCTCTTTGATGAGCAACTCCAAGCATCAAATCCCAGAGGTGGCTGAAGGTAGCATTGACGTCCCAACTCCACAACAACTCCAAGAATGCATATCCAGCTCCCCCAAGTAAGTACAGCCACAACCCAAAAACCAAGAGATAACCTCCAAGCACATTCAGCATCCAACCGACATATCAATTAACTAATCATCATTTAAAAACATAATATAATGATTTTAAATATTTTACTTAGTCCAATCAAATTACTTTTCCAATAAAATCAATTTGGGAAAAAACAATTTGATCACGGAAATATAAAATTAACTTCGGGAATCATTAATTAACTACCCTAATTGCACTAAAACATAATTAATTTCATGATTATAGTAAGATAAAGATTTAGGGATTTAGTGAAATTGGGGAAATCCGAATTCAAAGGGGGATTTGAACAATTGACATAGGGAACTTGAAATTGATATACCCAATTGCATAAAAACATAATCAATTTCACATTTAAAGCATGAAATTAAAATGCTAGGGTTTTGAATTGGGGATTTAGGGTTAGGGTTCCTCATGAAATCAAAAACCAAGAGAAATGAATGAAGGATTTTTACCAAGGAGGAAGAAAGACCAGCTCCGGCGGTCCCGGCGGCGGCGCACGGTGGCGGCGCACGGCGGCTCCGGCAATGGCAGTGGCGGTGCTGGGTCCAAAACGTGGAGGAAGATGCCGCCTTCCACGTGGTTGGTTCATTTCTGGAAAGGGAGGCCAAACGGTGGCCGGAAAACCCCAAAACAGTGGCGGTTCTACGGTGGCTCCGCCGTCAACGTTGTCCATTTGCAAAAATGTTGGGCTAGAAATGTAGAGGAAGGTGAGGAAAGTAAAGTTACAAGGTTGGTTTGGTGAAAGGTGGCCGGACGGTGGCCGGAAAACGCCCAAACAGTGGCGGTGGCCCCGTCGTCAACTTTCTCCGTTTGGAAAAATGTTTGGTTAGAATTGTAGAGGAGAAGATAAGAAACATTTCTATTATTTTGGTTTTGTGAGGGGTGGCCGGAGTTGGCCGGAAATGAAGAGAGAAGGAGAGAAAGTTTAGAGAGAGAGGGAGAGGCGCCGTTCGGAGGAAGAAGGGGAAGAAAGAAAAGAAAGAAGAAGAAAGAAAAGAAAAGAAAAAGAAAAAGAAAAAGAAAAAGAAAGGGAGAAAGAGAGAGTCAGCGGTGGGGTGGGGTTGGGTTTCTTCTTTATTTTTTTATTTTTTTGTAGTTATAGGTAAAAACTGAGTAGTTGAGATTGAGTCAAAAAAAGAAATAAATCTTGACCCTTTAGTCTAAAAGCAAAGAGAAACAAATCTAAATTTTCAAAATTCGAAATAAGATAGAGGTTGATGATTAAATTTATCAACCTAGGAAATCAATAATCCAAAATAAATTTTTGATTAAATCCAAACCATTTTATTTTCAAATCTAAAATCAAATAGATTAAATTTGGAAAATAATTTCCTTCAATCATACTATTTAAATTACTTAAATAATATTTTTCTAAACAAATAATAATAACAACAATAGACGAATATTTTTGTTTTGCAAGAGTGTATAAACTATAATAACGCACCCAAGAAAATAAATAAACTAATTTAAGCAAATAAAATTCATTATTCACAGATACAGGATTTTCGGGGTGTTACAGAAATTCAACAATAGCAGCTAATATGACTGATCAAAATCAGCTGATTGTGATGACACCTTCGTTTATCCGCCAGCAAATAAATATGGGGGTTGTGCGTTATGATGATTACATTGAATTATACTTCAACTTATTTTAATAGTTTGATGATTTGTTTCCAATTTTGCAGGTTGATGCTTTGCAGGATGAAGAAATTTTGAATTAGTAGCTAGCTAGTGTAGTGTATATATTGTAATGTATGGGATTGTATATTGTAATATGCATGTTTGAATTATATACTGTGTATATTGTAACATTTTTAATGAATGGAATGAATTTATTTATACTGTGTCAATTATGTATACTGATGTACTGCTGTCTGGGTTTTGCTGAGTGCAGGGAAGAGTAGGAGAAAATAGACCATATTATTAAAAAAAATATATATGGGAAAAGATAGCGCTTCCTCAAGAAAGCGTTATCTAAATCATAATAGATAGCGCTTTCTTGAGTAAGCGCTATCTAAAAACCTAGACAGCGCTTCCTGTCTTTTAGATAGTGCTTACTCAAGGAAACGCTATCTAATCATGGGTTTTAGATAGCGCTTCCTGTCTTTTCTACTTTAGATAGTGCTTTTTTAAACGCCACTATTTGTGTCAACCTTTAATAGCACTCTATTTAATAGTGCTTAAAAACGCTATTAAATGCCAAAAATAAACGCTATTAAAAGCATTTTCTGTTGTAATGACATGAGATTATGTACCATATGTCTAAGCAGCTGGCAGACATTGTCAAACCAATGGTGCATAACAAAGTGCATCAAATGAGGGAGCAAGAAAAACAACAATTGAATTATGGAGAGAACTCGACTACTTTTTCTATTATTGGGTAACCGGGACAGCTGGATCCTATGCAACAAATCTCAAATGGTGTTATCCAACAAATACAGCCGAGTCTAACCCAACATGTTCAGGCAGGACCATCTCAGCTGGGCCAGCCGAACATGATTCAACATATCCCTCAACCTAGTCCCGTCTCACAAGCACCAACTGGTCTTAGTGCTACTAAACTTGGGTGGCAAATGGTTGTGAATGATATTGTATCTCAACCAATATTACGGTATAGACAGGTTCAATTGGCCAAAAGGCCACCAAATACGTCAGGCCAGCTTGGTAAGCCGTGTTTCGTATCAAACATTCGGCTATTGGTGTAAACTTATAGGTGACTATGCATGGGGTTATGACGTATCCTACCACGGGCTATAGGGCAATTCAGACAAATTTACCTGGAGATTATGCTGGGGAGCAGCCATGGAACATAATTCCACCTACCTCGGCTAATATGCCAGTTTATTAGCTGACCCCAGAACAGCCGCCTTATGTTCAGATGGGCTCAATTCCTCCTCGAGGAATTTTGTATGGGGCACCTGATAATTATGTTGGGGAGCATCAATGGAATGCAATTCCACCTACCTTGGCTAATGAATTAGCTGTCCATGGGATTCAACATAGGAATCCTGGTGATTATGCTGCAGAGCAGCAATGGATTCCAATTCCACCTACTGCGGCTAATCAAACAACGATTCCAAGTACGCCAGAGCCGATGTACCAAATACCAGCCAGACAGTCAGGTCCATCTCCAACCCCGATACCAAATTTTGCCCAACTGATAATGGTTGAGAGTAGGCCAGTTGTCCCTCAGCTGATTGATCCCAACGTGATAGCTGAGACTATAAGAAGGTACTTTGGCGTGCAACTAAGGCCTTTAGATAGGCCTGTGTATAGAAAGTCATATCCTGAATGGGTGGACAAAATGATGTCATTGTCAAAAGGGTTTAAGACCCCATATTTCATAACTTTCTCAGCAAAAGATGGCATGTCTACCATGGAGCATATTGGCAGATTTATTGCCCAGTGTGGAGAGGCTAATCAGAATGAGTACTACAGGCTGCAATTATTTCCTTTGTCATTGACAGGAATAGCCTTCATTTGGTATTCTTCATTGCCTCCTAATTCTGTACAAAACTGGGCAGACATGAAAAGGTGCTTCGATGATAGGTTTTATAAACCTCAACCTAAAGTTACAGCAGCCGACCAGATAAATTTGGAACAACAAGAGGATGAGACGGTTGCTGACTTCGTAGAAAGATTCAAGAAGCTAAGTAACAAGTGCAAAATACAGTTTCTAGAATTATGGGTAACATGCTCCCACATATGAAAGAAGAGTTGCTTGCCCATGAATTTTCAAACTTGAGTCAACTGGCAACCAAAGCTTCCATGATTGAACGTTTCATTCTAAAGAAGCAACACGATAGATCTAATTGGGAGATAGTCCCTATTGATGATTATGATGTGTCTGGAGATGCAACCAATTATCATAGTGATTAGGCAACTCATGTCATGGCAGCCGGAATCTTGAGGAAAATGTTGTCCAAAAAGCTTTCAAGGATGAAATATATTCAAGTTGGCTGACAAAGGTGTAGTTTAAATGACGATCGATATAGATTTTTTCCTAGCTATATTCTCTTATGTGGTTTTAGTGTCTGGCTTACCATTTCCTACATCTAAAGGTAAATGGAAATAGCTGATGCATAAGCAATGGAAACAGAAGGGCATCCATAATTGAAAAAAGACAAAGTAGGAGGACATTTAGCTGTGCCAAGTCGGCAACATAAGAATACTATCTGCAAACCCAATGTCTTTATAATGTTGGAGTCTCCTAGATAAGTTGGATCATATGAATCTGGGGGGTATTTAGCAGTGTCATTTTGGCATCGTAAGTCTACTATCTACAAACCTAGTCGTTCTAGAAGATTAAGTTTCCATATACCGTAAAGTCATATTAGCCGAGAGTCAGGGCATCGGGAAGCTAAAAGTTCGGCTGACATAATACATCTTTCAGCTTCCTCTTATTGTTGTCAGCTAAAAGATGCAGAGGGCAATTGTTATCACCCAAAAATAATTATTAGCTGAGGAGATTTAGTCGAGGCAGAATTAGCCGAACGAAGCTGCTGAGTCTAAAGGGGCTTGGAGGTTGTGATTGGGCTTTATTGGGCTCGTGTGAATAATGGTTAAATGGGTCCAAGGGGTTTTAATCATATTCAGGAAATTCAAATACAGATTTAGCCATGTAACCACTTTCCTAGATTTTTGGGAGGAAGTTAAAAGTGGTTTTGGAGAGAGCATATGAAGATAAGAGTTGATCAGCTGCAATCAAGGGTTGTTCATGAGTTGACCAGGTCAAAAAAGCATAAAACTCACTCTCTTAAAAATAGGGATATGAAAGACATGGTTAGCTGATGGGGCAATTAGCCAAGGTAGTGGATTTTGGCCCATAACATAGCCGATCAATTGGAATTCAAGGCATTTCGTGACTTGACTAAGTCAAGGAGCATGATTGAAGAATCACTTCCTTAAAATGAGGATAGAATGGACGTGGTCAACTGATGGGAAGTTAGACGGCTAGCCGAGGAGGCGGTTTTGGTTCATAACTTAGCCGTATGAGTAGTTACCTACATTATTGTTGTTAGACATGATTTTATATGATGTAAAATGGGGATTAGTGGGGTAAAAACGTGGTAGACAATGGTATTGTAGGTTAACCAGGTAGTTTAAGGCTATAAATACGAATTGTACAGTCAATTTAAAGAGAGACGATCAATCAAACACAAGCCTTTACATTTTATCTTTACTTTGCTTTATCGCTTTCCTTTATCGCATTTCTTTATTTTATGCAAACATAGGATCATAGTTCACCTTCTACACTAGACACTCTCTGGAGTAGTCTAGGAACCTATAGCTGAGAAACAAAGACTCTTTCTCAATGCAATCGCTTGAACACAATAGGGGAATCATTATCAACTGTGCGAATTAGCTGATCAAACGGATAAGCACCAAAATTTCGCACGAAGATAACAATAATATACAAGCAATTAACAAGCATCATTAATTCATGGATGCATTTGAACATTTTTAGTTATATGGCTCAAAGAGGAATCAAACAAGCTTCAGATTTACAAGGCTGTTTGTTCAGTTCCTGGTTTTATAGGCTATACAGGGCTGTTATGGTGTTTCTTTAATTCTATTAATGGTTTTTTTTTTTTAAATGAAGCAGTGTTTGAATATGAGTAATGTTGGAGAGGATTGCATAATTTTAGAGCAAAATGTTCCACAACCACCTAATGACAATAAGAATCATTTAAATGCCATCAATTTGGATGAGGAAGAAGAAGAAGAATGTGAGTGAAGAATTGAAGATAATAAACTCCAAGATCAAGTGTTTAAGAAGTGGATTTTGCTTATTTGCATGGGTTTATTTTGTTTTGAAGTTGTTAATTTGTTGTTGATTATGCATTTTATTAAACTGTGAAAACTGTGTTGGTTTTAAATTTTAATGTTTTATTGGATTTTATCATGGATTTCCTACTGCATTATTATTTCAATGTTGATTGTTGATTGGTTAAAACAAGGAAAATAGTTGTAAAAAATAAATAGTGGCCCATGGGCTGGCCTGTTTGGCCCGCAGCTCGATCAGGGCTGGGCTAGGAATTTGGTGACCCGTCCTTTGTTTGGACCGGCCCGATCCGGCCGGAAATATGCCTTGGCCCGCATGGGCTGGCCCGAATTAACAACTCCAGGTAGAATGGGTCAAGCGAGATTAATACAGTGTAGTTTTCAATATAGTGTATAATTCCAACGCATTTAAATGTAGAATATAGTTCGAATGATTATTAAATGCATTTTAATTTTATTTTGATATTTGATATTATAATTTATTTTCGTTACCATCAAAATAATTTAGTATACATAAATTAACTTTTAAATTAATTTTTAATTTATAATTCATATTTAATAAAATACCTATACAATGCATAAAATACTTATATATTTAATTTTAAAATTCAAGTATAAAGAAATAATAAAAACAAATGTAAAAGAAAAAAATATTTGACATAAATAATTGTTAAAATAAGTTTTATATTTATTAAACTATTTTTTAGTAAATACTTTCAAATATTTTTAAATGATATTTGAATATATTTATGTTACAATTGTAATAAATATTTCATGTAAAATATATAATGTTTATATATGTTGCAATATCAAAGGTTACATCATGTCATGATTTGAAGATACTCATATGTGATAATTAAAGTCACATTACAAACTCACTTCAAATGTGGTTTATAGAGAAGTCTTTTAGATTTTAATATAGGTAAGTTACAAAAAATTTGTACATTTTCTTATATCTTTCTCATTATGTCTCTCTATTTTTTTCGAAACTACGCAGGTTTTTTCATTTAAATTTAGTGATATTGTAATTTAAATTTTGAAAATGTTTCTTTATGTCACATGAATGATTAATTATCTTAAGTGACTCTATTATAACAAAAATATTAAATTGTCATCAGTTGTTTATTATTAGGGGTGTACACGGATTGGGTTTGACCAAACCCGTTATCCGAACCAATCAATATTCTATGGGTTGGGTCAGGTTTGCGAGCCCGAACCAAACCAACCCAACAAAAAATGGATTAATTCGGGCTAGGTTAATCGGGTACATGTTACATTCCAAAATTTCAATAGACCAGATTTTGAATTGAAGATCAGTAGAATGAGAAAATCAAACAAAGACAGAAAATTAGGGATTTATGGTAATAACAGAAAAATAGGGATTTAGGGGAAACTCAGACACAGTCACAATGCAGACCGGTACGAGAACGCGTGGAGGTTGAGGGAGATCGCGACGATGACGTAATGACGGCATTTACAAAGCTCGCCATTCACAAATGTAACAGCGCACGTAATCAGAGTTCAGAGACGCGAGACGGCGACAAGATCTGAGATCTGGGCAAATGACGATGGCGGCGGCGACCAAAATAACACGATATGTCTGTGTGAGGAACAACGGAGCTCGAACGATGATGAGCCGATGATGGCTGTTTGCGTGAGCCGCAACTCCAACGGCGATGGACATGCATGGGGTCTGGAGTGGCCGGCGACGGACGTCCATGAGGTTTGGAGAGTTACCAATTAGGGATTTAGCAAAGTCCTAAACCTAAGGGATGAAGAAGGGGTTGAAGTCCCTACTTAAAAGCATATGCGTTCATGGAAACTTGTCCTCTGTTTCTATTTTATTAATTTTTTAAAAGAACATAAGTCATCGGGTCAGTTTATCGGGTAAGGGGTTCGAAATTAGCAAACCCGTAACCCAAACCAACACCCTTTGGGTTTGAACGAGTCGGGGTTGGGTTGGACCCGAAAGCTAAAAAAAATCTAAACCAATTACCATAGGTTAGGTTGGGTCGTCAAGTTCATCTGGTCGATCCGAACCCATGTTCAACCCTATTTTTTATGTTATTATTAATAATTTACAAAAATAAACCATCTTTCTAAACAATACATAATTATACTCTCCACACATTATTTACTCATACATCGCTTAGGTTCATGGCCTAGTAGAGAAATATAATTTAGTAACACTAAAATACCCTTAGAAAATCGTAAAAGTTAACTAAATATAAATTATGTTAGTGGAAGCAAGGGGAATGGCAAATGCAAACGGTGGGGACCTAGCTGTTGCAGTTCGTGCCATCATACAACCACCATGTCAACCTAATAACAACCATCATACAACCACCATTACAGCCATCATATAACCCAATCAAAAACCTAATAACAAACTGCTAATTCCATTTAACCTAGCCAATTCCAATTCCATTTAGAAAAAACAAGTCTTAGAAGATCAATTGCAAAACCCAACCAGAAAAACCTGTGAGGAACGAAAAAGAGTTGTTGGTGTGAGTCCGGTTGTTGAGTGTTTGGAAATAGAGAAACCTTTGCGATTTGGATTTGAAAACAACCAGCAATCTTCTTGCGATTTGGAAGCAGAGAAAGATGTAGATTATTTCGGGAATGACGGATTTGCAGAGAAAAAAATAACAAAGAGGAATGCAACAATTAAAACCCAAACACAAAATAATGATCAAAATCTGAACAAACCTAAAAAATAGTGATAAAAATAATGAACAAGCCTGAAAGAGAGGAGAAAAGGGGTTGCAGGATGGTGGTCCTTCTTCGATTGGTGCTCTCAGATGAAGGAGCGGTGGCTCGAGAGTAAAAAATAAGCCAAAATTAAAATCAAAATGAAGGGGGAGGAGATAGGGTGGCCGGAGATAACCTTTGCGAA
Organism: Ammopiptanthus mongolicus; assembly: GCA_039655645.1. Lineage (NCBI taxonomy): Eukaryota > Viridiplantae > Streptophyta > Magnoliopsida > Fabales > Fabaceae > Ammopiptanthus > Ammopiptanthus mongolicus. The sequence continues at coordinate 23,161,815 of CM077351.1, forward strand.
CAGATGGTCGGAGGTTGCGAATGGATGGCAGCTGCGAACAAAGGATATTGGGAGTGAGAGAGGGAGGGTGCTAAGGCTGAGAGAGGGAAAAGAGAAATGAGAGAGAAAAGTGCTCGCCCGCGCATTTAACATATAAACAGACGACCATTTTGTTAATTACCGACAAGCATTACCGTCAGTAAATAAGTTATCTAATTTTCGATCGGCACAGTAGTCAGTAAGTCATAAAAGAGACGTTGTGTCTTGTAATATCAAAAGGCACTAATCAACGACGATGCCCGTCAGAAATTAGATAACTTATTTACCGAAGGCCATTCCCGCTGGTAAGTTCCTATTACGAGACACAGCGTCTCTTTTAGGACTTACCAACGACTGTTTCCGTCGGTATCATTACTGACAGTTTTTCCCATCAGAAAGTTTGCTGGCATTATTTCGCACAAAGGTGCACGAACTGTACCAAAGGCATTACCGATGGATGACCGTCAGTAATGATGTTTTTTGTAACATCCCAAGAATTAAATAAAAGTATAAGAGACTTAAACCTTAGCAAAAAAAATTAATAAAGTGTTAAGGAAGCCTAGAATGGTTGACTTTGAACCTTAAGGGTGATGAGTTGACCGAAAGAAGGAAAAAAAAAAAGAGAAGTTTTAAGTTGAAAATCTGCCATTGTAGCGTTGACATGCTCGTGCTCACATTCGGCACGCCCGTGCTGAATAGAGCACGGTCTAAGCCGCGCCATGCTACCTGTTAACACGGCCATGTTGGAAAATGGACAAATTTGACGCTGTTTGGCACGCTCGTGCCAAAAGGGAGCACGGTCTGAGCCACACTATGCTACCTGTTAGCACGCCCGTGTCGTAAACCATGTAAACTTTGACGCTGATTGGAACGGCCGTGCCAATCGAGAGCACGCCCGTGCTCTATGTCAGATGCGTTAATAAAATAGGCGTTTTTAAACAGAGAACAGTGCAACACTATATATACACCATTATAACACCCTAGTGCGGCTAGAAACCCTATATGCAACCTAAAACACAGTTTTGCTTGCCCTTGAGGATTGAAGAGAGTGAAGAAGATAGTTCTAGAGAAGAAGGAGCCTAGAAGAGGAAGAAAGGGGGAGATTCTTGAGGAGTTTCTTGGCGTTCGTGACCAAACGCTTGGAGGTCTTCAAGAGGTGAGTAGAAATGCTCTTTCTCACCTTTCCATGGTGCAAATCGTTTTGGGGTTTGGGTTATGCTATCAAAAATATGTTTTTGGAAAATAATCTTGTGTTTGGTCAAATTCTGATTTTACAAATTTGGGGGTTTTCCTTCTAAGGTGTTTCTGCTGTCAATTAAATGTTTATTATTGATATTGATGCTATAATATGATTGATATGCACATGATTTGGTTGATTGACATGATGTATTTGACTATATGATGATATTGGGGTGTATAGCATGAATTAATAACTGTAAATGTGATGATTGTTGTTTGCTGCAATACCGCCTATGATAGGGATATCGAAAGTAACACTGCCAATGAATTGCGGTGTCGAAATATGAAATACCGCCATAATGGGGTATCGAAAGCAACATCGCCACACTATGGGATGTCGAAATGAGTAATACCACCAGTGTACAATGGTTGGTATCGAAAAAAATAATGTCACTGAAGAGAATGTGACATCGAAATACCTTCATGAGTAAGGTAGGCAATGAGATGCCATTGTTATGTGATGTTTGGAAGTCATACGACATATGAGGATATTGAGATTATATGACACATGAGGAATTGTTATGATTGATTATGATGCGCTGCTGAATGTTAATTGCCTTTATCAGTGTATATAATTATTAATTAATTATTTTGAAAATAGCGGGTACCATGGTTAGTTTTTTCGGTTACCGCGCCAGCTGAGAACAACGCTTTTGTGAAAACATTTTATAACTATATTTCTATTCATTAGAATTATAAATCTCATTAGTAGATTTGTTTTCAGAGCCTGAGGACGACCTTGGTGAGCAGTTAGACGCTTGAAGATTATATTCTAGTAGTAGCTTAGGTCAGTCTGCATAGCATATGACAAGAGGACTCTTATTATCGTTTATTTATTTATTTATGCGAGTTGTAATAGACGTCCAGTTTTGTGGTTTAAAACTTATTATGTATTTTTGTTTATTGGGTTGGTATAAACAATTATTTTGGATTATTATTTTATTATGATTTTGTTCAGTATTTATTTAAGAAAATTTTTAATTACCTTGTTTTATTTAAATTATTATCTTGGGTTACTAATGTAACGAGGGGCGTTACATTTTTCATTACCAACGGGCCCAACTGTCAGTAAAATGAATAATAACCTATTGGTTAATATACCAGTGACTGTAACCGTTGGAAAGCTCGTACTTATTGACGATCTCAGTTCCTTCAGTAAAAGGCCGTCAGTAATTTAAATGATTCTTGTAGTGTGGGTCCTACATGTATCATCGTTTCCAAATCACTCTCTACTGTTAGCCAAGGTGTTGATGGCGTTAGTAAGGGTGTATATGTCTTATATCATTTAGTAGATTGAGATCTCCATACACTTTATTAAATCAAGGGTGGATATACCCTTACTTGCACAGTTTAGAGACAAACTTACTTTAGAATAATCTTATCTGATAATGCATGCTACGTAAAAGAGGCGTAATCCAATTAGTAATAAACTAACATGTCAACCTAAGACTTAAACAAGAGCAGAAAGTTCTATGCACAAGGACAAAAGCATCTTTGTTGGGCCAGATAGAATGGGAAAAACAAGTTAGCTTCTCTGCTAGAGAACAGGCCAATGACTCTTTGCATTTATGAAGTTCAGAACGTTCAAATTTAAAGAGCTAAAGGTAAGAAGAATGTCTTTAACATTTAGAATTGAACAAAAGCTATAAAGAGAAGACTTGGCGAACTGCTTGAAGATAGTTACATGATCTTAACGAACTGCATTAACTCTCAAGAATTCAATACTTCTTCTCATTCTTTCGTTCTTTATTCTTAGAGAAGTTATTACACTATCTTTCAGTTCTAAACATTTATTTCACTCTCTAAATATTTATGAAAGATTAGAAAATTGTAACAAACACTTTCTACTTATTTAATTCTAAGTGTTGAGCTTGAAGAGGTTAGGTGCGCAAGCAATACTTGTAGTTGAGCCTGAAGATGCTAGTGGCTCAAAGAATACTCGGTTGTAACCTTCTATTATGATGGAAAACCTTGGTGGTAGCCAATGACTGGATGTAGCCCAAGTTGTTAAGGATGAACCAGGTAAAATTCTCTCTGTGATCTTCTTATCCCTTAATTATTTAATTATTGCTCTGTGTTTTGCTTAGTGTCTAACAAGGGGTTAAACTTGTGCACACTAAATTTGTTTTTAGCTTCTTTCTATGGTTTCAAAGTTAAAGTGATAGACCACTTGTCTAAGCCCATTAAACGTGTCTTTCAAAATGCATGTGTTGTGAAAATGTTTTCTGTTTGGAAAAAGTTTAGTAAAAGTTTAGTAAACACAATTCAACCCGCTTCTTGTGTTCACTTTTGATCATTCCATGTTTCATCTCTTATCTAAATTTCTTATTCTAAATTTGCAAGAGGGTGAGGTATCCCTTAGAGAGTGCTAGAAGGTGAGGTATCCCTCGGTACGAATGACAATTTATACCTGTGCGTGCGGGGATGGGAACGGGGAAGAAAATCCCCCCGAAGACTGTGACGCTCCCAAAACTTAACCTCACTCTCTCTGATACCTTAAACATACAGATGCGGTTTAATTAAAACTTAAGCAGATAAACAGTTATTACAGTTCAATATTACACATCAGAGCTCCGCCTACGAGCCATGGCGTAAAAACAACAACAACAAAAACAGACGTTCCACTGGTCATGGTACAAACTCACAAGAGACTCAACGATACCTCTGAGTCTTTTTCTCTACTCGAGAAGCGTTGACGTCAAACTTGTTGCTCACGATGGAGTCTCACCTCGACTCAGCTTCACCCGCTGCCGTACCTCTGACAACCAACCAACACCTCCACCTTCGAAGCATGAACCGAACAACAACATACATGTAAAACAGAGGGAAGCATGCACAGAAGGTAAGAAAATCTACAATATCATGCAAAGGGAGATGATGCAGGATATATCACATCAACATGCACAACCAACGGGCACAAACATCTCCCGAGCTCATCACAACAATCAACCTCCCGACTATCACCACTAGCGATCACCGCCTACTCTACATGCACAACTGAGTCTACATGATTGGCCAATCTACAGCATCGCCATCCTTGCCCTCGAGAATGCTATTCTTCAACTGTGATAGTAGCCATTTCCCAAGGTAGGTAGGTTACCCTCCGACTGTAAGGGCATCGAGTCGGTAGTCCAGGTTACTGGTTTCCCTTGTTCCTAAGAAAGTGCAACAGTGGTTCCTCCAACTATGAGAAGCACTGCCTCCCCGAGCCCCTCCAGCTGTGAGAAAGCCCGAGAAGTTCTCCAACTGCGAGAAAGCACTTGCATCCCTCCAACTGCAAGTTCGGCGATCTTGGTCACTCCGGAATGTCCACCTCGACCTCGTGTGACGATGGCTCAAACTGCTGTAGCAACCGTACACATGGCTCCCTGTACACAACCACTCAAACTGTTGTTGCAGTTGTATACAGGTACCCGCTGATATGATAGCCACTCAAACTCCTGTTGCAGCTATTCATACAGCCCCTTATGGCAACCACTTAAACAACTGGTGTAGTTGTCCACAAGTCCCGACCTCGCGTGATAACTGCTCAAACGGCTGTTGTAGTAAATCCTACGGCTTTCCACCACAATAATGCAAATTCTATAATTATGCATCCATTACCTCAACGACGTTCTAACAACAACTTAACCCACGCCTCAAGGCCTACATCCTCCCACTGCGAGGATACCACTCTCCAACTATGAGAGCTACTTACAACTTAGGTCAACTCGCTTATACTACTAGCCTGATACCATCAACCATTCACTACAAGAAAACTCGCTATTTCCCAAGGTCTAAATCCGTGGGAAAACACAAAAATCCGTGGCAAAACACAAAAATCCCACGGATTAGCCAGGCTCTTCAGCTGTCGGGAAAATGGGCGTCGGAATTGTTTTCCCACGGTCAATTTAGAAAAGCCGGGGGAAATTTCCCACGGCTATATAACCGTGCGTAATTTCCCACGGTTGTTACCCTGGGTAATTTTCCCACGGCTTTCCCCTGGGAAATTTCCCACGGTCTTTTCCACAGCTATCCCCTGGGAAATTTGCCACGGTCAGAACCCTGGGAAATTACACAAAACTTCCCACGGCCTTTTCCCATGGCTTTAACCCTGGGAAATATTAATTTATTTTTTTAAAAAAATTTCAATAATATATAAATAAAATTAATTAATGAGTTAAATAATTATATTTTGTTTATAATTTTTTATTCATCTGGTCAAAAATTATATTTTTTAATTATTTCAAAATAATAAGTAAATAAATATGACAAAATAGATAAAATACAAATCACATAAATTGACATCATAATTTAAAACATAAGTAATGTACGTTTTTTTACAAACAATAAAAACTAAAAATTCATACAAAACCTAATGACATAATCTAATAATTTCCATCTCTATAACGATCCTCAAGAAGCTGGTCAAAAGAGTCATCATCCTCCTCTGAGGTGCCCTGGGTCGGCTGACCAGGCTGCGGAGGCTGCTGCTGCTATGGGGGGGAGCTATGTGGACTGATGCTGCTCTAATCGCTGGATCGTCTCCATCATCCGCTGCATCATCTCATCCCTCTGCCACTCACGCTCCTCGGAAGCGGCCAATCTCTGCCTCAGCTCAGCAATCTCCTCGGACTCCTGAGGACGACTACCGCGACTAGTGGATGCCTCAGTACGAACCTCCAAGATGCACGAAGACCCTTTCCGGTAGTTGCGAGCAAGATCTCCAGCACCGTACAGGCGGCCCTTATACTTACCGCCAACAACCTCTGCCCAAATACGCAATGCAAGCCGGTCCTCCTCCTCGGGGTCAGCTGAACTGGATGAAGACGACCTAGCCTGAGACATCCTCGCCTCAAACTCCTCCTATTATTCAGGACCAGACACACTAATTAGCTCATATATGATACAAAATTATTAAATTAAAAATAAAGGGCATATAAAGGGTATATATTTATCACCTGAGTGCGCCTCGAGCGCTCATCTACATACTCTCCTGTACCCTTCCTAGTATGGGTATGGTGGTGGAGCTCGTTAACCTTCACATATCGCTTATACTTCACAGCTTGTAACACAAGCATGGATAATAAATTAAATTAAATGTAATTAATAAACAATTGATCTTGAAATAAATATATTTAATGCATAAAAAACGAGAGTATAAACGTACCATACGTTCTGCGTAGTGCGCCTGGTTGATGGAATCTCCTGTGTGCAGGCTCCCCCCTTTTTCCGATGCCCTATTTTTCTTAGCTTGATCTGACAATTTCTTAAACGCATCTGAAGCCCATTGACGACACAAGTCCTCCCAAATTCCATCTCCAATCCAGTCTGGCTGTGAGCCTGAATTCGGGCCTCCCTAAGCATGTCGGAGAGGCGGCGAGAGGCTTTCATGTGAAAGATCCTCTCAATCTCCGACTCATGCTCAATCCTCCATGCGACTTGACCCTGTATTAGAAGAACATAAATAATATTTGTTATACCAATTATTTATGAGATAATCAAAACCAGATTAAATAAATTGAATTTTTGCAACTTACTCTAAAAGCCTCAAACATAATATTCCGCTCCCCATCATTAAGCGCTCCCCATGATGGACATGCCCTATGATACCTCCGATGAATAACATACGAGATGGCAGATGCAGCTCTCTTCGAAGGAAGGAACCTTAAGAATAAAAGAGTATGAATCAATCAAAGACATTGTAATAAATTATAATAAAAATCGAATAAATGTTTCTTTATTAATTCTTACCCATTACCAACCGGCCTGATAATAGGTCGACCATCGGGCATTAACTGAATCTCCTCTACCTCCTCTGACTCATCCTCGCCCACCCCTACCTCTGAAGGTGAGCGTGAATAACCAGGACTATACTGCTCCTCCTCAGCCTGACGATGAGCAGGTGACATCTTAGCCACACCTGCTGAAGTAGAAGCGCCCTGATGTGCATGTGGCATGAACCTCGGAGTGGGAATCGTATCAATCTCAGGTGCAATCGGTGGAGGTGGTGTAGCTACAGGTCGACACAATGTAGGTGTGGGTGGGCGCGGTGTAGGTGCGAGTGGGCGCGGTGTAGGTGCGGATGGACGCGGTGTAGGTGTGGATGGGCGTGGTGCGAGTGCTGGCACTGACTGGGTAGATGTAGAAGGCATAGGCGAGTATCCATCTACAAACTCACGAATCACTATATGGCGAGAGGGTCTGTTCCGACGACGAGTCGGACGCTGGTCAGTATCGGAGACCACACCCTTACCCTTCTCACCAGTGGGTGGTCTGGGTGGAGGTGGGTCACATCCTCCTCCTGATACCATGTCTATATAGAGCATTTTAATGTTAAAATAAAATTCATGAAATATATAACTCATCCGATAAAGCAATAATATAAGTTATCTAAGCCATAAACTAACAAATGTAACTCACTAATAATCCAAGATAGAGCAATATCTAAGTCATATATAAAGTCAAACAATATAATTCACTAATACAATTAAAACTTAAACAAATGATCTAAGCTTTATTCAGAATTTGAGACATCATCGTCAGATCTTGCTGAGTCATTATCTTCATCATGTTCAGATCTTACTGAGTCATTATCTTCCGTGGAACCATCATTTTCTTCATCCAAATGCTCATGGATGGACGACAAATTAATGATATCCACTTCTTCACCAGGGACTTGCAAGTCACGTAAGTAACAAATCGGCTCAACTTCAATGACTTCATTTATACGTGACATTTCATCCACTTGATAAGGCACCTCTACCACTGGATCATCCGCTTCGATGCGACCCCTTGGTTTGGTCTTGATGGCAACACACCAACCTCGTTTGTCTTTTTGAGTTGTCGGACAAGGAACATAATACACCTGTCTAAAATTCTGTGCCAAGATAAATGGATCAAACCTTTTATATTTTCCACTCATTTGGATGTCCACAGTATTACATTTTGGATTATATTTTGTGCCCTTATTGGATGGATCAAACCAATTACAATAAAACAAAACTATTTTTTTAGTATAGTCTAAATAAGTGTACTCCAATTCATATATGTGTTGGACCACGCCGTAGAAGTCATCTTCACCTCCTTCTGTGAGGCCCTTTATGTAAACCCCGCTGTTTATTGTTTTTTTGCCCTCCGTCCATGATTGGGTATGAAATTTGTACCCATTCACAAAGAACGTATGCCATTCTTTAACAGCTGAATTAGGACCGTCGGATAAGTTCCTTAAGTGTCGGTTGACAGCAGTCGGTGCCTCACTATAAACCTACGTATGTTAAATGGAAAAATCGCTTATGTCTAGATTTTACACGAAGTTGCTAGTTCAAAGAATTTTAAGATACTTACTTGTTGTGTAAACCACTTTGCAAAATCTGCATGTATATGAGCAGACTGCTCTTGTTCACTTATGTTTTCAGATAACAAGAATGAGCTGTATAAATTGGACAATACACACATGTTTAGCACAAATTAAAGTATTTATTATTACATAATTGAAAGAAAAGGATATACAATACATACTCAAGGTATGGCTTAACTTCAGTGCAATTGATCAACACATGAACATGGGCTGACTTCCTCTCTGCATCTGTTAACCAGTGAGTCAACTCCTTCCCTGAATGACGACCAGACAGGCAAAAGGCTGATAAGGCTAGCGGATGTCTTTCACTTTCATTTTCCATTTCATTTCTATTATTTCTTGGTGACAACATGAAGTTGTTGAAATAATGGGAACAAAAATGGATTGTCTCACGATGTAAGTAAGATGCACAAATTGATCCTTCAACTTTAGCCGTATTTTTCACTGATCGTTTTGAATCACCCATGAATCTACAAAATAACAAGTTCATAGAAATATTTATTACCATTCATTTCAAATGGAAAAAAAATCTAATATCTAATTCTTGGATATTACCTTTCAAATGGATACATCCACCTATATTGTACTGGTCCACCAAGTCTTGCTTCATATGCGAGATGAACTGGGAGATGCTCCATGAAATCAAAGAAACCAGGAGGAAAATTCTCTCCAACTTGCATAAAATGATTTGAATGTTCAGTTCCTCTTCCCTCAACGTTGCAGAGCACAAATCTCTAAAGAATTGACTTAATTCAGTAAGCGGATTCAAGACATGGACTGGCAAGGAACTAAAAGCAATAGGAAGTAAACATTCCATGAATACATGGCAGTCATGGCTTTTCATCCCATGCATTCTTCCCTTGTTGACATCGACACGTCTTGCCAAATTGGAAGAATAGCCGTCTGGCATCCGTAATTCTGTTATCCATTGACAAACGGACTTTGCTTCCTCAACAGTTAAACTATAATTAGCTTTCGGTTTTAACATCTTCCCATTAACATGCCGCTTCAACTCCAAGTCTGGTCGCCTACAGTACAAAGCTAGGTCCATTCTTGCCTTCTCATTGTCTTTAGTCTTGCCACTGACATTCATAACCGTGTTGAATATGTTATCAAAAAAATTCTTTTTTATGTGCATAACATCGAGATTGTGTCTCAACAAATTATCTTTCCAGTATGGGAGCTCCCAAAAAATACTTCTTTTTGTCCAATTGTGAAACTCTCCGTATCCTGGTAATCTGGACACACCACCATTGTTAGTGATTGTGGGCAGTTCTCTTACTCTACTCCAAATCTCTTCCGATGAGAACCTAGGCGGCAGCTCATCCTTTTCAACTTCCCCCTTTTTGAAGGCGTTTCTATTTCGTCTAAATGCATGATTTGTTGGTAAAAACCTACGATGCGAGTCAAACCAGGAACTTTTCCCCCCGTATTTCAAGTTAAAGGCCTTTGTATACTCCATGCAATGCGGACATGCCAATTTACCATGAGTACCCCAACCAGACAACATATCATAAGCAGGGAAGTCATTAATGGTCCACATCAAAGCTGCCTTCATAAAAAAAATTTGCTTTCTTGCGATATCGTACGTCAACACGCCGTTTCGTAACCTCTTTAAATCATCAATCAAAGGCTGCAAATAAACATCAATACCAGCCTTCGGGTTGGATGGGCCCGGTATGAGGCACGTCAAAAACATATAAGGTTTAGACATGCACATTTCAGGAGGAAGATTATACGGGGTTACAATTACGGGCCAACATGAATAAGGCGAAACTGAAGCTTCGATATACGGGGTAAAACCATCAGAGCATAACCCAAGTCGTGCATTGCGTGGATCCAAGGCAAATTCGGGATGTACGCGATCAAAATGCTTCCATGCTTCGCCATCAGATGGATGACGTAACACGCCTGAACTTCTTCTATTCTCATAGTGCCACGTCATTTTTCCTGCAGTTTGCATTGAGGCAAACATTTTTTGTAGCCTTGGAATTATTGGAAAATAGAGCATTGCCATTACTGGAACACGTTTGTTGTTACTTGTTCCAGTCTTGTTATGACAATACCTTGGCGCTTGACAAATTCTGCATTCGACCAACTCGCCATCACTTATGCCAAATTCATTGTTGTAATACAACATACACCCGTTCATGCAACAATCAATTCTCTTGGCTTTCAATCCCAGCTTCGACACTAACCTCTTCGCACCAGAATAATTCTCTGGTAAAACCCCCTTTATAGGACTCGCGTCCAAAAGCATTTTGGAAAAATTATCCAAACACGAGTCAGAAGCGTTAAAATTGGCTTTGCAAGCTAACAGTCTCATGCACATCGATAATTTAGAGTCTGAGGCCCCTTCATACAACGGCTTATTTGTCTCAACCAAAAGATTATAAAATCTTTGTGCTTCCTCATTTGGAAGTTGTTCCGTATTATCATAATCGTGTGCCTCATTCACCCCGAGAGCGTCACACACCATCTCCTGCATTGACACAAACTGTTCACCATATCCCATATCTACACAACTGCTTGAAGCCCCCGTGCAATTCTCATCAAACCCTAAATCAACATGCGGCACTTCTTCACCATGATCGGTCCAAATCCAATAATTGTTCTGGAACCCATTTTTATACAAGTCGGTCTTCACAAGGTCATCGCTCTTAATCTTTTGACATTGGCATTTAGAGCACGGACATCTAATTCGATATCCATCATCGATGAAACACTTCTACTGCTTTGCTTGGGTAACAAACTCTTCAACCCCATCTATAAAAGATCGTTTCAGACCCCCTCTTTTCGGATATAACCTATCATACATCCAACTACGATTCGAAGGATAACAATCCATCTTCTGCATGTTCATAAAAAATCCAGATAAATTTAAACATTAAATTTCGACAACATGCGCGCCAACTTAGAGATTTATCCAACGAATGCTTCACAATCCAAAATCACACTCCTTTTCGTTAACCGGTATGGTCCTATCCCATTCAAGAAGAAACGTTTTCAACACTCGATCCTAGTATTAATAATTATTGCTTAATTTACATACCTTATATTTGACAAAATTTCGGCAGCATTTCCCATTCGTCTCCAGCTACACGACTTGACCGCGGTCAAGTATGCATCCAGAGAACAAAAGGAAATGTATCAGACCGCAATTTCATCAAATATAAGGCATGAGAAGTACAATATGACTATTATACGAGTGAAGAAAATGTTTTTTCTCAAACTGTCCCCTTGGACAATTCAAGGTTCCATAAACAAAGAGCGGTATATACCTAACTAGTACATGTGCTCAGTGATATTGAACCTCAAACAGGAAGCTAAGGTTTTGCTCAAATATTATATAAAATAAAATTTAACCGTACAAGACACCCTTTGTACTTGAAATTCAAGTTCTTAGGGTAAAATTAAGCAATAATTGCTCAAATCACCTTACTATATCAACATAGATAAAGTACATAGTAGACTCATAAAATTAACACACAGTCATAATTAAATATTCTAAAAAAAACTATGCATCTAAAGACAATTCCATACTTTGAGGTATTTTTTATTAATTTATTTTGTTATTATTTATTTGTTATTAATTTATTTTGTTATTATTTAAATATTTATGTATTTCAACTTTTATTTTTAAATATATATTTATTTAAATATTAGTTATTAAGTATCATTATTTTGTTATATAAATAATTATTTAATTATTTAACTTGTTAAGTATTAGTGTTAGGTATTTTTGTTTAAGCTAGTCACGCTGCGTCCCACCAAACTATTGTCGTACGAAACTTCTGTGTCCAAGCAAATACATTTCTTTTCGGCGCATATCAACAATGATTTAATTTATTGATAATTTATTTTGCGGTGATTTTTATTAACAACAATTTTGTTGTGATTTTTTATTGTTTTAATTTTTCATTTTAACTTATTAACACCTAAAAACTAATTTGGGTACAAGCTTATGAACTCAAACTCCAAATGGTTATATGAGTTTCAAATTGATGTTCATATGTGCCCTTTAAGACTACCACATGTGTTTTCAACACTATATGTTCAGCCAGTAAACATTCATAGCATTTCAAAGCATTTCAATAATAACATATGCTTTCAACAATATATTTTCAGCCAACAAGATTTATTAAAACCAAGTTTCATTTTCTCAACAGTGCACTCCAAAAATCATTGTTCAATCCAACAGTGCAAAATTCAGCCATCAAATTAGCAGCAGAAAGATTAAATCCAGCCATTAAAATACAAAAATAAACATACAATTTGATTCTATGTTCTCATTCACAATAATGCCACACAATTCTTTTCTGGAACTAAACATACAACCTGAGACCCAATTTTGGAACTAAACATGCAACTGGATTCTGTAACTAAACATACAATTCTTTTCTTAGGCAATTTTCCTAAGCTCAGGGTCCAAACTTCAACATGCCAGGAAAGTCAGGGAAAAGTATATAGATATTCTATTTAGAGAAAAATTCATGCATATTATTTTGGGCCATCAGAATGCATGTAATTGAAATCATAAATTAGTTTAGCAATAGATGACAAAGTTAGAATGGAAGTGTTAATTTATGTGGCTACTTCTCAAGGGTGATACATATGGTGGTATCAGAGTTCTCAAATGAGCTAAAATTTATATGAAGAGTTCTGAGACATGGCATATTTTCCAAACTTCTAGAGAGACTTCCAGAAAGATTATTGTTACTGAGGTCCATAAATCTAAGCCTTTTCATTTCTGCCATGGACCATTCCAAAATTTCCACTTTGTTGTTTGAATTTTATTTTATTTCCTCATAAAATGTAATGGCATTGGAAAAATCAAATTCTTGAAGACCAAGAAATTTAGTAAAAGAATCTCAGTATTCATTGTTCTGAAACCTCATTCTTTCAAAGCATCTCTTTCACCTTCTAACAATTTAAAAAAAATGTTAATGAGCACGAGATGATATTAGGCATTTTCATCAAGAAGCAAGTTTCCTTCCCTGTTTTCCCCTACTAAAAATTATTTCTGTAACTTAACTCAGTTTTTATTTAAAATTTAATATATTCTCTCTTCAAATTAAGCAAACAAAGCTCTAATCTCAGAATTTGGGACCATACCCCTACTTCAAATGCAATTGTAGGCAATTTTCCAAATCTATCACATGTCATGCTTCCATCATATAGGCGAATACATAGAAGCATGATAATAGGAAAACACTTGGAAATTAACAACTTTATGTGTTACAATACATTATGGAGAAAAGACAAGACCACTAACGAGTAATGGACCAAGAAGTTCTATGATGCCGTTACATTATAAGAAGCAGAATTTTGCAAGCAGCCAGGCAAGGCCTGGATACCAAAAGTTAATGAATAGATGTGAATCTGTGATATTACAAAGTTCACAAGTCCAGTTGTACTAATAATGTAAGACTAAAAGCATAAAGAGATGTTGTGTGCAACGTAGTCATAGAAATTCCTATAAGTGGGTGCTACAACTGTTAAGACTTAAGACAAGGTAAGTTTAGATTAACAACCGCTAGGTGCAAATTTGTAGTGTGTTTAGGCCTTATATCTCTCCAAATTTATAGTCCTAGTTAGCACCAGCTATTAACTGCATGCTAGACAACTGAAGCACAAAACATAAAGCAGAAACAAGTTTACAAAAAAAAAACAAAGGACAAATCACAGCAGTACTTTTCAAAGAATTATTGAGGACTTGTGACCTCTAGAATGCATGCTATATACCAATTTGATTAAGTGTATTGCTTGTGTTGTGTTAGTCAACTATTCATTTGGCTTAAACTATTTTACTCTTTTGTATTTACATATGTTTACCATATCCCAGGCAATTAGCTTAAGTCTATCAATATAATAATAAAAGCTTTAATTATATAATTTACTCTTCGCCAAATTATTTTATACCATGAAACATAGAGAAGAATTCCCAGGCTCTGCCTAAGAAGTGGGCATCAGAAAATTCGACAACATGGTTGTAGCAGAACCATTCTAGAACTGCATCACATGATACAGTGATCAAGAAGATTAGGAAGACCTACAATATTGGACAGCCTAAGCCTAAATAAATTAACAGACAAAAAAGTAAACCCACAAGAAAAGAGAAGTAACAAAATTTACAAGGCAACCTTAGAAATAGGAAGACCAAATGTGAATCCAGAAAGAGAAGTAACATACTCTTGTTTATTCACTTTACACACATATTAAATTTAAAGTAATCTTGTTTTTATTATAAACAACTTTTTTCCATTATATCCAAAACATCTTATAGCATTCTAATGTTAGTAAGCACTCAGCATTCGAGAAGCAGTACAGCACAATAGTAATTAGTAATTTACTATATATATCAAAAATTCAAAATTTCCCACACACTACTACTATTTTTTTTTTGTCATTCACACTTCTATATTAATGAGTACTATTTTATCTTATGTATCATGGCTTTTTCATCTTCAAACACTACTGTATAGAGAAAAGGTGATCAAACACAACACTCCTAGGGATATAAAAAATAATGAAGAAAAATCTGAACACTACAAAAAAATTAAATAACCATTCACAGTGGAAAAAAAAAAACTTATAAAATATAGTCTCAGTGAAACAACCAATAAAAGAAGGAAAATTAGTATATAAAATTAGACAAAAAAAAAAGGGAATTTCGGATTAGACAAATATATTTGGAATCAGTGAAAGGGAGAAGTGGCGGTGGTTACCGGAAGGACAACGGTGACAGGCTACGGAGCAGTGGCGGTGAAATAGTTTTCAGAATAATGGTGGCTGTGGGAGGCGCTGGTGGAGGCGCTGGTGGCAGTGGGAGGCGTTGGTGGCCGTGGGAGGTGCTGCCTTTCAGAGGAGAGGGAGTGAAGCTCGGCGCCGGTTTCAGAGAAGAGAGAGTGAAGAGAGGTGCTGGTTTCAGAGAAGAGAGGAGCTGGTTTCACGCGAATTTTTTTGTTATAATAAGTCTTTCCCACGGCTTAGCCGTCAGAAATTAAAATAAACTGATACCCACGGTCCAAGCCGTGGGAAACGTCGGAATACAAATCGTCATCTACACACGGTGTAAGCTGAAATAGACAGATGCAAAACACTAGAAGGGGGTTGAATGGTGTTTGTCAAATTTATGCGGAATATAGAAACTTTTTCGCAAGCACAGACGGGTTGTAAAGACGAGTAAACACAGACAGGTCAATCAAACGGATAACTCGTCTGAAGGTTTTCACAGACAACACACAATCATGCAAGATAAGAAAAGTTTTGATAAACACAATTATAAACCCCTTTAGTTAGATGATAGTTAAGACACAAAGTCAAATTAAAGAGTTAAGGGAAAGAGAGATACTCAGCAAATTTTATCCTGGTTCACCCCTTAACAATGAGGCTACGTCCAGTCCTTAGCAGCACCAAGTTTTCTCACTATAACTGATTTAGGTTACAGGACAGACAAGTATTATTTTCACACCTAGCCTCTTCAGGCTCCAGACGAGTATTGTTTTCACACCTAGCCTCTCCAGGCTCCAGACAAGTATTATTTTCACACTTAGCCTCTTCAGGCTCAGACGGGTTTGTTTGAGAGAAGTTGTAAAAAGATTACAATTTGCAAGTCTTTCACAAGCACTCAGACGAGTGTATTAAATGTGAAGTTCTAAAAGACTGTGTATTAACTTCAAATGATTGAAGAATAAATAATGAAAGGATGAAGATATAAATGCACAGAGTAATTGCTCTTGTGATTGCTTTTATCGTTCTCTTATGTGTATGGAATCTTCAAAGTCTTCTTCATTAAATAGGCTTCAAAAAATTTAAAGCCGTTGGACACAAAGTCTGAAGTCTTTGGCTTCTTGCAGATCTTCAATAAATGCAATAGAGTCATTTTGATCAGCCATTAAAGCATAGGGAACTTCGCTTGTTCTCTTTCATCAGAGTGATGCAGACTTCTGATATACCTTTGTTCTCAGCAGGTCTTTATACGTGCTTTTTGTTTGCAGAGGGAAGACTTTCCCTTTTGGTGTAAGATGCAGTTGTGTTCAGGCAAAGCACTTTGTTGAAGTTCTTTATCAGGGTCGAGACAGCTTTCATCCAATGTATTCTTTAACGTTTAGTCTTTAGACGGATGAGTAGCTTCATTAGACGAGTTGACTCTTCAATGAGGAGATGACGTCAGTTGCAAAGTCTTTTAGACGGGTGAGTCTTCTTTTGATCAGACGGTTGAAGATTTCATTAGACGAGTGAACTTCTCTTGGTTCAGACGAGTGAACCTTATCTTGCTCAGACGAGTGAACCTTATCTAGCTCAGACGAGTGAGCCTTATCTAGCTCAGACGAGTGAGCCTTATCTTGGTTCAGACGAGTGAACTTAAGCTTGTTCAGACGTGTGAACAGTTCATATAGACGCTTAAGTTATAATCTGCACACTAAGTAGACGAGTTAAATACCACAGACGGGTTCAATTAAATCATTGAATAACTGTTTTAATCTCATCAAAACTAAGGCAAATGCACATCAGACATTTGGAGACTCAACAATCTCCCCCTTTTTGATGATGACAAAACATGTTAAATGATTTAATGAACTTTAAGAAAATTCACATAAATCAGTCATGTATATGATTAGTCAGATTAAAACCATTGTTCCATGATTATAATATACTCAGACAGATAGGCATTTAACTTTTTATCTTAGTCTTATCTTAGTATTTTCTCCCCCTTTTGACATTATCAAAAGCAATAGATTATAGACAGAGAGAAAAGAAAAGATACATCATATTTGAAGATAAACATTTGTTTATATCAGACAGTTGCATATCAGACAGTTGTAATATAATACACTTTTCATTTAACTTTCTCCCCCTTTTGTCATAATCAAAAAAGAGAAAAGGAGGTATTTTAACCATCATTGGCTGTGTACAAGGTGCTTTTAAAAAAAAGAAAATTACACATAAGTGTTAAAAATATCAAAAAGAGCTTCTACTCTAGCTTCTAAAACAGTTCTAGCTCTTCTTGCTGCAGCAAGATCTTGGTGAGCAGCTTCGACCAAGGTCCTGAGAGATGCTACTTCAAAGAGCAAAGCATGAAGATCTCGTCTGGGCACAGGAATGTGATCATCAGAAGCATCAGAATGCCAGAGAAGAGCATAGACAGGTGGTGCAGAAGGGATAGAGAAGGCTTCCGAAATCCGGGGAAAGAAGTATAAGTGAAGGTTGCGATAGAAAATAAAGGGTAGAAAGGTGATCTTATGGAAAGAATCATCAGAGGAGTTATCTGCTGGAGGTGAGGGAAAAACAGAGGACAGAATGGAGAGTGATGGATGAAAAGATGTGGGTAAAGGTGCAACAGGAAGTGAGGGATAATCAGGGATTAAGCGATCAAGATATTCGATGAAGAAATGGGATCCAGTAATGAGAATGAAACAAGGTGTTGAGTAGTTAGGAAGAATAACAACAGAGTTGGGATGGGTGATGGAAGGATTAGGGTGATAAAACATGATAACAACAAGTTCAAAAACACATATATCTCTACAAGTATTGATAAAGTGAGATGGAGGAGAAGGTACAACAGAGAGATTAGAGATACTTGTAGACATTAAAAGTTGCAAATCAGTTTTGAGCAAAAAAGAAGTGCCAACAGGTTTGGCAGGAGTTGAATCCCTTGAACCAAGACACAAATCAGATACAATGATGAAGGAGGAGGAAAGAGTGGAGTTTTCCTGAGAGAGTGAGTCCTGAGGGTCAGCATTAGGAGCCACAAAGGCAGCAGGTTGGCTAACTTGAGGGGCTTCTCTGGCAGCAGCTACAACAGGAATGCCAGTCCTCTTCCTTTTAGGAATAGGGCCAGGACAAAAAACTGGGTGGTCCAAGGTGTGTCCTAAAGACTTGGGCAGTTGCTCCCCCTCAGCAGGTGCAGTCTCTGCACTGGAGTCAGAATCCACCATGACAAGAACTTGGCCCTTGGGAGTCAGCTTCCTCTTCTTCAAGGAGAGAATAGGAGCACTTTCTTCTGAAGAAAGGGGCTGGCTTGGGCCTGCAAACTTTCCAGAGGGTTTGCAAGAATGTTTAGATGCAGAGGCCTCAGACTCAGTGGTTGATTTAGCATGAGTTTTACTCTTCTGCTCCTCAGATGCTTGATTTGAAGAGGATGGAACAGGGGTTGAGAGCCTCATCAAGGAGACAGTCTGTTTGGCTAAGGGTCTAGCCATATCCACAAAGGTGACTTCTTCAGGGACAAAAATTTTGACTCTAAAAAGCTTGGTCAGAAGCATGCCATATGGATATGTAGGGGAGCTAGGTCTCTTAATCAAAGACACGAAATGATTGAAAATGAGGTCATTTATGTCTACCTTGATTTTGTGAATGAGATGAAAGAGGGCAAACGAGTCCATCTTAGAGATTTAGTCTCTTGACCCCTTCCTAGGTAGCACACATTCTTGCAAAAGCTTGAGCAAGAAGCGGCATTTTGGAACAAGGTTACTTGATTTAAAATTTGTAGGGCTAGGGTTACCGAAAAGGGCGATGTTGATGTCGCTCTGGCTGATTGAATCTACCCACTTTTATGTATAACCAGCACCATGTCTAGGGCATCCAGTTACCAGTTCCAGAGTGTTGAGGGAGAAGGAGAAACGTTGGTTGGAAATGCGAGCTTGAATCTCCGTGGGAAAGCCACTTGGAGAGTGAAGAACGACGGCGTTGGTCCAGAAGTCAGTGACCAACTTGGGGTGCACGGGCTCCTTCAAGTCGAAGAAGGGAGTCCAGTTGGAGTAGTTGAGTTCTTCAAGCACATCTAACCCCGACCGACTTAGAGCCGAAAGGTCAATAAGTTTCCCAGGGATGATTTTGTGAACATCTTCAATATCAAGGTTGTAACGCTTGGCAATGACATCAGCAGAGAGTTGTTGTGGAGGTGCCATTTCAGAGAAGTTAGGGTTAGAGAAGTTTGAGAGTCAGAGAGTGAGTGAAGAGGGAAGAAGACGAAACGAGTGAGAAATAAAGAGAGTTATTTTAAAGAGAGACGTACGGATGGAGATTTTAAAAGAAAGCAAAAAAGGAAAAAGGACGGTTCAGATTTAAAGTAAGACAAAAACCTCCACGTACACATTTTGCCTCAGATAATGAAACGACACTTAGAAGAAAATGAAATACCCACTTAAAAAAAAATTTAACAGAAGAGCGAATGACTCATAAGGTCAGACGATTAAACATAGACGGGTATCATAAAAACTCATCAGACAGGTTATTCAGCAAAGCAGTGTATATTTAAGTTGTCTCTTATAAACTTAAACCTATCCTCAGCTAAAGGTTTTGTAAAGATGTCAGCCCATTGATTTTCAGTTTTAACAAACTTAACATCAAATACACCTTTTTGAACATAATCTCTTATGAAATGAAGTTTGATTTCTATGTGCTTAGCCTTAGAGTGTTGTATGGGATTCTTGGTTAAGCAAAAAGCACTAGAATTATCACACCAGACAGGTATATTAAGCTCAAATATAGAGTAATCTTCTAGTTGATGTTTTACCCATAGTAGCTGTGAGCAGCAACTTGCAGCAGAGACATATTCTGCTTCTGCAGTTGAGAGGGCGATAGTCGTCTGTCTTTTGCTTGACCAGGAGACTAAGTTTGCTCCAATGAAGTGACATCCTCCACTGGTGCTTTTCCTTTCAAGTCTATCTCCAGCAAAGTCAGCATCACAAAAACCAACTAATCTGTAATCTTGTGTTCTCAAATACATTAAACCAAGATTAGTGGTTCCAAGCAAATATCTAAATATTCTTTTAACAGCTTTAAGATGAGATTCTTTGGGATTAGATTGGAATCTAGCACACATACATACACTAAATTGAATGTCAGGTCTGCTAGATGTTAAGTAGAGAAGAGATCCAATCATACCTCTGTAGACAGTTTGGTCTACCTTTTTACCTTCATCATCTTTGCCTAGATTAGCATTAGTTTGCATTGGAGTTTTCATGATCTTTGAGCTATTCATTTTATATTTCTTTAGAATCTCCTTGATGTATTTTTGTTGATGGATGTAGATTCCATCACACGTCTGCTTGATTTGCAATCCAAGGAAGAACTTCAATTCTCCCATCATGCTCATTTCAAATTCTGCTTGCATCAACTTAGAGAATTCTTTGCACATTTTTTCATTAGTAGCTCCAAAAATAATATCATCAACATATATTTGAACTACTATGAAGTTATCTTTTGAGCATTTCTTAAACAAGGTTGTATCAACTTTTCCTCTTATAAAGCCATTATTCATAAAAAAAGTACTAAGTCTATCATACCATGCTCTAGGTGCTTGTTTTAAACCATATAAAGCTTTTTTAAGTTTGAAAACATAATCTGGTTTTTCATTATCTTCAAAACCAGGGGGTTGTTTAACATAAACTTCTTCTTCAATTATTCCATTTAAAAAAGCACTTTTTACATCCATTTGAAATAAAGTAATTTGATGTTGTGCAGCATATGACATGAGTATGCGAATAGCTTCTATTCTAGCTACAGGTGCAAAAGTCTCAGTATAGTCAATACCTTCTTGTTGGTTGTAGCCTTGAGCTACTAACTTTGCTTTGTTTCTGACAACTTTGCCATCTTCATCTAGCTTGTTTCTGAAGACCCATCTTGTTCCAATAACAGACTTGTCTGTTGGTTTGGAGACAAGTTTCCAGACATCATTCCTTTTGAACTGATTAAGTTCTTCTTGCATGGCAAGAATCCAGCTTTCATCTTCAAGAGCTTCCTCAATATGCCTTGGTTCAATCTTAGATAAGAAGGCCATATTGCTTGACTCTCTTAAGACAGATCTGGTTCTAACACCTTCAGAGGGACTTCCAATGATAAGTTCTTCAGGATGATGAGCTTTGAACTTCCAGTCTCTTCTGAGATCATCATTTTGATGTTGGTCTAACTGATGACTCGTCTGCTCCACTTGTCTGAGAGATTCCTCAGCAGACTCAGTTTTTGATACGTCTGGCTGTTGACTCGTCTGCTGGGTAAGATCAAGTCCTGCAAGATCATCTCCTAGATCTGATAGTTCCCTATCAGTCTTTAGATTATCATTGAATTTTACATGAATAGATTCCTCAACAACAGAGGTCCTAGAGTTAAACACTCTATATGCTTTAGACACTTCAGAGTATCCAATGAAGATGCCTTTGTCTACCTTGGAATCAAACTTTCCAAGTTGATCCTTGGTATTTAAGATGAAGCATTCACATCCAAATGCATGGAAATAAGATATGTTAGGTTTTCTACTTTTCCACAATTCATAAGGAGTCTTCTTTAGGATAGGCCTTATAAGTATTCTATTTTGCACATAACATGCAGTGTTTACTGCTTCAACCCAGAAGTACTTAGGGAGATTATTTTCATTGAGCATTGATCTAGCCATCTCTTGCAGAGATCTGTTCTTTCTCTCAACCACTCCATTTTGCTGTGGAGTTCTTGGTGCAGAGAAGTTGTGAGAGATTCCATTCTCTTCACAGAACAGTTTGAATTGCTCATTTTCAAATTCTCCCCCATGATCACTTCTAAGGGTAGAAATACAGAAACCTTGCTCATTTTGTACTTTCTTACAGAATACAGAGAAGGCCTTAAAAGACTCATCCTTGTGGGTTAAGAAAAGTACCCAAGTAAATCTAGAATAATCATCAACAATGACAAATCCATATTTCCTTCCAGCTAAACTGGCAACACTAACTGGTCCAAACAGATCTATGTGTAACAACTGAAGAGGTCTAGAGGTTGATACAATGTTTTTTGATTTGAAACTTGATTTTACTTGTTTACGTCTCTGACATGCATCACATAAAACATCTTTCTTGAAACTAATATCAGGCAATCCTCTCACAAGGTTATCCTTTTTCAATTTCGAAATAAGTTTCATACTAGCATGTCCTAGTTTCTTATGCCATAACCATCTTTCATCCTCTTTAGACATCAGACAGGTTACACTTTGATCTGAGAGTTCAGTTAGCTCAATCTTATAAAGATTTTGCTGTCTGTTAGCTGAAAAGAGGGTCTTGCCACTCTTGTCTTTGACTATGCATTCATTTTTAGTGAAGGAGACATCAAATCCACTATCACAAAATTGACTTATGCTAAGTAAATTGTGTCTCAGTCCTTCAACCATAAGCACATTTGAGATAGAGGGAAGAGGGGGTTTACCACCAATTGTACCAACACCAATTACTCTTCCTTTTTGATTGCCTCCAAAGGCAACAAATCCACCATTCTTAGACTGGAGGTCTTGGAACATAGACCTTTCTCCTGTCATATGTCGCGAGCAGCCACTGTCCAGGTACCAGCAGAGGCGTCTGCTTTGTCCTATTAAGGATGTCTGCAACAGAAATTATTTTATCTTTAGGTACCCATATTTTTCTGGGTCCTTTTCTGTTAGTTGTAGGAGTCTGTGAAGACTTCCTCCTTTTCTTGTGAAAACACTTAGACATAACATGTCCAGCTTTTCCACAGAAGTTACAGACGGGTCTAAGTCTAACTGGAATGGGTTTATCATAGACAGTTGAAGATTTTGTTGAAACTTTGTGATCAGCTTGATGATCATATCCAATGCCTTCTTTGTTAAGAGAGTGTCTCTGACATCCTAGCAGTTTTGTCAGATTATCTCTGCCATTAACAAATCTAGCAAGATCAGAAGTGAGCTCCTTCACTTTCTGTTGAAGTGTGAACACTTCTTCAGAATGTGATGTTTTACTTGAGATCGAAGCTTCATCAGACTTTTCAGTCCTCAGCTGGCTGTTCTCTTTGGCCAGCATCTCACACTCTTGAGATTTTTGTTTATGCCCACTGAGGAGTTTAACATAATCTCTCTTGAGGGATTTGAAAGCCTTAGATAAGCCTTTGGATTCCTCTACCAGTTCATCATAAGCATCATGCAATTCCTCAAGTTCAGAATGTACCTCAGTTTCAGGTTCTGAATCTGTATTGGCCATCAGACAGAGATTGGCTTCCTCTTCTGTCTCTTCTCCTTCAGAAGATGAGCATTCAAGATCTTCCCAGGTGGCCATCATTCCTTTCTTCTTCTTTCTGAAAAACTTCTTTTTGGAAGCTTTCTTCAAAAGAGGGCATTCAGGTTTGATGTGACCAGGCTTCTTGCACTCATAGCAGACAACTGGACTCTTGTCTGTTGATGTGGATTCTTTGTGAGATTTTCTGAAAGGCTTCTCCTTTCTGAACTTCTTCTTTCTCCAGAGCTTTTTCATCATTCTGGTCATGAGAGAAGTCTCTTCATCATCATCAGAATCCTCATCCTCAGACTCGTCTATGTCACAGTCTGACTCGTCTGCCTTTGAAGCTTTTAAGGCTTTAGCTGCCTTTAGATCAACTTTTAGAGCAATGGCTTTGCTCTTTTTGATTGACACATCTTCATTGAGCTCTTGCTCATGAACTGTGAGTGTGCCAAGAAGTTCATCCATAGTAAAGGAGGTGAGATCCTTAGCTTAAGAAATAGCAGTGACAAGAGGTCTCCACTGCCTTGGAAGACTTCTGAGAATCTTAGCAACTTTCTCAGCATTTGTATATGTTTTACCAAGAGATTTCAAACAATTAGTAATAGTTTGGAATCTACCAATCATTTGAGCAACAGATTCACCTTCATCCATGGTGAACAATTCATATTTTCTAACAAGAATAGAAATTTTAGATTCTTTTACCTTTGCAGTACCTTCATGTGTGACAGATAATGAGTCCCACATTTCTTTAGCAGAGTCACAGGCACATACCTTTTCAAACTCTTCTGGACTAAGAGCACAGATTATAGCATATCTGGCTTTATGGTTTAGATCCCATCTTGTCTTTTCTGCAGGTGTCCACTGAGCCTTAGGCTTGTCTGAGCCATCATCATTGCGAGGAGTGTAAGGACCATCAGTGATGATATCCCATACATCAGAGTTTGTTGACAAGATGAACCAGTGAAACCTTTCTTTCCAGTAGTTATAGTTTACACCATTGAAGAAGGGGGGTCTGGTCATAGAGCCTCCTTCAGGTTGGGGGTTCCCACTTGAGCTTGCTCCAGAATACATTGTCTATTCTTCAGGATCTTTTCTCTACACTGTTAGGTGCTCAACCCAGAGGCTGAGCTCTGATACCAACTAAAATAGACAGATGCAAACACTAGAAGGGGGGTTGAATGGTGTTTGTCAAATTTATGCGGAATATAGAAACTTTTTCGCAAGCACAGACGGGTTGTAAAGACGAGTAAACATAGACAGGTCAATCAGACGGATAACTCGTCTGAAGGTTTTCACAGACAACACACAATCATGCAAGATAAGAAAAGTTTTGATAAACACAATTATAAACCCCTTTAGTTAGATGATAGTTAAGACACAAAGTCAAATTAAAGAGTTAAGGGAAAGAGAGATACTCAGCAAAATTTATCCTGGTTCACCCCTTAACAATGAGGCTACGTCCAGTCCTTGGCTGCACCAAGTTTTCTCACTATAACTGATTTAGGTTACAGGACAGACAAGTATTATTTTCACACCTAGCCTCTTCAGGCTCCAGACGAGTATTGTTTTCACACCTAGCCTCTCCAGGCTCCAGACAAGTATTATTTTCACACTTAGCCTCTTCAGGCTCAGACGGGTTTGTTTGAGAGAAGTTGTAAAAAGATTACAATTTGCAAGTCTTTCACAAGCACTCAGACGAGTGTATTAAATGTGAAGTTCTAAAAGACTGCGTATTAACTTCAAATGATTGAAGAATAAATAATGAAAGGATGAAGATATAAATGCACAAAGTAATTGCTCTTGTGATTGCTTTTATCGTTCTCTTATGTGTATGGAATCTTCAAAGTCTTCTTCATTAAATAGGCTTCAAAAAATTTAAAGCCGTTGGACACAAAGTCTGAAGTCTTTGGCTTCTTGCAGATCTTCAATAAATGCAATAGAGTCGTTCTGATCAGCCATTAAAGCATAGGGAACTTCGCTTGTTCTCTTTCATCAGAGTGATGCAGACTTCTGATATACCTTTGTTCTCAGCAGGTCTTTATACGTGCTTTTTGTTTGCAGAAGGAAGACTTTCCCTTTTGGTGTAAGATGCAGTTGTGTTCAGGCAAAGCACTTTGTTGAAGTTCTTTATCAGGGTCGAGACAGCTTTCATCCAATGTATTCTTTAACGTTT
Source organism: Ammopiptanthus mongolicus (assembly GCA_039655645.1). Taxonomy (NCBI): domain Eukaryota; kingdom Viridiplantae; phylum Streptophyta; class Magnoliopsida; order Fabales; family Fabaceae; genus Ammopiptanthus; species Ammopiptanthus mongolicus. The sequence goes on from CM077351.1 coordinate 23,187,562, forward strand.
AGTCTTTAGACGGATGAGTAGCTTCATTAGACGAGTTGACTCTTCAACGAGGAGATGACGTCAGTTGCAAAGTCTTTTAGACGGGTGAGTCTTCTTTTGATCAGACGGTTGAAGACTTCATTAGACGAGTGAACTTCTCTTGGTTCAGACGAGTGAACCTTATCTTGCTCAGACGAGTGAACCTTATCTAGCTCAGACGAGTGAGCCTTATCTAGCTCAGACGAGTGAGCCTTATCTTGGTTCAGACGAGTGAACTTAAGCTTGTTCAGACGTGTGAACAGTTCATATAGACGCTTAAGTTATAATCTGCACACTAAGTAGACGAGTTAAATACCACAGACGGGTTCAATTAAATCATTGAATAACTGTTTTAATCTCATCAAAACTAAGGCAAATGCACATCAGACATTTGGAGACTCAACATAAGCCGTGGGAAAATTACCCACGGCTAAGCCGTGGGAAAACCAAGGGCAAAAGAGCGGCATAATTTCGCGCCACGTTGATCCAGCCCTTACCTGCGGCCTGCCCGTGGGAAATGTCTCCGATTTCAAAATGTGAGGGAAACAAACTGCCAATTTCCCACGGTAAAATCCGTGGGAAATTTCAAAATTACACATGGCATTTTGGCCGTGGGTAAAAGGCGTGGGAAATAATGAGATTTCTTGTAGTGATTGTTCTATCATGCTAACAGCATACCAACCCTATCCAAATTCATTCAGCATCAGATCAATCACAATCAAATCAACAGGTTATAGTATAGCAACACATCACCATTTCAGGCATATCAAAATAGCAATTTGACCATATTTTCACAACAAGCATCTCATCCAGCAAGTTATCACATATGACATCATTTCAGCATGTTATTAGTTACTGCATATAAGCACACATCCTCAATCAACATGCATCATAGATCAGCCTAACGGTGACAAACCTACAATGCCTAAAACTGCATTGGTACCACACTCCGGTAGTCCCTAATGTGGGTTAGGTATTGGCTGTTACTCAACCACTAGTAGGGTTTGAGGAGCCCTACACATGTTAATATTTATATCCTACGCCTACGATTCCCAAATAATTGTAGTTTCTTAATCCTCACCTGGTGATTCGTTCCAATATGCTCCTGTACCAACGGAAAGCCCTGACCCTCGATCTCATGAACACCCCGAACACGCCTACGACCACCACGAGCACAACACCACCACCACGAGCTCGTAACTGCCACCACCTCCTCTCACAGACGTGGTTCCTCTTTCAGCCACGAGCACTATCGAGTCCTCGAACTTTGCCCTAACCATGGGAACAATATGCAAGCAGCAGTATTAATCCTAGGGCAACCTAAAACCAAGAAAGATTCGAGGAGAAGCTCGAAGAACACGAAGAACACTGAGGTTGACGTGTTAGAGATTCGAGCTTACCTTCGATGAATCGAGAAACCAACCAGTGAAACTTTTAGTACTTGAAGCCCCGATCACAACAGTGTAGTTGGAATCATGATCCGATGATCCAATCTTGCTCTACCTTCACTTTCTCTCTCTAGAACTCTTGAGCCTCTCTCTCTAGCTCTCTGGACATCCAAAGTTATGAAGTTTTCGTACAAGAAAGAAAGAAAAGGAAAACTTAAGAGTTTGCTGTCAAGCTGTCCACGCTTGAACGTGGGAAGACTCCACGCTTCAACGTAAGCACGCTCTGACGTGGGAAAACTCCACGCTTCAGCGTGGAACGCTGATTGCCACGTTTCTGCCATGCGTCGCATGCACGCTGACACGTGCACGCCCTTCCACGCTCTGACGTGCAACTACCCACGCTGTGACGTCAACGGTCAACGCTTGAGCGTGGGGTTTCTCAACATCAAAGCGTTCGAGGCTGACTAGACCCGTTCTTTCACGTTTCTTCACTTTCTGAGCTCGTTCCAATGCCAAATTCCCTCAAATTTGGACCATAGCTTCCTTAAGCCATAAGGAACATTATCCAACCTTCAAACATACTTAACATAGATCCTAAACCTTATTCAAGAAAACGAGGTGTTACAAAGACATTTTGGGAAAGGGGAACATGCTCCCCGCCTCGTGAGGTCCCTGACCCCGAAAATATTACTAAACTAGCCTTATATGTACGATATTATTTTAATAATACCATTATTTTTTATTTTTTAACAAAATTAAAATATTAGCAAATTTAAACTCTGCCTAAAGCAGATCAATTCCAATATTTATTCAAATATGTAGATTACGTTATTCTCTCTTTTAGATATTTACCAAAAATAGAACTTACTTATATATATATATATATATATATATATATATATATAATTTTATTTTAGTAATTTTATTAAATTAAAAAAGTTTGAACCATAAATTCTTTTCCTATTCCTTTCATAAAGACCTCATGTGTTGGACATGACAACAAGAACTGAACTTGATGTTGTAGTCTTTGACATTGTTATAGTTTTATTGAATCTTTGTTTGTACTATTTAAGGTTGAACTTGTTGTAATGTCTTGGAGAATGCTTTAACTTTAAATATTTAAGATTTTTATTCGATTTTTAATTTCCAGGTCCCCAAACTCGATCCGTGGGGAATGGGGACAGGGGAGAGAAAGTCTCCGTGATGGGGAACGGGGACGGGGAGAAAAATAGGAGACGAGGATGGGAAGCAGGAGAGTACTCCCCGCCCCCGCCTTGCACCATTGCCACGCCTATCCCTCAGTTTTATACGCTCTAATTAATTGTATTATTTGTTTTTTTATAGAATTTTGATTTTAATCAATTGCATGGTTTATTTTTTATATTATTTTCACTTAGCAATTTAGTATATTCCACAATCACATAGTCCACAATTGTACTCTCCTTTTTTTCATAAATAAAAATTAAAGCTTTCTAATTTTTAATACATTATACTTTCATTTTCATTTTCATTTTTTTTTATTATAATGAGAATTCCAGAATTTTTTCATACCCCTAAAACTAAACCCTAGTCTTGCTTAATCCATCAAACATATTATTTTAATTTATATTTTTAAGATTCAATATTAATTATTCAAATCATTTTATAATATTAATTATACAAACCTTTTTTCTAATTTTAAATATTTTTATCCTTTAATTATATTTTATTTAAATTCTATCTAAATTTACAAATATTCTTGCAATACATAATATACTTGCTAATTTATTATTTTAGCTGTGTAACACTCCGATTTTCTAGTTTTCTTAATTAATCAGTATTTATGTATCTATATTTTATTTGAGGACCTAGAAAATAAAATAAAATAAACTAAGACCATAGTCAAGCTCTACGATATCGTAGGAAGCTATGGTTAAATTTTGGGTCGAAAAATGCAGATCGGAAAATCAGACGGAGTCCGGTCTGCGTTTTTCATTGACAGTAGTGTTTTACTATTATCAAGTCCTAATTTGGACTCGTGAACGCGACAGTTAGTCTTAGAATCACGTTTCCTACATTTTAGAAAAAATGGTCTTGACTTTCGAAAATGAAAATAATAATAAAATATTCGAACGAATACTCGAACCGGGAGACAAACGGAGCTGCATAGGGATTTACCGGGACCCATTAACGGATAAACTTGATGTCACATCAAGTCACATCACCTCAGGAAGCGTGCCATGACTCGCCACTGTCATGATGATGTTAGAAAATATCTGAACGCGTTCACAATGCAAAGAGACCGAAATGCCCTTGGTCTTTTTCCTAAAGGACATCCACGTCCCTAAAATATTTAAAAAGCAACCTCACCCACTCACTCTCTCTCCTCATCTTCGCTGCCTCACTCTCTCTCTCTCTCTCTCCTCTCCATCTTCTTCTTCTACTTCTTCCTTTCTTTCTCTCCATTTCCACCATTTCCTTCAAGTTTCACCTCCTTTTTTTCTCAACTTCCACGAGGTTTTTTAAGAAAATTTGTGAAGCAAAGTTGATCATCTCATCCTCCTCTATAACATAAGAGGTATAGATTTCACTCTTGAGCTCTCAATCTTCATTTTCTCCATTAAAATTCATGAGTTTCAAAGTTTAAGATCCAAACTTCAAAAATCTCTACAAAATTGTAGAAAATTCTTTTAATGCCAAACCAATTGCTATGATCCAATATCATCCTCTACTATCATAATCCAAGATTATGAAATCAAATAAGCTTTCTAGCTTATTTTTCTTAGAGAGGCCGAACCATGTAGTTTTTGGGGGGAAAATGGGTTTTGTTCAATTTATGTGAAATGATTCTTGATTTCACCTATTTCATTCCATAATCATGTAATCCAAGTGATTAGAAACCCAAATCAAACTCTAATCTATTTTTGACTTGGATGGCCGAAACCCTAGTTTGTTGGTTGAAGGGGTTTTGATTCAAATCTTTGATAATTGATCATGGATTATGTCTTAGGTATGCTTAAGGATCATTGATCCAAGAGTTGGTAGAATTTCAACATCCCTAACCTAATTAATTAAATGGGGGCAGCAGCCTAGTCCTAAGGATTAGGGAGTCTGTGATTTAACTGTATTAATTTCTAGTTGTGTTTTGTGATATAGAATCGGACAGGATTCGGACGTTCGACAGCGCACCCGATTGACTGTTGCGAAGCCGCATCCGGAGTCACCCGAGAACATCACTAAGGTGGGGGAAAGAACCACAATATCTTTGGGGAGGCGAGCTTTAAAATAATATATATTGATATGCGTATGGCGATCCAAACCCTACTAGAGGTCGTTTGACCGTTAGGTCGATATTTACTGTATGTCGAGGATGTATGTTCTGTGATGGGATGTTTAGTGTATTATATGTGATATGTGTACATGCCTATTATATGTTTATGATTACTTAACTATTATCTGTTAGTTGATATTATTGTTTATTGAATCTGTATCTGATTGTTATTGATGTGCTTTTGTGACTGCAAATGTTTGAGTAAAGATAGGCAGTGATTTCTGATGAGTTGGGAGATGAATGTGTGGTGAGAAAGTCGAGGATATATATATGTTGTAGTGCTCAACCTAGAGATACAGTTGATCTGTTGGTGTTTGATATAAAGTCGATACCCGGTTAAGCTGAAGGAAAGTTGGTTGTGGTTGTTTATAAGTCGTGGTTGAAGCACTAAGTGTTGATCCTGAGATGAGTCGGTGAGATTCATGTTGCATAGTTGTTGTTCATCACTGTGTTGGCATACGGGCGATTCCGATCTTGTTTGCGGGGAGATGATCGTACCGATTAGTTTGGCGTAGGGGTGATTCCGATCTTGCCTGCGAGAAGATGATTGTATCTATTAGTCGAATTGTAGACGGACGGGTGAATGTCTCGACCTAGCCTACAGGCGGAGGGATATGTCGTTACCGAAAGTCGAGTTGTTAACGGACGGGCGAATGTTCCGACCTAGCCTGCGGGAGAGGGAACATGCCGTTACCGTAAGTTGCGTTGTTGACGGGCGAATATTCCGACCTGGCCTGCGAGCAGGGGAATATGTCGTACCCATGAGACGAGTTGAGCCTGCGGGCTTTTGACCGAACCCTACCTTATTGGGGTGGCATAGTGATGACTGAGACATGCACCTTGATCTGTTGGGGGTGTCGCGTCGTAATCGCGTCCATATAGTCGTTAGTTGCATGAGTGTGAGAGACAGTAGTTAAGAGAAAATTATCCGAGAGTTGTTTAGTTGTCACTGTTATGATTCTGAGTGTTGCTATCTATATAAATTATTTTATATAGCTGTTTTCCCGGTTATGACATATTACTGTTTCTTATCCCCTCTATTTTCTATGTCGTATTTTATTATTCTTGACTGCACGAGAAGATCCTGTTGAGGAACTGCTGGAGGAAATTGATGGCATACCCGTAGAACCAGATGCTGGCGGGAGAGCCCTGGATCCCGGTGCTGGAGGACTTTAGACATTGGGGGTTAGTAGTTATAGTTGTTATGGCCAGTATTTGGGTTGAGTGACATGTATTTGTGGGATCAGGAGAGGAAGTCGTATGTACTTTTATTTCCGCTGCTGTGGTGCTCTTATTTCATTTACTAGTTGCACTCTGAGACTTTTATATTTGATGTCAGCTGCTGTAGGCTCTACTGATGGGGCCAAAGCTCTTATGTTTGTAATAATTATTATGGTATCAGTATGTGTTATTTCTTTTAATATTTCCGCTATTTATACCGTTAAGCTACGCTGTAACGCTAAGAATACGAGTTAGGGTTACTAATGGGACCTCCGAGGAAGGGCTTGTCTGAAGGTGCATGTGAATAATGCAAGAAATACAACAGCAAAACAAGTAATCATAAATCATGCTTTCCCATGTGCCGCTCCATTTGAAAGCCATTCATTAGGCGTGTTACCCATGTGTCGCCAACTGTATTTATAATCTTAAACTTTAATATATATTATTAAAAGAGCATCAAACAATATATATTACTCAGTGCGTTCCATTTCTTTAGTCTTTTTAGCATTCTAAACACAAATTAAGAAATCATTAATTTGTGTGTAAATGTACCAAAATATCCAGTGAAGAATCAAATGAAGTATTCAACCAAGAAACATAACCTAGAAAGACATAAAGCCAATTGAGGGTATATATGAAAAAGAAATGAGGAAATTATACTTTGGGTTTATAAAACTTCAATTGTTTTGAAACAAAAACAAATTGCTAAAGAGACTAAAGATATGGAACGGAGGGAATATTAAATAATCTTGTTAACCAGTGCCCAAAGGACACTGATTAAGGAATCAATGAAAGGAAATATTTTATTGGAAAACTAAGTGTTGTACTTTTTAATGGAGTATGTTTAATACACATCTTTCAATACAAAATTTCCTTTTTTGGCAAGAAAGCAATTAATGTTATTAACCATTACTGTCATTATATAAATATAATTAAGTTCAAAATTATAAATAAAATTGAAAAATAAGAAAAATCTATCTAGATATATTTATCATAACTATTTTTCTTACTGGTTAGCATTTTCCTTTTTCTTATGAGTAAATTTGTCATGAAAGTAATTAATGATATTAATTATGAAACACTAACTAGTATTCCAAACGTAAAAAATTAACTAATGCTATTATTTTTTATAACCATGTTATAGGTACGGAGTACCCACCATCATTAGCGGTGACTAATCTCCGTCGGGGAATATGTTGGGCACACAAGGTGAGTTCTCCCCTCCCAATCAGGTTTTCTTTATACACAAGAGTCAAGATTCGAACCCCTGACCACTAATGCTATTATGCTACTATATTTTTTTAAATATTTTTAACAAAACCATTTTCAAAATTGTTAACTAAATATGACAAGATAAACAAACTTTTTTATTTTTGGTGCTCTAGATAAACAAACTTTAAACTTGTAGCCATTCCCTTTAGTTTAATGCACGATTCCCTTTAAACTAGTAACCTTACCTTATTAATGGATTGGTTCCTTTAAAGTGAGTAGATAGTAAAGTAAGTAATCTCAACTGTTTATGAAAAAATCAAGAGTTTATATTCCAATACATCCATGATTTGTTATGCATGTGCACTTAATATCAATCATTGATTTCTCATCAACAGTTAATATTATTTACTTTACTCTCTCAAGTGAATTGCTCACTTTAGAAGAGTCGGATCCTTTATTAATAACCAGGGACAAATCTAGAGAGGGGAAAGCATGAGTGTAGTTGGCCCCTCCCTCTTTTATATATTTTGTAAAATTAGTTATATATATATATATATATATATATATATATATATATATTGTTATATATTCGACCCCCCTCTAATGATTTCTGGATCCGTCTCTGTAGATAATTACTCCATCCGTAACAAAAATAAACAAATTTAATTACTTTTACACTTATTAAGATAATTAGTTATGCGTTTAATTGCTATACACTGTCAGTGTAAAGTTTTTTTACACTGTCAACCAATCAGATCTCACGGTATAAGTGACTTTTAAGGTAGTTAGGATAAGAGTCAAACATTTTAGCTTATGTGTCAATTTCTGATTAGTTGACTGTATAAAAAATCTTTACACTGACAGTGCATACCAATTAAATCCATTAGTTATTCACATTTAATTTGTTAATCTTATTTAAAAGTTCAACTTCATTGCCTAAATTACCCCTCTTTGTTTATTTACATTAATTTTATTGTATGGAAACTTGTTTCAATTAAATGTAATAAAATGAAGGATATTTTTGGTATACTATCATTAAATAGGATGTAAAAAATCAATTTTTGCTTATATTTTGTTACAACTTAGATAGGTCAATTTTTGTTTAAATTTTGTTACGGATGGAGTACTTTGTTAGAAAATGATTTTGTAAAGCAACTTATCTTTTTAATATATTTTCACTGTGCAAATCAAGTTTTTTTGCTGCTCAAATCAAACTTAAAAAATTAGTCAATATATCGTCAGACAAAATTAAACTATTAATCTCGGATACAAAAACATCGGATGATCATTTACTTTAGTATAAATTTTGAAATAATTGATTTGCCAAGATCCTCCTATGAATAAATATTTTCTTTGGATGTTTTCTTTTAGTTAGAATTATACATCCACAAAGCTCTACATCAAATTAGTCAATGGCTGGATTCAGATTAAATGGTCCTACGTGAAAATGATGCAATGCAATCATAATTGAACTAAACAAAACAAGTAGAATCAAAACTTAACCGAACAAGTATAATACACAAATAGTATTATTGAATCATTCCTTGAAATACATTCATTGTGGACAGAAAACAATAGGATACATTTTCTAGGGAAAAAAAGCAAAAGGAAAAAAAGAATTATAGAAATCTCAATTGCCCATCATTTTGTTGTTGCTGGGTTTAACCATTTCTTTCACATATATTAATCATCTTTTGTTCCCTTATCCCCTTTTGCAAACCATGCACGTAATAGCCATGGCTTAGAACTGCAAGTAGTAGGCAACAAAGGAGAGGAGAGAGGCACCAAAGAATGAACCAAGAGCAGCAGTACCGCTGCTGGGTCCCGGTGCTGGAGCGGGTGCCTCGTGGTGGTGACCTTCATGTGCCATGACAGAACTGACGGAGGCGGCGGCGGCGACCACCAGGACGGCACAAGCAACTTTCTTCATCTCCATGTCTGAATCGGACTTCTGGTTGTGAAGATTGTACCGAATATGCCTTTGCCTTGTGTGGGATTGTGTTGCTCGAGGAAAAATAAGTCGGGGATTAGATCGGGTTTTATAGTGGGGGAGGGCCACCTTGTTAGGTATTCTGATTAATTTCTTTCTTTTTCTAATTTTTTTTTTACGATTTTTTAACATTTTTGTAGATTTGGCTACAATTGGGTGGTGGTTTATCCAATTTTAAACAGAAAAGGGGATGCAATTTTGGCTGGGATAAAAAATAATTGGATTTAATTATAATATACTATCAGTATAAAGAGTTTTTACATTAATAACCAATTATATTTTGTCATATTATTAAAAATGTTTGATTTGTATTGTAAATATCTTAAAAGTCATATATGGGGTGATGTGTGATTGATTGATAATCTAAAAATCTTTACACTGATAATGTATCAAAATTAAACTTAAAAAAAATATTATCCATAATATTGAGCACGTTTTACTACATGTTATTACTTATTGGTGGTTATGGTATATATATAATTTTTATTTTTATTTTTGTTTTTACTTTTACAAATGAATCTTAGTATTCGTATCTTTACAAATAAAGATTTAGTGGAATCAAATACTTCCAATGGGGACCAAATAAATTGAGGTAGGTAATAAATGCCAATGATGCATGTTGCCTGACAGATTCTTATTCCTTTGACAACGAATATGTGCTTGAATGATGATGTCCTTAGGTTTTAGGGATTAATTAAGGAAACTTCTTCATTACACAACCCGAAACTTGACACCAAGAATTAAAACAAGATTGCGTATCACCTATCAAGTGGTGAAAAGTCATTCTGTGTGATATTTGCAGTTTCTTTTTAATGAAAACTAGCTGTATACTGGTATATTCGCACGGGTCGCGCTATGTTACTTACTATAATTTTTTTTAAAAGTAACATTGAAAATTAATTAGTTTTTTTATCTAGGAAATAAGTGAATAAAGTAAATTATATACTAATATTGACATAGTTATAAACCATAGTTATACACACATTGTGATTGTAGCAAAATAACTTCACAATCCATACTGTTTTGCCTTCTACTTGAGTTTTCATTTTGAAAATTCAAAACTTATGACTCAATACTTGCACTTGCTGACAGAAACAATCATAAAAATGGAAATCTTGAACACTCATAAAAAACAATGCTAATAATATTGAGTTTCTTAAAACATTTATGCGAGGAAATCCAATTATACGCAATGCACGCGAGGATTAACCCAGGCTTAATAATCTAATTAGAACTTTCATACAAAAATAATTTTTTTTACTAATTAGAACATAAAACACAAATTAATAATAAATCAATTATACTATACTAATTAACACATAATTTGCGTGAAGGTAACATCAAAACTTAAATTTTTATGCTATAGTTGTATACCCGTGCATTCTCATGGATCACACCGTGTTGCTTATTACATTTTTGCTAAAAGTCAAAGATTATGATCTCATACAACTAACTCTTTTTTACCTTACTGCCTTGTATTAGCATCTCATGTATACATATGTTCCCACCATATATCAATAAGTTATCAAAGTCATGGTCATAAAGGTTGAAAAAACCAAGATTAGCATCTTGCTAGACTAATATTGATACTAAGCAGTACGACAAAACACCAACAAAAATTGGTTTAATAGTCATAACAAAAGACAGACCAAAAAAACAAAAATTAAAAGGATTAAACACAAAAATTAAGCAAACCTAGTTTCTAACTTTTCTCAAGCAGTTGGTGTGCAACAATGTGTTTTCCAGACTTGCCTTTTTGAGTATCTGCGTGTGAGAAGGCATAAGTTTGATGCGCGTGCCATTGCTTCTCACTTTCTTTATCCTTTCCCACCTCCTTCCACTTCTCCATAGTGTTAACGATGTTTAGTGTAAATGTAAAGTGTAAAACTTTATTATTGGACAAATTGAATGTCATCCATCAACAAATTGCTCGATCAACATATATCCTTTATCTGAAAAATCAAAGTCCTTTGTCCAACTTCTCAAATCACAATATTGGAAAGCCCGACATCCAATTCCAAGTTTTGATAAAAGCAGAATTTGTTGAGGGATGGCATAATCTGACGGGCCATGTTGCAGACAAACTTCCTCAAGCTATGCTATATGCATGATTGTCAAGAAATCCTGCAGCTCTGTTGTACTCTTTGGTTACCCTGGAAGCAAAATCAAATTAAAATTAAAAAGATTATACACCAGAAGAGCTCCAAAAGAAGCAAACATCTCAACACACTTGGCCTGCAGCATGTCAATGGATTATATCTAGGTTCAAATTCAATCTTCAAATCCTTACACATTTTCCCGACAGAGTGCACTATTTTATGGCTAACCTATTTTATGAGCAAGTACATTATGCAATCTTCACAACAGTTATGAAATCAAGAAATTCTATGGTCATCTACTAAAACAGCTAACAATAGCAATACTAAATTCATACTGCACAATGGAGGCTTAGATAAATACTTTAACCTTCCTCACATCATGCCTTGTTACCTCTCTCCTAATAAACACATTCTGTTATCACTCTTCATCAAACACCCCACGAACCAAACCCAACATTTTCAATCCTTATCTCTGTACCAAAAACCCACTTTTCACTTATTTATCATTCTCTCTGTTTCATATGCATTTTCACAAACACATGCTTTTAGTCTTCTTCCCAACTCCTTCTTGTCCACAAAGAAATCATCAATGTCAGAACAACATCAAGAAAATGTATAATGTGCCACAATGCTAATTAAGGGTTATTTTTTTGTTTACCTCATGAGTTGCCTGTTAAAGCCAACATTTCTCTATTCTCTTCAACCTCTGCATGATTTGATTCTTGTTGCCTTCCTGTCAATTCCCACATTGCTTTTTCAATCTTATAAGTTGAGGGCATAGTTCGTGGGAAGTAACTATTGTCAATTAGTGATAGCAATATCATCTCAATTTACATGAATAAAATAAAAACTAAAGAAAAATGCCATTGATTTTTATTTTGCTGCATATTCAATGAAAGTCTTCCATTTGATTGCCTCACTCTCTTTCTCACCTATCGAGAATAACACCCATCAAATCAGAGCATAGATAAAACCAGCAAGGTTTATACAACTCATATGGACCTAATGGAACTTGCTCCTTACTTCAAACTTTCCCCAAAACCCGAAACCCCACATCTAAAATTTTCCTTTTTCCGCAATAGCCATAGATGGGGGCCCTCCGCACAACTCTTTCTCGTCCTCATTTTCTCCTCAGATTGTTTTCTTGTCCTCAACCAACAAAAATCAAAATATCAAAATTTCCAGAAATTCGAATATGCAGAGGAAATAAGTGAATACCGAGGGAGGTGGAGAAAATACAAATCAACCTTACAGAGATTTTCGACATGGCGGAATGTGGTGAGAATGGCGGCGGTGCATGGTTTTCCAGGAACTGAACCAAACATTGATGTTGTGCCGCTGTTCTCGTCGGTGATGAGCTGAAAATCGAGATTTAGATGCTTGAAGTCACATACCTGCTTGTGAAGAAGAGAAGCTTTGTAGGAACGAAAGAAAATATGATGAGCTTCTAGTAAATTTTCCAACAAAACTTGAAGAATAGATTATATGATAAGCTTGAAGAAACAAAGAAAAGCAAAGAAGGACTGAGTTTTTTGTGAATTGAGTGGGAAAAAAATTTGTCAAGAAGCTACATGTTTTGAGGGGAGTAGAGAGATAGAAGACCGAAAAAGGAAGAAGAGGAAATCAAGAGATTGAGAGAGAGAGAAGGGGGAAGATGTTGACGTGATAATAAGGCCAGATTTGCAGTGAGGAAGTTCCCTTCCCAGGCAACTCAAGTTACAAAATTAACCTCAAAAAGGACACTTGTCACAAATATAGCAAAGGGTGTTTTTGGTTTTTTGCTAGGTATTGAAATTTTTATATAGATATTAGACGATTAGACGATTTGCACAATTTGTCCTCGGCTTCAACTTGCTGTTTGGTTTGTTTTCAGTTTTCTGTTTTCATTTTCTGATTTCAAAAATAATTACAGTACAAATAATTATAAAACTGTCACATGATTTTTAATCTGTTTCTTATTTTCAAAGATTTGTATAGGAAACAGTGGAAACAAACAAAAAGTTGTTTTCAGTGTTTCTTATACAATTTTTTAAAATTAAAAAACAGAATGAAAATAATGAAAATTTTGAAATTATTTGTGTTGTAATTATTTATAAAAATAGGAAATGAAAACAGGAAACTAGAAACAAACCAAACAGGCCAAATATCCTATTTTCTTGAACATGCTTTGCTTTTTGGTACATATTGAGGAAAAGGCAAAAAGGAAAAAACGAAAAGGAGAAAAATAAGAAAGATCTAGAGTCTAATAAATGAAACTCCAGATGCATCTGCCAATAGTAACTCCTGCATCCCCATCGGAGGAGAAGACCAGAGCTCCATCGTTCCGTCACCAGTCGCCCCACGCTTGGCCAGAAAATCAGATGGAGAATTATCTTCGCGAAGAACATGGCCAAGCACCACAACCCAATCCCTATTGATAGTCGCACCAATCTCCGAGATCAAGGACGCAAAAGGATGAAAAGAAGTAAGAGATGCCTCCGAGATCAGATGAAGGGCTTCTGTTGAATCAGAGAAGATGAAAATTTTCCTAACCGCTTCTCCCAAGCCATGTGAAGACCTTGAAGAATGGCATGAAGCTCGGCCACTAGGGCAGCAGAAATTCCAATCAAACCTGACACTCCTCTATCCCAGGTACCATTTCTATGCCTGAGAATAGCTCCAAAACCCGCCTTCCTGGGGCTTCCAAATGCGCTTCCATCTGTATTAATAATGTGCTTGAATCCAACTAGGGGTTCCCAACTAACAACCCTAGTGGAAACTCTACTTTGATTGTGTTTCACCAACTGCAGGTTGGTTGTGGATGCAAGGTACGTTATTCGCTGCCATTGTGAACTTCCAAGGTTCCCTAATCTCGTTGGAGAAGCAGTGACTGTTGCGGTCTCGCCAAATCCACCACAAAGCAGCAAGAAAAATGGCACCTTTCTTCTGGTGTTGCTCCCTAATCCAGGTAACAATATCACCTTCCTGATAAAAATTTAAATTGCAAAATCTCATTCAGTCCCAAATTCTTTTAGCATAATTGCAATCTCTAAGGCAATGGAGGGGATCTTTGTTGGCTTGATTACATCTTTGGCAAGTAGCTAAAGTAGACACCCTCTGGCTACCCGCAGAGAATTAGTAGAAAGAGCCCTATGAGCTATAGACCAGAGGAAGAACTTGATCTTCCTTGGAGCAGGGATCTTCCATATCCAAGACCAGCTATACTTAACCTCAGTGGTCATAGTTGAGGAAAAAAGTCACTAATACCTATTTCTAGCAAAGTAGGTGCCATCCAAACTACCTGACCAAGCCCAAATATCATCCACAAATCTAGTTAAACTAGTCTTCAACTCTGCAATAGCCTAAGTTACTAACTTTGAAAGAGTGTTTCTAAGGATACCCAAATTCCAACCACTCCCATCCCAAATATCCTTCAATTGGAGATTAGAATCCTGAATATCAACATAAGAAACAGAATTAGCAAGGATCCATTGACTACTCCAAGCACTGTACCAAAAAAAACTCCCCCTTTCCTACTCTGAAATAGTAACCTACCTTCAAATGATGTTTAGCCTTAAAAATAGCATGTCAAGTACTAGAACACTGATTGGTAATACAGTTTAAAACTCGTTCCGAACCTATGTACTTGATTATGAGGATTTGTACCCACAACGTTTGGGGGCAATGCTGCAGATCTCAAATCAGCTTCCCAAGTAAGGATATTTTCACTTTTCTGGTTTCCCTAACTCCCAAACCACCATACTTCTTGGGTCTTGCAATTTTCTGCCATCCCACCCAATGAGTGTCTTTGTTTCAGGAGCCTTTCCAGATGAAATCTCTAACCTTCCTGTCAATTGAATTACAAATACTTTAGGGGAGCCAATTTATTTGCATACAGTAATTAAGTAGCACTACAACATTTTTGCTTTATAGGAATAGTTAAAAAATGTAGTCATAGCAAAGAAAAATGTTGCCTAATGTTTCGGGCAACAATTCCCAGTGTTGCCTATTCGAGCGTTATCTACTGTCTAAGGCAAAAAAAAATTTTTTTTTACCTTCTAACCACATTTTTCGCATAATTGTTGCCTATACTATAGGAATAGGCAACAATTATCAAATGAGAAATGCTGCCAAAAACATTGATTCTATGGCAACAGTTGTAAATTGTTGGCTAATGTACTTTTAGGCAACACTTTTCACTTGTTGCCTATTCGAGCGTTACCTAAAACAAAAAAATGTTGTAGTGTAGGAATGGAGGATAAAATTGAAGGGGCCATGGTTAATCTCGTAGCTCTGTTCAACAGTTTAGATTTCCACCCAGTCAACCTTGTGTTGAGTTGGTTTTTCTTCGCCCTACCCTTAACCATAGGAATGCCAAGATACTTACCCAAATCCTTAGTGAAGGGAATACCAGAGATCTCTGTATATGTCTGCTGCTTAACAACAGGGATCCCAGCAGAGGCAAAACCCGTAGATTTTGTTGGTGTAAACCATAGTAGCCAATATATATATTTATTGGATTTATATATTTTATCATGACTTTATTTTTATATTTTATATATATGAGGCATTTATTTATTATGTTATATTTGATGATCATATTTATAGCATAATAAATTCCTTAGAATAGGTAGTTCATTTAATGGAACGTCAACTATGACTTGACCGTGAGATGCCATTAAATTATAGAACACTATTCTTAAATATCCATAGTCAAGTATTATTATTAATAAGGACAATAATAATACACTGAGACTATTATGTGAGTGTACTGATGACCATATCTCACGAGTCATTGATATAAGATATCAAGTCTTCACAGAGGTATAAATATTAGTGGAATATTTATACTGGAGTGACTCACTATGAGAACGCTGCATAATAGTTATGTAAGTGTCATGAGCGATTCTCATGATGACCATAATGAAGTAGTCCTTCGACTTGAAGTCACTACGATTCCTAACATACGTAGTTGTAGGCTTTGATGCTATTAAACGTTGTCTGTAATAGGACAACTATAAAGATAGTTATTGGGCCTGCAATGAAACATGTTGAGGAATGTGAGTGATGTAGATAGGATTCGTCCCTCCTACATAGCAGGAGTAATGTCTATAGGCCTCTTGATGGTATGCGACGTAGAAATGCATGGCCATGCTAAGGTGGGACAATATGAGATATTAGGCCCACATGATCGTACGTCAATTACTAGATCAAGAAATAAATAATTGGACTTAACAAGGATGACACATTTATGTCTTGTGTTCAATTAATACATTGTAACGAAAGGACGTTGACTTCACATTATATATGGTTACAATATGGTTTTAATTGTATCACCAATATTCTAATTAATTGGGTAGCAATGATGTATTGCTAGATGCCGCTCATTGTTTATAATATTAATTGATTGTTAATATGATTAATAATAATTAATATTATTGCCAATTAATTGAGAACCTATAGGGTCACACGCATAGAGCAAATGTTCAGAGAATTAGTTTAATTGATTAATTAAATATGATTTAATTAATAATTAAATGAGGATATATTTAATTGATTAATTAAATATGATTTAATTAATAATTAGATATTGAGCCTGTAGCGTACAGTAGCCCAAGTGGATTAGGTGTGAGTGATAGCTATTAGTAAGTTGTGCACGTCACTTAAGCCAGACACAACACAGAGCACTTAGAATGGCCGCTGTACTCTATTGATAGCAGCGCCTCCTTTCTCTCTCTGTGTGCCGCGCCTCTTCTAATCCTGATAGCTAGCACTGCGCTATCTCTGACGTTGGTTTGCTCGCGTGGACTGAGTAGAGGTATTGCTACTTTGCAATACTGGTGATAAAGAAGAACCTCTCCCTTTGTGGTGATAGAAGCACGGTTTCTCGGATCTGCTGCTCTGTAGCTGTGTAGATCAAGTTGCCATTCACATCGTAGCAATGTTCATGATTTACCAGTGTTGCTGACGTGCTCACAGTGTTCGTGGTAAAGCTACGCTTAAGAGGTAAACGCAATATCCTTGTGATTCATGTGCGATACGTGGTTTTTTTAGTAAAGGGATTTTTCCACTCAAGAGGTTTTTATAAATTGTTTTTAAAAATTATCCCTCTTGAAACTCCAACAGTGGTATCAGAGCGTCTGGTCGTAATTTGCCATGTATCCTAGGATTGTTTGTCATTATATGATAACATGTTTATTGCTTTTAAATATGATTTGTATGTTTAAAAGTATGTTTGTATGATTTATATATGATATAAATCTCTTTGAATATGTTGTGTGCTTGGTTGTGCTCCTAACATAAACAAGGATTCGCTTCTGGAATCCTGCTGCGCCGTTTGGCAAGGTCGTGCTCCCTGTAGCACAGCCGTGCACGTTTGAGTTAGAGTAAGTGAACGCGTAGCACTATCGTGCGTCGTTTGGCACGACCGTGCCACTTTTGAACAGCGTCAACAAGTTTTCGGCATGACCGTGCGCCTATTGGCACGACCGTGCACATGTTGCGCACGGCCGTGCACATGTTGAATAGCGTCAGCGAGTTTTCAGCACGGCCGGGCACCGTTTGGCACGGCCGTGTTGATGGACAGAATGTGATTTTGTCCCATTTTGTATATTTATAAATTGTTTATTAAATGTACGGTATATGGTTATGGCTCTAGTTTTGGTGTTTAATTTTATTTGGTAAATACGGTTTGGGTGTCGTGATTTATTGTATTTATTTTATAAATACAGCCTGCATGTTGTGACATTTACTTTATTTATTTCATTTTAAATTTTGTAAATTGCTCTGGATGACTTGGAGGAAACACCAAATCATGATGCTAGTGGGAGGAACTTTGGAAGTTCGCTCGAGGGTCAAAGATTATAATAATTAGTTTTAATTATTGCACAATAGGAGGCCATAATCATAATACCTTTTATATGTCTTGTATGTTTATGTATGTGATGCATGAAATGTATGAGATGTATGATTTAAATTTGGAATTTAAATTGTATGATAGCATGTATGTCATTGTATGCTTAATATGTTTTGAATATATGTAAGCTAGTATGTCATATATGCTATGAGAGACGTTTATATGATAAACAAGCCAGTGAGATCACTTAATTATTAAATTCCCTCAATAAATTAAGTTATTAAATGCCTCCTAATGTGTGGCATTCGTCAAGGCCAGAATCATTTAAGTGTGGGTCATTCTACAATCGAGCACCTTAATATATTACGGTGAGACGCGGAAGGTGAAATAACCTACTGCCAACCATTAGGTTGAACTTAACTAAGTGTATTCAATAGGATTGAAAAGGCTTAGAGGCATGGGGTTGGGCATTAATCCATATGATGGATTATAATAAGGAGTTATACACCCAACTGGTCCAAGAGTTACATTGGATGTAATTGGAAATGAGTTTTCTACCTAAATAGCTGAGTTCTGGGCGATCAGCCACAACTGACTCAGAACGAGGTGAAATATGGATCTTGGTCCCACTAGAAAATCTTTCAACGGGATTTTCCAAGTCAATGATGAGGGTCATTGATTTGAGTAAAATAGTGGGAGCGTATTTAATAAAGACCTATTAAATATGTTTTATAAAATCATGATACTTATACTTTGCATATTTATGTAGATATCCATGGCACCAAACACAACTAATAATGTGTCACTGCGATCTGTCCTTGAGAAGGACAAGTTATCTGGAAGTAATTTTTTGGATTGGTACCGAAACCTGAGGATTGTTCTTAGCCAAGAGAAAAAGTTGTATGTTCTTGAGGAGGCTACTCCTGAACTATCCGAGGATGCTTCTAGGGCTGACAGAGATACTTACAAGAAGTATCAGGATGATGCCCTGGATGTTAGCTGCCTCAACCTTGCCACCATGAACTCTGAGCTTCAGCAGCAACATGAAAACATGGAGGCGTTTGATATGATCGGACGTCTTAAAATGCTCTACCAAGAGCAGACGAGAAAATGAGCACTTTGAAGTTTCCAGAGTCCTGTTTAATTGTAAGCTGGCAGAAGGAAGCCCAGTTGGACCTCATGTACTCCTTTTGATTGGGTACATTGACAGCCTTGAAAGATTGGGTTTTCCACTGAGCCAAGAGTTGGCTACAGATGTAGTTCTGCAATCATTGCCAGAAAGCTACTGTCAATTTATCATGAATTACAACATGAATGACATTGACAAAACTCTGCCAGAACTGCTAGGCATGTTGAGAACTGCTGAGCAGATCATTAATAAGGGAAAAGTTAAAACCATAATGATGGTTGATTCTGGAAAGCAAACTAAGAAGAAGCCCTGGAGCAAGCAGAAGGGCAAAGGCAAGAAAAAGTTTAAACCTAGCATTTCTGGCTTAAAACCCGTGGGCGGGGTAGCTAAGGAAGGCAATTGCCACCATTGTGGCCAACCTGGCCACTGGAAGAGGCACTGCAAGAAATATCTGGAAGAGAAAAAGAAGGGAAGTGAGACTTCCACTTCAGGTATTTATGTTATTGATGTTAATTTATCTACTTCAGCATCTTGGGTATTTGATACTGGATGTGGTGCTCACTTTTGTAATAATGTGCAGGGACTAAGAAGTAGGAGGAAATTGACTAAAGGTGAAGTGGACCTATGCGTCGGAAATGGAGCAAAAATTGCTATATTAGATGCAGGGACTTATGCTTTAACTTTACCTATTGGGCTTGTTTTGGAACTTGATAATTGTTATTATGTTCCCGTTCTTAGCAAAAACATTATTTCTGTTTCTTGTTTGGACAAGAAGGGTTTTCATTTAATTGTTATGAACAAATGTTGTTCTCTTTATTTGGATAATGTTTTGTTTGTTAATGCACCATTGAGTAATGGACTTTATATTCTTGATCTCGATGTGCCCATATCTAACATAAATGCGAAAAGGATCAAACCCTATGGTTTGAATCTTTCATACCTTTGGCATTGTCGTTTAGGTCATATTAATGAGAAACGCATCTCCAAACTCCACAAAGATGGATTATTGGATACTTTTGATTATGAATCACTTGATACGTGCGAATCTTGTTTATTGGGAAAAATGACTAAGGCCCTATTTACTGGTAATAGTGAAAGGGCCAATGATCTTTTGGGCTTGATACATAGTGATGTATGTGGGCCACTGAACAAAACTGCTAGAGGTGGTTTTTCCTACTTTGTCACATTTACTGATGACTTCAGTAGATATGGATATATGTATCTAATGAAATACAAATCTGAAACCTTTGAAAAGTTCAAAGAGTTCAAGAATGAAGTAGAAAACCAATTGGGCAAGAGTATTAAAGCCATACGATCAGATATGGTGGTGAATACCTTAGCCAGGAATTTGATGAGTCTGAAAGAGTGTAGGATAGTATCCCAACTCACTCCTCCCGGAACCCCATAATGGAATGGCGTATCCGAAAGGAGGAATCGCACCTTGTTGGACATGGTATGATCGATGATGAGTCACTCAGATCTTTCAGACTATTTTTGGGGTTACACATTGCTTGCAGCAGCTTTCACAATTAACCGTGTTCCAACAAAGGCGGTAGAACAAACACCACATGAGATGTGGAAGGGGCGAAAGCCTAGTTTGTCTTTTATGAAGATTTAGGGTTGTCATGTCTATGTCAAACGTTTAATCACAAATAAACTGGAACCGAAATCAGATAAATGTACTTTTGTGGGTATCCCAAAGAAACGAAAAGATACTATTTCTATAACCCCTCTGATGACAAAGTGTTTGTCGCCAGGACTGGAGTGTTTCTTGAGAAGGAATACATCTCTAAAGTAGATAGTGGGAGAATAGTAGAACTTGGAGAAATCCAAGCACCACAGAGTACTGACTCGCCTGCAATGGAACAAGAACCGAATCCACAAGATGTCGTGGTTCAAGCACCGGTTCAAGTAACACAAGAACCACGTAGGTCAAACAAATCACGTACACAACCTGAGAGATTTGGACTTCTCCTAACTTAAGAAGGTGATGTACTGCTCATGGATCAAGATGAGCCTGTTACCTACCAGGAGGCCATAGCTGGCCCTGAATCTGAGAAGTGGCTAGAAGCCATGGGATCCGAAATGGAATCCATGTACACATACCAAGTTTGGACCTTGGTGGAGCCACCCGAAGGGATAAAACCCATAGGGTGCAAGTGGGTCTTTAAAAAGAAGATTGACATAGATGGAAAGGTTAATACCTTCAAAGCGCGACTGGTTGCAAAAGGTTTCAAGCAAATTCATGGTATAGACTATGATGAAACTTTCTCTCCAGTTGCAATGATTAAATCTGTTCGGATCCTACTTGCTATTGCCGCATACCATGATTATGAAATCTGGCAGATGAACGTCAAAACTGCATTCCTTAACGGGAATCTCCTCGAGGATGTGTACATGACACAGCCTAAGGGTTTTGTCGCTTCAAAGGATGCTAGAAAGGTGTGCAAATTGCAGAGGTCCATCTATGGACTCAAGCAAGCTTCCAGAAGCTCGAATATTCGTTTTGATGAAGCTGTAAGATAGTTTGGATTCATCAAGAATGAAGATGAACCTTGTGTGTACAAGAAGGTTAGTGGGAGCGTGATTGCTTTTCTCATATTGTATTTGGATGACATACTACTCATCGGAAACGACATTCCTACACTACAAAATGAAAAGACATGGTTGGGGAATTATTTCTTGATGAAGGACTTAGGCAAAGCTTCCTATGTATTGGGAATCAAGATCTCTAGGGATAGATCGCTGCAATTACTAGGCCTTAGTCAAGATACATATATTGACAAAGTGCTTAAGCGCTTCAATATGCATGATTCCAAGAAGGGTCACTTGCCTATGTCACATGGCATATACTTGTCCAAGGGACAATACCCTACCACATCTGATGAGAGGGAACGCATGAATAAGATTCCATATGCTTCGGCAATTGGATCTATAATGTATGCTATGATATGTACTAGACCAGATGTCTCATATGCCTTGAGCATGATGAACAGGTACCAATCTGTTCCCGATGAGAGTCATTGGACAGCAGTCAAGAATATCCTCAAGTACTTGAGAAGAACTAAGGATACATTCTTGGTCTATGGAGGTGAGGAAGAGCTCATTAAAAAGGTTACACTGACGCTAGCTTCCAAACTGATAAGGATGATTCCAGATCACAGTCAAGATTCGTGTTTTACCTTAATGGAGGCGCTGTGAGCTGGAAGAGCTCAAAGCAGGAGACTGTTGCCGATTCTACAACAGAGGCCGAGTATATGGCTGCATCAAATGCAGCAAAGGAGGCTGTTTGGATCAAGAAGTTCATTTCTGAACTTGGTACTGTTCCTAGCATTGCGGACCCGATTGACCTCTATTGCGATAACAATGGAGCAATCGTGCAAACGAAGGAACCCAGATCTCACCAGCAATCCAAACACATACTCAGGCGTTTCCATCTCATTCGAAAGATCATCGATAGAGGAGATGTAAAGATATGCAGAGTTGATACACTAGATAATATTGCCGATCCACTTACCAAGCCTCTTGCTCAACAAAAGCATGATGCTCATACTAGGTCGATGGGTATTAGATTTATGCCTAATTGGCACTAGTGCTAGTGGGAGATTGTTGGTGTAAGCCCTAGTGGCCAATATATATTTGTTGGATTTATATATTGTATCATGACCTTATTTTTATATTTTATATATATGAGGCATTTATTTATTATGTTATATTTGATGATCATATTTATAGCATAATAAATTCCTTAGAATAGGTAGTTCATTTAATGGAACGTCAAGTATGACTTGACCGTGACATGCCATTAAATTACAGAACACTATTTTTAAATATCCATAGTCAAGTATTATTATTAATAAGGACACTAATAATGCATTGAAACTATTATGTGAGTGTACTGATGACCACATCTCACGGGTCATAGATATAAGATATCAAGTCTTCACATAGGTATAAATATTAGTGGAATATTTATACTGGAGTGACCCGCTATAAGAACGCTGCATAATAGTTATGTAAGTGTCATGAGCGATTCTCATGGTGACCATAGTGAAGTAGTCCTTCGACTTGAAGTCACTACGATTCCTAACATACATAGTTGTAGGCTTTGATGCTATTAAACATTGTCTGTAATAGGACAGCTATAAAGATAGTTATTGGGCCTGCAATGAAACATGTTGAGAAATGTGAGTGATGTAGATAGGATTCGTCCCTCCTACATAACAAGAGTAATGTTTATAGGCCTCTTGATGGTATGCGACGTAGAAATGCATGGCCATGCTAAGGTGAGGCAATATGAGATATTAGGTCCACATGGTCGTACATCAACTACTAGATCAAGAAATAAATAATTGAACTTAACAAGGATGACACATTTATGTCTTGTGTTCAATTAAGACATTGTGATGAAAGGACGTTGACTTCACATTATATATGATTACAATATGGTTTTAATTGTATCACCAATATTCTAATTAATTGGGTAGCAATGATGTATTGCTAGATGCCACTCATTGTTTATAATATTAATTGATTGTTAAAATGATTAATAATAATTAATATTATTGCCAGTTAATTGAGAACCTATAGGGTCACATGCATAGAGCAAATGATCAGAGAATTAGTTTAATTGATTAATTAAATATGATTTAATTAATAATTAAATGAGATTGATTTAATTGATTAATTAAATATGATTTAATTAATAATTAAATGAGGATATGTTTGATTGATTAATTAAATATGATTTAATTAATAATTAGACATTGGGCCTGTAGTGTACAGTAGCTCAAGTGGATTAGGTTAAGTAAGTGACAGCTATTAGTAAGCCGTGCACGTCACTTAAGCCAGACACAACACAGAGCATTTATAACGGTCGTTGTACTCTATTGACAGCAGCGCCTCCTTTCTCTCTCTGTGTGTCGCGCCGCTTCTAATCCTGATAGCTAGCACTATGCTATCGCTAACGTTGGTTTGCTCGCATGGACTGAGTAGAGGTATTGCTACTTTGCAATACTGGTGATAGAGAAGAACCTCTTCTTTTGTGGTGATAGCAGCAGTTCCTCGGATCTGCTGCTCTGTAGCTGTGTAGATAAAGTTGTCATTTACACCGTAGTAGTGTTCGTGATTTACCAGTGCTGCTGACGTGCTCACAGTGTTCGTGGTAAAGCTACGCTTCAAGAGGTAAACACAATATCCTTGTGATTCATGTGCGATACGTGGTCTTTTAGTAAAGGGGTTTTTCCGCTCAAGAGGTTTTTATAAATTGTTTTAAAAATTATCCCTCTTGAAACCCCAACAGATTTCTCTATGTTAACTTTAAGGCTCGTAGCCCTACTAAACTATTCAAAAATATCTCTAATAAGCCGAACTTGTTTATTCTTTGCCTTCAAAAAAAGGAGCACATCATCGGCAACCAACAAATGAGATATAGATGGTCCATTTCGGGTGACCTACAGAGGCTGCCAAGCATGTAATCTAACCTGATCAACAATGTGGATAAACAAACTCTCCATACAAAGAAGGAATTGATAGGGAGAAAGAGGATCACCCTGTTTGAGACCTCTAGTAGGAGAGAGTGGCTAAAGTTCACTACTAGAAAATGTGTTTTTAGCGACCGAATTTAGCGACGGAAAGTCTTTTATCGCAAATGGGGACCAGTTCAGCTACCACTTTTTAGTTTTTTAAAAACTAATAAGTATTGTCATCTAGCTACGGGATTAGCTACCGCAATTAAGGGTCGCCAAATATTCGGTAGCTAATACGGTCGCCAAAGCTACAATTTTAAAGGTCAAACTTGTTTACTTTTTGGCTACCGAATCTAAGATCGAATCCTTGTTCAACGGTCATATTGTTACATTGGCGATCGACAATGTGTTGGTAGCTAATCATTTAAGAGGTTTGCGACGCATTTAGAGACCGAATTTTTCGGTCGCTAAACTAAAGCCTTAAATCATGTTCTTCCCCTCATTTTCTCTTCTCACCCTCTGAAAACACATTTGCCTCTCTCTCTCTGTCTCTCTCTCTCTCTCCCCATCGTCGTCTCACTCTCAAGATCCGGTTGTTGGCCCCTCTCTCCCTCTTTCTCCATTGCCGTCTCACTCTCAAGCTTCGGGTCTCTCTCTCTCTCTCCATCGCCCTCTCACTCTCAAGCTCCGGATCTCTCTCTCTAGATCGTCGTCTCACTCTCAAGCTCTGGGTCTCTCTTTCTCCATCGCCCTCTCTCTGGTAAGCTTCCATCTCTTAGTTAATTCCTACTTCTATGGGTTAAATGGCACAATTATCTCTCTCTGAATCTTGTTTTCTTAGGCTTTGAACCCAAAGCTTACATCTCTGAATCTCAATCATAGGTTTCTACTGAATCTCGTTTTATTCTTTCTTGAATCATGTTATATTATGCTTTGTGATGCAATCTTACACTGTTACACTATTTTTAGTCCCTATGGGTTGTTTATTACTTGATCCTATAAGAACCATATACCAGGCAGGGGAAGGGATTTATAATAGAGGGAACCAATCCTTGTTTACATGTTTGTAGGTCCGATTTGGGTTGCTGTTATCTTATGCTGTGATGCTTTGGTTTCCTTGCCTTGTTCTTTTTCTTGGCTTCTAACTAGATGATGAGGATTTTATGTCAAATAGTTTACCAAAGGCTATGGAGGTTCTTAGTAGCGGCTTGGTTTCTTTTGGATGATAGATACCTTTCTTGTTAACATAGTGGCATCGGGTGATGAACAAGAATAGGTAAGCTTTGTTACAGTACTATGCTTTTAGTTTTTTTGGGTGCTATGGATACAAAAAATGATTAGTCAAAGGAGCTTTGAACTTGGTTTTGATCTTTTACAACTTTTGTGCTGCTGGCAACAGTGACTTGTTGATGGTTAACTTGGTTTTTATGTGTATCTATATGGCTTTATACGGTTTATATAACTACACTATAAAAGGGACTTTCTTCTGTGGATTCTACTTTTGGTGCAGGGCTTCGAAGAGACATGGGTTTAGGCTTTGTGGTAATAATAATACACGTATCTTTTTTTTATGCAGTATTTTAATTATATAGGACTTGTTCTTGTATATGGGTTCGAGCACCCGTAGTGCCCTTTATCTAATATATTTTTTGCTTAACAAAAAAAAAAAAACCCTCTTAATAAGATTAAGAGCTGATAAATTCCAAATAATGATGCTGATATGGGTGCTTGTAGACACCTTGAACAACTTATTTTTTTTATATTGCAGTTATGTTTTGTTGGGTGTTGGGAAACACTTTTACTAACTCACATCTCTAATCCAATCTAAGTTAGGCAATCTGCATTGGCGTATAAGAAAATTCCTTAAACATGAGAATATACTCTTTGCCACACATCACATACATGCTCACCTCTGCGACTGGGCCAAACCCTGGGATTTACAAAACATTATGCACATAGGCAGGGGCAAAGCACAATAGGAAGCAACCTAATTTGCTTGTTTATATATCATTGTGGGGGAATGCCATTCTTCTTGTTTAATGTCTTTAAAGTTTAAATACCAGCATCCTTTGTTGTGTCTTGAAAAATTCAAGTTGATAAGCATCACTACAAATTTTATAAAATGCATATAATGGATGAATAATGACAATTAGATTCTATGCTAGTTATTTTAAAAGAATCAGGGGCCTATTTTTTAGGAGGGAAATCTTTACTCCTAATACTACCTATCGGATAATTAGTAACTTCCTTTGAGATTCCTTTTTTCGTGAGAGAGAATATTAGCGATTAGCAATATCTTTGAGGGTCTAAAGCAAGAGCTTTAGTTATACCAAAAGAAAAAAGCAAGAGCTTTACTAGCTTGGTTATATTTCTATAGCAATGGCTAACAGTTATGTTAATTCTATAGCAACAGATGGTCTAGACATTACTAGTATATTGGTTATATTTCTCAAGTATCAGTGAACAAAAACTATTCCTTACTCAAAGTATGAGTTTTCATTACTTTGTACTATACAAATGTATAATATTTACACTTGCTAGGGAAAGTTGTAACTCAGAGCTATAAATGTGTGAATAGATGTGTGAATAGATTTATTTATTCTTCTGCAAGAAATTAACTATTAACTATGATAACTTACAATTCAGAAGTTAATAATTGTCTGGTTGTTGTTAGATATTAAACTACAGGTATTTGACTGTATTTATGTAATGAATTTTTTTGTAGTTCTTTTAATGTTGCCTTTTATGTGATTTGCACCTTTCCCCAATGGTAAAAGTTTTAGTTCAGGATACACAACATGTTGGCAAAGCACGTTGCTTCTAATGTGCTATTGTAGTATTTTTGAATTCTTCCGTTGTTCTTTCTTTGTAATGCCAATCTTACTTTAAATTATAAATCTATGGTTTAATAGCTCCAAGTAGCGGCGGTCATGGGTTAAAATTTTGAGTTTTATACAGTATTTCAATAATGTTTGAGAGGCTATTTGTAATTTTTTTTTTTAGTATCTCAAACTTCTGGAAAGCGTGGTATGAGTCCCATGAATATCCGCTACTGTGCAACCTCTATTGTGCTTCTGTACCAATTTTCATTGTGCAAATCACTAGGCCTTCTACTTGTGCAAATCACTAGGCCTTCTAGAATTTTTGCATCTTAGATCTTGTAAACTTTATCCTGCAAATTGTAGATTTTTTGCTCTTACATTGGGAGGTTGCCATCTAATTAAATGTGAAAACTAATGAAGGAAGCTTACTGTAAAATGAGAATAGATATGTAAAGCTGCAAAAATACTTCGTGTGTTGGTTGGTTTAAGCCTTGATTTGATTGTTTAAAGTGAATTTTCCCATTATATTTGCTAACTGCCATGATATGTAATGTTTCATTATCACGGGCTCCTTTTAAGTTGACCATATGAACTTGAATTTCAAGTACTAAGGGTTAAAGTTTTAATTTTTTTTTTTTTTTATTAAAGCCTTAGTTTCCCGTTTGAGATTTCATATTAATGAGCATGTGTACTTTAATAAGGTATCACTCATTGTACTGAATTTTGAATTGTCCAAGTTGGACAGTTTGAGAAAAACCTTTTTCTTTATTTAGTTAATAGTTATTCATTAATTCTGTTATTTTATAATTGATGTAATTTCGGTATGATACATTTCCTTTGTTCTCCAGGTTCATACTTGATCGTGGTGGATATCACTGTGTTCAAGTTGTGTACACCGGAGATCAATGAGAAATGCTGTCGAAATTTTGTCAAGTATAAGAAATGAGAATTAGTGACTGACTATTAACGGAGTATTGAAAAGGTTTATTCTCGAATGGGATAGGGTCACACCATGTTATAAGAAGAAGATGGAGATCTTGGAGTAAGAATTCTTGTTCTAGTTAGCAGCGATGGAAGCACCTGAGCATCGAAGGTGGATGGATAGAAGGAAGGATTGTGGACATTTGATCCCCGAGTTCATAGAGGGGGTGCTTGAGTTCATTCAGTTTGCTAGCAGTGAAGAGAGCTGTCTAAATCAAGCGAATCCAAAAATGAGGTGTCCTTGTAAGAAATGTCAATGTCGACGATACCACTATGGGGACGATGTGACGGTACATCTTTGCGACAAATGGTTAATGCCAAATTACTACACTACTAGACCAGCCATGGTGAATCCTTGCCACGGTTACCCCGGGTTATGGTGGACGATGCATATTACGGTCCTGGTGAACAAAGGGAACAATTCAATCCTTTCGAGCAGATAGTTACGGATCATGCTGGCCCTAAAGTTAGTCAGACCATTCAATAGAATTTGGTACACATAGAGGAGGATCCAAATCCTGATGCACAAAGATTTTATGACATGTTGGCGGCTGCACAAGCTCTGTTGTGGGATGGTTGTCAGGATTACTTGGAATTGTCGGCTTCTTTGGTTTCTCATAGCCTCAAGTCCGACTATAGTATGCCGAAGGGTTGTTTCAATCCTATGGTTCAGTTTATGGGCGAGGTTATGCCGAGTGGAAATCGAATGCCTCAAAATTTTTATCAAGCTAAGAAGTCGGTGGCAAATTTGGGTTTGGGTGTTGAGAAAATTGAATGTTGCCCGAATGGATGCATGTTGTATCTTAACGAATATGCGGTTGAGACAGTTACTGTTTGTAGATTTTGCGGCACTGACCGGTATAAGATCAAAACCAATAGAAGGGGAATTGAAAAAAGAATCCCCTTAAAAAGAATGTGGTACTTCTCGATTACTCCTAGACTCCAAAGAATGTACTCTTCAATGGCAACCGTACCTCACATGCGATGGTACAATAACAAACAAAGAGATCATAGTGTATTGTATCATCCGTCAGATGGAGTAGCATGGAAGCATTTTGATAGGATGTACCCTGAGTTTTCTCAAGAGGCTTGAAATGTCAGATTGGGTTTATGTACGAATGGATTCAATCCTTTCGGCCAGTACGGTAAAACTTACTCGTGTTGGCCGGTTATTATGACTCCGTATAATCTCCCGCCTGGGATGTGCATGAAGAGGGAGGTTATGATCCTAACAGTTATAATTCCAGGTCCGTCGAATCCGAAAAGTAAGATTGATGTGTACATGCAGCCTCTGATAGAAGAGTTGACCAGTTTGTGGAGTCATGGCGCTGTAACATGTGATGTATCATTAAGGCAGAATTTCATGATGAAGGCAGCTTTGATGTGAACAATCAATGACTTTCTAGTGTATGGGATGTTGTCGGTTTGGATGACTGCGGAGAGGCTTGGTTGCCCTTGTTGTATGGGGCAATCAAAGGCTTACACTCTTAACCATAGTCGCAAGACTTCTTATTTTGATTGTCACAGCCAATTCCTTCCACAAAACCATCCTTACAGGAGGAATAGAACTGCATTCAAGAAAGGGCGTGTCGAGACTGCTCGCCCTCCCACACGTTTAACTGGAGAAGAGATTTGGAAGATGATTGAGTCGCTCCTATTTATTCATAAATCTGGAGGAGAATCGGTACGCAGGTATGGCATTGAACATAATTAGACAAAAAAAAAGTATATATATTTTGGAGTTCACCGTATTGGAAAACGCATCTCCTCCCCCCATAACATTGATGTCATGCGCACTGAGCGAAATATGTTTATGAATGTGTTTGACACGGTGATGGATATCAAGGGTAAGACGAAGGATACATATAAGGCTCGATTAGATATAGCAGAAATATGTAAACGACATGAGCTTGAGTTGATAGACATTGGAGGTGGCAAGTTTCGAAAACCAAAGGCAAAATATGTATTGAGTAAACCCCAAAGGGTAGCAATATGTGAATGGGTTAAACAATTCAAGTTACTAAATGGATATGCATCCAACTTATCAAGATGTGTCAACTCTATGGAAGGAAAGTTGCATGGTATGAAAAGCTATGAGTATTCATGCAACGGTTGCTTCCCATTGCATTTGCCTCTTTACCAAATGATATTTAGAAGCCGCTTGTTGAGCTCAGTCAAATTTTCAGAGTGTTGACTTCCACAACATTAAATGTTGAACAATTACTGGTTATGAAACGTGAGATCTGTAACACCCCGATTTTCACGTTTTCTAATTCTTCAGTATTTTAACGTCTTTATTTTATTCGAGGTCTTAGGAATAGAAATAAAATATTCTGAGACCATAGTCATGCTCGACGATATCGTAGGAAACTACGATTAAGTTTTGAGTCAAAAACTCAAACGGAGTTCGGTCTGCGTTTTTACTCTGACAGTATGATTTTACTGCTCAGAAGACCTCAGATGGACCTGTGAACGAGACAATAAGTCTTAGAATTCGATTCTCTACGTTTTGGTTAAATTTCGTAAAAATTTCAGAAAAATAACTTCCTGACCTTCGTTCGAGCGAAATCCTCAATCGGGTGATGAACGGAGCCACATATGGATTTATCGGGACTCGCCAAAGGATAATCTTAATACCACATCATCCCAGGACACTTGGGAGAGTACGCCAGAGCCGTCATGACGATCGGGAAAATCTAGACGCGAAATGACCAAAATGCCCCTAACCTTAGTCTTTTGCACTTTTACCATTTTACCCTTTTGGCAAATGACCTTTTTGCCCTTAAGTGACTTGTTTTAAGGCTGAACTCAGCCCCATCCAGCCCCTCATTCACGCATAAACAGCCCTCCTTTCACACTCCATCTTCAACCTTGAGAAGCTCCATTGTTGTTCTTAGGAAAAGCTTGGTTTCTTGTTGGAATCACTTGATTCCTTGAGCAATCTTCCTTCATTTTAAGGTAAGATCACTTCTATGATATCTTAGCTTCTTGAATATCTTTCTATTTCAAGATCAAGATCCATTTTCATGAAAATCATTTCTTAGAACCAAAACTTTGAAAATCCATAGGAAATTGTAGAAAAATCATTTTGATGCGAGACCAATTTCTTTGAACTCACCTCATCATTCTCTACCAAAACCCAAGAGCTTATGATTCAACTCTCATCATAGCTCAAAAAGCACAATATGGCCGAACCCTACAAGGTGATGATGAATAGTGTTTTTCATCAATTTTTGATTTCTAACACTTGATTTCATCCTTCGCTTTCCTATGCCTTTGAATCCATGAAATGGAAAACCAAGATCAATTCCTAACCTCTTTACCCTAGGGTGGCCGAAACCCTCTTTGTTAGGGTTGTTGAATTTGGTTTGATTGTTGTTTAATGTTTGATTGTTTGGTTGTTTGTAGTTGGTGACAACTATCAGGAGGTTCACAAACCGATCAACCGATTTTGATCCGGGAATCTGCTCTTCAACAGGTATGGGGGGTGAACCTCATCACACCAAGATGGTGGTGGTGAAGATGTTGTTTAAGTTTATGTGTGGGTGAAATCTTTTAGTTTGGGTTCACTTTTAATTGTTAAGTTTTGTTAATTTCTCTTGAAGAACAAGATAGTCATGATGAGTTTATGCTTTCGTATGTTGTAGTGTGCTTTAGCATATGTTGATGATGAGATGATTGAATGAAAATCATTTTCATGTATGTTGAAAAACCTACTTTGATCACTAGATCAAGTATGGACTTTTATGCTTGATTATGAGACCATGATGTGTGATGGACTTGTATGTTTTGGTTATGATGTAATAAGGTGTAATTGTGGTTTGTCATAATTGGTGTGAGATTTTGAGCTACATTTGCTTGTTGATGAAGCAAAGTCTCCATTTTTCATTGGAGAAGGCTTGTGGCCTTAGTAAGAAGGAATATAAGAACATGTGTTGCTCTTGATCTAGCAAGGTTTTGAAGCAAGAAAAACATGATTTCATAATCTTTGTTTTCAAGAGAAACAAAAGTGATTTTGATCCAAAGATCAAATGAAGTTTTAACCTTTAAAGTGTGTCACCAAAGTGGGAAAATGTCTTTTCTTTAGCCATAGGTCTTTTAATCAAACTAAGTGTTTCAATAAGAGAATTAATGAAGAAGTTAAGGAAAAGTGAAAATAGGGAAAACAAGGCATTCGCCCGGCTAACCTTGCCTCGCCTCGCGAGACAGTGGGCTAGCCCGAGCAGCAAAGATGCAGCTTCTCGGCCTCGCACAACGAAGTAGTTCTCGCCCCGCGAACAGCCTAAGCAGTGAAGAATTACAGCTCTCTGCCTCGCGACGAGAGACAATTATCGCCTCGCGATGCAGAAGGTCGGTTTGAAATACAATTTCCTACCTCGCGACGCGAGACAATATTCGCCTCGCGATACAGAGGATTTGTATAAGGAGCAAATACAGCTCTCAGCCTCGCGACGCGAAACTTCTGTCCGCCCCGCGAGAAAGGAATTTCAGATGGGGTATCACTGCCTCATTTTAGGTAAGCGAATGTACTATCGCTAAGCGGATTTCACCCTTTTAGAAAATGCTAGAAATGAAGTAAGTACTTTAAATGTTGTTTCAAATCAAATGAGTTTTCATCTGTAAAAGTTGTTTGGTTTACAAAAGGAGTTTTCTAACTCAATCGTAAAAGTTTTACACGTAAAAACCTAAGTTAAGAAATTAACTTAGAGTTGAAGACAAGGGTTAATTAAGTATGGTATGTGGTGGAACAAAACCATGTACTATACCATTGATGACTTAGTACATCAATGAGTTCATAAGACTTAAGTGAAATCAACACTTGTTTCCTTAATTGAAAGACAAGGGATTAATATCTTAGAAAGGCTTAAAGACTCATCTAAGAGGATTCTCAATCCTTATTCATAATGCTTAGGACTTGAGACATAATTCATAAGACGTAAACACAAACACGAAACGTTTTGGTTTTCGAAATAGTAGTTCGATGACGGACCGATGATTCGGATCTAGGTTAATCGTTCAATTGTTTCCGTCTTGTGATAACCGGAATGAGAGAGAGATCCTGAGACTTTGCAGGTATGGGACTGTACAGTGGAAGGAATCCTGAGACTATGCAGGTATGGGACTGTATAGTTAAGGGAAGGCATATAAGATTTGATTGGTACTACCCATACCAACAAGATTTATCTTCTTTTCGGGAGCTTAGAACATAAGAACTTTATAGTTAAGCGTGCTTGACTTAGAGTAATTATGGGATGGGTGACCTTCTGGGATGTTTCCTAGAAAGCGTGTGAGTGAGGACAAAACACGCTGAAAAGACTTCTGTTGATTTGTGGGGACAGTCGACGATTCTGAAAGCAGTCTAGATCATTCCAAAGGAATCACGAGATATTTATCCGATGGATAAATGTTTTATAAAACAAAGATATGTGTAGTTTCTAAGGAAGAGAACCTTAGTGAACCTTGAGGTCTATCCAATGGGTAGACATTGCTTTATCGCATCTGCTTTGTGTAAGAATTGGCATTTCATGTGCATAGTTGTAAGGCCTTGAGCCTAGGAGTTGAGCTTACACCTTGATGCGGGTGCGAATCTTACGGTGACGATCTTCAATGGTCTTTTTGGAGGTATCAGGGTTGGAAGGGCTGACAGGTGACCAGTTGGTGATTCTTCTGTGTCGTGACGAATCCGTCCAATACACTGATATCCTCTACTAAATGCCGTACTTTTCATGTTTGGTCGAGAGTGTTACCGTAAAGCCAGATACGTGCACGTTACGAATGTTGTAGCATCTTGCTCATGGCTGACAGAAACCGGAACATGTACTCCCATTCACTCTCTCCGAATGTTTTGTTAGCTCCATGGAGTAGGGGTCAGAGTAGTACTCAGTGACATTGACATTGACATTGAGTCATATACATTGCATTGCATTGCATGGCTATTGATGTTTACATTTACTGTTATACATCGTTGTGTTGTTTAAGAATGCCTTATATTATGTTGTTAAATGTTTAGCATGATATTATGTTGTTGACTGCTTAACATGATTTATATTGAGAACCTTTGTAAGCATGTTGGGTACGTTGTTACCCGGTGAGTCGTCCCATTTTTACTACTGTTGTTTTATTGTGTTGATGAACGGGAATCTCACCCATATCTGTATGCCTTCTGCTGGTACTTGCTGTTGCTGTTTGAACAGATGGACGTGACGATGGTTCAGTTCAGTAGTCTCTTTGAGCCCGGAGGCGGATTCTTTTTGCTGTTTTAGTTTTGTTGTCGGCCAGACTATGTCAGTTTTTGTAGTACCTTTTGGGAGCTACGACTCCTAGTACTTATTGTATTTTCTTATATCAGTCATACATTAGACTTATGTTTGTATATAGTAATGTTATTTCTGTTTCTGTTTTCTGTTTCTATATTATAATATTGTATGTATGTTCTAGAAATGCATGTCGAACCTAAGTTCGTTTATTAGTATTATTTATTTACCTTTACTAATCCCATTACATCTTTATGAAAAGAAAAGAAAAAGAAAAATCGTATTTTCCGCATTAATAAATATTTTCGACCTTATAAACGTTCGGGAATGTGACACTCGGGAAAGGGTGTTGCAAGATCCCTGTCTTGTTATGTAAGTTGGAACAAATATTTCCTCAGAGCTTCTTTGATGCAATGCAACATCTTCCCATCCACTTACCGTACGAAGCAAGAGTTGGTGGTCCAGTTCAATATCGTTGGATGTATCCTTTTGAGAGGTATATATCTCTTTTAATCATAAAACGCGTTAGTCTATATATATATATATATATATATATATATATATATATATATATATATATATGTCTTCATTAATCACAATATCTTCAACCATTATTCCAGGTTCTTGCATTCGTGGAAAGAAAAAGTGAAAAACAAGGCTAGAATAGAAGGATCTATTTGTGAAGCATATTTAGTGGAGGAAGCATATACTTTTGCTTCTTTTTACTATCCGTCAGACATAGAGACCAGAAGGACTAGACTATCACGTAATGTTGACGCAGATGAAGGTTGTTCATCTAGTCCTCAGATATCAATTTTTAATTATCCGGGTCGTGCGTGTGGTGCATCAAAAACATCTTGGTTGGACGCACGTGATGAGAAAGTTGCTGAGTTGTATGTGCTTCAAAATTGTGATGAGGTGGAGCCATATTTAGGGTAAGTCTGTATTCATTAATATCTTGTTGTTTCTACTATTATCAGAAGTTCATTAATTTCTTGTTGGTTCTTATTAGTAAATATGCCAATGAGCTAAAAGAGCTTGATGCCGACATTTCAGACACCCAAATTCAATAGGAGATTGTCAACCATTTTCCTAATTGGTTCAAAAATTACGTAAGTTACTTACTTTGTAATTCATTATGTACTATGTCCTCGTAACATGCTTTATATACTCCAACTTTATTTCATATTTATTATGTTGGTTTTAGATACTGAAAACCAAATTGAAGATCCGATCTTGAAAGCTTTGGCATGGGGCCCAAAAAGAAAGGTTGGAACATGTGAAATTTATATTATAAATGGCTATAAGTTTTACACAAAGGGATGGGGTCAAGGCATGAAAACTTTTAATTCCGGTCTTTGTGTACGAGGGACCAACGGACAATTAAAGGAGGACTTTTTTGGGATATTGACTGATATTATTGAATTAAAGTATTATGGTCATCCCAGTAAAAACTTAGTCCTATTCAAGTGTGAATGGTTCGATACTACTCCCAACAAGGGCACAAAAGTAGACAATATGTATGGAATTGTCGAAGTTAAGCAGTCACGAAGATATCAAGTATATGACCCGTTCATACTTGCACAACAAGCCGAGCAAGTTTATTACACACCGTATCCTGATGGACATCAAGACTGGTTGGGTGTTATTAAGATAAAGGCACACAGTGCGGTCACAGATAATGTAGTTAGTCAACCGGAGACAGAGGCTCCATACCAACATGTTCATGAAATTGACGGGATTCAAGTAGTGTTGCATATTGACCCGGACGATTACAATGATATTCTTGCGGATGCTCGGCCTGGGGATGAGATAATTGACACTGTATTACTGGATCAATATGACATGGACGAATCTAGCGAAGATAATAACATCTGATGGTGAGGAGAGTGAGGGTGAATTTAGTGATAGAGATTCCACATAGGGTGGATCAATATGACTCACATGTTTTGGTCTAGAAAACCAAAGGTTAGGTTCCAATAAATGTTTGTCACTTATTGATTTATATACATAGATATATATGGATTAGATTGTAATATTTGGTTTTATTTTTTTCTTCCAAACAGATGGCAGACAACGCTGGTCTTGGTCGTCGTGACGAACGTTATTGTCGTGGTCGTCGTGGTGGGAGACAGGATTCTACCCATCCATC
Source organism: Ammopiptanthus mongolicus (assembly GCA_039655645.1). Lineage (NCBI taxonomy): Eukaryota > Viridiplantae > Streptophyta > Magnoliopsida > Fabales > Fabaceae > Ammopiptanthus > Ammopiptanthus mongolicus. The sequence goes on from CM077351.1 coordinate 23,224,441, forward strand.
CTCATCATCCGACCATCTCGGAGCGAGCACAGGTGACTCTGTCGCAACAGCCACACCGACCACACCAGCCACCCCAGCCACATCGGTCACACCAGCATCGTCCGTGCAGAATAACGAGATGATGCCAGCTGAGTAACCAGGGATGAGAGATCCCACGGATCAAAGGATCTGGCTTCGCCCATTTGGAACAAATAAGTAAGTTATTTATTAATTATGGTTGTTTTTATGGTTTATAATTTTGTTTAATTATTACTAATGCTTACTTATGTTTAATATATTATGTGCCAACAGTTTTGATCCTCCAAAGGGACCTAGTAAACAGATTTCCAGGTGTGTCAGGGGCCAATATAACGCGTCCTGGCCCACATGGAAGAAAATCCCGGCTGCCGTTTAGAAAAACTAGTTCACTCATGATTTCAGGGTAAGTTTCATTTAAACTCCTAGAGTTTATAATTAGTTTGATTATATTTAAGTTTCATCATTTACTTATTTTGATTTATTTCAATTTCTACATTTACTTAGTTTAATTTATTTCAATTTCTATATGTTCATTTTCTTTACTTGGTTTGATATTTTCTTGTCTTGTAGGCACATTTCAAGTGGTTGCCTGAACATGAACGAGAGATCCGCCTAGCATTTGAGACCAGGGGGTCTTCAATAGTCAAGAATGCTATGAACAAAATCAGAGATAACAAAGATAAGGGTGATTGGCTCCACCTCGATGTGATCCAGGGCTTGAGGGATTACTGGGCTACCTATGAGGAGTTCCTACATAGGAGCACGATAAGCAAGCAAAATAGGGTCGTGGAATCTGGAGCTCCTTTGTACACGGGTGGCTCTGTGTCTATTCCCGGCCATCATAAAAGGCTGGTAAGTTAATTTAAATTTAAATTTATGTTCATTCATATATTCATATATATTGCATTCTTTATTATTACTTACAAATTTAATTTCTACTTTATCTATGCAGACGAAAGCGAAGATAAGACTCCCCATAGCATTTGAGGTCCTGGAGGAGACTAAGAGGACGAAGGATGGGGTTTAGGTCGGGAAGGTCAAGAATATTGCTGTAAGTTATTGTTAATTACATTTTATTCATATTTTTTATATTTTATTATTTTTAATATTTAAAAAATGCTAATGTGATTATTATGCAGGAAAAGTTTCATGAAAGACGGGGTGAGGCCACCAGTCAGGGGCAGGAGCACTCTGCTGCCTCAGACAATGCTATTTTCTTGGAGGTGGTGGGTGGCAAAAACAATAAGGGTGTTGTGTATGGGTTAGGTCGGATAGGGTATGAGTACTTTGCCTCATCGACGCCACGTACTCAATCCGATCTTGGCTCTACTCCTTACGTACGAGAGGTTATCGCCAATATCAATGTTGAACTGGCAGCGAAGGACAACAGGATACACCACTTGGAGAGGACGATGATAGCTGGATTCCCCCACCCCCCTTAGCACATTGATATTATATGTTACATTTTGTTACTACCACCATTGTATTACATGTGTGTTATTTCTACTTGGATATTGTATTAGATGTTTATATATATGGTGGATTTATATTGTTGTTTGAGTTGAGTATAATTTTTATGCAATTTATCTCTGTTTTGTATGATTAAGCAGGGTGCTAATTTTGGTACAAGTTTGGTATTTCTACAAAAAAAAACAAAAAAACAAAAAAAAGTAAAAAAAAAAAATTTAGCTACCAAATAGGTTTCGGTAGCTATAGAAAATATATAAGTAGCTACCGAATAGTTTTCGGTAGCTAAACAAAATATATATCTGTAGCTACCGAATAGGATTCGGTGGCTAAACAAAAATATAAATTTAGCTACCGAATTTTAATGTGGTTGCTATTAGCGACGACTATAGTTCGTCGCTATTTTAGTCGCTAAAATGGCATCAGAGTGTGATTATGGGACCACTTCAGCGACCATTATATTTATATTTAGCTACCAATATTTCTCGTAGCTATTGACGACCGTATCGAAAGTTGGTAGCTAAAGCGATTAGCTAGCAGCACTTTTGCTACCAACTCCACGTGGTAGTTAATTCGGTAGCTAAATCGTTTAGCTACAGAATTTTAGATAATAGCTATCGGAAACGTAGGTAGCTAAACAAACTTTTTCTTGTAGTGGTTTCTCACCATTCCATAACAACGCCATAGAGGAAGATGTAATGCAAAACATAACCAAATTGATGATATTTATAGGGAACCCAAAATCCTCAAGACACCTTTTAAGCAAGGTCCAATCCACATTATCATGCACATTTTCCAAATCAAGTTTAAAAATAAGACTCCCTTTCTCACTTTTGGACTTATTCATAGAATGAATTACTTCTTGGAGAACCAAAGCATTATCTTTAGTCCCTCTCCCTAGAAGGAAACTATTTTGAAGAGGGCCAAACAAGAGAAACTTGGAAGCTCGAATTAGCGGTGTTCAAAAGATTCTTGAGAGAGTAGATGCGATATCTTTGCTCATTTTGGAAAATAAATTGCAACGAGAAATTGCAACGAAAATAAATTGCTTTGGAAAATAAATTGCAACGAGAGGGATGGGAATGAAAGAGTGAAAGAGGAGGAGAAAGCGCGGGTTGCATTAAGTGGGGAATACAGACGGCTCTGACCGTCAGAAAATAATAAACCCTTTTCGACAGCCATAGCCGTCGGTAATACCAAAAAGAGACGTTATGTCTCGTAATACTAAAATTCAATAATAGACGTACCAGACCGTCAGTACTTATTTTTTTCTTACTGACGACCATGCCGTCAGAAACATCGCGCACTTAATTTCGCGCAAATACGCATCAAAGTTACCTACGGCTTTACCGATGGCCTAGCCATCTGTAAAGAAAAAAATGCAATACCAATGGTCCCTGGCCATTGGTAACTGTAAGCATGACACACTGCCCAACCAACGGGTGCAGCAGTCAGTAAACACGTCATTACCGACGGCTCAAAGGCTGTCGGAAAAAAGCCCTAGGTAAGCCAGCGAATTCTTGTAGTGAGTTATTTATTCAGAGTTCTAGATCTTAAGTGTCATACTCTCACACATAGTGAACTTAGACTTAGTCTAAGAATCTCTTTCTTAAACCAATTTGTGGTTAGGCTTGTCTGTAAAAGAATACTTATAGTTGTCTGAAGAGGTGTTGAATACTTGTGTTTGAAGAGGTGTAAAATACTTGTTGTAATAAGGTTTTGTTATAGTGGATAAAGCCCTCATGTAGAGGGTACTAGACGTAGCTCTTGAGTTAAGAGTGAACCAGGATGATTTCCTTGTGTTTCCTTCTCTCCCTTAACTTTGTCTTTAATTTATTTATAAATAGCGCTTGGGATTGAATTTGTTTTCTTAACTATCGTCCTTCAAGAAAACGTTTTAGCGTGCGTCCAACATTTCAGCATACACACTTCCAGCGTCTATTTATCTTCTTTGCATCCAAAAGCTTACCAAAAGATATCTGCTTGTGAAAAAGTTTTTAAAAGCTTAAGAAACACAATTCAACCCCCTTTCTTATGTTTCCAATATGTTCCTTCCATAATGACCTCCCTTAAAATTTGGCTTAATTATATTCCACACCACTTTTGTTTCAAAAGCTACACTCACCTCCATTGAGATTTAATTATCATTACACTTAACTCCATTGGAGAAGAGGTGATTGTAATTGCATCAACCTCCCCTAAGGAGAGATAAGTGTAGCTTTTGAAATAGAAAAGATGTCAAGTGTAGTTAAACTAAACCTCAATATCGATGAGTGTAATTTCCTAAATAAAAACATTTCACTGGCTACTAAAACAAAAGGATACTACTTGTTTATTCATAAAATAATTCTAAAAGAAAATAAAGGAGTGTTGCTAGTATTGTGGTTGGTCCGATTCGTAAGCGACTCAGACACCTTAAATAAGTGGTTAGAGGTTCGAATCCTGACTTTTGTGTATGGAAAAAAATTGAGTGGGAGGGTAGAACCCACCTTATTTGCCCAACAAGTTCTCCGATGAAGATTAGTAACTGCTAACGATGGTGGATACTTCGTACCTATATCATGATTACCAAAAAGGTATAAACCTGAAAAGTCCCTTAAAAAGCTCCTTGATTAAACAAACCTTACATTGGTGGAATTCAAGTTTAGTTAGTCGAATCATTGGCTATGTCACCTTCTTTACTTTGCAAGACGAGGCATGAAGTCATAGAAAAGTATTCCTCCGTTCATTTTGACAGATTATTTTAAAAAAAAAAGAATAAAATTATTATAATTAATTTTTGATAAATTATTTTATTGGTTGAGTTATTTTTTATTAAAATACTTACAATATTATCATAATTTTATTAATATCTTCTCTTACTCATTAATAAACAATGAATTTAGAAAAATTTGTAACTTGTAAATTTTTGAATAAACAAATAAAATAAAACTAAAACAATTTATTCTACTAATTTATGTTGTGTTGGTTTAAGTGAAGGGCTTTGATTTCTTTAAACATATAATTCTGAGTTCAATTCTTAAATTTTATTTGTATAAAACAAATCATTAGGAAGGATCTTCATTTAGATGTCTACTCATATTCTATTTTTTTTTATTAAAAATTATATTTATTCATTCAAATTGATAAAATACATGAAAAATAACACAAATTCAACATCGTTAAAAATCGAAAAGGATGAATCTGCGAACAAACTCACAACACCCAGGTTAATAGCATAAAATGGCAAAATGTCTACAAATGTGACAAAATCAAAGTGATCGGAATACTTATGCATTCGGATCTATAACGTTAACGTCCAAGTCTTGATTGAATCTGTAATAGATCGAAACTTATCTACCAATCTGAACCAAATGAACATTGCAACAAGACGGGAAACCAAACAACGTCGTACCAAGATGACGAACAAAGCAACGCCACACTCAGACGACGAAATCATGAGAAAACACGAAAGAAAAATCAGATTTATGTGAACAAAGCACTTATTTAGATAAAATGAGAGAAAAACGATGTGAAGAGGTGATTCTAGACCAAAAATGGCCCAAAACCACCCCTCCGATGAATGAGAATAGTAGAGGGAAGGTTGAAAGAGTACGATGGCTCTAGGTTTTATAATTTTAGTCCTTATGTCTAATCATACTCTTAAAAATTAATTAATAACTTTTGGACAACCACACTCGTGTTTTTTGACGGAAATAACCACACTCATGTTAAAATACATACGTTTGTTCTATTTAGACACACAATTCTACGCTGTCCCTTAGTTGTATAAAAAAGTTGTTGAAAAATCTAGCTGTCGAAGACGGCAACAGCGAAGGGTTCGATGAGAAAGGTCCAAAAGGAGAAAAAGCAATTGAATGAGAGGGACGTTGAAATGTAGGTCATGTTCCCATGTGGATAATAATTGAATAATTGATGCATGGAAAATACTTAAAATGTACAGCTCAAAAAGAAAATAATAATCAAAACATAATTGATTCAGATAAATTCTATAATGATTGATAGAAAAAAAATAATAATAAACCTTACTCGTCATCAATGAGGTCAATGAATATGTTAAATTTTTTTTTTTTTGTTTTTCAAGATATTTTTCACACGTAAAATGAATATATCAACTGATTTTATTATTTTATATAACACTAATTTTTTATTACTGATAAATTTCCTTGGTTCATAATATTTGTGGTTTAAAATTTGGATTTAATTGTCATACACTGACAATATAAAGTCTTTTTACATTATCAAGTAATCACAAATTACCACATTTAAAAGTCATTTAAATCATGAATACACATTTAAAAGTCATTTAAATAATGAAAATGCTATATATTGACATTTAAATTGATATACATTGACTCTTATCTTAAATACATTAAGTCATTCAAATAATGATTTATGATTGGTTATCGGTATAAAAAATATTAAACTAAATTTTGTATAAGAATTAAAATATACATTAAATTCTTTCAATATTTAAAATTAGAATTATATTTAACTAATTTATCCTCTAATTTAATTAATGTTCTATTTCATTTCAAGTAGTCGGGTAGAAAAAGGCAAACCTAAAGTTAAAAAAATAATTAAAATTTTTAAAGTTATAAATTAATTAATTTTTTATCTAAAATAATAAATAATGTGCAAGTAAAGTATTTAAATTATAAACAAAATTAAATTTAAAAATTAAGGACTTATGAAATTTCAACAATTCAAGACGATATAACAGTGAGTAAGAATTATATCGTGAGAATTAAATTCACAATTAAAAAAAATGTAAAATAAGTCGATTCATCTCATTAATTTGTTTTCTTTTTCATATTCGTCCTCTAAATTTTATTTTTTTAAAATAGAATTTTTACGTTATGTTCCGTTAGTATGTTAATTCTTTTCGTCAATCCGTACATGACAGTCTTAGTTTTAGGACTAATTTAAAAGATGAAACATAATATATAAGATCAAAATGAGAAGCAACGAAAGAGAACATATATTTTATTTTTTTATTTTCGTCCTATACGTTATATTTTGTAAAAGCAATAAAATTCTTTCTTGACGACGTCAGTTTTAGGACTAACGTGGTAAAACATAACATATAGGTCCGAAATGTAAAATATAAAACATATAAGACCAATGTGAAAAATAAAATAACGTACAAGATCAATCAATCTATTTTTTAAAACTAAAAAACCTTAAAGCTCATTAGAAAAAGAAATAATTTTTTTTTATATTACAAAAAGAAATAATTGTGATTATGTAACAATGTTGTATTTTTGATATGCGTGTATATCTAAGAAGATAAAAAATAAGTAAAAAATAAAAATAAATACATATAATATTACATACAATATCCAAATTTTAATATTCAAATAACACTATTACTATAATAAAATCCGGTTTTGGCCTCTAACTTGACCAGCCAACTAACAAGGGTTGTTTAACAAAACAAAAACACAGCGCAGAAACGTATAGACTCATCTCAACTCACCCATTCACAAACCAACACTTCTTCCTCACGTTCCAGCTGTCCACGTGTGTGGTCCCACGCGCTTACCCCATCATCTCCCTATAAAGCTCCCCTCCCTCCATCCTTAAACCTCAAATCTCAACGAACTTCCTCGCTTACATTCACAAACACAACACTTTCTCTCACTCAATCTTGTTGATTTGTCATGGCATCATCAGTAACCACCTTCGCTTTAGTCTTCGTCTTCGCTCTCTTCTGCGTCGCCGCCTCCGCTCAAGATCTGTCGCCTTCGCCGTCTCCCGACGCCGGAGCTGCCGGATGTGTTTCCAGCTCGATGGCCATGATTGGTGCTTCGGTTGTGCTGTCAATGCTCGCAATCTTCAAACGCTGAATCCTATCCTATGAGGCCATTCCTTTTACGTTAGAATTTTTTAGTGTACAATAATGATTCGTTTCTATACAGAATTATTATTTCTGCTTTACGTTATAGAGTGATGAGCATTATGTGAGCTACTGGCCCGTGGAGAGAGACTTTACACTTATTTAATATTTATATTATTCATTTAACATTTATTTATCATAGGTGTTTGCGTTAGGGGGAAATAAGAAGGATTTTTATCCTTGTTACATTTTTTAAAACTTTATTGTGTAACTATTATTTATATACCTCGATTATTATGATTGATTATTTTTATTCCTATTTACTTTGCTCGCTTTTTCTTTAATCTTTTCGGCTTGATAACAATTTCTATGAAGAATAGTTTTAAGCAAATGTTAATAAATGTCTTAAACACTGATTAAAGAATAAAAAATATAAGTTTGTATTAAAAAAATGATATTTTTAATATATTGAGAATTTGTGTATTTAGTTTTTTAATAATTGTTTTATTCTTTAAAGTTTAAACAAGTGTAACCAAAAAAAAAAAAATTTTAAACAAGACCCGAAAGGCATTAATGTAGTTTTATTTATTGTTTGTGTACAAAAGAACAAAGAATCTTATTTGGTCTTAATTACTACATTGATTAGCAAGATTCATAGTTTTATTTATTTATAAACAAAAGAATAAAAGAATTAATCTCATTTTATCAAAGAAAACCATGAAATAGGTTTATGAATTTGGTTTAAGGGTGCGTTTCATGCATATTGAGGAAGGGATAAACAAGTAAAATGGGATAACACAAATTTTTGTTGGCTTATATTTGGTGGTTGATACATGTCACAAATAGAATCATGTGAAATGTATTATAATACCCTTTGAGTCATATCGACAACAATCAGGGGTCAACAATAATCAGGGAAACAGGTGAGTTTTTGGTTCTATTATATTTTAGTGTTATAGATAAAGTTTTATCCCTTGGTTTACTGAGGACAAAATAGTGACTTTTATAGGTTAGGGGTGTAAACGGATTGGTTTGAATCGGATTTGGTATAATTTACCATTCATTTAAATTTGATTGGATCAGATTTTGTAACATTTTTTTGTATGACGGATTGGTTTGGATCAGTTTATCAAATTATCTTATTTTAATTTACTTTAATTTTAACTTTGAAAAATAAAAAAAAAATTAAAAATCAGAAAAATATTGTTAATTGTTGATTGTTGATAAAAAGATAAAAAGTTGTAGTTAATATATTAATTTTGTTAGTAAAAATAATATTATTATAATAAATTAATAATAATATATTGTTTTTTTAAGTGATCGGTTCGATTCAGATTGGAGGGGTTCAATTTTTTTGAATCCGATATCAAAACTGATTGTCTTTAGATTCATTATTTTAAATCTGATCTGATGAACCGATCCAAACTATCAAAATCGGTTTGGATCAATTCGGATCCACCAGATTCGAGGATCGGATCAGATCCGCTTTTATCCCTAACTTTTATGGTCCCTCCATTAAGTTTTTGTCCAGTACTTAAAATAATTTAGAAATCAGACAATGGCAAAAACAATTGTGTTGTATCGTTTATTTTTTAACAAATCTAACACATCCTTAATTACAACATAAAATAATTATGAAATATTGGTTAATATTGACCTTCTGATTACGAAAAAGAACTTACTCGTAAATGATTACTAAATATAACAAGATAATAAGAGGTCTAGTTGGAAGTTTTATGTTAAAGGAGGAAATTAAATTCATAAACGTGTTTTATTAAAATAATTAGGCAATAAAACGCGTGAGTTTTCAACATATCAGATTGATTTCTTGAAGATCAATGTATATTGTTCCAAGTGAAAAAGACTTAGTATCTGTTTGGTCCCGTGTCCATTCTGACGCACCCTGAAAGCTGTGCACGGCAACTTTCACGTTTTGTGTAAAAAAAAATTACAATTATGCTATTTCAACCGTGATTTCTAAACTACCGTGATTTTGTACCGCTCACATAAACACACTATTAGTTTGTTGAGCCTATGGTTCTGGTTTGATTTATGCGTATAAAAAAAATATTTTTAGAAGGGATTTCCCTTAGGCGTGTAACTGTAGTTTCGAGATTATAATCTCACCTATTAGGTAGAAGGATAATCTCACCTACTAGGTGGAAGGATATTCTGAAAAAAAAATTAATTAAATGAACCCAAGAAATTAATTCGTATTAATTAATTAAATTGGTATAACACCCTTAGATACAAAGGAGACATAAAAGAAAAATAATAAGTTTAATTATACTTTTAGTCCCCCAACTTTTTTAATTTTTCAATTTTGGTTTCTCAAAAATTTTAATTGCACTTTTCGTTCCTCAACTTTTTAATTATGCGATTTTGGTCCCTCAAAAGTCCCTCAACTTTTTAAAATTGTGCAATGAAAGCTTTTAATTTAGTCACTAGAAGGACTAATTTTGCACAATTTCACAAAGTTGAGAGATGAAAAGTGCAAATTAAAATTTTCGAGGGATCAAAATCGCACAATTGAAAAAGTTGAGAGACGAAAAGTGCAATTAAAATTTTTAAAGGACCAAAATCACACAATTAAATAAGTTGGCGGACTAAAAGTGCAATTAAGCCAAAATAATATTATATTATATATACTTTAATAAAAAATTAAAAAACGAACAACAAATTTACTAACTTTCATTAATTTGCAATTCCAAGACTTCTGACTGAATCAATACATCTATGTATTACATGAATTTGCAATTCCGAGACTTCTAACTGAAATATAAAACTTGTCAGAATCCAGTTTTTATGCATAACTTGTTTTTCCAATAACTTTAATGCATACCAAACTCATGATACCTTTGTGTAAACATATTTTCATGCAAATCAAAGAGCTATTATGTAAATAGAAATAGTTTCTTTTACATAAGCATTTAATTGCTAACTATTCTTCATTTCTCTTGGCCTTGATGATTTTGCAACTTGATACTTTTGCATGATTCAATACATAACTTTATCTAACTCAAATCAACTTCCTTGAACAATTGATTAGTATGCAGTCATTTACATAAGTTTGTCATAGTTTGTCATACATCAAAACACTTAAGATAGAATTTCCTTACAAAAGATGCTTTGACGATGATTATGTTTTTCATTTCTTTTTGTTTTGGTAAACCAGAGGAGCCTACGCCCAGCAAAAAAGGAAAATAAGAACGCTATTTGAGTGTTCTTTTTTGTGCAAATGTTCCAGAAATGTTAGCTTAGCATTAAAATCTTTTTTGTAAATACTATATGGATCATTTTGTAAGACTTTCAAGTTAAGTAAAATGAATTATAAATGAATTATTAGAACCATCGTCAACTTTAATTTTCTTCATACTCATATCATTTAACTTCAATTAACGTTTTATCATTTTAATTCAATGAACATCATTATAGAAAAACAATAACAACTGCGGAAGACAAATTCATTCATGTCATCTAGGGTTGGCAAAACAATCCATTAACCCATGAACTAGGCAAAACAATCCTTTAAACCATGATCCATCCAACCTATTCATACGGAAATCCAATCCAATCCAATCCATCCTTTTATAAAAAAAAAATTAAATGAATTGGATTAGGTTGGATTGTTTTTCTTAATGAATGGTTAATAGCCCATCTGGTTAATTTTTTAACCCATTGGACCAACAAAAAATGAAGTGGACTATTTTTTATCCCCTCCAAAATTTAATTCTCACTTGTACTAGCTACATCAGCATCACTCCCACCATCAGCCTAAGCAAAATAGTGACCATTGATCTCATCATCATGAAATGAAATTTTACTACCAATTATCTCTCAATCTCTTGGTTGCTGCCTCGTTAAAAATGGAAAATCATTGGTGCAATTAAGGAATAGGGATCCATTTGAGGCTTGAGTTTTCAATTAAGGGACGGAAATTTTTGAGAAAATAGAAGACCTCAATCGTTGTTGTTTAACTAAAGGGTGGGGGACGAGTGAACTTCCCATGTCTGTAATTAGCATGACACTTAATGTGCCATGTCTGTGTCTCTGTTAACACTAGCTGGCTTCACTTAACACTTGTACATAAGTGATTGGAAAAATACACATTTAATAATTACCAGAGTAATTTTCTTCATCCATATATTAATATGGCCGACACTTATACTTTTTGAGACCAAATTAGTTATTTAGTATTTTATTTTTATCTCAAGTTTAAGAATATACCAAATTAACATACAATATTATAACCCTGATGCAAAATGATTCTGAAGAGGAGAAAAAGACCCTTTTTACTATAAAATATATTGGCCTCTTAAATGATAAAAGGGAAATTACGTTAACCTCCCTTGAGATTTTGCTTACTTGCACTAGACACCTCTTTGAAAGATAAATTCACCTTAAGATTTAGTTATCATTAGTACACTTACCTCCCTTGGAGGGAGGTGACTAAAATCACACCGGCATTTCCTAAGGAGACGTAAATATAGCTTTTGAAATAAAAAGGATGTCGAGTATAATTAAGTCAAACCTCGGGGAAGGTCAACATAATTTCCCAAAAATAAAAATATTCCATCGGCCACGAAAACAAAAGGATACTACTTATTATCCACCAAATAATTCTTCAAAAAAGAAAAGGAATGTCACTATAAGCCCTAAAAGGATCTTAAAAAGGTCTTTGATTAAACAAAGCCATATATTGGTGGAACTTATGAGTTTACTTAGTCGAGTCATTGGCTATGTCACATTCTTCACTTCTGCAAGACGAGGCTAGAAGTTTTTCTTGAAAGGCAAAGAGAAATATATTAATAGGGTACAAGGGGTACCCAAACCTAACAACAATACAACCAAATGTTTGACAACATACTAATGAAAACCAAAATCAAAACAACAACACAGCCACGCTTCAACTTACACACACCCACACAACTAATAAACAGAACAAAAACAATGGACAATAACAAACAGACCGCAAAACCCTCCATGGGCAACACCAAGACTGAAAAATTCAAGACCCAATTTTCATGCCACAACACTACATCAATTGTATCCACGGTAACAAAGCGCAAAGCATAATGTAAAAAAAAGAAAAAAAAAAAAAAAAAAAAAACCACCCCATCGATCTGTAGCAAATTGAATAAAATCGACCACCAAACCTGAGCGTCCTGACACATTTAGTTTGAACCCAAATGTGATGAGAGACAAACCAATGGATTTTTAGACCAACAAGAGATATGATAGTTGAATCCCTTGTGTTTTGCTCTTAACCACTGCCATGATAACACCATAACATTTTCCAAAATTGCTCCTTCATGCCCCTAGTTGATTTGAAGACCAACTTGTTTCGAGCCAGCCAAATGCACCAAATAACCATGAACCATAACACCTGCCACACATTTCTTTTGATTCCCCTGTTACTTACATTACAAGAAAAAAGCCCATTATCGTCGGCCATAAGCCATATGTAATGAGCCATCGGTAATGGATCTTTTCCAACGGAAAGCCGACAGCCAAAAATCCATCGGAAATAAGCTCCTCGATAACACATACCGACGGTCTAAGCAAAAGGCCGTCGGAACATTACCGACAGGCGAAGCCATCGGTAACCACCTATGCCCTATTACCGACGGTCAGTAATGTTTTACACCAATGAGGTAATTGTAAATTATTTTTAAAAAAAATTATACAAAACAGAGTCAGACAATCTTCAAACATACATCCATTAAACAAGAAAACAGAACCATTAATCATACAAAATAGAGTCAAAATTCATACAAACATACATTAAATCATAGAAACAGAATCATTATATACATTCAGAGACGAGGCAGAAGCAGAATCAGAACATATGTTCATACATTCATACCCAGAAACAGAAAGGAGGAAGAAGTAGAGGCTTACCTGTGCGGTGAAGCTAGCGGTGGTGTCGCCTAAGAGGGAGAAGAGTGGTGGTGGTGGTGGTGGTATCGCCTGTGCAGAGGAGGGAGAATAGTCAGAGAGGAAAAATGAAATGGGGAAAACTAAGAGAAATTAAAAGGAGAGGACTTACCTTTGCAGAGACAGTCGCGGTGTGGAGGGTGCAAAGAAGCTCGATGGTGGTTGGCCAGAAAAAGGAGAAGAAGAAGAAGAAGAAGGGGGAGAAAGTGAAAAGGTTCTGAGAGAAAGAGTGGTCGCAAAAGGGAGAAAGTGAAAGGGGGAAGAGACGCGCGTATTAGTGATAATGATGCTTACCGACGGCCATGCCCGTCCGTAAGGGTATTTATTGATTACTGACAGCTTTAACCGACGGTAACGTCCATTACCAACGACCTAGGTCGTCGACCACGTTAAAAATATCCGTTTGTATGCGAAATTCCAAACGACGCTTACCGAAGACCATGCCCGTCGGTAAGGGTAGTTATTCATTAACGACGGCTTTAACCGGCGGTAACGTATAAATACCATTACTGACGGGCAAAGCCGTTAGTAAGTTAGCGGGAGAATATATGCACGTATTTACACCAAAATTTCCGACGGACCTACCTACGGCTTCGCCCTAGGTAACGTTACATGGTTCCAACGACCTAGACCGTCGGAAATGACGAACTTACTTACGGCTTTTTGGCCGTCGGTATTAGTGCGAATTCTTGTAGTGTTACAAGACCTTGAACTTGTGAGAAATGAGCTTGAAATTCATTGTGACAGACTGATGAAATGCCAAGTCACCCTAAGCACATCATCCACACCTTTGAGAAAAAAGGACAATAAAAAAAACAAATGGTTTCCAGATTCATCACCAAGTGAGCATCCAACACACTTTATCAACGTACTTTCCAAGATTCCTCTGTGGTATAAGCTTTTCTTGGATGGGATCCGATCTTGAGCTAGTTTCCAGCAAAACCTGTAATTTTTAGAGGAACTAGCTTATTCCAAAACCTATTGAGATATACATTTTTTCTATTCCATGATACCTAGTCGAGATTGCCTTGTAAGTAGACTCCACTAAGTATATATATACCTGATGGTTCCAACTTCCACTCCCATTTGTCTCCTACCCCCTCCTTCAACACCACTTGCCCCACCATTAAACCTAGCTCCAACACCAATGCTTGTTCCCATTGAAACAGATCTCTCCTCCACTTCCAACCCTAAACCCACTTTCCTTTCCACCCATTCACCTAGATCAACAATCTTCTCACATTTGTTAGTTGAAAGATTAAATAATCTAGGGAATCTAGCTAGGACTCAACAACCCACCCTCTACCAAATTCTCCTTCCAAAAGCAAGTACCCTGACCATTTCCTACTACTTTCTTACACGACTCCCAAAACACCCTTCCCTCAAACTTGCACCCTTGCCACCCAAAGAACAAACTTCTTTCCACAACGTAGACCCCATTCTGCCACCCTCTCTCAAAACGCCCTCACTCTCACCTTATGTTGCACGTAGCCCACAAGCTTTCTTTTTCCACCCCCATTTTCCCAACAATGCCATGTTGGAATCCCTCAAATATTTTATGCCCAACCCCCCAACTCGCACGCTCTGCAAATTTTCTCCCACGCTACCCAATGAACTCTCTTTTTTTCCTTATCCCCACCCCATAAGAAAGACCTAAAGAGAGATTCAATATGAGAAATAATACTTGTTGGATCTTTGAAAAAAGAAAGAAAATATATCGGTAGAGCTTTCAGGACAGACTTTAACAGGACTATTCGACCACCAAACGATAGTGATTTACTTCTCCAAGAGGACAAACCATTTCTAACCTTCTCCACCACAGGCGCCCAAGTTAACAACCTTTTTGGATTTGCCCTAATAGGCAACCCAAGATAAGAAAAAGGCATTTTCCCAACCTTACAATTTAGAACAGCAACAACTAACTGTACCCATTCTGAATTCACATTCACACCCGCCAACTGACTTTTGTGGAAGTTGACCTTCAAACCGGAGATTAACTCAAACAATTGTAAAGAGGCCTTTCCCGCCCAGATGTTACTCTTGAGTTTTTTACACACCAGCAATGTATCATCCGCAAACTGCAGATGAGACACTTTCTCTTCTACTGCATCGAACCTGTAACCCTCAAAGAGATTTATCTCGACAGCTTTATTAATCACAACACTAAAACCCTCTACAACAATAAGGAAGAGAAACAAAGACAGAGGATCACCTTGCCTCAACCCACGGCCAACCCTGAATTCCTTTGTCGGACTACCATTGACTAACACTTACACAATTGTTGTAGACAAGCATTCCAAAATCCAAGCCCTCCATTTAGCTGTAAACCCATTTGATCCATAATCCAATCAAGACACTTCCAATCCACCGAATCATATGCCTTTTCAAAATCAACCTTAAACAACACAGCTTCCGTACTACACTTTTGAGCTTCGTTGATCAACTCATTCGCTTTTTAGAACACCATCCAAAATTTGTCTACCATTAATAAAAGCAAATTGTGTGTCCGAGATCAAAGAACTCATGACCTTACGCAACCTATTCGTCATTAATTTTGCAAGAACCTTATACATACATCCAATGGGAGAGATATGCCTGTAATCACTAATCTTCTCAGGGTTATCTTTGTTCGGAATCAAAACAATAAACGAAAAATTGGAGCCTCTCACCAATTTTCCGTTTTTCTAAAATGCCCTACAAAAACCAACAAAATCCTCTTTGATATCCTCTAAGAAATCCTTTATAAAGCCAAAATTCACCCCATTTGGTCCTGAACTCCTGGAACTCTCGCAATCCCAAGCACTTGCACAGATTTCTTCCAAATGAAACGGCTCAACCAAAGCATTATTTGCATCCACATCAATTTGCTTAAAGACCATTTTATCTAGAACCGGTCTCTCCCACTGTCTATGTTGAAAAATGCTTCCTAAAATGTACATTCCATGATTTCAAATTTCAGTTGTTTCACCCCCTCCACTCTAACGCCCTCAAAATTTAGACACAAAATTTCATTCATTCTCCTTCTCTTATTTATACATCCATGAAAGAACCTAGAATTAGCATCACCGACTTGCAACCATCGCACCCTAGCCTTTTGCCATAACACAGAACACCTCATATGTGATAATTAGCTTATAATATTTGCCATACATTCCCTCCTCGCAACAATCTCTTCATCACTAAGATGTGACAAGACGAGGCTAGAAGTGATGAGAAAATTATTTCTCTATTCATTTTATCATATTATTATATAAAAATTTAGAAAATTATTGAAATTTTCGATAAATTAATTTTATAGGATGAATTATTTTTTATTAATATACTTCAAACATTACCATAATTTTATTAATATCTTCTCCTACTCATTAATAAAAAATAAATTTTAAAAAATTAGTAACTCATTAATTTTTTTGAATAAACAAATAAAATAAAACCAAAACAAGTTTTATATGTTGTGTAATTGGTCTAAGTGGAATGGACTTGATTTCCTTAATCATATATAGTCCTAAGTTCGACGCATATATTTCACGTGTATGAAAAATCAATATTGGAAGGGATCTCCATTTCCTATTTAGGTGTCTAAGTGTATTCTGAAAAATTAACCCCTCATTTATTAGGTGAGAGAATACTTTGATAAACCACAACTAAAATTGATAACCGTTAAACAAGGGCACTCACATTTAAGTATCTACATATATTCTATTTCAAAGTCCACAATATCGGATACTTACACACACAGGCAATTTTTTCAATATATCACTCTTTTAATATTTATTTTCCAAAATACCACCCTTTTCAAATTATGTACCAAACTACCACTGTTTTGAAATTAGTTTAGAAGTTGGTTTTGGAATTAACGACTTCTCAACATCATCTATCTGATTTTTTTTTTTAAGCCCTTGAGAAGTCGGTTTTGATAAACACGACTTCTCAAGGGGTTTTTTTTTTTTTTTTTTTGAATGTTCTATATTTATATTAATTTATATTAATTTATATTAATTTATATTAATTATGATAATTAGCTAAATTAATTATATTAATTTTAAATTATTATTTTAAATATTAATTTTATGAATACAATAAAAAAATAAATAATACACTTATAGAAAATATTTAACATCGATTAAATATAGAAACGGTACAACGATACAAATTTTCTATTGTTGCGTAGAAGGTCCTGCACGGTTCGGACATTTATTCCTGCTATGACCCTCATTCCGACACAGACCACATCTCTTACGGCGACTCCCCCCCTCTCTCAAATCCATCTCCGTGCGAATGCGGGTAGATTGTGGACGACCCCGTGGATTTCTTCGCATGTCTTGATTGTGGCACACCTCTACTCCAGTATACGTTGGCCAATATGCTTCGTTTGGCACCACGCTGAACTCTTCGCGGTAAACATTGAAGACATATTCCAACTTGTAGACAGCAGGCACATACTTCCAATAGTCGTGATTTTCGCTTGAACATCCCGCGATGACATGTGAGCATGGAATGTGTATGGCCTGAAACTTTCCACAGTCACACCACCTCGCGTTCAAGTCTACCTTGAATCGCCCCGCAGGCCTCCCTTCTCGTGGGTTGATCAACTCCTCGACCGTGAAAATGCTGTGTTCCCGGTTATAATGTTGGACACGGTGAGAGTTGGACTTTGCCCGTTCCTCCTCAATGGCCTTGGTGACAATTTCAGACCAGACATGACCGGAATGGATCATTGCGCTTAGTTGCCTCTCACTGTCGGCGAAAGTTTGAGATAACCTATAATAGGTTGCCTGGACCACAGCAGTGATTGGAAGATGCCGCGTTCCCTTAAGTACCCTGTTAATGCACTCGGAAAGGTTCGTTGTCATGTGTCCCCAACGTCGCCCTTCATCATACGCTTGAGTCCATTTTTCCTTGGGGATCTCGTCAACCCATGCCGCGGCCTCTTCGTTCCAGTCGAGGAGCAAACCCCGGTAATAACGCATGCTTGGCTGGTTCAGGGCGTATCCTGAATGGTTGGAATGTTAGAAATGTCTAAATTGACATGAATAGAATAGAAACAATAAATAATTGCAATTTGTATGACTGCGGTACTAACCCATATTGACGACCTTCTTTCTCATATCTGCATTCTTGAATCTCCGCATGAAGTTTTGTGCGATGTGTCGAACGCAATACACATGCATTGAAGGAGGATTGTGCCATCCACTGTCAGCTCGCCGTATGCAGCTTTTATTGACTCGTGCCTGTCCGAGACCAATGTTATGTTGGCTTGGGGTGTGACGTGCCTCCTCAAGTTTTGGAGGAAGAAAAACCATGCCTCTGCCGTCTCACCCTCGACAAGAGCGAAGGCTATGGGAATTGGTTGGTTGGCTCCATCTTGAGCTGTTGCAATCAATAGCGTCCCCTTGTACTTTCCATACAGCCATGTTCCATCCACCATAACAATTGGCTTGCAAAATGCAAATCCACTAATGCAAGGCTTGAAAGTCCAGAAAAGACGGTGGAAGATTCTCTTATCGGGAACTAGATAGGCCCCGTCGTAAGCTGGCAGCGTCTGCAGTTCAGTGATTGTGCCCGGAACATAAGTATGTAAGGCCATGAGCCATGTTGGAAGGTAATTGTAAGATAGCTCCCAGTTCCCGTATATTTGTTCGATAGCCTTTTGCTTGGCTATCCATACCTTCCTATACGTTGTGGTATAGTTGTATTTTTCTCGTATGTGGGCAATCAACACCGAGATAGACAACGCCGGATCCTCCTTCACCATTTGCTTGATACTTTCACAAATAATGTTCGAGTCAAGCTTCCGATGATCTTGTGAGAGAGTTGCTGATACACATGTATGTGGTCCGTCCAGCTTACGGATCTCCCAATAGCCTTTTGTTGTGCGATTCTTCACTCTACACCTCCACCGGCATGCAGGGTTGTTGCACTTAATCATCCATCTGTCGTTATCGGAGTGCTCTACCTTGAAATCCAGGGAGTTCTTGATATGGTATCCCTTGATAGCAAACTGGGCCATTTCTTTTGTAGCAAACCTCATGTTTGTTTGTAGGCTATCTGGGACATCAATTTGATCCAAAGACACTCGCGATAGGACGTGGCTGAAATCGTCTGATGGAGCAACCCCATCTAAGTTCACATTACGAAAGTGTGGTGGTGGTTCGTATGGAGGCGCGGTTGAGGAGGGACCCACACCAGCTTCTTCTTCTTCGTCGTCGTCGTCATCATTGACTGACAGTGCAAGAATCTCGGCTTCATCCTCACTGAAGTCACCAACTTCTTCGTGGTGGAACCCAGCCACGACGCTGACGGGAATTGCATGAGTTTGTACATCAACATGGGATGGGTGGTTGTCCTCGGCATCAAGGAATGATGGGTTGCACTCTTCGGCCGGAGGAAAGGAGGGGCGATAGTCATAGGAGGAAGGAAAAGATGGGTTGTAGTCAGAGGAGGAAGGAAAAGATGGGCGGTAGTCATAGGAGGAAGGAAAAGATGGGTTGTAGTCATAGTCAGAGGAGGAAGGAAAAGATGGGCGGTAGTCAGAGGAGGAAGGGAAAGATGGGTGGTAGTCTTCAGTCACTGGAAAAGATGTGTGGTAGGGTTCTGATTCAGGGAAAGATGTGTGGAATGTTTGCGTTGGTGCATTAAGGTCAAAGATGTAGGACGGTTCGGCTTGGGGGTTATCGATGGAAACATCCTCGAGATGTGCGTATAGCTCAATGGTGGTAACGCCGAGGATGAGGCTTTTGCAATTGTCGAACATGTCGAACATCAGTTCTACATCCTCATCTCCTTGAAGATAGTGTGGCTGGTATCGAACATATCCCGTTGCAATGGACATAGGATATCGATAAACAATATCGCCCACCCTCTTGTCGTTGTCGGCTTTTATCTTCGTATGGATAGTTGTTCTCAGTTGTTGAAGGTTGATGGTTTTCCTCACCTTCAGCAAGATTGGGTGGTCGCACTGAAACAACACCCCGTATGGAGAGTCCATTTCAATTTGGCCGTTGTGATAGAGTGTAACAAAGACTGATGTAGGTGCCATGACTTGGTGAAGAAATGTGGTTGGGTGACTTAGTGAAGAAATGTGGCTGAGTGAAGGATGAGGTTGAGTGAAGAAATGAAGCTTAGTGAAGAAATGAGGCAGATTGAAGTTCAATTTATAGTGGTGAGTGGTGACATTATTGTGACCCGTCTGCCCCATCACCCGTCTGCTTCACCCGTCTGCTGCTTCACCATTTACTGTGCGCATGTGAGCGCATCAGTGACATTATTTGCTGCTGGGACCCGCCTGCTGTGACCATGTGAGCATGGCAGTGTGTCAGTTTCACTTGTCTGCTGGTCATGTGGGTGTGTCAGTGCATTGGGCAGTATACTGTGCACATGTGAGCTCGTCTACTATTTCACTTGTCTGCTTAGACAAGTGATGGGCAGACGAGTGAAACATCAGCTGATCACTTGTCTGAGGTTTCACTCGTCTAAGCAGACAGTGAAACAACAGAGCTTAGACAAGTGAAGCCTCAGACAAGTGATCAGCTGATGTTTCACCTGTCTGCTTAGACAAGTGATGGGCAGACGAGTGAAACATCAGCTGATCACTTGTTTGAGGCTTCACTCGTCTAAGCTCTGATGTGTTTCTGTTTCACTTGTCTAAGCAGACAAGTGAAACATCAGCTGATCACTTGTCTGAGGTTTCACTTGTCTGCCCATCACTTGTCTAAGCACACAAGTGATTCACTAGTCTGCTGTTTCACTTGTCTAAGCTCTGATGTTTCACTTGTCTGCCCATCACTTGTCTAAGCAGACAAGTGATTCACTTGTCTGAGGTTTCACTTGTCTAAGCTCTGATGTTTCACTTGTCTGCCCATCACTTGTCTAAGCAGACAAGTGATTCACTAGTCTGAGGTTTCACTTGTCTAAGCTCTGATGTTTCACTTGTCTGCCCATCACTTGTCTAAGCACACAAGTGATTTACTAGTCTGCTGTTTCACTTGTCTAAGCAGACAAGTGATTCACTAGTGTGCTGTTTCACTTGTCTAAGCAGACAGGTGAAACATCAGCTGATCACTTGTCTGAGGTTTCACTTGTCTAAGCTCTGATGTTTCACTTGTCTGCCCATCACTTGTCTAAGCAGACAAGTGATTCACTAGTCTGAGGTTTCACTTGTCTGCTTAGACATCAGAGCTCAGACAAGTGAATCACTTGTGTGCTTAGACAAGTGATGGGCAGACAAGTGAAACATCAAAGCTTAGACAAGTGAAACCTCAGACAAGTGAATCACTTGTCTGCTTAGACAAGTGATGGGCAGACAAGTGAAACATCAGAGCTTAGACAAGTGAAGCCTCAGACAAGTGATCAGCTGATGTTTCACCTGTCTGCTTAGACAAGTGATGGGCAGACGAGTGAAACATCAGCTGATCACTTGTCTGAGGCTTCACTCGTCTAAGCTCTGATGTGTTTCTGTTTCACTTGTCTAAGCAGACAAGTGAAACATCAGCTGATCACTTGTCTGAGGTTTCACTTGTCTGCCCATCACTTGTCTAAGCACACAAGTGATTCACTAGTCTGCTGTTTCACTTGTCTAAGCTCTGATGTTTCACTTGTCTGCCCATCACTTGTCTAAGCAGACAAGTGATTCACTTGTCTGAGGTTTCACTTGTCTAAGCTCTGATGTTTCACTTGTCTGCCCATCACTTGTCTGAGCAGACAAGTGATTCACTTGTCTGAGGTTTCACTTGTATAAGCTCTGATGTTTCACTTGTCTGCCCATCACTTGTCTAAGCACACAAGTGATTCACTAGTCTGCTGTTTCACTTGTCTAAGCTCTGATGTTTCACTTGTCTGCCCATCACTTGTCTAAGCAGACAAGTGATTCACTTGTCTGAGGTTTCACTTGTCTAAGCTCTGATGTTTCACTTGTCTGCCCATCACTTGTCTAAGCACACAAGTGATTCACTAGTCTGCTGTTTCACTTGTCTAAGCAGACAAGTGATTCACTAGTGTGCTGTTTCACTTGTCTAAGCAGACAGGTGAAACATCAGCTGATCACTTGTCTGAGGTTTCACTTGTCTAAGCTCTGATGTTTCACTTGTCTGCCCATCACTTGTCTAAGCAGACAAGTGATTCACTAGTCTGAGGTTTCACTTGTCTGCTTAGACATCAGAGCTCAGACAAGTGAATCACTTGTGTGCTTAGACAAGTGATGGGCAGACAAGTGAAACATCAGAGCTTAGACAAGTGAAACCTCAGACAAGTGAATCACTTGTCTGCTTAGACAAGTGATGGGCAGACAAGTGAAACATCAGAGCTTAGACAAGTGAAGCCTCAGACAAGTGATCAGCTGATGTTTCACTCGTCTGCCCATCACTTGTCTAAGCAGACAGGTGAAACATCAGCTGATCACTTGTCTGAGGCTTCACTTGTCTAAGCTCTGTTGTTTCACTTGTCTGCTTAGACGAGTGAAACCTCAGACAAGTGATCAGCTGATGTTTCACTCGTCTGCCCATCACTTGTCTAAGCAGACAAGTGAAACAGTAGACCAGCTCACATGTGCACAGTATACTGCCCAATGCACTGACACACCCAAATGACCAGCAGACGGGTCATTCTGACACACTGCCATGCTCACATGGTCACAGCAGACGGGTCCCAGCAGCAAATAATGTCACTGATGCGCTCACATGCGCACAGTAAATGGTGAAGCAGCAGACGGGTGAAGCAGACGGGTGATGGGGCAGACGAGTCACAATAATGTCACCACTCACCACTATAAATTGAACTTCAATCTGCCTCATTTCTTCACTAAGCCTCATTTCTTCAGTCAACCTCATTCTTCACTCAACCTGCAACAGGTAACACCATACAAACTTCACTTCAATGGATTTGCTAAGACTGCAACACGTTCATAGGTCATCGCAAGTGGGTGATATGGTAAGTGTCTGCAAATGATATTTACATTAAATGGTCCTTACTATTTCTATACTTACAACTCTACTTTTTGGTTGCAGGACCACATTGATTGTCACCTACATACCATAGAGGCTCCAAGTCCACTGATTGTACCATACTTGGAGCAAGCTGGGTTTTCTATCGCTGCAACAGTGGGGCACACAAAGATTGACAAATCGTTGGTTCTTGCAATGGTAGAAAGGTGGAGGCCAGAAACACACACGTTCCATCTTCCCGTCGGAGAATGCACAATAACCATGGAAGATGTTGCTCTTCAGCTAGGATTGCGTGTGAACGGACTGCCCGTTACTGGACCTAGCTTCCTTGCCTGGCAAGAAGAATGCCATCGACTTTTAGGTGTGGTTCCTCCGTCTAATCAGGGACAACAAATAAAACTCAAGTGGTTGCAACAAACGTTTGCCACTCCCCCTCATGATGCAACAGTCCAACAGGTACAAGCCTATTGTAGAGCGTACATTTTACGCTTGATCGGGGGGCTCTTGATGCCTGACAAATCTGGTAACAGAGTTCACTTGATGTATCTTCCACTGTTGGAAGATTTTCACCGTGCTGGAAGATACAGCTGGGGCACGGCATGTCTAGCAAATCTGTACAGGGAAATGTGTCGTGCATCTGCACCGGCCGCTGCCTGTATGGGTGGATGCGTATTGTTGCTACAGTCTTGGGTATGGTATCGCATGCCGTTCCTTGCACCACGGTGCAACCGCGAACCATCGTTTCCACTAGCACGACGGTAAAGATTCTATTCATAGTTAAATTACCTTACATCCTCTACTTATTATACTGACCTTGCGATGTATTTTACTAGATGGAGTGGCGGGGGACTACAGTATAGCGGAACTCCGCGGGGTGACATTACGGGGTACAGATCGAGGGTCAATCATATGGAAAGTAACCAGTTTTTGTGGTTGCCTTACAGAGATCTTCAGAGCGTGATACCACGAGAAGCATATAGAGAATCCAGATTGTGGACTTCCAGTACCGCACTCATATGTTTCCAGAATGTAGAATGGCATCAAACAGATAGGGTGAAGCTCCAATTTGGTCTTTCGCAGGAAATACCGGGAGAACCTGCAAATATGGATGCCTTGCATGACTTGGACATGCGAGGTAATCACGCTGAAAACTGGAGAATAAAGCATGCAGAATGGATCCAGTGTTGGCAAGAACGCCGAAATGGCATCATATCGGGACAACCGATTCCGGGTTATGTGTGTCACACTGCTGAGTATATGATGTGGTTTAGGCAGAACTCGAGACCGTACCTGTCTATTCCGCAACAGTTGCAAGACCCGCGGGGTGATGCTCAACACGTTCCGGATGTTGGACCAAGTATGCCCACCCAACAGCGTCCACGGCGTCATGCACGTCGCCAATCCAGCCCCCCGGTTCCCATGGCTTATGATGACCCCCAACCGCCTTGCCATTCATTTGCCTACACCCCTATGCAGCGAGACGCTTCCCCACCGCTTGACCAAGGTCGACACTCTATCGCTTCCAGTGATGGAGAATTTTATAGCAATCTGTTTGGCACAGACCTCGGAACGCCACAGTCGACAGCCGCATACATGCAAAGTATGTACTCGTTTGGCGTTCCATCATTCCCCTTCCCAGTCGACGCTAGTTCTTCAATGCCTCCCACAAATCTTAATCTCAACGAGGGTGTGCAACAAGCAGCGCAACCCGCTGCAGCGGATGAGGAACAACCACATCAAAGTCGTCCACGCCGTAACCGACGACCTCCACGATGTGGAACTGGACATCACTTAGGAGATTAATTTTTGTGCACTTATCATTATTGTATTTTTTGTTTACTTAATTATATCTAAAATATTTGGGTACTTGTCATTATTTTCCATTTTAGTTTTAATAAATAAATTTTTTATTAATCTTAATTAATAAAATTAATTGCCTTAATATTTATACCTTAATTAAAATTAATTTCAATAATTTCAATAATAATTTAAATTAATTTAAATATAGAACTTCAAAAAAAAAAAAAAAAATATATGCCCTTGAGAAGTCGTGGTTAGCAAACCAGACTTCTCAAGGGATTAAAAGTAAATTTATTAAATCTTATGTTGAGAAGTCGTTAATCCTAAAAACGACTTCTAACTTAATTTCGAAACAGTGGTAGTTTGGTACATAATTTGAAAAGGGTGGTATTTTGGAAAATAAATATTAAAAGAGTGATATATTGAAAAAATTATCTACACACACATGATCCTAAGTTGTTCGGTAGTTGTCCAAAAAAATTTGTTCAAAAATCTTTTCCCTGAATAAAAATGACATATAAATTATAAAGTAATTAACAAATAGCCTAGTTGTAAAAATGGTTGATAAATTAGGTTATGGCTGATAAGCTAATTTTTAGCTGAAAGCTTATAGCTTATAGTTGAAAAGCTAGCTGATTACATTTGAAGTGTTTGATAAAATTAGCTATTGAACTAGCTTATAAATGTAAAATGACATAAAAGGACATATTTATGACAAACATAGTAAAGTAAAAATTTCATTAAATAAATTAGGGTAAAAATGAGAGTAAGTTATAAGCTATAAGCCATAAGCTAAATAAATTAGCTTATGAAAAAAAACTATAAACTCATGAGAGTAGCTTGTTTTATTAAACACTTCTATTTTAGTCAAATTAGTTTATAAGTTAGTCAAATAAATGATAAGCTAGATTATTAGACATGTGACAAAGAGACGTGGAAGAGGCAACTGACCAACAGCGACGGGTTCAATGAGAAAGGTTCAAAAGGAGAATCAGCAATTGAATAAGAGTGACGTTGAAATGTAGGTCATGCTCCCAGGTGGAAGCCTTCAGGTCCTACGAAAACGTACGCAATCATCCAAGTTATTAAAGTGAACAATTGATGCATGCATGGAAAATACTTAAAATGGTAGTCATACAGCTCAAAAGGAAAATAATAATCAAATTCCGGTTTTAGACGCTAACTTGACCAACCAACCAACAACGGTTGTTTAACAACCCAAAACACACAGCGCAGAAACGTATTAGACGCGTCTCATCTCAACTCACACATTCACCCACCAACACTTCTTCCTCACGTTCCAGCTGTCCACGTGTGTGGTCCCACGCGCTTACCCCATCATCTCCCTATAAATACCCTTTCCTCCATCCTTAAACCTCAAATCTCAACGGTGCGTGCTTGACATCTACAACGTCCTCGCTTACATTTACAAACACAACACTTTCTCTCACTCAATCTTGTTAATTTGCCATGGCATCATCAGTAACAACCTTCGCTTTAGTCCTCGTCTTCGCTCTCTTCTGCGCTGCCGCCTCCGCTCAAAATCTATCGCCGGCGCCGTCTCCCGATGCCGGAGCTGCCGGATGTGTTTCCAGCTCGGTGGCGATGATCGGTGCTTCAGTTGTGCTGTCAATGCTCGCCATCTTCAAACACTGAATCCGATGAGGCCATTCCTTTTTCGTTTCTATACAGAGTTATTATTTCTGCTTTACATTATAGAGTGATGAGTATTATGAGCTATGTATATTGGTGAGTCGAGAGAGATTTTACATTTATTTATATTATTTATTTATTATAGGCGTTAGTTAGTGTTAGGGAGAAATAAGAAGGATTTTCATCCTTGTTACATTTTTTAACTTTATTGTGTAACTAATATATATATATATATATATATATATATGTATATATATATATATATACACACACATATACACACGATTATTATGATTGATTATTTTTCTTTCTCCTATTTTCTTTCCTCGCTTTTTCTGTAATCTTTTTGGATTGATAACAATTTCTATGGTGAAAAGTTTTATTTATTGTTGTGACCAAAAGAATAAAGAACCTCGTTTTATCAAGAAAAAGTTAATAATCATGAAATGGATTTTGGATTTGGACATAGGAGCGTTTGGATAAAAAGCTTAATTAAGCATTTATTCAATAAGTTTTTTTTCAAATAAGCGAAAAACAACTTAATTTTATAAGTTTCTTTGATAAGCTTATGAAAATAAACTAAAAAGAGCTTATTGAAAGATCATAAACTATTTTCATAAACTATTTGTATAAGTTTATTTCCATAAGCTATTCTCATAAGTTCTTTATAATCTCTTCCAAACGCACTCTTAATTATTGAAGAGAAAAGTTTTGAATTATTGATTAATTTTTAACTTCTAATTACGAGAAATAACTTACGCATAAATGTTTACGTAAATATAACAAGATAATAAGAAGTCTAGTAGTTAGAAGTTTTATGTTGAAGGAGGAAATTAAATTCTAGTACAGAGTTATAATCGAGATTAATATATAAAAGTAAGATAGCATTGAGTTAACTTGGGAGTAATTTTTCAACTGTCTTAGGGGCAATTTGATAAATTCAATAATTATTATTAATATTTTTTTAAAATCTTATATTAAGTAAAAAAAATAAATACAAAAATAAGGTATCTTTATATATAAAAGTAAGGTAGTCTAGGGATAATTTTATAGATTGTCATAGGGGTAATTGGGTAAATTCAATAATAATTATTATTAATCTTTTTAAAAAATCTTAAAGTAGGTAAACAAATTCAATATAAACGCAAGGTATTTTTATATATAAAAGTAAGGTAGTCTAGGATTAATTATGCGTAATTTAGTAGATCAGAAATGTTATTTGTACAACAAAATGAAACAACTTTTGGGACAACAATTCGACAATAGTTAATGCAGTTCAAAGTTGTGGTTAATGATGTGTTTTTTTTTTTTTTGAGGGAAGGTTAATGATGTGTTGGACTTAGTTAATGGGTACACATGTAGTCAATAGGTAACTCATTAATCATCCATTGATATACTCATTAATGTTTAATGCAGTTCAGTGGATGGTTAGTGAGTTACCCATTTATCACATTTGTACTCATTAACCAAGTTCAACACATCATTAACCACAATTTTGAACTGCATAAACCATTGACGAATTGTTGTCCCAAAATTTTGTCCCAATTTATTGTACAAATAACACAACTATTAGTAGATTGTCTTAGGGGCAATTTGGCAAATTCAATAATTATTATTATTAAAAAAATTTAAAAATATTAAAGTAGGTAAATAAAACCAATATAAAAGTAAGATATCTTTATATAAAAAAGTAAGGTAGTGTAGGGTTAACTAGAGAAAATTTCGTAGATTGTCTTAGGAGCAATTTGATAAATTTAATAATAATTATTATTAATCTTTTTCTTTAAAAAATCTTAAAGTAACTAAACAAAATTAATATAAAAGTAAGGTAGTTTAGGATTAGTAGGGGTAATTTTGTAGATTGTTTTAAGGGCAATTATTAATCTTTTTTTGGGAAAAGCTTATACACCCCCTAAACTTTAGCCCATTTGCATTTAGGCACCTTCAACCAAGCACATTGTTATGGTTGATGGAATAACCTAGTTGTTTGGAAAGTACAAGGGGACAATGCTCTTGCTTGAAATTACTCAAGATGGGAACAACCACCCAATTCCCATAGCCTTCGCCCTTATCGAGGGTGAGACAGAAGACGTCGGGTTTTTCTTCCTCCAAAACTTGAGAAGGCACGTCACACCCCAAGCTCACATATGCTTGATTTCAGAAAGGCACGAATCGATAAAAAGTGCCTACGGCGAGTGGACAGTGGATGGCACGAACCCTCGTCAGTGCATGTGTATTGCGTTCAACACATCGCACAGAACTTCATGAGGACATTCAAGAATGCAGATATGAGAAAGAAAGTCGTTAATATGGATTAGTATCGCAATCATACATTTTGCAATTAATTTTTGTTTCTATTCTATTCATATCAATTTTGACATTTTTACATTCCAACTATTCAAGATACGCCTTGACTCAACCGAGCATGCGTTATTACTGGAATATGATCCTCCTCTGGAACCAAGAGGAAACGGCATGGGTTGATGATATCCCTAAGGAAAAGTGGACCCTAGCATATGATGAAGGGTGGCGTTGGGGACAAAAGACAACAAACCTTGCAGAGTGCATTAACAAAGTATTAAAGGGGACGTGACATCTTCCGATAACTATGTTGGTCCAAGCAACCTATTGCAGGTTATTTGAAATGTTCGCCAAAAATGGGAGGCAACTAAGCACAATGATCGCATCCAAATGTGTCTACTCTAAAATTGTCACCAAGGCCATTGAGCAGGAACGGGCACAGTCCAACTCTCACCGTGTCAATAATATTTTGACTAGCGAAACAAAATTTTCATGGTGGAGGAGTTGATCAACCCACGAGAGGGGCGGCCTGCGGGGAAATTCAAGGTAGACTTGAATGCAGAGTGGTGTGACTGTAGAAAGTTTCAGACAATACACATTTCCATGTTCACATGTCATTGCTGCTTGTTCGAGTGTTGTGCACAGTTACATGACGTATGTGCCTCCCGGGTACACATTGGAAAATGTCTTCAACATTTGTCGCGAAGAGTTGCGTGGTGCCGAACAACGCATACTGGCCAACATATACTGGAGAAATTCAAGGGGTCGTCCACATTCTACCCGCATTCGTACGTGTTGGTTGTGGCTTCACACTCAAGAGGGAGTGAATTGAGTCTTAAAGCTTTTCTATAACTTTTACTCAAAACTTAACCTTTTCTTTTAAATGTTGTCAACCAATGTAACTTTTACAGATTTCAGAATTATGCGCACCAATTCAATTATGTATGCAAGCAATGATGTATGAACAAAACTATAAAGATGATATTTTGATAAAACAGATCAAGATTGAAACACTTATAAAATATACAAATGACAAAAACAAAATTTAGAAGGTTTAAGAATACAGAACCACACAAACCGAAATTAGTTTTTCAAGATTCATATTTTAACTTTACCAACGTTTAAAACAGTAATGCAAGAACAATTTAGGCTATATCAATCATGAATTTTCAACAAAAAGATTCATTAACATTTGACATTCAAACACTTCTAATAAAGAATCATACACAAAGCAAAAATTAGAAGTTTAAGGGTAAGAAGAATGTGCAAACCGATTTATCCTGGTTCAGTTACCTCCACCTGGTAACCTACATCCAGTCCTCACTCCACTGTAAGTTTTCTCCACTAAATTTCAAGCTTAAACCAAGCGCTTGATCCGCCTTTACAAGATTCTTTACAAGATTCTTTACAAGTTTCACCTTTTGGTTCCTTCTACCTTTGTGAACACTAACCCAAGCAATCTTGTTTCACCCCAAGGATTCCTTCTATCCTTGTACACCCAAAGATTCGTTCTATCCTTGTACAACTTCAGAGAGATACCTTTTCTCTTCCAGAAAATCGAAAAACAAAACGAAATTCTAACTCTCAAAGTTGAATTTACAAATTGAAGTTCCAGTGGGTTTCTCACTTTTTCTCAAGATAAGCTCTCTTTGATTTTCAAAGTGTGATTGTAATTCAATGATCCCAGATCTGAAAAAGTGTTTGTATAATGTCCTTATTATATAGTCAATTATAATAATAGATCCGTTGGACATTTAAATCAAATCAGTTAAGATCAAAACAGATTGGATTCTTGATTTTCAGGCATCAGTATATTTGTGTAGCACACAGGTGTATAACAAGATTTGACTTACAGAACTCAGTACATATATGTAGTATACAGGTGTATTAAACAAAATTTGAACTTTTACACTTGAATACGCAGATTACGTTCTTGTGTACATCTGTGTACTTCTTTTTTGTTCTTGAGTATATAGATTATCATCTTGTGTACATCGATGTATTGATGAACATTCAACCTAGAAACACGCGTACATAGATTGAGTACACAAATTGTGTTTATAAACTCAAATATTGATGCTTCTGGTTTGAACTATACACAGGTGTATGATTTCTGTACATCGATGTATAATGTGATTGCCTCAAGAACCAGTTAACACACATGTGTATGACACATGTGTATAACAAGTTTTTCAGTGAAAGATGATTAATTAACTGAACATACACAGGTGTAATACACGGGTGTATATTATCAGTTAATTTCCCTTTTTCCTGTTCTTGTTCATTTGAAAAACATCTTTATGAAAAACTTATTAATGATTGTTCTTTCTAAAATATGGTTTTCCAATTTTAGCTTGAGAGATTATCAAGATGTAAAGTGGTATACCCTTACAAAGTCATCTAAGCACCTAATAATCCTTTGTCATAGTCTTGATGCTTTGTCTTCTGGTGATCTCAATCTTTGATCTTCATGATATACTTTGAACTCCATTCTTTTAGGCACTTAACTTTTTGCTTCATGAGTCACACTTAACTTGTACAAATGATTAGTCTATAAAAAACATGTTATAACGCATGTAAGATTCATTTGGATTGTCATATATCAAAATGTATACTTACATTACAGAGATGGATCTCAGGGAAAAGGGTTCCCGTAAGAGACGTGGACTATACCAGAATGAGGGTCATAGTAGGAATAGCTGTACTAATCGTCCTGGACCTTCTACGCAATAGTAGAAAATTTGTATCTTTAATTAATGTTAAATATTTTCTATAAATATATTATTCATTATTACTATGGTGTTAACTAATTCAAAAAAAATTATTATAATTAATTAAGGAGGTTAAATAATTAATTAAATAATTAATTAATTTAATTTAATAATCAAATTAATTAAATAATTAAAAACCATTAAAAATAATTTTAAAAAAAGGACATTGAGAAGTTGGTCCCAGGGGCGACTTCTCACTTATAAAGAAACACATTGGGAAGTCGGACCCAACTGCATAAAAATCCATGGTAATTTGGTAGTTGGTACATAAAACCAAAAGAATGGTATTTGGGTAATTAAAAAAACTATGATATTAAAAAAAACCAACAAATAATATATAATTATATTCTTTAAATATTATTTATATGTGCATCGCACGAAACTGTGGTCTAATTAGTAATAAAATCAGGGGTTTCGAATGAATCAGATTGCTAGAATGAACCTGTGAAATTAATTTATACTAATTAAATTAGTTTGGTTTGAATAAAAATATTGGTTCATGAGTCAAAGAAATATTAACCCAAAACCTGTTGTGGTGACCCGTCCCAACCTCCTTAAAAATCCACTCTGCTTGTTGGCGGCTACTGTGAAGTTTAGAATTTGATGTAAATTTTTTTAAATGATAAAAAACGTTTGAAATACAAATCTCTACTTTGTGTCTATCTCTCTCCTAAATGGACCCTCCATGTATTTTGAGAAATGGAGAGGATCTCAACTCAATACATTTGGGCTTCACAGTGCAGTGGTGCATGAACAGAGACACTTAGTATAGTGCAAGGCCTGGGTGGTTGTTACTCAATGACGGCAAGTGTTTTTGTGAAGCTTGTGAAGGAGGGCATGGTGGTTTTTGTTGCTCATCTTCTGTTTGCAAAGTGACTATCAAGGTGTTTTCCTTATATATATATATATATATATATATATATATATATATATATATATATATATATATATATATATATATATGGCTTAATTGCATTTTTGGTCCTTAGGTATTACGATTGTGTAATTTTAGTCTCTCGGATTTTAATTGCGTCTATTGGATCCCTAAGTATCACGATTATGCAATTTTGGTCCCTCATGTTTCAGTTGCACCAATTGGGTCTGGCAGATATCATGATTGTGCAATTTTTGTCCCCCAAATATCACGACAGTGCACGTTTTAACACTGGTAGACCACGTGGGACTGATTTGGCACTTAGTGATGCCAACTTGACAGCTTAAAGAGATTCTTATGTGACATCATTGACATCTCATACACTTTAATGATCCAATGCACATCACTAAGTGTTACATAATAATGACACGTAAGCTGCCAAACTGACCACACTAAGTGCCAAATCAGTCCCACATGAGATTCGAATGCTATTGACGTTAAAAATTGTACAATCGTGATACTTGAGGAACCAAAATTGCACAATCGTGATACATGGAGGACCCAATTGACGCAATTGAAACATGAGGGACCAAAATTGCACAATCGTTATACTTGAGGGACTCAATTGGCTCAATTAGAACACAGGGGACTAAAATTGCACAATCATGATCCTTGAGGGACCAAAAGTGTAATTAAGCCATTTATATATTAACATCTATTTAGTATAAAAATGAGTAAATCCCTACGGGTCCCTGAAATTGTAACACCATATCAACCTCATCCCTGACATTTACGATATTTCAAAAATGTTTTCGAAATTGTCAAAAGTTAATCAATCTAGTCTCTCTGTCAATAATATCAGAGACTAGATTGATTGGGATTGAAGAATATGTTGATTAACTTTTGACAATTTTAGAGATATTTTTGAAATTTTGTTAATGTCAGAGACGAGGTTGATACAGTATTATAATTTCAATGACCAAATTAAAAATTTATTCAAATAAAAATAATGCACCACAATTATTGGGGATAACTCAAATAAAGGCCAGATATTATATGGAGGAAAAGAAAATACAACAATGGGCTCTACTGATAAAGACAAACCATGTTACTTAAGTTGGTTAAACTTCAAATTCTACCACAATTTATTATTAATGGGTTATTTGTAAGCACTTGCTAAGGTCGGGGAGTATTGAAATAAGCTGAAAAGAACTTATATAAGGTCATAAATTATTTTTATAAGCTCTTCCAAATATGATAAGATAAACCCAAATAAACTATATAAGATCTTTCAAACGGCCTTTTTCGTTAAAAAAGCAATAAAGTAAGAGAGGAGAAACGCAACGACAAAGGAAAGATGAACATAAGGTAGTAGCGGCAAAAAGTGGTGGTCTGAAAGGCACTTGACAAAATTTTAGGGTGTGGAGGCAATTGTCCTGACAAGGCAAATTCAATTTTTTTTTTTTTTTTGTTTAATGAATTTTTTAGGCTCGGCAAAGTAGGTGAGTTTTGGTTTTGGTACCTACATTTTTTTTCTTAAGGTTTTGGTGTCTGCAAGTTCCAAAAGTTTGTTTTTATTCATATTTTTTAAATCATTATTTATTATAAATAATTATTAAAATATTTTATTTTTATTATAATATGATTATTATTTTTTATAAAAGATTAATTGTATTATACTATTAATAAGTAATTATTAATAAAAGACTAATTTTAAAAAATATTACATTCAAAAATAAAATATTTTAATATTTTATATATAATAAATCATAATAATAATTAAAAATTACTTAAATTAAAATAAATATTATAAAAATCCAAGTGGAATTAATAAACATTTATTTAGTCCATGTGGTAGTGCTGATGCGGCGGTGCTGATTGAAATAACCAAAATAAACGCTAGAAGAGGAATTGAATGATGTTTACATAAACCTTTTGCAAAAACATATCTTCTTTTCTAAGATAAAAGAGCAGACAACAGAAAGCAGCTTACAGACACTTGGAAGCGTCTAGAGGTTTTTGAAACTTGTCTGAGACAAGTGTTTGAAACATAGAGATACAACAACTTTGAATAAAACAAAGACTTGTTTAGATAAACAAATTTAACCCCTGGTTAGATAACAGATAAACTTATATTAAACGGATATTTAAAAGTTTAGGGAAAGAGATTATCACACAAAGCAATTATATTGGTTTATCCTCAACCTTGGGTTACGTCTAGCCCTTGACAAAACCAAGAGTTCCACTATACACGAGTATTGTTTGCACACTCAACCTCTCCATGCTCAACAAGTATTCTTCAGTTAGTCACTTCAGGCTTCACAAAGAAAAGTATTTGTTTTGAAGCAGTAACTTCAGAATAAAAGGCAAATTAACTAGATTACACTCAGAGTGAATATAAAATCAAGAGGGTATGACTCCGCAACAACTTCTCTTAAATATTACAGATAATTGAGAAGTAAATGAAAGAATGAAAGAAATAAGGCTTATGAACTCAGTAAATCTTTAGAATTAAATGAGATTTGTTCAGATCGTTGGCGTGGTCTTCAATTCTTCAGGTCTTCTATTTATAGTCTTCACAGCAATAAATTTGTTGTGAGACGTTCTTTCTTCACACTTGCTTTTCTTCAAATCTTCTAAGAAACCATTAATGCAGTAAAGTCGTTCTAATGGAGCATTAAATGGTTTGGAGAACGTTGAAGGTACTCTTTGTATTGATATCAACATCTTTAACAGAGCAGCAGTGTATTCAGACATCATCAGAGTCTTGTGTGGCGCGTATTACCTCTTTGGTGCAATCAATCAGGTTTGACAGTTGTAAAGTGACTTTGTTGCGTACTGAAGGTGTTTGTGCTAGGTACTGTGATTCAGAGAAGTTGCTTTATTCCTTTTGACTTTGAGGTGTTTATCCTCGTATAGCTTGAAGTCTTTATATTAACCTTATTAAATATGTCCATTTCATATTTAATGGTTCTTTTGATCAGTCCTTTATGAGAGAAGAGTCAAGACACTTGGTTAAGACTACTTCATGTGACAATGTATTGGACGCTTGGAGCATTTCTTAAATTACATGCTTGACTTGTGTGAGAAGATATTTGAAGTAGACGCTTTGACTGGAGTCTTTGTCTTACGTTTGCTAGACACTTGAGCATCACGGACACTTCTAAGTTAAAATAACTCAAACGCATTCAAGACTTCTTGGATAGACACTTTCTTTTAGAAGATGTGTGTTTTACCATAGGAATTTTTGTCTTTCAAAAGATCATTGAACACATAAACAGATTAATTAGAAGATTTCATATGGTTCATTTTAATCATTCTATAAATGTTTGGGTTCATCAAAACTCAGGGTAAAAAGCAGTATCAGACGCTTGGAGACTCAACAATCTCCCCATTTTTATGATGACAAACATTTTTATGATTTTAAATTAACTTTTAATAAATGAGAAAAGATCAGAGAATAGGTGTAAAAAACTGAGCATTTATGACTTAGACACTTAGATGCTATTCATTAGAGGCTTAGGAGTTATTTCTTTTCCTCATTTTCATACTTATGTTTATTAAACATACTTAAACTCATATGTTCATGCTGCTCAAAACTTATACTTTTTCTCCCCCTTTGGCATCACCAAAAAGGAGGGAAAACAAACAAACAACAGATGCATAAATGAACAAGAACATAGCATAGTACTGAAAGTACTTCAATTTTACTGACCATCATTGACTAAGTGCATTGTAGTTAAAAAAGAAAAGATAGAAGTCCTATGATCTACGACTAATAAATTCCAGAAAAAGAGCCTCAAGACAATTCAACTATCCTCTAATGATGGAGAGCTCAGCACGAGCAACCCCATCCACTGCTTCTACTTCAACAACTTGAGGAGGAGCTTGGGTAGAAGGAGGAGGTGAGGGAGTAGGAGAAGGCTCAAGAGAGAGATCAGGAGAGCACCATGGAAGGGAAAGGGGTAGAGAATTTAAAAACAAAAAGGAAGTTTCTATAAAGAAAGGAAAATTTTCTAAAGAAAGAGGAGGGAAAAACACATGATAAAGATCACAGAACATTGAAGCCTC
This sequence comes from Ammopiptanthus mongolicus, assembly GCA_039655645.1. NCBI lineage: Eukaryota > Viridiplantae > Streptophyta > Magnoliopsida > Fabales > Fabaceae > Ammopiptanthus > Ammopiptanthus mongolicus. Next base: position 23,261,110 of record CM077351.1, read on the forward strand.
AAAGAGAGGTTAAACAGGTTCTTGTGGAGGTGTGAAAGTGAAAGCAAAAGAAGTAAGTTTTTCTATGATAAAAGGGAGAAGATGATCTTCATAGGGAAGACTAACTAAGAGAATGGAAAATTTATTGAAAAACATTTGCAATTTTGATCTAGTTAAAGGATAATATCCTAAAAAGGGAAACGAGCAAAATGGTAAAATAACAAGAAAACAAAGGATGGGTAGAAGGGGCAAAGGGTCCAATTCTTCTTCTATTATTCCATTTAAAAAAGCACTTGTAACATTCATTTGAAAAAGAGTTATGTTGTGCAACATAAGACATTAAGATTTTAATAGCTTCTAATTTAGCTACTAGAGCAAAGGTTTCAGTAAAGTCAATACCTTCTTGTTGGTTATACCTTTGGGCTACCAATATTACTTTCTTTTTTATCACCTTGCCATCTTCATCCAGTTTGTTTCTAAAAACCCATCTTGTTCCAATGATAAATTTATTTTTTGGTCTTGGTACAAGGCTCCGAACATCATTTCTTTTGAACTGATTCAGCTCATCTTGTATTGCTAGAATCCAGCTTTCATCTTCCAAAGCTTCCTTTATATTATTTGGCTCTAATTCTGATAAGAATGCCATATTGTTGCTCTTTCTGAAAGTTTACCTGGTTCTAACTCATTGACAAGGATTTCCAATAATCAAGTCTTCAGGATGATGCGTTTTGAATCTCCAATCTCTTCTAAGATTGTTGTTATCAGACGCTTAAGGTGGCGTCTAATTAGAAGGTCCTTCAGACACTTCTACGGGTTCAGATTTTGATGTGTCTGGTTGCTTTCCTTCTTGTTCATTGATGTCCAAACCTGCAAGATCATCTTCTAAATCTGATTGTTTCCTATTAGTCTTTAAATCATCATTGAATTTACATGAATAGATTCTTTAACTACACTAGTTCTAGAATTATAAACATTAAATACTTTTGAAGTTTCTGAATATCCAATGAATATAGCTTTATCTACTTTAGAATCAAACTTACTAAGTTCTTCCTTAGTGTTCAAGATAAAACACTCACATCCAAAAGCATGGAAGTAAAATATGTTGGGTTTTCTACCCTTCCACAATTCATAAGGAGTTTTCTTCACAAATGGTCTTATCAGAATTCTGTTTTGTACAAAACAAGTAGTATTCACTGTCGCTGCCCAGAAGTATTTAGAAAGATTATTCTCATTGAACATTGTTTTAGCCATCTCTTAAAGATATATGTTCTTTCTCTCAACCACTCCATTTTGTTATGGAGTTCTTGGAGCAGAGAAGTTGTGAGAGATATCATCCTCATCACAGAACATTCTAAATTTCTCATTATCGAATTCTCCTCCATGATCCCTTCTTATGGCAAAGATACAGAAGCCTTGCTCATTCTGTACTCTCATAGAAGACTGAGAACATTCTAAAGGACTTATCCTTGTGGGTTAGGAAGATTACCCGTGTAAATCTGGAATAGCCATCAATTATGACAAAACCATATTTCTTTCCACCCAAGCTAGCAACACTAACTGGTCCAAACAGATCCATGTGTAACATTTGTAATGGTCTAGAAGAGGATAATAAGGTCTTTGGTTTGAAACTTGATTGTACTTGTTTACCTCTTTGACATGCATCACACAAGATATCCATTTTAAAGGAGATTTCAGGCAGACCTCTCACAAGGTTATTTTTCTTTAGTTGTGAAATCAATTTCATACTAGCATGTCCTAGTTTCTTGTGTCATATCCACCTATCATCCTCTTTAGACACAAAATATTTTACACTCTGATCTGAGAGTTCAGTCAGTTCAATCTTATAATGATTTTGTTGCCTTTGAGCAGAAAATAGGCTTTTGCTATTTTTGTCGTTGACTATGCAAGCATCTTTGGTAAAGGAGACAATAAATTCACTGTCACATAATTGACTTATATTCAACAAATTATGTCCTAGTCCTTCAACTATTAAGACATTAGAAATAGAAGGTAGAGGAGGTTTACCACCAATTTTACCTACTCCAACCACTTTGCCTTTCTGGTTACCTCCAAAGGTAACGTTTCCACCGTCTTTATGTTGGAGGTCTAGGAACATAGACTTTTTTCCTGTCATGTGTCACAAGCATTCACTGTCCAAGTACCATGATGGGTGTTTCTTTTGTCCTATTAAGGACATCTGCAACAGGGGTAATTAATATTTTAGGTACCCATATTTTCTGGGTCCTTTTCTGTTAGTTTTACTAGTGTGTGAAGACTTTTTCTGCAAATGAAAGCATTTAGACGTGATATGTCCAATTTTTCCACAGAAGTTACAAAAAGGTCTAATATAATTAGTAATATGTTTAACATTATGATAAGATGGTTTAGTAGTCTGTACTGAGACTTTAACAGATGTTTTATGATGTGTCTATTCATCAAATCTTATTCCTATTATGTTTAGGGAGTGTCTTTGACAGCCTAGAAGCTTTGTCAAATTTTCTCTACCATTAACAAATATGCCAAGATCAGAGGTGAGCTCATCTACTTTCTATTGAAGTCTTAAAACTTCTTCAGACTGTAGCTTCTCATCTGTGATCTTTGCATTAGACTTTCCAACCTTTAGCTCATAGTTTTCTTTAGCCAATGTAGCAAACTCTCTGCTTTTAAGTTCATGCTCGGTTAAGAGCTTAACATACTGCCTATCAATTCTTTGAAGGCCTTAGTTAACCTAGAGGATTCTTCCACTAACTCATCATAGGCATCTTGTAAGTCCTCAAGTTCAGAAATTACCTCCGTGTCTGAGTCTGCGTCTGCATCTGCGTCTGCCATAAGATAGAGATTTGCTTCTTCTTCAACTTCAACATTACTTTTAGCTGCACTATCGTCTAAGTTCTCCCATGTGGCCATCATTAGAGGAGGAGGAGGAAAGGTTGTTGGGGTGGGATTGGGTCTTTGTGTTTTCCGGTTGCAAAGGGGTATTTACCGTTAGGGGTGGTGGCTGTCGGAATGACTTCACAATTGTCGAGTAACATTGTAGTTGGAGTGACGATTCTCAAAACCGGAAATTTATTTGAACATCGGATCTTCTGGTTGGAGAAAGCGTTTGGTGGCTGTGATGCATGACTCTGGTCGGAGAAGAAGACTTGGACGTGACGACTCTAGTGGTGGTCATGGATCTGAGTGGTTGCCTTGCCAGATTCTGGCGGGATTGGGTGAGAGGAGTAGGGATAAAGTTTGTCATTTGTTTTTTTTTTTTTTGCTATTTGTATTACCAAGTAAAGGTAACAATTTCATTTTTGGAGCATGAAATCTGGACCGCAAAATTATTTAATAGTATATTTAATGATGATTTTCAATGCCTCATTGGTGTACCACCTATTTTGGTATTTCATCATAGAAACAGGCAGAAAATTGAACCTCGAGATAGGGCAATTTTCACAATCTTATTTATACAATTTTTTATATACTTAATAATAATAACAAAGGAGCATTTATCTGCAATTTTTTTTTATATGTCGAAGTAGTTTTTTAAAATGTAGTTAAGCCATTTTGAAAGTATACAAATTAATTTTGGTCAATAATTAATTGTTTCTTGTCTGTAATTTTGGACTAGGAATAGTAATTAGGTCAAATTATTTCCCAAAGTGATAATTTTAGAATTCAAATTCTTGACTTGCAAATTTGATGTATGAGACCATAATCTACTTTTACTACAAATAAGCGCGGATGGGTTAGGTATGAAGAATTTTGTTGTTATGAGGTGAGCAGATAATAAAGTAAGTAATCTAAATCGTTTGAGAAGATCAATGATTTATATTTCAATACACCCATACTTTATTATACATATGCACTTAATATCAATTATTGTTTTTCTTATCAACAGCTAATATTACTTATTTTACTCACTAAAACGAATTACTCACTTATAGAAGCCAGATCCATGTATGAATTAGTTTGACTAAATAACACTTTCTTCTTTTTTGAATTTAAAGTCCCTTTTTTTAATCCTTATTTCTTTACCGCCATCGTTGATAGTTTGAAAAAATAAGAAAAGCATATAAATTATAACAATCCTCGAACCTTTTCTGTTCTGATTTCTTTCAGTTAAGGGAATTGTTAGACTACATTTTCAGAGAGAAAGAAATCAATTTTTCTCTTTTAAAATTCTAATTTAAATGGTTGTTAGATTAAATTTTTTAGAAAAAACATTTCTCTCAAAAAATTTGGTACAATATTCTTGCAGAGTTTAGTTACTATACACTGACAATGGAAAACATTTTTACACAAATATTCAATCATAAATTGTCACATCAATAAAAAATTGACTCATCCTAACTACCTTAAAAGTCATTCATACCATGATTGATGATTGATTATCTGCACAAAAATATTTTATGCTATCAGTGCACAATAATTAAACTCATTAGTGCAATTGACATGAGATATAGATAAAAATTTACGTTAAAACTAAAAGGATATTAAAACAAAATTTCCTCTAAAACAGTAACAAGCCGGCCTCTTAAATTGAAAGAAATATCACTAGCTCCTAAAGAAAGGGTGTTACTTGTATATTCAGCAAATAAAAATTTGATAGTACTAGTACATTCACCAATAATGAAAGAAAGGGTGTTGCTTAAGTAAGCCCCAAAAAAGGTCCTGTTGGTAATAACAAAACCCATACATTGTTGAAACCTTTCCCCCAAGCCTCTTAGTGCAATGTCACCAAGCAAGAAAATCCATTATACAATAAACAAGTATATCTCATTATCTCAATAATGCTAACAGGACAACCTCATCACCCCCAATCAATTTTCGCATATAAATTTGAAATGCACCAGACAAAATGAAGTGCTTCTTAAAGTCTCACTGATGGCTAAAATAATGCAGTGTAGTGTATACCACCATCAATCCATAATTCGGTTTATACGCTTTTAAAAGTAGAGCTTATTGGAGATTTATATCCTCGTACAAGCATATATGTCCGTCTACCATTTGACATAAGCACTTTATTACAACCACGGAATGCTTCAGTGCTGCTTTCTCTCTGTTACTTCTCTGAAATTGATTAAAGAAAATACAAAGAGATATTTGTTAGCAACCACAGTTTATAATATAGGGTCAAATATGTTTTTAATCTCGAGAAAATGAGCGGATTTTAATTTTAATCCCTATAAAAAAATTCCTTTGATTTTCATCCCTATAAAATATGAAATTACTAATTTTGCTCCCTATAAAATGAACAAATTTTGGTTTTGATCCCTATAAATTATTTTTCTTTGATTATCATCTCCCTAAAATTTAATATCACTGTTTTTAGTCCCTATCATTCATTTTAAGGTAGATAAATATAATTTATGTTAGGGTTCAAGAAATTTTTTTGGGCGAATCATATACTAACATGACACCACAAAAGTCATTGGGTGTCACTTGAGATGACCATATGACATTTTGTCAGACACATAAGTAGTTAATGGATGTCACATAACAGTAGCGACCAAAAATAGTGATTTTAGATTTTAGAGGAACAAAATCCATAAAAAAAAATTTTACAGGGACCAAAACCAAAATTCGCTCATTTTACTGGGAGCAAAAACATATTTAAACCTATAATATATTACAACCTCAACAAGAAACCAATTGATCCAAAGGAAAAAAAAAATGAAGGGTTTTGGGAGAAACACCACAAACTTGATGTTAAAGAAAAAATAAAACAGCTTGCACGATAAGGCGTTGTTTTTCAGTACCAAAAAATATAAGGACCTATTTGAAGTTTCTCAAAAAGAATATGGATCTATTTGAAATTTCCAAGTTCAAGGACTAACAAATGCACAACTGGATGGATCACTTAATGAAACACTAATGACACCCTAACGGAAATATATATGAATGACTCAATTACAAATTTTTACAAGTTTAAAGATCTAATTACAAACTTCAAAGTTTAGGAACCTATTTGAATTTTCCCAAAAAGTTTGAGGATCAAGAGATTAATTAAACCTAAAAAGTACCAGAGAAAGCACAGCCATGTGACCATGTCACTGCATGACCATAGTAAGCTAACGAGTGCAACCATGATATCAGATCTGAAACTTTATGAATCTATAAAATAATTGTAGCAACAAAACATTGACCTGGTCTACAACAAATGACAATAAAACCACAACGCATTGAAAGGAAGGAAGTACAGTTTTCAAGAAATGGGTTTTTTTGTGGTGGGGCCAGGGGGATCAAATATTGCAATGCACAAGCAGTCTCAATGGAAGTGAGAACATTATGTGTGTATATGCATACATGATAATAAATGATTGACAGCAATAACTAATACTTGGTATTTATCAACTTCATCTACGAAACAAATTTAGGTGGCGTTTGGTTTGTTTTCCGTTTTTTTTTTTTTTGTTTGGTAGATGAGTTTTCACCGATAGTTACAAAAATACCACCTTACTTTCACCTTGTTTCCAATTTTCAAACTCTAGTTTTCAGCATTTCCTTCACAAAAGTTTGAAAATAGGAAAGAAAGTGAAATCAAGGTGATAATTTTGAAGTTATTGGTGATAACACATCAACTGAAAATGAAAACAAAAAACAAACAAAACACCACCTGAATGATAAGTCTAAAATAAAAGCTAACAACACTTAATACCAAAAACTTTGGGGCTATCAAGTGCATATGGTTTCTTGTAAAAGCACCTACCATAGAAACACTAAGAGCTCGACTTGCAATATAAAAATAACTTTGACACTGAAGCATGCCATTTATGCAAGTATCCTGCAGAGATAACACACAGGAAGCAATTAAAACAACTAGGAATACAGCGACAACAACAAAGGCTTTTTCTCTAGACAACTTGGGATGACCGCGGGCGTGGGGGGGGGGGGGGGGTGATAATAACCAAACCTGCAGGAACTTAATGAAAATTCTATTCAAACTGGAATTTGTGCTTAGAAGAGAGCACAAAGAAAGTGTTTTTTTTCTTCTCAGCTCTAAAAATTATACATTGGATGGCAGTATTCTAAGTTTGGAAAGTGTAATAATTAGGAAAACATATATCCCCAATATTAGACTACGGTTTGATCTTCTCTTTCTGTGATAATTTAAGACCAAAGTCCGTAAGCCTCATCCATTTTCTGGAAGGCCCTAAAAGATTGCTAAAAATGACCCTAAAGAAATGTTGTTTCCTTCTACCTAGTGTGATTATCCTTTATTAAATCACAACAAAATACCAGCCAATTCCTTTCTTCTCCTGTTCCTTCTATTCCATATCATATGTCCAGATGTAAAAGAAGTGGTGTAAAACATTCAAGAGGCACATACGTACTCTTGCACTCAAAATGCTAGAAGGAAACATAGTAACCCTTTTATTTCCCGACCCATCCCCATAATAATTTAAAACACAACTTATTTATGTAGGAGGTATTAAAACCCTGCCACTAAATGCGATGTGGCCTCTAGATACCCATAAAACCAATCACCATTCACAAGATCATCAAACTTGGGTAAACACCACAAAGTTTGGCTGAGCTTGTCAACAAGAGAACAGATGGGAATGCTTCCAAAAGACTATCACATTTGAGGCTTCAAAGATAGAAGTTAACAATAAAAAATTAAGCACTATACTCAAATCAAATCATGTATCCAGCACATCCAAAATCATATATTAATTATTTTGCTGGTTTAGTAACGGGCTAGTTGGACACAACTTATTCATAGGTATTAACCTATTAGTTAACTGCTTCTGCTATGAACTATTAAGTAATTTGATCGAAGGTGTGAACATTGTTTGGCATAAAAAGAAATTATATTTCAGGAATAAACGATGAAAACAACTTAAAGTGAGGCCCTTAAAAGAATTAACAAAAAAGAAAAGGAACAGCATCATGATAAAATTGCCTGCCAAAATCCCTTTTGGTATCTGATAAAGGAACATAAGATTCCTGAAACTCAAGCACCATAATGAAGCAAAACATACAAAATAATTATTATATGCATGAATCCACATACCAAAGTCATCCTCAATTTAAGTAAAAGGAAATAAAAAAGTTTTAAACTTACTAGAATATATGAACATCAGCCTTCATCTTAAGTGCATGCTAGCAAGGAAATCCGACAGCCTGATAGCACCATGTATTAAGTTAGTGAAATTAACAAAAAAAGAAGAGGAAGAGAGGAAAGGTCAAATAGCACAAGGCCAAATATTAGAACCAATGAAATGGCACAGAGCAACCTGATGTCTTTAGCAATTACAGTATCACCATCTGCAGCCCCAAGATGACGCAGAACTACCTGCTCAAGACGGCCATCTCGATATGCATGCTGCAATTAAATATAACAGAAGCCAATTAGGCTCAAGTCAATTTTGTAAAAGGACAACTCAAAGTCAAAGCACTAATCAAGCATCATTGACAAGGTTCAAAGCCTCAAACCACTATCTAGACATCATAATTTAACACTTGGTAGGGGAATAGAAATTGTTGGAAAGCCGCCCTAATTGCAGTCCGCCCCTAGCCGCCTTAATTGCGGCAACTTTGAGCTGTCTTCATTGCAGCCTCCATCATCTTCATTGTATTGGGTGTGAGGGGGTGCGTTTAGTCCCACATCACCTAAAGATATGGCCTAAGTAGTGCTTATAAGGCTTGAACAGTCCTCACCTTACAATCCGGTTTTGTGGGGTTGAGTAAGGCCCAATCCCAAATTCTAAGATGGTATCAGAGCCTATCACAGATCCGTTGTTGGGCCGCCTGCATCGTCCACACTCTAGGTGCATTTGGGCGTGAGGGGATGTGTTGGAAAGCCACCTTAAGTGCGGTCCACCCCTATCCGCCTTAACTGCGATAACTTTGAGCTACCTTTATTGCATCCTCCAGCACCTTCATTGTGCTCGGTGTGAGAGGATGTATTTAGTCTCACTTCGCCTAGAGATATGTCCTCAGTAGTTCTTATAAGCAATGTTGTGAAAATCGAGATCCTAACAAGGATCGGGGGGGGGCGGGATGAAAGATCGTAACTCGGAGGATCATAAGATCCTAGCTAAAGTAGAAAATTATACTTATACATATACATATGCATGAAAAACAACATAGACAAGGAAAAGAACCCTTTAGATGACAACATTAAACTAACATTAATTGAGTTTCCGTAATCATAATTAATAAGAACCCAAATCCAATATATAACACATAACTTCATAAGAAATAACACAAACCCTCAGCAGCCTTTGCATTTGATTTAGACTTAAGTCCTCCACCCCCATCACCTTCAGGCCGAGACCCACTGCCAGCAGGAGCATCAACATGTGAAGACATTTTAATCTTCAAGTCAGAACTCAAAAGTTAGAACAGAGGAAGGGGATAGAGCAGAACAATGAGCAGCGCACACACGGCTAAGAAAGGAGAGCAGAGCACAATTGATGGAGATGCAGTCACGAGTCGTGACTAAGAGAGGAAGGAGAGGAGAAGCCGGAAGCGGTTGTGGCTGGGAGAGGAAGAATCTGTTGACCGAGAGAGGGAGAAGACGTTCGAATTCGAACAGAGGATTAAAGTGAGTAATAGTAAGTGAGGTAAAAGGTAAGGTTTTTAGGGTGAAAAGTGAAAACCCGTAAAAGAAATTGGGTTAAAAAAACCCAATTTTCCTGTAACGGGTTAAATTCGACCCGGTCATTTTTAGGTTCCAGGATCGATGAGCATGACAATCCTATGAGTTTGCAAGGAAGATCGACGATCCCACTCCGATCCTGCTTGTCGGCGAGCCTAGCCACGATCCAGCACGCCCAGGCACCCAAAAATGTACAATTCTACAATCTGACATGCGATTTTAACAACAACGCTTATAAGGCTTGGGCAATCCTCACCTTACAAGCCGGTTTTGTGAGGTTGAGTTAGGCCCAAAGCCAAATTGTATGAGAAATTATATGTCAGCAAAACTAAATATACATAATAGGTACTAGAAATATGTTGCAGTCATTAATTTTAATGCTCTAATAACAATTTTATAGCAAAGTGCAAGTCATGAGGACACTTAATAGAAATTGGCTCATATGAAACTGAATCTAGTAAACAATGTTAGAATATTACGAAATTGGCTCATAGAAAACTGAATCTAGTAAGCAATGTTACAATATTAAATTAAATATTGCTTTACGTTAGAATATATACAGTCAACTATAATTATTTAATTAGCTGGTGATTAGGCTACAAGTTAGCTACTGATTATTAGGCCATAAGTTAGCTTCTAATTAACTCCTACTTACCCCCTCGATTCTCAAGATATAAATATGATATCAAGTGTGCAGCCCACATACACAATTTCTCTCAAATATCCTCCCTTTCAACACATCTTTGGTCTCTGTAGGAAAGATCATTTTTCAGACCATAGAAAATACAAACCTTCAATATGCCTAGAGAAAATTACAGTGTTAGCAGGAACAAAGTAAAATGCCCCAAATGGGAAGGATGGGGATGAAAAGTAGAACTAGTTATATTCATGTATTACCTTGTAGAAACAGCTAGTTCCAAAAGGGCAGTTCCCATCCCCAAAGTCAAAATGCTTGCAATCAATTGACCTATAAATGGCATTAAACAATTTCCAAAAAATATTAGAAATCTTAGGGACATTCATTCTGCTGAATTATTTTTTCCTGAACATGAAAATATATGGTAAGTACATATGGCTCACCATCAGCTGCCTCTACACATGCATACTAATATAGAGACAGGAGAAAGGAAATAAATGTCAAGTAGCAGTACCATTACCCATCATAAATTAAGCAGAGCATACAATGGTGACCCGAAATTAAACCTCTCCAAGCTTTAGTTGTGAATGGATAATAAATTAACGGGATAGAAAAAAGTAAAGAAGAAATAAAAAGATTTTGCAAGTGATTGTGAAATTACTTGAGCTTTGCCTTGTAGCTGTCAATGATTTCCAGTTTTTCTTCACTTGTAGAGTACCAAATGACACTTGGAATGACAAAGTACGATAGCTTGCGACAGATAGGACATGCCCTCAATGTGCTATTGACATCCATCCCCAATGTTGGGTTACTACTACGCCAATTCCTAATACAGGATATGCAGAATGGATGATCACAATCAGATAGCAGCCCAAACTTACGTTCAGCTGCTGTAGGCTTTGAAAGAACACGCTCCAGGCAAACACTGCATTCAATTTCTTGACTTCGTTTCAAGGCCTCAAGATGCTTTTGCCTATTTTCACAACTCTTCATATGTTCTTCTCTTTCTTCAGGTCGGAAAGGATGCAAGCAGTGCTTTCCACAGGTGGGACACAGATCTCCATGAATATGAGGACATTTTTCCCCCCGTGGACAGTTGCCAGCAGCAGCAAATGAGCAGATGGAAAGCTCAGAAGGTGAAGTAATTCTGGATTGACCAACTTCATCTCCCCCTAAAAATTCATGATACTCAGATTCTTGATTCCAAGCTGGTTGACTGGGAAGAAGGTAAGGACTTCTAGAAGGAGAAATCTCTGCATCTGTAGCAACACAGTTTGATGTAATTATAGTATTAGCAAACACAACAGAACCCAAAACCACGGGCTGGTGTTCGTTTACTGAAGAAGATGGAGTGGAGGACTGTGCTGGAGAAGCTTTGACATGATCATATCTGCATCGACTACCATAAGCACAGACTCCTTTCTGATAAAATGTGCATATCTGTCACAATAAGAAAACAAGCAGATATGGTCAGAGAAATGTAAATCAATAACTACGAATAGGTGGGAACTGAAGCAAAGACGAGCTTGTATCACCAACATTATTTGCAGGAACTTTCCAGTCATGAGAAAATTCACAATGGTCCCCTTTCAAACATGCTCCATGAGCAAAGAACTTACAAAGAACCCTAGAGGATTCAAAAGATAAGAAATTACAAAAATTAGAACAGTCTTCGAAGTTGCATAGGAAAGACAGAACAAATTAACAGGGAAAGAAAAAGGCCCACACAACGACACTTGTCCTAAGTATAAAAAATCATGGTCACAAATTAAAACCTTCTACCCATATTTGCACATATGAAAACACTAGGCTTAATTCAAATAATTCATAGATAAACCACTTCAAGTTTCAACTACAATCATCATGAACAAGATCAGCCAAAATCAAATTTCACTCTCTTTCCCACAGAATTCAACATTGATATAACACCCTGGAATGGTTTTTACATTTATTGCCTTTCATAAGTTGGGAGATTGCAAGGGATGAATTGACAATATAACGAAAGTGCATTTAGGAGTTTGTACCCTCAATTTCAGGTCAAGGAAGGAATGGCTTGAGCACTCCCATCCTCTCCATCATTAAACTCATCAAACATCCAAACAATGGAGTGGCATGGTCTATTCTATTTCATTCAATTATGAGTACTCTCTTCCATCCTCTTTAAAACTGCCAAACATAGCCTAGAAGTCTCTGGAACGACACGTTAAAAATTATAACTAACTTAAGAAAGCTATCTGAATCCAAGAACGATTTTCCAAAGTCAATTAAAAAAAAAAAAACAGGGCCATGATTCTATTTTGCAACTTCCAATCTTTTCTTTGAATTCTGATCAATGAAAAGATAAGGAAAAAAAATTCCTCTAAGTTTAAACATCAAGCAAGCAACATCATAAACACGATCAATAACACAAATATTAAATAAATAGCAATAATCAAGGCACCCCATATAAATCACTAATCTCCTGAAATGGGAGAAACTACAAAACACCAAACCGAAACCCCACATAAAAAAAAAAAAAACAATTGACTATAGAAAAGCAACGATAACCTATCTCACCTCTTAGACATGGCGGATATTGAAAATAAAAATTCGTTAAATTAAACCAGAGCTGTGAGGATCAAAACCCTAAACCTCCAAGTTATTATTGGTTGAAGAAAGAGCTGAAATGAAATAAGGGGCATCCAAAAAAAATGAAGCAACCTAGCATGTTGGGTTTTGCAGCCACTCAAATTAAGAAAAGATTGAGAACACCTGAGAAAGGGTGGTGAATTTTTGGATGGTGGGAATAAGATATAGGAATAGAAATATGAGGAAAATTTGGAGCTTGGATTTGGATGGTAAATATAGAATCGCTACTGAGAGAGAACACAAGACAAGTTGCACAAAGGTTTCAGCTTTGCTACTAGTAGCAACTTAACAAGTCGTGCTCGGTGCGTCAGTTCTGGCTGTCTATCTTATGTATGTCAGTTTGCTTTGTTAAAAGATTACGTGTCCTTACTTGGTTGGTAGGTTGCATCCAGACCAAATCTACATGTTTTTTTCGAATGAAATTTGTTCTTTTAATATAATCATTTCCTTCTGATAAAATAAAACTATATCTTATAAAAAAAAATGCTAATTGGTATGATAGGATGTTTTTTATATGAATTATTACTTATTATATCCGTGATGAAAAATAAAATAAGCGTCTCAAATATTATTAAAAAAGGATTTTATAATTAAATTCTTATATTTATGATTCTGAAAAAAAAAATTTAAAGTAGTCATACATTTAATTTTTTGTTTGTGTGAACCAAGGATGTCCTACAGCCGACAGTCGGAGACTAATCCCTTTCAAGGTATAGAGATCACCGAAGTGAGTTTTACCTCTTCCATCAAGGCACTTGCCATACATACTGCAGGAATCGAACCCTTGACAACATACTTAAGGAACCCAGTTATCTACCAACTATGTTATACCTTATTAATATTCATGCATTTAATTTAAAGATATATATATATATATATATATATATATATATATATATATTAAATAAAAAGAGTAATGTCAATTTGGATTCTCCATTTAAATACTTCAAAATAGTTATTGTTAACTTAATTTCACATTGAATTATTATTTTGATATGTTTATACATGGATCACTAACTTAATGATACTTTATATTTGAGAGAATTACAATATTTTTTTCTTGGGATGGACCAAATTACACTCAACAGATTTAGGGCCCTTTCGGAAAATATTTTATAAAATTAGTTATATAGGTAGTATTTTCTTATAAAAAATATATTATAAAATATATTTGCCGCAAATGCACACATATGACCCGTTCTTCGGTGTTTATTCGTCCTCGATTACACCCAACAAATAACATTGTTCAAATTTTACACTAGTCGTTAAGGAAGTAGATAAAATTAATATCATGTGCATCTTACCCAATTTTCAATGGCAATATTGTGACTTCAAAAAAAAAAAGGCAATATTGTAATTTTAAGGACTCATATTGTGAGAGAAAAGACTAATATATCTCTAAGTGGGTTTTCAAATATCTAAAGCTCTCCTTAAGTCAAACCTTAGAGAATGTCAATATAATTAGGTCAAACCTGGGAAGATCTACAAATATTCACGAGCCAATCAGGTGTAATTAGGTCAAACCTAAATTACACTGACCTCCCCCCTAAACCGAGGTCGACGTAATTATGTAAAACCTCAAAGAGATATGAATATTATAAAAGTCAATAAGGTATAATTAGACCAAACCTCAATAGCATCAAAGGCCTTACCAAAGTGGATTTTACATATCACAACCTTATTTCACATTATAGTAACAATTTACCAAATATGGACTTGTCTCTCTAATTTCTTGGTGACATTTTCCAACTTCGTCATGTGATATGTATGGTATCTCCTCTGTGGTATCCCAATGATAGGCATCTACGTTGTAATCTCCAAGATAGTGCAAAATTTCATGGCTTTTAGTGCTTAAACCTCCTCCTAGTTGGCTTCCAATGATTGAATTTCTCACATAGATCCAATGGTTGAGTTTTCCGTTTGGATTGAAAAGGTGTCATTTAGAACTTAGTTTGAAAAGGTCTCAACTGAAATTGGGTTGCTTTGGTTTCATCTAGAACTTTGGTGTAATGTGTATTTTGGAAATCACCACATCCTTGAAGTCTTGATGCTACTAAACCCATGTTGATTTTCATAATCATTAAACTATTTAGCAGCAGCACATAACTTGTCTCCATCAACTATGTTGATGATATTTTCATAATTTTCCATAACCTTTACATCCTTTCCACCACTAATGGGTGGGCACGGGTCGAGTCGGGTTAGAGAACTTTGGATTGATTAGATTGGGTTGGGTTTTGTGGGAATTTATAGCCCAAACCGAACAAACCCGTATGTGCTCGGGTCGGGTCGTCAAGTTATATAATAAAAAAACAAGAAATTCGAGATAAATTTAAAAAAAAAACCAAAAAATAGAAAAACCTAATTGTACCATACCCCTCAATCCTCATTCACCCCACTTATCACGTTTCTCTACCAGGCGACGATTTCTCCACTGAAAAGTCCTCAATCCTCACTCACCTCACTCATCACGTTTCTCTACTAGGCAGCAGCAACTGTTGCACCCACTCATCACGTTCACTAAGGGGATTGGTGGCTTGGTGCTATCTTTCCTTGTCTGCGGTAGGCGTTGGTTCATGCACGGTGGTTCGCGCACGATGGTTCGAGCATGGAGGCGGTGGTTCGCGCACAGATATTGGGTTGCACATAGTGGAGATGAGCGCCGCCGCCAACGGTTGAAAATGTGGAACGCAGAAATCCAGATATGTGAAACTCTCTCTCTCCCTTATGTTGTGTTATATGCCTCTCCTTCTCCATGGGTTTGTTTGAGTTGGGTCGGGTTTGTTCGAGTTGTATATCCTCTAATCCGACACCCGGATCGAACCCATCGAGTTTCTTATATCAGAAATCAAACCGACTCGATGACTCGAAACAATTTGGATTTTTCAGTTTGGGTCGAGTTGACCCGGTCGCCTCGACCCGTGCCCACTCCTAACTAGTCATATGCTAACAACTTGAATTTGCAACCATAGAAAAACAAAACAAAACAAAAATAGAACCCTAAAAACAAAAAAAATCGAAAAAAAGCCTCTATTTCCATGTTTGTTGTTTTGCATCCCAAAAACAAAAAATGCAACCAAAACCCTAAAGTAGAAAATGAAATCGGTAGGTATTGAAAATTGCAACTACCTTGTTTTCGTCAAGTGTGGTGATCCCTCCGTCAACTATATTCTTTGAGCAAACACAATCCCTCAATAGATTGTCTTTTTTGAATATGGTTGTGTCATTCCACTAATTGTCTTCTTCGAGGGTGATCTCTCCAAAAGCGACACAATGGTGGTGATCCCTCCATTAGGATTTTTCAGATGAGATTAGCATTAAGTTTTCTTAAGGTAAGGAATGAGTCTTGATTATTTTTTTTTTTTTTAGAGAATGGGATTTTATATCTGACTTTTTTAGTGTCTTTCTGTCTGATGGTGATCAGTGTGACTTTGGGAAAAGAAGGGATGTTGAGTGTAATTAGGCCAAGCATCATGGGTGGTCAATGTAATTCTCTTATGTATAATGGACATTTACTTTGTACATGCAAAAACTTGGCATTAACATGTTTTTTTTGTGAGTAGATGGTATTAACATTTTGACTCACAGCCAATATTTTGTAAACAAAGAGTGGACTTAATCATTTTTTTTATCAGGGTGAACTTCATCATTGAATGTAGATTATAATTATTATGCAATAATTTTGTAGTATTTATAATAATACTAATATTTTTTTCTTATTCTTATTTTAATTGTTACTATTATTATTAATAATAATTTCATCTTCCAAATTTATGAAATATGATAAAGAAAAAAATTAACTCGTATCTCATCCATAAAAAACATTTATTGGCTTATGATAATGTAATTCTCAATCTTTCAAATACTTTTGAGCAAATTTTTGTCGTAAAACTTGTATAGTTAAAATTTAGGTTGAACTCACTCAAAAACAAAAAAAATTAGGTTAAATTAAACTACAGCTCCTTGAACTATTCAAAAACTTTTAAACATATCCCTATACTTTAAAAGTTTGTAATCGAATCTCTGAACACATAAAAAAATTATAATTAGATCTCTCATTCATTTTTTTGTTAGGTTTTCATTAAATATCTGTTAAGTAATCCATCTACTTATCATTTGTGGATCCCTAAACATTCTGAAAAAACTCAAATAAGCACCTATAATTTTTAGAAAAATTCAAATAGAACCATATATTTAACAAAACCCTAACAAAAGACTGTATAAAAAAAATTATTATAAATTTTTCATGTTTTTAAAAACTCAATTACAAACTTTTAAAATATAAGAACCTAATTCTCAAGACCTATATATTAATTAAACCTATTTTTTATGCTTTGAGATGTTTCTCCTTTTGATTAATTATATTTAAACCTTGAAGCAACACCTAAAGAAATGATATAACCAGCATATGATAAATGTGCACCCTTAAAATCGATCAGAGTAAAACACAATCTCAATTGAAAACAAAAATTGACCCAAAAACGTCCGTATACTGAAAAAGAAATCAACCATTAAATTTATGCTAACTATAAAAAGTGGGAATCATACTAAACTAGGCCCAAGACCAACCAAAACCAATATTTTTATAGGAATGGGATAGGCTGGTTCATAAGAATCATAACTGTATGATATAGGGCAATCAAAATTCAACGAGCAAAATGGACTAAACAAAACCCTCATGCCAAAGCTCCTTAAATAGTAAACTGATAAAAAAATAGTATGATATAGTAAATATACAAAAAGGCAAATGATCCAAACACCAGCTATAGAAACGAGTATTAACATATCAAGAACTAGAATAAGAATTTCAAGATACTGCCCAATATTTTCCAAACAAGAAGATGCCATACTGCAAAAGGAAACTACTTCAAAAACTGGTTGAAGATGGGTTTCATATGAACCAAGCAAATCTAGTAGCAGTCTTCATCACTGTCTTCTTCTTCCTCCTCCTCTTCGTCAATATTAGAATACATCATCATTGATAACAATGCTGCCTGCATAGGATTCAATTCTTCATTGTCAAAATCTTCAGGGCTAAAGTCATCCACACCAGAAACCAATGCCTCTGACAAAGCAGCCATCTGAAAAATATCCATGTCTTCGTCATCAGAATCAAAAGGACCCAAACAAGGATCTGATCCACTGGCCATTGCATCTGATATAGCCATCATCTCAAATGGATCCATATCATCAAAAAACTCCGAGTCCCTCATGATGGAATAAAGTTCTCCACTTGATAAATCAACTTCGTTGAGCATTTCCAACATGTCCAACATGTCATATTTGTTTTGTCGAGGTTGAGGTGGTGGCCTGTTATGTATCCATGTGTATGAGCCAGGCTTCACAGTATGCTGCAAGTAACAGATCAATTTTCGAAACAATTAAAGGAGAAATAAAACCAAGCTATCTCAAAAATTATAAATACAAAAATTCCACACTAAACTATACCAGTGTTTTCGCTTCATTTTGGAAATTCTAAAAACCAAATTTAACCATGAGAAACCAAACCAAACCACAAATCCTAATCCGGTTTGGTTTCAAATTATAGTTCATTACTTTTTCAACTCCAACCAATACTATATTAATTGTAA
This sequence comes from Ammopiptanthus mongolicus, assembly GCA_039655645.1. NCBI lineage: Eukaryota > Viridiplantae > Streptophyta > Magnoliopsida > Fabales > Fabaceae > Ammopiptanthus > Ammopiptanthus mongolicus. Next base: position 23,279,537 of record CM077351.1, read on the forward strand.
TAACAATATATGTGACATAAAATGTAGTACACGAAATTAACTAAGTAGTTCATAAGTTAGTACCCAATACATAATTACAAATGGAATGCATGTTAGAAAGAATAACGCTAGCACTGTAATACAAACATCATTTGGTTATCTGGATGGCAAAAACATATTTAAATATTTGACTATTAACCGAACGTCCCTTCTCAATAACAAATTTTAAAAACCAAATTGAAACATCAGAACTTCTGGAACAAACCAAATTAAACCACCGGTCCAATCGGCTTCAATTCCAATCCATGGTTCATTGCTTTTTCAATTCCTACCAATGCTCTACTAATATAATCTAATTATAATGACACATTATAATCTAATTATAATAATGATAAAATACAGATTACATTAAATGTAGTACCTAGAATTAACTATGTTCATATGTTAGTGCCTAATATATAATTACAAATGCTAAAGTTAGTAACAATAATTAGCATCACAGGCACAGCAACACAAAAATAATGTCAATATACGTGTAAAAAATTCTGATAGAAAGCTGGTATGTTACTACTGCGAAATTAGAGAAAATCCCTTCATTACGGTCCACTACCACAGATTTCGAGGGTCTCCACCTTCCAAATGCCTGAAGGCCCCTTTCGACTCAATTCACAAGATACCCATCTCTCTCAATCTCTACTCTTATTTATAGGCAAACTATCTAACTAATTCTTAACTGTTTTATTACAGCAAGGCCTAACATGGGCCCATTAAGGCACGTACCTTACAATACTCCCCTCCTAAACTTTCACCTTGTCCTCAAGGTGAACAACTTATTTTTAGCTGAAAACAGAAGTGCAAGTAGCAGGAGTCCTGTGCAGCAAGTGTGGTAGCTAAAATCTGAGAGTTGGTAACTAAAATCTGAGTTTCCACCAGGGTACCATGGAACTATTGCAAACAGAGGTGGTTCTCTTTTGAAGGGCCATTGCCATGTTAGTTTCATGATGGCTCTTGTCTCTCGAAGCTCTTGGAAACATTCCAACCAGCACTTTGCATTGGCCCCCCTCATCAAATAAGAAGCCCATTTTGATGTCAATATCTGGTGGATACCATAACACCCCAAAAGCTGTAGGCTCAGCATCTATCAATGTTTTGGGTTGGGGGCCTTGGGGCCTACTAGCCGCTTTATCAGATTGGGTCACTCTTAAGGGAGCCTCTCCTTTATTGTCCTCTTTCCTAATAATCTACTGCTTCTCTGCAAACTGATGGGCCTGGCCCATTACAACAAAAAGGGAACTCACTTTGCAAAATTCCAATTCTGCCCCTCTTTCAGCCTTATTCTCTTTCACAATAGTGACTCATAGCAACCCGTAGCTTTCTTCTCTTTCAGCTTCTTGAAAATAGCACATCTCCCGGACGTTCAGCCATGGCGACTCCATGGAGAACGTCCCACCGGCCGCCACATGTGGGTCCAAATCTGGCGGCTGCAGTGGTAGTGGGGGCGCAGCTGGATTCCTTGTACCCTAGACGTCCTTGACTGCCACCCACTCCTTCTCCCTCTGCTCCGAGGCTGTGCAAACCAGTGGGCATTGTAGACGCCCATCTCCTTGTGAAATGCACAATTGGATAGTGCGTTTCTTTCCCCAACGATTTGCGCTGCTCTTTCTGGTTGCCACCTGCATCTTTATCGACGTGTCCTCCTCCTCCATCTCAGCTGATGACCCATCCGCCTCCATGGGAGAGTCCGAATCTGGAGGTTTTAGTGATGGTGGGGGTTGACCAACTTACTCGACACCCAAACCTTTGTGGTTGTCATATGGTCTTTGCATCTTTGTTCCACTATCTCGGTACCCATAGGGGCATTTCCCCTCTTCGTTTCCTCCTTCAAAGCTAACGATTTTGCTTTCCCTCTCTGTTTCTTTTTCACCCCCCAAGATTCAGGTTTTTGACCCTCAAATCTTCACCTGTATTTTCAATTTTTGACCCCACTGATTCTGTTATTGGTTCTCCCTTTCCCGAACCTGCGAATTTATCTCTTCCCCGTTCAGTTCCAAGATTCTGAAGATGCTCACGAAAATCCTGAATATCCTTGTCCCATTCAGCTTTTCGCTCATCTTCCTCCATCCAACGTGCCATTTTCTTCCGCACTTCTTCAAGAGTCTTTCTTTCTTTGCATTTAGGCTGGTTAGGTGGTGCTCTCTGTTCTGAATGCGGCAATGGACCCTTCGACCATTCTTCTTTCTTCTTCACACAGGCTTCTTGAAGCTTCCTTATGGATTCTTGTAAGCGCCACTCTTCCTCCCACTTTCGCCTCTGTTTCTCCCACCTATTGTTTCATGTTCCCCTCTCTTCCTCCCACTTTCTGTAACACGTTTGCCTATCTTCGTCCCACTTTTTCTCCCAAGCTTCAAACTTTCTCTGAAATGATGCCATGAACATCGTCAATTTCTTCTACCACAACTCCAGAATCGGAGCTATGATACCAAGTAACAGAAAACTGGTATATTATTACTGCAAAATTGGGGAAAATCCCTTGATTACAGCACATTACCACAGATTTCGAGGTTTGCACCTCCCAAATGCCTAAAGGCCCCTTTCCACTCAACTCACAGGATACCCATCTCTCTTAATCTCTCCTCTTATTTATAGGCAACTAACTAACTAACTCTTAACTGTTTTATTACTAACAAGGCCTAACACAGGCTCATTAGGGCCCGTACCTCACATATTCCTTCAAGTTGTCACATCACATCAGATGCCACATGACAGAAAATTATATAATATAATTGCAACATGTCATAAAACCAATGCATGTACTAATTGACTGGGATGACATATGACAGAATTCTAGACCATGTATCTTTTATACATTATATTGATGATTATTCTGATTTTCAAATTCAAAAAGTAAGAGCAAAATTATGAAATGTAGCAGGAGTCTCCGAATTGACATGTCTGACACGGACACAGCGACTATTTTGAGGTATTCGTGCTTCCTAGACTATAAGTAAGAATTATTGCTAAAGCTTATAGTTCTGATTGAAAAATAAAAATAAATGGAATGGAAATTTAATCAGCCTGCAGCCTCATTGCCTCAATGCAAGCCCCCAAAAATGGGGCAAGGGAAACAAACCTCCAAGATGAAATAGAAAATAAAATTGCTGATAGATAAGACAAAGATGATGATTTGGTAATCAAGATGGGTAGTCTGCCAACATGATCATATATAATCAAATTCAAGGAGTGACCTAAGGATTTAGAGACAACATGTGCACAGCAATATGGATGAATTTCACAGCAACAATCAGATTGAAAACATTTTCATCACAAATAATCTAACAGACATACATTAACAAATATTCATTTAGTGAAAGGAGAAACATGGGGAGAGCGATTTATTTCTCAAAGAAGGATCGTACTGATATTTGTCGACAACCATGATAATCAAGCTTGCCCAAGAAAAAATGAAGAAATGAAGAGTCAAAAGAGAGAAGGTAACTTGAGTACCTTGTAGAAACATCTAGGCCCAAATGGACAGTTCCCATTTCCCAAGTCAAAATGCTTGCAATCAATCAACCTGGAAAAAAGACAAGAATACACAAATTCAAATATCAAAGCGTTCAAGCTCTTATTAATAAATATTATGTCAGATCTCTTTAACTGTCAGATTGCCACCTAGTTTCCTAAACTCTATAAAGTGCCCACCTCAAAAGGAAGGTGTGAAGAGTGAACGAATCAACATATCACACAAATGCATATTGGGTTAGTTGTGTTCATGCATTTATGCGTATTTTTTGGTGTGTATGATTGGGGGGAGGTGAGAAGGGGGGAGTGGGGATATAGGTGTAAGCCGGGATGAGATCATTGAGGGAATGTTTTCCCCAGCAATCACCTCTAAAACACCCTTCGTCAATTAACCATAACTGAAAAAAAATTCAAAGTTTCCGGTAACCAAGTAACACAACAATTAAAGGTTAAGTGTAGGGGAATGTAAGTAGTAGATAAGAAATTACTTGCAGTTTGCCTTGTAGTTGTCAATGATTTCCTGTTTTTCTTCCTTTGTAGAATACCAAATACCACTAGGAATGACAAAATATGATAGTTTGCGGCAAACAGGGCAGCTTCTCACCGTATTAGCATTATTATTCATGTCCAATCCAGAGGTTGGGGCACTATTACGCCAATTGCGGATACAGGATAAACAGAAAGCATGGTCGCATTCAGGAAGCAGCCCAAACTTACATTCAGCCGGTTTAGGTTTGGAAAGAACACACTCAAGACAGACATTGCATTCTATTTCTTGACTATCTTTCAAAGCCTGAAGGTATTTTTCCTTTTTCTCACAAGTCCTCAAATGATTTTCTTTTTCCTTTCGATCAGTAGGATGCAAGCAGTGTTTTCTACAGTATAAACATTGATTTCCATGAATACGAGAACATTTTTCTCCTAAGGGGCAGTTTGCCGAGGCAAATGTACAAAATAAATGCTCAGATGGTATAGCACTTCTAGTACTGGATTCACCAACATCACCATTCCCCAGAGAGTCCTGATGCTTACGTTGTGAATTCCTTGCATGCTTGTCAGATGCAGACAACTTTGTAGTCTTTGGAATCCAACTTGATGTTTCTTTAGTAGTGCGGGACGCTGACACAACAGAATTTGAAGCCAAAGGTTGGTGTCCATTTGTTGAAGATGATGCTGAAGACGATGCTTTAGAAGCTTTGACATGCTTATATCTGCATCGACTACCATAAGCACATTGTCCTTTCTGATAGAATGTGCAAATCTGTTTTCCAGATAAGAAACAAAAGTAAGAAAAAAAAAAAGAAACACATAGATCCATTGGTTGGAAAATACATAGTATGTAAAAAACAGAATTAGAGTCAGGTACATCAACTGGGGGATCCTTTCTCTCGTGAAAAAAATCACATTGCTCCCCTTTCAAACATGCTCCACGGGCATAGAACTTGCAAACCCTAAGACAATTCATAGATTTAAATAAATTAATAAATAAACAAATACCAAAAACAAGTAATCAATAAAAACTGAAAATTTCAATTGGAAATAAGTAATAAAAGACAAGGAGAGGAGATCATACAAATTAAAACCCTCATGTTTAGAAATTTTTAATTTTCCCACACGTAAAATTTCTGTCACTTCAAACGAATCAATCATTAGCATTCAAAAAAAAAAAAAAACCAGTAAACCTAAGTTCAAAATTCAGCTTTATATATTAAAACACCAATAGTAATCCCACTTCCACCTTAACATAAAAGGAATTTGATTACAACTTTTTTGTCTTCAATTTCTAATTAGTACAATGAGGAAAGAAATGAGGAAGAAACCTCAGAAGCAGACAAGAATCATCAAATGAGTATTTGAACCCATCAAGAGTAGCAAATCCCCAAGCAAATCAATGTCATAGCCATCCCTAGTTTACTAACCAAAAAAAAAAAAAAAACAATAGCTGAAAACCTAAAAAAAAAAAAAAACAATAGCTGAAAAATGAAAAACCCAAAAAAAAAAGCCGTTTTTTTCTTCTCTTTTTCAGTACCTAAATCATATAACAGCGAAACCATGCGAATCACAACAAAGAAAAAACACGAAGTATTTTTTAAAAATGGGCAAAATTGAAAGACCCATTAGAGGAGGCAAAGGATTATGGAATGAGATCGAACCAAGAAAGTAAGATTTGGTGGAATTGAAGGAGAAAAAAAAAAGATGGAGGGATTTGAAATTTACCTGCTGGACATGGCGATCGAGTCAAAAAAAAAAAAAAGTGAGGTACGAAAGAGAGAAGAGAAAGAGACAATTGGAAAATGGTGGAATCAAACAACAACGTTAAATATTTGATTACGCCATACCAAACCAAACCTAGACTTATGCTCGACCCATTTTTTTTTTTGAAACCGATACAAGGGTTTTCTTTTTTTATTTTTGGCGGTCGGGGTACGTACGTTATAAACGCCCCCTTCTCCACTATCCGCTTCTTCCGAAGTTACGCAAATGTCCTTGCCCTCAGCATTCGGCTCAGACTCGTACTTAAATAAGGATTTTTCAAATCCAATGTTTTAAAAATAGGATAAGCATAGTTTTTAATATATTTTTAATACATTATTTGTATAAAAAAAATTTATATTATCAATAAATTATATATTGTATACATATGATTTTTAAAATAGTTATTATAAGAATAAATGTTTTTTTGAAGGAAGAATAAAATATTTTTAATGAAGTAATAATACATAATTAAATGATAATATTAAAAAATTATATTAATAATGCATCAAAATTAAATCCATAATTTTTTAACATATACTAAAGAGATAAAAATTTTCATTATAAATTTAAATCAAAGAGTTCAAAGAGCAGTTGGATTATATTCATATACTCTAATTCATCTCATATAGAACAAATTAAAAGAATAGATGATGAGTTTTCTTATTGATTAAGATCCAAATAATTGCATTTTAGTAAAGAAGTTTAAATCTTACAAAAAGAAAAAGATTGATTCAACCATGTCAACAATGACTATTAGAAATGAGTATGCGAGTTGCGATTCACGAATTGATTTGCATAATTTGCATACGCACGAGTTAAGGTCATGCTAAATGTCATGTGGGCCTATGCAATCCAGCTCCTTTAATCCACGTGTTTGTGAACATCAAGCCATGAGCCCATTAAAAAATTAAATTAAAATAATATTTTTAAAGGATGAAAAGTCTTGGTTTGTCTCGGAGATCCTTTTAAACTTCACCTAATTTCACCTAAAATCTTGTCCTAACCGTCAATCATAAATCTTCATGACACTATCATCGTTAGCTTACTACTGGTCTCGTCCAACCATCGCTACCCAACCATCCTCGATGTCCATCCTTGACCAGCTTCCCCATCTTTTCTCTCAATGTCATTTTTATTGCACCATTTATCTGAAGTCTTATCTTCATTCTCAACTTCTCCACTGCTTCGTTCTCAATTTCGCCATTACTTCATTCTCAGCATCACCACCGCTTCGTTCTCAGAATCTTAGCTTCACTCAACGAGTTCGGGTCACCATCCTTTATTCTTAAACACGTGTTGTCTCTCCTTTCTCAGTTTGAATCTCAAACTTAGGGATGGGTTAGATGTAGATCCACTAATCCAGACGATAGTTTGAGAAGGAATAACTCGCCAGTAGAGACAAGCTTGGAGAGGTCACAAAATTCATGGTGGAGGTCACAGTGTGTACGATTTCTAGGTGGATTGGCGGTGAAAGGAATAGACCTTCTTCCAAGTGCAGAAAGGGCTTAGGGCAACAAAAAAATTTGGCATGCAAAGCAACCCGCAAACTTGCCTATGATGATAGTAGCGCTGGCAAAATAATCCATAGACCAATTATCCATCCGGTCCATCCATGAAAAAATCCATCCAACCCATCCATTTATAAAAAAAACAAATGGGTTGGATTGGATTGGATTCTCTTTTTTAATGGATGGTTCATGACCCGTCTAATTGTTTTTTGTAAATCTGTTGGACCAGTAAAAAATAACATAGTGGATTTTTTTTATCCATTTCAAAATATTTTTCACAAACCAAAAAAATGAAGTCAAAGTTTTTCCCCCACGTAGGATCTACATGCCTTTAAATCATTATTTAGAGAAAATATTGTAGAAAAGTTTTTCCCACTGAAATAAGGTTAGATCAGTTTTTGTAGCACAATTTTCTAATTTTAATATCTTCTTGAAAACTTAAGATGCTGGGTGCTACTTCTATAACAATTGCTATATAACAGAATTTGTGGAATTAAAGTTATCAGAAATGCAAATAATAGTAAGTAGAACACTAAAATCCATTCAATTACGTTAAAAATCTTTCTAAAAAAAAATATTCCCATGACCTCGGACGGGCACGACCGACCGACAGCCTACTGCCTACCAGTCTGCCAGCCGACCGGCCGACCCAATCTGTAGGCTGTATGTGAAAAATATTAAAGTAAAAATGGATGGATCGAATATCCATCCATATAAAAATGATTGATGAATGGGTTGGATGGTTTTTTATTAAATGGGTCATGGATGGATTGGATTTTTTAATACATTTTTAATGGATCGAAATGGATTGGTAGATTGTTTTTGACCCATCCATTATAATCCGAATCCAAATCCATCCGATCCATCCGTTTGCCACCCCTAGATGATAGGTAATAGATTTATCAAACATGCTTACCCTTATTTAGGCAAAGCCTAATTTAGCCTTGCTTACTTTCAACCTACACTTAGGGAACAAAGCTTTAGCACATTTCTTGTTATGTATTGTATCTTCCACATTTTCGATTAGCACATCACCTAGGAGATTTGCTTTACTTGTTTTATAAAATCCACATATCTACAAAAATAAAAAAAAATCACTTCTAATTGCAAGGTTTGGATTTCCACCACTCACATTCCCAAAAGTCGCCATAACCATCCGACTAAAATGCACTATTACTTCCCCTAGTTTACCACTTTGGCAGAAATTCATCCCCCAAGTTTTTTTTTGAGCGAAATCCGTCCTCAAGTTTTTCCAACATGTCAATGCTCGCCCCTTCATCAGTGAACCATTCGAAAATTAACGGAACGTGCCTACATGGCAAACATTCTGCCACGTGGCATGTCCAGCTGGGATTATATATATTAAATTAATAATATTAATTAATAATATAATAAGAATAATATGAAATGACAATATTTTATATTTTGTAATAATAATAATATAATTAATTTTTTTTACAAAATTAGAAATGTTCACGTGCTTTGCACGTGACCTCCTTAACCTATCTTCAACCTTGGAATGGGGGTAGATCCCGTGCATCTTCAACCTTCAAGTGTTGCATGACGTGCGTCTTCAACACTTGGAGGTCCCGAAATCATAAGAATGGGTAAGAGTGAGATTTTTATAGCTTCATCCACCATTAATAGAAAAACAAGAATGAGAAGAAGACTCTGCAACTATGGAGTAAAAGCTCCATTGAGGACTTCTAAGACAAACGACAACCCTGGCCACCGTTTTTATGGGTGTTGTCTTTTTCAGGTAAAGTTTTGCTATTTATTTGGACAAACAACCTCGGTCCCCTATTTTATGCAATTTCTAACAAAAATGTTATTTATCTAGGGCAACCAAAGGGACTGTAACTTCTTTGAATGACATGACCATGAAGTTACAGAGAGAAGAAGATTATCAAAGCATTGCTGAGGAAGGTGGATGACATGAAGATGAAGAAGAAGTTTTTAGATGGGTAATCATGTCATGGATGTCGCGACCGTAATCGCGAAGGAGGACGACGATAAAAAGAGATTTTTAGGAAAAACGTGGGAGTCGCCACCAATTTTATTCAATTTGGAAAAATTGGAAAACCTTGAAAAAATGGTCTTTGGAACCATATTGAGTTCGGGAGTGGCTTGTGCATAGAGAAGGATAAGGACTTAACCCCATAACACCCCTAGTGCACCCGTAAAAAACAGTTACCCAAATTAATTATGCAAGTTTTTAACAAATTTTAAAGTATTTATTTCACCCCCAAAAAAATACACTTGGCATCAAATCTAATTAAAAAACAATAAAAAAAAAAGAATTTATTTGACTTACTATTTTCCTTTCTTGGAAAAATGAGAAATCGTTGAAGCCTTGAAATCACACATTCATCCTTTAAAGCCTTAAGATGCAACTCCACACACATAAGCTTAACCACCATCAGCATTCAACCTATATGGTAAATTAAATAAATCATATCCAATTAAACATGAATATACTAAAGAATCAGGCCCATTCAGATTAAACGTATCCGCTGATTTAGGTGAAGATGCAACGCACAGGTAAGTGCCATGACAGATCCTGTTTTGCATCAATGCTCAAGAGTGCAAGAATTTGCAAGTATTAGTTCATTCAATATCATCAACTTGGTTTACCCACAAGAATATAGATTTTTCGCAATAAAAAAAAATGCAGAGGCAACTTTCAACTAGAACCAATATACATATGATGAGTCTACGTGCCTTCAAGTTATTTGCAAATAATCACTAGTAGCATATGCCAAACATTTTATTATTAAATTGTAACCATCCAGGTCCACCTATTACCTTTTAATATGCAAAATGAACACCACATTATTCTCATAACAGTTAACATGCTAATAACTACAAAGAACACGTCCTTTACTGCAAAGTATGCACCCAAGAATCTAATCACCCAATCCAACAAATTGTCAACACCACGAGGCACATCTCATGGCTCAGAAACTCACCTTTGCTGTCAAAATACTTCAGCAACTCAGGCATGTATCAGTACAATGAAAGGCAAAATAAAAACATGTTCGTTCTCCTTAATCAAGTGACACCTCTCTAACAATGAGCAAATTATCCTGTGACTGCGAGGCAAGCAAAGACTAAACAATTTACATTCTTAACACTGCATTACAATCAATTAGCTCACATATGCATCCAAATAATCACTATGTTAGGCTATGAAATTAAATCACTGTGCTAAATACCACAAACTTCATAGTTCTGGTCAGTTTAACAAAATGTCCTCATTCAACCGTGACACACATTTAAACAAACACATGGTAGACAACCAAAGACAAAATTAGAAAGTGAATGATATAGCATAGATGCAGACCGGACTAAGAAATATCAAACAAAATATAATTGATTTTCATTCATTCAACATTCTTGTACATCAATGGTGAAGGGAGGAAATGAGATGAAACTGAGATCACCACCTAAAACATCTCTTCCAATGGCTAAGAACAATAACTAAATTGATCTCATTTGGGAATTCATGCTCTCAGAAATATGAACCCCAAGTTACAAGTCCTCTCCCCAATACTAAAACTCCCCCTTCCCTGTTTCTACCAAAAAAATAAAATTCTCTCCCTTTTTCGAATTGCTCTCTCAGTATTTGTCCCTCTTGTTGTTGTGTGCCCCCCTGTATTTCCACTTTTGTGACTGCCTCTCTCTCCCGGTCCCCTCTGGCTGTCCCCCTTTTCTGGTTTCTGCTTCCTTCTTTATAGAGATATTTCTCCCTCATTGCTTTGATTCCCTCTCCTGCAAATCAGCGAAAATAGCAATTAAAATCCCTAATTTGAAACGAAAATGGAAGGGAATAACACATACCTTGCGTGATTGAGATCCAGTGATGCGAGTGAGAAGGGAAAGAAGCGAGATTCACGTTGTTGATGGAGGTTTGCGGTTGCTAGGGTTACTTTTGGGTGAGGGAGGAGATAGACGGGTTATGGAGGAGATAGACAGGTTATGGAGGAGAGAGACGGGTTATGGGAGGAGATAGACGGGTTATGGAGGAGATAGACGGGTTATGGAGGAGATAGACAGGTTAGATAGACGGGTTATGGAGATAGACGGGTTATGGAGGAGATAGACGGGGGGTTATGGAGCAGACGGGTTATGGAGGAAGGGTATGGGCTGAAACTTGGTTTATTGGCCCAAAGACATTTTTTTCTTCTTATTTTTTATTTTTATTTTATTTTTTTTTATTTTTATTTTTATTTTTATTTTTTTTATTTATTTTTATTTTTATTTTATTTTTTTTATTATTTTTTTTAAATTTTTTTTATTTTGATTATTTTTTTTTTATTTTTTTTATTTTTTTTTTTATTATAAACAAGACACAACTTAAAAATAACAAAATGTTTCATTTTTATTTCTTCATCTATAAAAGAAACTGCGTTAACAAGAAATTAAAATATTTTTGTGATTTATATCTTATTTTTAGATTTTTTCTATATTTTAAATGCAAGCAAAAATAAATAAATGAAGCTCAAAATATTTTTGTGATTTTTCCTTTTATCATTTTTGGACTTTTATGAAGAAATAAAATAAAACTCCACTCTTTTTCGGATTTTTCTCAAAATTCAACATATTTTTTATGATTTTAATTTTTTCAATTTTTTGGTATTTTTTGGTAAATTTAAGTGAAAAGCAAAAGAAACCCGGTCAAAATGGGGTGTTCACAGTTGCCCCTCTTTACTTGTCGCTTCCTATAAGACATGAAGGGTCGTGACCCTTCATGTGATCATAGTAAGGGACGAGTAAAGAAAAAGAACACGCATTTTGTCCGGGAATGCATGCCACTATACAAAAGGATTAAATGCAAACGATGTAGACACAAAAGCAAATGACAGATACTTAAAATGCGATGGGCCTCTAATCCCTAAAATTAAATGACGGAAATTTAAAAGTGCGATAGGCCTCTGATCCCAAAAGGTAAATTGCAGGAATTTAAAATTACGATGGGCATCTGATCCCGAAAAGATAAATTGCAGGAATTTAAAATTGCGATGGGTCTCTGATCCTGAAAATTAAAAGTGCATGGGCCTCTGATCCCGAAAATGAAAGATAGAAATTTAAAAAGTGCAGTGGGCCTCTGATCCCGAAAAGGTAAATTGCAGGAATTTAAATTGCGATGGGCCTCTGATCCCGAATGATAGAAAATTAAAAGTGCAATGGGCCTCTGATCCCAAAACTAAATTGCGATGAGCCTCGGAGCTCTAAAATTAAATGACAGTGGGCCTCTGATCCAAAAAATAAATGCCAATGAGCCTCTGAGCTCGAAAATTAAATGACAATGGGTCTTTGATCCCAAAATTATTTGACAATGAGCCTCTGAACTCGAAAATTAAATTACAATGGGCCTCTGATCCCAAAAATAAAATGACAATGAGCCTCTGAGCTCAAAAATTAAATGACAGTGAGCTTCAGAGCTCGAAAATTGAATGAAAGTGGGCCTCTGATCCCAAAATTAAATGATAGTGAGCCTCTGAGCTCAAAAAATTAAATGACAGTGGGCCTCTGATCCCAAAATTAAATGACAATGAGCCTCTGAGCTCGAAAATTAAATGACAGTGGGCCTCTGATCCCGAAATTAAATTACAATGAGCCTCTGAGCTTGAAAATTAAACGCAACGAGCCTCCTAGCTCGAAAGAGAATGCAGGAGCCTTCTAGTTCGAAAAAGAATTATGTAATTGGCCTTGAGTCGAAAATTTTTTATGAGTTGGGCCATAACTCGAGAATTTTATACGGTGGGCCTTGAGCCGAAAAAATTTAAGAATTGGGCCTTTACCCGAGAATTTGATGTGGTGGATCCAAAACTTATGAGGTAGACCTTGAGCCGAAAAACTTTATAACTTGGGCCACAAGCTGAACAATTTTCATGAAAGCGGCCTTCAGCCAAAGGACTTATGAATTAGGCTATGAGCCATGAAATTTATGAAATAGGCTTGAGCAGAAAAACATTTTGATTTGGGCCATGAGCTGAAAACATTTTGAAGTAGGCCTTAAGACAACTTTTACGGTGTGTCTGTAAACCGAAAAGGAGAATTAGGTCAGGAGCCTTTAAACAAAAAGTAATAGGCCTTGCGCCACAAAAGTCATCAGAATTACACTTTTTTATTTTTTCTTATATATATTTTTTATTACTTCAAAGACAACTGGACACAGACTCGCAATTTTTGAAAACAAAGTCACAACTTGGAGTCAATTTGACTTGGACCCACGATTTTTCTTTCTCTTTTTTTTTTTTCCTTGCATTTTTCTTAAACGTATATGCTGGCGGGCCAACTGGACACCGACTTACAAGAGGGATACTTAGATTTTGGTCATTTGCAATGGCGGGCCAACTCGGCACCGACTCGCTAAAGAGAAACTTAGATTTTGGTCATTTGCAATGGCGGGCCAACTCGGCACCGACTTGCAAAAGGGAAACAAAGAGTTTGAAGAGTAACCTTGCAGATAAATTGAACCGGGTGCTTCTTGATAAGCGTCGACCAATCAAACCCTTTATTCAGTTATCTCGGGGTCTTGCTGAATCTATGTGAAACCACATTCCTTTTGCCTTGGGATGTAACATCTTAAACACCACTTGTCTTCATCAAGCTACCTTATAATCTTGATTCCTTCATGAGAATATCATCTACCATCTCCACTTAAGATCTTTGAGCTTCTTGTGGCTTGAATGATTTCTGGGGAGATTGCCATTAGATTGTTGAACCATACTGTTGAACCTATGTTCTCTTATCTTGAAGCATTACCTAATGGACATCCATGGATCGACAAGTGACTCATGAAGGAGATTGGTTAAAAGAGCTTCCTTGAGGACTTTGAAGGCTTGAGTGCAATGAATGAATAACCATACAAGGCGGGACAACAAAGAAATCAAATAAAGAATTACTGACTCATGTGACCCTTTGAAGGGTAAAATAAAATTGCCCCAGTGTTGGGCGAAATTGAACAAAGGGGAATTTGCCCTAGTCCAAGACCAACTCGAATTTGAAAATTTACCCTGGTTGAGCAACACGAAAATTTTCTCCAGTGTTGGGCAAATTGATCAATAAAGAAAATTTGCCCCAGTTTATGGTGAAATTGAACAACACAGGATTTTACCTCAATGTAAGGCTGAATTAGACAACGCAGAAATTTGCCCCAGTGTAGGGCTTGCTTAAACATCGCGGAAACTTGCCTTAGTGTAGAGCAAAATTAACAACGCGAAAATATGCCCCAGTGTAGGGCCACATTCAACCAAAAGATCTGCCCCGGTAGAGGGTTGGATTCAACTATGGAGAAGGTTGTCCCTACGTAAAACCCTCTTTTTTTCCTCTTCCTTTTTGTTTGCCCTAACTTTTGCTTAGACCGCCCTTGCGGGTTTTCGGTCCAGCAGGCTTTTTTTTTTCTTTTTTTTTTTCATGGAGCAAAAACAAATACTTCAAAAAGGTGTAATTACTTTGTCTTTGTCTCATGAGTAAGATTTATGAAAATAAGAGTAACCCCTCATTGATCCGAATGGACTTTTAAAGGTTGTAACGTGACCAAGGTTAAGGGTTTAAGAAAAGAAAGGTATAAGAGGCTCAAACAAGTGGTTAAAGGTGAATGAGACTCAGGATTTCTTACAAAGGTAAGATTACTTTCGCATCATCAAGGACATTACTTGCTTTATCTTGAACCCAAAAAGTACTTCCTTTTTTTCTTTTTTGATCATTTCTACTCCCTTTTTTGTTTCATCCTTCAATTTTTTCTTTTTTAGTATCTCCTCCATCCTTATCATCCTTTTTCTTTTCTTCTCTTTTTTTTTTTTTTTTTTTTTGGGCATCTCTTTCACATTTCCCTCCTTTCCTTCACGCGTTGTTGGTTCAATCAACTTTTAATTAGTGCCAACCCTTAGCGTAGGGGTGATCCTGGTCTAAGGTTATTTGAAAGAATTTGTAAGGCCCAACAGGGGTAACAAGGGAAAATGATTTTTTATGAAGGGTAGAGAAAGATGGCCAATCCTCATTTCAAATCCAGATTACTCATCTCACATAAAAATTAATCTTGAGACAAAATTAATACACGGACCCTCATTTATTTGCTCCCATTTATTTTCTTTTTTTTTTCTTTTCATTTTTTTTTCCTTTTTTTTTTTTTGAAGAGGGGATTTGAAACTTCTTCCAGTGCCTATACATGTTCATCACAATCATGAAAGGACACAAACTTCTATTTGAAGATAGAGGACATAAAAACCATCCATGCAAGTCCATTACCATAAAGCTTCAGAATAAGTCAAACACAGGAACAATACGATCCAGCAATCTTTATGTGGCAATTATAGCTCATCAACATCTTCTGGCTTTACCCAATCATATGGTTTGTAGCTATTTCCTCTTAGATGACATAGGTGAGCTATAGGATTGTGTCACCCCGAGCATCAATTGTGTTAAGATTGTATGATCCTTCTTACTTTTCCAACATTTTGATTCAAACTTTTCTGACGGGCCTGCAAGTCCTCAACATGTCTTCAATCTTAGTTTGCCCTTCTGCTATCTTGCTCATTTATTTTCTTATTTCCTCCACCTCAAGACTCGAAGTTCTTTTAACTTTTTGTCCATCTACTTCTATTTTTGGTGTTATGGACCAAGGTTTGATTGGCATCAACTTTCTTTGAAAGCACAATGGTTCAATTTATCCACATTATAAGGATGAACTTACTGCACTCTTTGTTTCTTTTTGCTTTTTTCCTTTTTTTTTTTTGTTTTAAGTAAATAACAAGTGAAGAAGAAAAAAATTCAGGGAAAGATCGCCTTCTTCACACTAAAGAAATCCTTTTATCAAGGAAAAACCGTCTTTATATTAAGAAATTATCATCCCAAGCCCAACTCTAGGGCACGTCCCCCTTAGGTTGTGCGTGTTTGATGACAGATCAATGGGAGCATTTGCCCCTCAATGGTTTGCATCACTTATTTCCACCAAAGTTTCTACCTCATTGGCCTTCACGTCAACTCTAATATTCATCTTCGAGTCGCTTGCATTATTAAACTATCTTCTCAAAGATGCATTTCTATTTCTTGCAATCCGAATGGTAATGGAGTCTGTTCTTCACAAAAAGAAAGCAACGGGAAAAGGGGTCCTTATAGGGTCATAAACCCAAATGGTATGGATGATCCTCTAATGCATGGCTCTCCTTGTGATATATTCCATTAGATTGTTCGGGCACAAAAGGAAATTTTTCGTCGAAATCCCATGGATCCCATTAACCCCCTTTTTTCTGTTTTTTTATTTTTTATTTTTTATTTTTATTTTTTTTTAAGATCCAAAATAGAAGATAAACAGGTAGAAAATAGAAAAGAGAATCAAGAGACGAGGGAAAAGAGTATGCTCCCATTTGTCCTAAAAGGGACCACCTAAAAAAGGGTCTTAGGGTCATGACTCTAATTGGGATAGCCACTAAGTCGATCTATTAGTGCAGACATCAAGGTGGGTCTAGACTTCTAAAGGTCGTGGTCCCCAGATTGTCCCTGTCTCGAAAGGCAGGGAGCTGGCTCATGATCCTAGCCACAAGTAGGGATAAACCCTTACAGGATGACTAGTCCATGATACCAGTAACAATCTGAGTGGTGAATCAGCAAATATCAGAGGGGCACAAGGCCTTTCAATGACAATGTTGAGACACCTCCTATTCCTTGGGTTTCCACAAGCTCAGGTATAGAGCTGAAAAGTGTGTGCAGTAAGTGACGGTGACGTGTGTGGAGGGAGCGTGCATACAATCCTAAAAACTTAAAAAAACATATCTGGAAAACAAAGCTACCCATATATACAGGAAACAGAATCAAGGTCACTTTCCCTATGGTTGAAATAGCAAGAAAAAGGATCAAAAGTCATCTACCCTACGGTTGAAGTAAAAAAAAAATCATGTATAAAGCACACAATAAAAATAAATAAATAAACAAATCGAACCCAAACAGAATAAGGCTAAATAAGTTCAAACAACAAAAACATGGTATTTTTCATCTTTCTTTTTCTTACTATTGTCTCTTTCTTTTTTTTTTAAAAAAAAGCAAAACAAGCCAAAAAAAATGGGGGTAAAATAAATAAGTTAAAAAATCAAGAAAAATTGCACAACTAATTTTAATGGGCTTGACTCTCTAAAAACGTCCCCAGTGGAGTCGCCATCTGTCGCGACCGTAATCGCGAAGGAGGACGACGATAAAAAGAGATTTTTAGGAAAAACGTGGGAGTCGCCACCAATTTTATTCAATTTGGAAAAATTGGAAAACCTTGAAAAAATGGTCTTTGGAACCATATTGAGTTCGGGAGTGGCTTGTGCATAGAGAAGGATGAGGACTTAACCCCATAACACCCCTAGTGCACCCGTAAAAAACAGTTACCCAAATTAATTATGCAAGTTTTTAACAAATTTTAAAGTATTTATTTCACCCCCAAAAAAATACACTTGGCATCAAATCTAATTAAAAAACAATAAAAAAAAAAGAATTTATTTGACTTACTATTTTCCTTTCTTGGAAAAATGAGAAATCGTTGAAGCCTTGAAATCACACATTCATCCTTTAAAGCCTTAAGATGCAACTCCACACACATAAGCTTAACCACCATCAGCATTCAACCTATATGGTAAATTAAATAAATCATATCCAATTAAACATGAATATACTAAAGAATCAGGCCCATTCAGATTAAACGTATCCGCCGATTTAGGTGAAGATGCAACGCACAGGTAAGTGCCATGACAGATCCTGTTTTGCATCAATGCTCAAGAGTGCAAGAATTTGCAAGTATTAGTTCATTCAATATCATCAACTTGGTTTACCCACAAGAATATAGATTTTTCTCAATAAAAAAAAATGCAGAGGCAACTTTCAACTAGAACCAATATACATATGATGAGTCTACGTGCCTTCAAGTTATTTGCAAATAATCACTAGTAGCATATGCCAAACATTTTATTATTAAATTGTAACCATCCAGGTCCACCTATTACCTTTTAATATGCAAAATGAACACCCCATTATTCTCATAACAGTTAACATGCTAATAACTACAAAGAACACGTCCTTTACTGCAAAGTATGCACCCAAGAATCTAATCACCCAATCCAACAAATTGTCAACACCACGAGGCACATCTCATGGCTCAGAAACTCACCTTTGCTGTCAAAATACTTCAGCAACTCAGGCATGTATCAGTACAATGAAAGGCAAAATAAAAACATGTTCGTTCTCCTTAATCAAGTGACACCTCTCTAACAATGAGCAAATTATCCTGTGACTGCGAGGCAAGCAAAGACTAAACAATTTACATTCTTAACACTGCATTACAATCAATTAGCTCACATATGCATCCAAATAATCACTATGTTAGGCTATGAAATTAAATCACTGTGCTAAATACCACAAACTTCATAGTTCTGGTCAGTTTAACAAAATGTCCTCATTCAACCGTGACACACATTTAAACAAACACATGGTAGACAACCAAAGACAAAATTAGAAAGTGAATGATATAGCATAGATGCAGACCGGACTAAGAAATATCAAACAAAATATAATTGATTTTCATTCATTCAACATTCTTGTACATCAATGGTGAAGGGAGGAAATGAGATGAAACTGAGATCACCACCTAAAACATCTCTTCCAATGGCTAAGAACAATAACTAAATTGATCTCATTTGGGAATTCATGCTCTCAGAAATATGAACCCCAAGTTACAAGTCCTCTCCCCAACACTAAAACTCCCCCTTCCCTGTTTCTACCAAAAAAATAAAATTCTCTTCCTTTTTCGAATTGCTCTCTCAGTATTTGTCCCTCTTGTTGTTGTGTGCCCCCCTGTATTTCCACTTTTGTGACTGCCTCTCTCTCCCGGTCCCCTCTGGCTGTCCCCCTTTTCTGGTTTCTGCTTCCTTCTTTATAGAGATATTTCTCCCTCATTGCTTTGATTCCCTCTCCTGCAAATCAGCGAAAATAGCAATTAAAATCCCTAATTTGAAACGAAAATGGAAGGGAATAACACATACCTTGCGTGATTGAGATCCAGTGATGCGAGTGAGAAGGGAAAGAAGCGAGATTCACATTGTTGATGGAGGTTTGCGGCTGCTAGGGTTACTTTTGGGTGAGGGAGGAGATAGACGGGTTATGGAGGAGAGAGACGGGTTATGGGAGGAGATAGACGGGTTATGGAGGAGAAGGAGATAGACAGGTTATGGAGATAGACGGGTTATGGAGGAGATAGACGGGTTATGGAGCAGACGGGTTATGGAGGAGATAGACGGGTTATGGGAGGAGATAGACGGGTTATGGAGGAGATAGACAGGTTATAGAGGAGATAGACGGGTTATGGAGCAGACGGGTTATTATGGAGGAAGGGTATGGGCTGAAACTTGGTTTATTGGCCCAAAGACATTTTTTTCTTCTTATTTTTTATTTTTATTTTATTTTTTTATTTTTATTTTTATTTTTATTTTATATTTTTTTATTTTATTTTTATTTTATTTTTTTATTATTTTTTTTAAATTTTTTTATTTTGATTATTTTTTTTATTTTTTTATTTTTTTTATTTTTTTTTTATTATAAACAAGACACAACTTAAAAATAACAAAATGTTTCATTTTTATTTCTTCATCTATAAAAGAAACTGCGTTAACAAGAAATTAAAATATTTTTGTGATTTATATCTTATTTTTAGATTTTTTCTATATTTTAAATGCAAGCAAAAATAAATAAATGAAGCTCAAAATATTTTTGTGATTTTTCCTTTTATCATTTTTGGACTTTTATGAAGAAATAAAATAAAACTCCACTCTTTTTCGGATTTTTCTCAAAATTCAACATATTTTTTATGATTTTAATTTTTTCAATTTTTTGGTAAATTTAAGTGAAAAGCAAAAGGAACTCGGTCAAAATGGGGTGTTTACAATGGATGATCATTGTTCTATTGTTTGTTGATGTAATTTTCAAATATTAATTAAGTTAAAGGTGTGAGCTATAATTATGGCGATTAGTTGCTATGTTTTGGAGGGTTGATATGTATTTTGTAGCATGCAATTTGTAATTGCCTATGAATGAATAAAAGTTTAATTTCATGACTTATGTTTAATTTGATAAACTAAGAATGAGAGGAGAATTGTTTAACTTAGAATGAGACCAGAATTGGTAAATTGAGAATCAAACCGAAATTGGTAAAGTGATATGCAAAATGAGGCCTGAAACTGGCATCAATTGGTAAACTGATATGCAAAACGAAATGGGTTATGTTTGCTCGAATTCATAACACATAAAATGTTAGGGAACCATAACACATAATTGGATAATAGAATCTGTTGAAACTGATTATATTAACTAAAACTAATTATATTAACTGAAACTGAAATTGAGTTCATAAAATGCTCTATCTTTTGAAAACTGAAACTGACTGAAGATCGTTACATAGTTTTTACGAAAATTGCTCAAATTGAGCTTACATAATGGTGCTCAAACTGAGTTTTCGTAAATTGATCCAACTAATTGCAGACTCTTATATGTGCCAAAAAGTGCTCAATCTGAGCTTACAAAAAATTAAAGACATTCTCTGTATTTGCTCAAACTGAGCTTACAAAAATAAATCACAACAAACTTCATGTCATTTTGGGACATGTGGCTCTTGAGTAGCAGTTAAATCCCTTGGTTCAATCAGATCTGTCACAATCCTTAGTTCAACATTTTGTGCAACAGTGACAATACTTGCATTTGAGCCTTGACTTTGTTGCACCCTTGATGGCACGAGTCTTTTCCTAGAAGATGTTGCTCCCTCAGGCTGCTACACTTGTGTGTTATTATGCAATTACAAAAGTGTAAAATTGTGAGTAAGGGTAAAACTGCAGCTCATAAGGTGATACCTAAAGGAGGGGACAAGGTAGAAATGCTATGTTTGAGCAATTTGTTTTTTCGTTTTAGATTTGGTATGCCTTACTGACAATTGTGCACTTTTGTGACCCATTTCGCCACATCTTAAGCATTTTGGCAGTTTTGTGTTGTCTAAGCAACTTGTTGGTATTCCTAGGATCATCATTGTTCTTGATCCTCCGTTTCTTAGGTCTACTAGGTGCCCTTCTCATAAATGGAGGATGAATGGGTTCAGAATCGATAATGGGCCACACAATTGGCACATTACATGGAATATTATATGGGAGTATGATGATAAGAAGTTTTGTTTGCTGCCACAAAATAAAATATTGATTAAAAATATATTATAAAATTCAGATTATAGAAGAGAATTGAGGAACTGTAACACAAACATGTAGTGGGAAGCCACATATGTTAGAACCAAAACTGTGATGGTTTATAACCCCTAAAAGTTCTAATGATTAAAAAAATTGTTAAGAGTTTGTGAAAATTGGTTTAAGTCTAGCGGTCGCTAATTCATAAGGTCAAAAAACCTTTTCTTTGTTCTGACTACAGATAGACTCATAAAAAGGCACTAAGTTTTAGCGTCCATATGATGAGTAAGGATCATAGTGGACTGAAAGCTTTGGAGTACTCAAGCGATTAATGGATATGCTATCAACGAAGATACGTCCAAAGAGAACAAGTGTTGCGTCCAACAGTTATGAACTTGACCTTTATTCTATTAAAGAATGAGTTCTATGCGTCCACAAGACAAAAGTCTACTTTATTCATTGCATCCAATATTATTATATTGTTTGTGTGTCCACTAACTTTGTTTTGCAGATGATGTGGCATTTCTTTTGAAAAGTCTTGGATATCATAAAACAAATATCTCTCTGGATAAAGACAAAACAAGGTACAACGTAGTATGCATATAGCCATGAAAAGCAAAAACAATAGCAGCAAAAGCAAAGGTGAACCTGCTCTGCTACACTGCTACAACTTGCTATTACTGTTGTACTACTAAAGCAAATATGCCCTTTACTCACTCAAAGAAAGAACATCTATGCACAGAAGACAGCTTGCAATGAATATGTGTCTAACAGATAATCAATGAGTTTAAACGGACATAATTAATACCGTTTGAATCTTGAAGAACATGAAGACTATATGAAGACAGAAGAGCAACGTTTTAGAAGAATGAACAAGACACGAATACAGAATCTTGCAGGAAATATTAATTCTCTCAAAACTTTCTCTGTTGTTCTCAAAGTTGTAAAAACCTTCATATTCTTTTTCTGTAAAGTATATACAGTTTTCATATAACTAAAATCTTATTATATTCTCACACATAGTGAGTTAGTAAAAAGCTCAAAACTACCTTCAAATCTTTGATTTGGTTAAGCCTGAAGAGACTTGCCTGTAAAAGAATACTTTGAGTCTGAAAAGGTGAAGAATACTTGGAGTTGTAAAGTCAGGAGTGACTAGGACACAACTTGTACTGGAGCTAAGAGTTTTAGTGGTAAAACCTTCAAGTAGAAGGGACTAGACGTAGCTCGTTGGTTTGAAAAGAGTGAACCGGGATACATAGTTGTGTGAATCTCTCTATCCATACTCTTGTCAAAAATTTATTTATTATCTAACTTGGGGATTGCTCTTAAGGTTTCTTAACCTTTGTGAAAACTTATCTTTCTGCTTGTTCATTGTTATTTCCTACTTGTTAAAAAGGTTTTTGAAAAAGGGTTTTTTCAAAATGTTTAAGAAACACAATTCAACCCCCTTCTTGTGTTTCCCTGTTTCTCTTTCAGTTGGTATCAGAGCTCAGCCTCTGGGTTGAGCATTTAGCCGTGCTTGAAGAAAAGATCTATTCAAGGCAGGACAAGGCATGTCAAGTGAAAGTCAACCAGTGTTGGAAGGCACTTCCTTGACAAGGCCACCTTTCTTTAATGGAATCCATTACCTTTACTGGAAAGAAAGATTCAAAGGGTTCATCTTGAGCACTAACTCTGCTCTTTGGCCATTGATCACAAATGATCCTAACATCATCAACTATCCTAATGGCACAGTAAAAGCTGAAGCACAATTGACTGATGATGAGAGGACAAAAATGGAGCAAAACTATAAAGCCAGTTACACCCTGGTGTATGCTCTTAGTCTAGATGAATTCCAAAAGATTCATGCACGTGATTCAGCTAAACAAAACTGGGATACTCTATCAAATGTACATGCAGGAACTTCAAAGGTAAAAGACTCAAAAACATTATACTTATGAGTCAATATGAAATGTTTACTATGGAAAATGGAGAGACCATCTTTGAAATGATGGGTCGCTTCCAAACCATCATAAACAATTTAAAATCTCTTGGAAAAGTTTATAAACCCAAGGAGAATGTCACAAAGATCCATATGAGCTTACCTAAGGTATGAAAGCCACTTATCACTGCAATCACCCAAGCCAAGGATCTGTCAACCTTGACTTTGGATGACCATATGGGTACTCTTCAAGTTCATGAACAAGAGCTCACCCAGGACAACCCCATAAGGAAAGGCAAAACCATTACCTTAAAAGCTCAGAAAGTCAGCAGCTTAAAGGCTCTCAAAGCTAATGAGTCCAGTGATGAAGCTGATCAACAACAACAACAAGAACAGTCTGATGATGATAATGAATTATCACTCATCTCAAAGAAACTTGAACGCATTCTGAAAAAGAAAAATAGCATGAAAAGGAGGCCTTTCATAAAGAAAACCTTCAAAGATCATGGTGAAACCAAGGACAAAAATCCAATGGTTTGCTATAAATGTAAGAAGCCTGGTCACTTTAAGGCTGAATGTCCTCAGTTAAAAGACAAGAAAAAGTTTTTCAAAAAGAAGAACAAGAATCTCATGGCAACATGGGAAGATCTTGACTTTCCTGAAGAAGAAGAAACTGGAGAAGAAGCAAACTTGTGTCTGTGGTCCGAAAATCATCTTTTTGAAGAATCATCAGAAGAAGAAGAACAATCAACCCCTTCAATCACCTGTATCCTGAAGTTGGCCCTTTAAGGGAATTTCATGGTCTCTCTACAAATAGACCACCAATATTCTACGGAATAGGTGGCTATGCCATGTGGAAAGAACTGTTCATGATATTCAACTTAACTCAAGAGTCTGATGATCTATGGAGAGCATTCAATGATGCATTCTGTGCCACTATTACTATCAATGGAGAATGTGTTGTAAAACCTATGGCTGATTGTTTAGAGGAAGAAGAAAGAAGAGCTAGAATAATGTTAAATCTACTTACACTCTTATTTGTGCTCTGGATGACAGAATCGTTAATGCAGTGATGCCTTTTGATATAGCAAAAAGTATGCTTGGCATGCTTGATGCTATCTATATGAGAAGGCGAACCACTCATACCGGAGGACCACCTATCTATCAATCCTCAGACTATGAATCATGGATAGAAAGCTTCAAATCCTTTTTTATAACAAAAGGATCAGAGGATCACTGGAAAACTCTCACAGACGAAACTTATTGCCCTATCACTGTTACTAATGGGGAATATTCAATGAAGCCATTGGAAGATTACACCATAGAAGAGAGAAGAAGAGTTCTTCTAGACTGTGAGGGAATAGCCTTTCTGTTTTGTGCTGTTAATGGGGCTAGATGTGAAGTCTTAGTTGAAGAAGCAACTGCTTGGGGGATGCTAAGTTTGCTGGATATTCTTGAAAGTTCCCCACCAACATCTCCACCAGCGTCCGATCTCTATCTCATGGCAAGCACTTCCTCTGAGGTAGATATGGAGGAAGATGAGGTAATTATATCTGATTATTCTAAAGAAGCATATGATGAATTGCTAAATTAATCTTACGTTGTTTATTCAGAATATAAATCTCTTAAAAAGAAATTCTCTAAGCTCAATAAAGACTTTGAGAAAGTCAAAACTGCGAATAGCAAGCTGAAAGAAAAGATCATCAGTCTCACTGATATCTCAAGCTCTGAATCCATTACATCCTATGAAGTCAAAAAACTTGAACATCAGGTTGCATATCTAACTGATAGTTTATCAAAGTTTACTCATGGATCAAAGAAACTTAATTTAATTCTGAGATATAGATCTACTTATGATAAGTTTGGTATAGGATTTGAGAAAGAGAAATTAAAAGTCTTTTACAAAAGGAATGAGTCCAATAAATCTACATATTATTCTGTTTGTGGAAAGAATGGACACTTTGCATCTAAATGCATACATAATAAAAATTCCAGAACTACTAAGTTACTTGCTATTAACAAAAAAGGACCCAAGTCTATCTGGGTACCTAAAAGCATGATAATCCCTGTTACAGACTTGCTTGATAGCAGGAAGAAAACACCAATCATGGTACCTGGACAGTGGATGCTCACGTCACATGATGGGAGAAAAGTTTATCTTTCTAGACCTAAAGCCAAAATCTGAAGGCTCAGTCACCTTTGGAGGCAACCAAAAAGGAAGGATTGTAGGTATTGATAAGATTGATAAGAACAATTCTCCTTCTATTGAAAATGTGTTACTGGTTGAAGGATTAAAACACAATCTGCTTGGCATAAGTCAATTGTGTGATGGTGGATTTGTAGTTTCTTTCAACAAAGATAAATGTATAGTCAATCATTATGATGGGTCCACTCTATTCACTGGTCAAAGGCAAAGCATTGTATATAAAATTGACTTAGAAGACCTCTCCAAGCAAAATGTATCGTGTCTAATGTCTGTTAATGATGAACAATGGATTTGGCACAAAAGACTTGGTCATGTAAGCTTGAGGTTAATCTCAAAGCTACAAAAGCATAACCTCGTGAGAGGACTACCAAAGCTTGTCTACAAATCAAATGTTCTCTGTGATGCCTAACAAAAGGGGAAACAAGTTAAAAGTATTTTAATTCAAAGAATATTGTTTCAACGTCCAGACAATTAGAATCTGTACATTTAGATCTGTTTGGTCCAACAAGGAGTGCCTCTCTAAGTGGAAAGAAATATGGACTTGTCATAATAGACGACTATACTAGATGAACATGGGTTATGTTCCTAGCTCACAAAGATGAGTTCTTTGAAGTATTCTCAATATTTTGTAAAAGAATTCAGAATGAGAAAGGTATATGTATAAACTCAATCTGAAGTGATCATGGAAGAGAATTTGAGAATGAAAACTTTCAGCTATTCTGTGAAGAAAATGGTATTCTTCACAATTTCTCTATACCTAGAACACTCAATAGAATGGGGTTGTTGAGAGAAAGAATATGTCTCTTCAAGAGATGGCAAGAACATTACTCAATGATAACTCAGTCTCTAAGAACTTTGGGGCTGAAACTGTTAACACAACATGTTATATTCAAAATAGAATATACGTAAGACCAATATTGAAAAAGACTCCATATGAAATATGGAAAGAATGCAAACCGAACATATCTTATTTTCATCCTTTCGGATGCACTTGCTTTATACTGAATACAAAGGATAATCTAGGAAAATTTGATGCTAAAGTTGGTAATGGTATTTTCTTGGGATATTCCGAAACATCTAAAGCCTTTAGGGTTGATAACTGCAAATTATTAATTGTTGAAGAATCTGTTCATGTTAAATTTGATGACAAAAAGCCTGATAAGGTATTATTAGAGTTGGACGAATCTTTTGTAGATATTAATCTAAATTATTTCCGTCCAATGGTCAAAGACAATGGATCCAACAATGAAGTCAAACCTGATGAGCCCACACCTCAGTCATCAAATGAAAGTCAAAAAGCCTGGCAATTCAAAACTTATCATCCTGAAAATCAAATCCTTGGTCAACCAAGTGATAGAGTCAGAACAAGGTCAACTTTCAGAAATCAAGCTGATTCAGCATTTATTTCTGAGTTAGAACCAAAAACTGTAGACGAAGCTCTTTTAGACGAAGGATGGATTCTAGCCATGCAAGAAGAGCTTAACCAGTTTGAGAAAAGGAAGGTCTGGACCTTAGTTCAAGAACCTAAAGATAAATCCATTATTGGGACTAAATGGGTCTTTAGAAAAAAGGTGCATAAAGATAACAAAGTTGTGAGAAACAAGGCAAGGTTAGTAGCACAAGGTTACTCTTAAGAAGAAGGTATTGATTCTACTAAAACCTTTACTCCTGTTGCTAGATTAGAAACCATACACATTTTACTTTCATTTGTTGCTCATCATGATATAACATTATATCAAATGGATGTCAAAAATGCTTTTCTTAAAGGAATAATCAATGAGGAAGTTTTTGTAATGCAACCCCCAAGGTTTGAAGATCATTCCCATCCTGAGTATGTATATAAGCTTCAGAAAGCATTATATGGACTCAAGTAAGCTCCTAGAGCAGAAACTCAGCTCCTTCCTTATGAAAAATAGTTTTAGTAGAGGAAAAGTGGATACTACTCTGTTCAAAAAGTCAAATAAAAATCATTTTATAATAGTTCAAATATATGTTGATGATATCATATTTGGATCTACTAATGAGTCTCTATGCAAGGAATCATCTGAACTCAAGACAAAAGAATTTGAAATGAGTATGATGGCAGAACTTAAGTTCTTCTCAGGATTGCAAGTCAGACAAACTTCAAAAGGTGTGTACTTTCATCAGGCGAAGTATACCAAAGATTTGCTTAATAAGTTCAAAATGCACGATAGCAAGCTAATGAGCACACCCATGCACCCAACGTCTATCCTGACAAAAGACAACAAAGATAAAAACGTAGATCGAAAGGTATATATACAGAGGTATGATTAGATCTCTCTTATATCTTACTGCGTCCAGACCTGATATCATGTATAGCGTTTTCTTTGTGCACGTTTTCAAGCTAACCCTTGTGAGAGTCATTTAACGGCAGTCAAGAGAATCTTTAGATACTTAAAAGATACTACTAATCTGAGTTTATTTTATGAGAAATCAATTGAGTATAGATTAGCTGGTTATTGTGATGCTGACTATGCTGGAGATAGAATAGAAAGAAAAAGCATAAGTGGTGGATGTCACTATCTTGGATCAAACTTAATATCATGGTCAAGCAAAAGACAAAGCACCATAGCTTTATCAACTGTAAAAGCTGAATATATCTCTGCTGCAAGTTGTTGTTCTCAACTTCTATGGATCAACTATCAGCTGGAAGACTATAACGTCTATGAGAGTAAGATCCCAATCTTTTGTGATAATATTGCTACAATTAATTTATCAAAAAATCCTATATTGCATTCTAGGGCCAAACACATAGAAATCAAACACCATTTTATTAGAGACTATCCAAAAAGGTTTGTTTGATATTTAATTTGTTGATACCGACCATCAATGGCCAGGTATCTTTACAAAACCTCTTGCAGAGGACAAGTTTTTCTTAATAAGAAAACAGCTAAACATGCACTATGTTGAAGAACCTTGCGTCCCATCAACATGTTGTCCTTCGTCCAATACATGCTGATATCATCTGCATCCATTAATTGTTGCATTAATTTTCTTGATTATCTGTTTATTAAATAAATTGAAATGATTATTCCTGGCACTCACACGTTCCAATGCTGAGTCAGCACCTTGAGTCACTCAAACGTGGTGCGTCTGTTACTTTTTCTTCTTTTTTTAGCCACCCTCGGTAACCACATGTCATTATGACTCTTTAACCATAGTTTTCTTTTTTCGGTTAGTTAACCCCCACTCACTCTCTGTATAAACTTAACCCTCTAGTCAGAGTCACATCAAGCGTCCTCTCACTCTGAAACTACTCACTTCTCCCTATCGTTCAATTGTTC
Source organism: Ammopiptanthus mongolicus (assembly GCA_039655645.1). NCBI lineage: Eukaryota > Viridiplantae > Streptophyta > Magnoliopsida > Fabales > Fabaceae > Ammopiptanthus > Ammopiptanthus mongolicus. The sequence goes on from CM077351.1 coordinate 23,308,435, forward strand.
ATCTTCTCTTTCAAGCGTTTCTCTGAAAATGGCAAAAGATCTCACTTCTGCTGGTGAAGGAAGCAACAACCTCCCTCAAGAAGGACTATCACCCTTGGGTCATCCAACACGAGTAATTCCAGAAAGCTGCAAGATCAATGTTGAGCATCAAATTGATTTGGACCTTTTGGCTAGGTTGGGAGCAGATGTCAGACACTGCATCATAGGAGCTGGCTGGGAACACTTCTTCACCAACTATCCAGAAGTCTACCCCAAGCTTCTTATTGAGTTCTGGAGCACTGCTCGCATGGAAGAAGAAGACAAGGGTATAGGTTATGTTTTGGGTACTCAAAAAATCACCGTCTACAAGACTTGCATTGCTTCCACCATTGGATATATATCTTATGGAGCAACCTTCACAAAAATTTGGTACAGGCACCCTGATTCTCACCCCAATATCTCCTTCAAAGCATCTATCATGAAGGACGAAGCTAGGGTTCTAAACCAAATCCTAGATAAAGTTGTCTTATATAAAGTTAGGTCTAAGGATTATGTTTCTGAGATGCATGCTTTCCTTCTTAACCACTTGTTTATAGCTTGAAGGTAAATCTACCATCTCTTCTGTTTGACCGCTTTAGAGAAAATTGCATAGAAGTTATCTCAGTCAAAACTATTACATATGCAATTCTTCTGTCTCGGATCTTTGAGGCTCAAGGAATATACCAAATGATGAATGTCCATCCACCAAGTGTGAAGCAAGATTTCAAGACGATGAGCTGCCCACAATTTGGGAGAGCAAACCTGTCAAAAATGCAACTTCCATCTATTGCAGCTTTTGAACGAGCTCAATTTGAGCAAGCTAAAGCTCTACATCAATAGGCTCTTTAGATGAGGAAAGGAAGAAGAGATCAAAGATCCGATGCTGGTCAGTCCAATCATCAAGAAGCTTCCACAAGACCGACCTATCAGGAAGTTCATCAAGAACAACCTCAAGCTTGGACTCAAGCTGGGTCTGAAGAATACGAAGTCAAGCCCGATATGGAGTTTGCACAGATGCTTGAAGGAATACCTTACACCATCAATGGAGAAACCTTTATCAAATTAAGTGGTGTCGTCAGACATATGTTGAGGAAATTGATGGTCCTGTAGTAAAAGCTAGGTTTGCTTCGGTTCTTCAAAGACCTGGTCAACCAAAGAAGGTCACAAGTGATGTTGCTGAACCATCCAAACCCAGGTACAGGAAAAGAAAACTTCTTGCTGAAGAAGACGATGAGGATGATTTTCCCTTCTTGCAACTACTGATGAAAAGGAATAAAGTAGCTTCTCCATTTTTCTTCCCCTAACCCTGCGCCTGCTTCGGCATCTACTTCCACTCAAATACTTGTTGCCCCTTCATCTCATCAAACCACAGCCCCAAGTCTTTCTAAATCTGTCCCTCAAAGAAGGATGCGATTTAAAACCATAGCTCAAAATAAACCACCCAAACAGAGGTTTGAAAGATCAACCCAGGTAAATCCCATTGATCTTTCCCACTCTACCTCTTCCTCCACAATACCCACTCAATCACCAATCCCTCACCCTCACCAGAAATCCCACCCACAGAACCTGCACTTTCATTACACACTGACCCAATCCAACCTTCTCCACCACAAACACAAACCTCTGAACCCCCCTCTACATCATTCTGCTCACCAATTCAGTTATCCTCAACTAAACATAAAGGGTTTAGTGACAACCAACCATCTTCCGCATCAACACAGGTCCTTGAAACCTCACCTTCCCACACCCCTTTGTTACTGCTTTCTTAGAACTCTCTTGCAACAATTGTACTTGTGGATGAAGCTCAGACTCCTTTTGAGATTCCAGTAGCTGCAAAGCATGAAGAGGATCTTAAGGCTATGACTGAAGCCTTTGGTCAAGCTTCCCTTCATGTCCCTGAGTCTATTGAAGAACACTATGCTAAGTCCACTGGATTTCAAGCAGATGCAAGGTGTGAAGAACCTGCTGGGTTTGAAGATCAAGCAGATGCAAGCTTAGTACAACATACAGCAGTGGTGGATCTTGACCAAGCTCTTTCGGATCACACAATAGAACTTCATCTGAATGATGAAGATGGAGAGGTCAATGATCAAATGCACGATAAGATCCCTACTCCTTAAGCACAACCCGCTCAAGCTGAAGTTCCTCCTCCTTTGCCACAAGGACTTTCACAGGAAATGGTTGACTATTTCGTGGACCGGGTCTCTGAGAGAGTGACTCAAGCCATGAATCGAAGGATGGAAGAGTTGTTGGATTTCCTTCACCAAGTCTTCCCACACATTCCCCCTCCACCCCCTCATTCGTCTTGAGTCTTTCTTTTTTCTTTCCTGTGTACGTTGACAATGATGTGTTTCCTCCCTTTCCTTTTGTTTGATGACAAATAGGGGGAGAAAAAATTAAAATTGAAAATTGAAATGGAAATTGGAATGAATGATATGCTTATTTTTTTTTGAATTATAAGTGCATTGTTTATTTTATTCCATCTGTGCACGTGTCATGCTTTATAAAGAACTTGTCTTATGATGTGATTATTTTCTTGCAAATTTTTTTTTTTTTTATGTCTGAAAAACACCCTTTTATGTTATGCATATTCTTAGGGGGAGCCTTTGTTCAATAGAAAACCTTTTCAAAACAATTTTTTTAATAATGTTTGTCATCATAAAAAAAAAAAGGAGATTGTTACAACCAAAACTGTGATGGTTTATAACCCCTAAAAGTTTTAATGATTAACAAAATTATTAAGAGTTTATGAAAATTGGTTTAAGTCTATTGGTCACTAATTCATAAGGTCAAAAGACCTTTTCTTTGTCCTAACTACAGATGGGCTCACACAAAGTCACCAAGTTTCAGCGTCCATATGATGAGTAAGGATCATACTAGACTGAAAGCTTTGGAGTACTCAAGCGATTAATGGATATGGTATCAACAGAGATACGTCCAAAGAGAACAAGTGTTGCGTCCAATAGTTCTCTGGACTTGACCTTTATTCTATTAAAGAATGAGTTCTATGCGTCCAAAAGACAAAGGTCTACTTTATTCATTGCGTCCAATATTATTATATTGATTGTGCGTCCACTAACTTTGTTTTGCAGATGATGTGACATTTCTTTTGAAAAAGTCTTGGATATCATAAATGAAATATCTCTCTGGATAAAGAGAAAACAAGGTACAATGTAGTATGCATCGAGCCATGAAAAGCAAAAGCAATAGCAGGAAAAGCAAAGGTCAACCTGCTCTGCTACTTTGCTACAAACTGCTATCACTGTTGTACTACTAAAGCAAATATGCCCTTTGCTCACTCAAAGAAAGGACATCTATGCACAGAAGACAGCTTGCAATGAATATGTGTCTAACGGATAATCAATGAGTCTAAACGGACATAATTAATACTGTTTGAGTGCATATTTGGTTTGTCGTTGAAAAATTTCAAACGTACGTTTGAAGCATAGTATCTATAGAGTTCCTTTGAGTCAAACGTGCTTTTGGACCTAAACGTACGTTTGCAACGGTAAACCAAACATGCCATGAATCTGGATGAACATGAAGACTATATGAAGACAGAAGAGCAACATTTGAGAAGAATGAATAAGACACGAATATAGAATCTTGCAGGAAATATTCATTCGCTCAAAACTTTCTTTGTTGTTCTCAAAGCTGTAAAAACTTTCATATTCTTTCTCTCTAAAGTATATAAAGTTTTCATAGAGCTAAAATCTTTTTATATTCTCACACATAGTGAGTTAGTAAAAAGCTCAAAACTACCTTCATTCTTTGATTTGATTGAGCCTCGAGAAGCTTGTCTGTAAAAGAATACTTGAAGCCTGAAAAGGTGAAGAATACTTGGTGTTGTAAAGTTAGGAGTGATTAGGAAACAACTTGTACTCGTGCTAAGAGTTTCAGTGGAAAAACCTTCAAGTATAAGGGACTGGACGTAGCTCTTTGGTTTGAAAAGAGTGAACCAGGATACATCCTTGTGTGAATCTCTCTATCCCTACTCTTGTAAAAACTTTATTCATTATCTTACTTGGGGATTGCTCTTAAGGTTTCTTAACCTTTGTGAAAACTTATCTTTTTGCTTGTTCATTGTTATTTCCTTCTTGATAAAAATGTTTTTGAAAAAGGGTTTTTTCAAAAAGTTTAAGAAACACAATTCTACCCCCTTTTTGTGTTTCCCTGTTTCTCTTTCAACATAATCCTCTGGTGTATAGTTGTGCCACATACATGCCACAACATGACTGCAAGGGATTCCAGACAAGTCCCACTTTCTACATGTACATGTCTTTTCTGATAAGTTTACACATACTTATCTTGCCCCTTAGAGACCTCAAAAAGTGAGTAAGCCCTATCTCCACACCAATGAGGCGTCCAACCATCAACTTCTCTTTTAATTTTCTCCAGATTCTGTTGTATCATAGGACAAATTGATCCTCTGTATCTTAACATCAAATTTCTCAATCTTACAAACCTTTCTGACATATAGAACTATAAGCTCTCCACTCGACTGATTATTGGCTTGTCTCTATGCTCCAAAATGGCACTATTGAAGGCCTCAGACATGTTGACTTGAAAATCACAGTGGATGTATGTGATGAATGTAGAACTCGGTCACATTGCAGCCGATACCTCTATCATGTCTCTCCAAGCCTACTCATCCATTAATTTTAGGACCTCCATGGCTCTTTGCCACTCTGTAACAGCATGTGCCCTGAAAGCCTTCCACAATGCCTCCTTCAACTCTATGATAGGGTACTTTTTCCTCCAATTCCCATATAGATGCTTGACATATAGCCTATGCTCCACTAGTGCATCAAGTGTATCAAGTGGTGGAACTAACCCCTGCAAACGTAACATCATTATGATGCCACACAGATAACTAATCTAAACTTAAAAATGAAATCAATGTATGTAATATTACCTTTTGTTGGTCTAAAATGAAAGACCATTTTTTCTTGTCAAAACTATCAAGGTCTTGAAGCTATAAATCCACAAACCAACTCCAAACATCCATTTTCTTAGCCTTCACAATTGCACATGCAATGGGGAACATCTGGTTTTTCCTATCATCCAAGTAGCAGCCAACAATTGTCCCCCACCTTAAAAAATCAACCATCTAAGCCTATTAAAGGTCTGTAGGTGATGACAAATGCAACCTTGCAAGCTTGAAAACATAATATAGTCTATCAGGCACTGGTCCCTTAGCCCCAAGTACATATTTAATAATGATAGTGCTTCCGGGTTTATTCCTTATCAGCTCTTCATAGTAGCTTCTCAAATACTTGAACTGATCAGCCACAACACCTTTTGAGTTCAAGTGTCTTCCTCTTGGCCCTATAGGCCTAATAGTTAGACAAATGGACACCTCACTTCTCCTTGGTCTCCTCAATCAATGCCTAGGTCTTCATTTGTGGTGAGTGCCTCAAAGTGACCATAAACTTCTTTGTAAGCCAATTTGTTTTGGCTTGCCTGTTCTTAGTAGTTCTGTGGCATGTGTGAGTGGTTTCTACAGTTACAACTTGAAAGTAATGATTGTCTGCACGCTTAGAGACCCTAACATAAAACGGACACCCCTTCATGCATTTAATGACAACCCTTTTATTATCATTTTTTTGCAATAAAGACCCAGTTCAAACATAGTTTTCCCACTATATTGGGGCATCTTAAGTTTAGGATATTTTTTCCTAGGCCCATCCTTTTCACCACTAGAAGGTGGGTTGTCGAAATCTTCTAAATTCCCATTTTCATCAGAGAAGTCAGCAGTAGTGGTGGGCACAATATTCCTAAAGGATGCAGGAGATCTAACACTGCCACATGCTTTCCCCACCCCAATATATTCAACGCTACCTCATTGGTGTGGTATTTCTGCATCTCTATTAGATACTGGTGGATCAAGTGTCTCAGGAGGCAGGTTAATGGTCCGATCCCAACTCTCATCATACTTACTATCATCTAGACTCACATCTGACTCATAATCCTCAACATTGTTGGTAGTATACTCTTCAGATTCAGATTCTGAAAAATCAGATGGTGTATCATTGTCCTCACTCTCATCACTGTCAGCTTTGTTCTGCACACCCTTTATGTCAGCTTCATTCCCAGCCTCTCCACTAGCAGGTGCAATAGCTTCGGTACTACCACCTTTCTCTACGTTAGGCTCCATAGCCTCTCCACTACCTTTTTTCTATGCTAGGCTCCACATCCTCGACACCCTATTTGTCACCTTCATTCTCATCCTCTCTACTAGCTTTCTATAAGTTAGGTTCCATAGCCTCAACACCCTGTTTGTCATTGAAACACACAGCCTCTCCACTAGCAGGTGCAACAACATCGGCACTACCATCTTTCTATAAGTTTTGCTCCATAATCTCAACATCACTGTCATCTTCACACTTAGCCTCATCCCTCACAGGTGTATCTATGACATGCTCCACAAATGAGTCTACATCACTACAAGAAAAAGGGCTATTACTGACGGCCAAAAGCCCTCAGAAAAGCCCTAAAGTCGTCGATAATGGCCCTTTTCTGATGGACAATCGACGGTTCTTTATCCGTCGGAAAGAAGCTCCTCGATAATGCATACCACGAACTAACGCAAAAGTTCGTCGATACGTACCGACGGACAAGGCCCGTTAGTAATGTTGTAGGTAGTTATCGACGACTTTGTCCATCGGTAACATTATCCAATTATCGATGACCAAAGCCGTTGATATCGCTAATTTATTTTTTTAAATAATATTTATAATTAATTAATTAATATTTTAATTATATTTTATATTTATTAAAAAAATATTTCTTATTAATTATTTAAAAATATTAATTAACGAAATATTACATAATAAAATTAAAGATAACATCAAAGAAATTAGAATTATACTCAAATGATTAATAATATATGTTTTTACAATACATAGAAATACAAATGATAAAAAAAAAACTAACAAAAATACCTACCAATCCCCATTATAATGACGAGGAGATTGGATAAGATGCTCGAATGAGTGCTCATCATCGTCCTTCTTGGTGCATTGGGTCGGCTGACCAGGCTGCGGGGGCTGCATCTGCTGCAATGTCTGTAGCACCTGCTGCATCGTCGCCTCCATCTGACGATGCTTCACCGCCCTCTGCTGCTCATGCTCCTTGGCAGCGGCCAATCTCCGCTTCAGCTCAGCAATCTTTACTAATTCCTGAGTGTGACGACTGCTGTTGGTGGACCCTCCGGAACTGAGATTGAAGAGGGGTGACGACCCTTTCCGATAGTTACCGAAAAGGTCTCCAACACCATATAAGCGCCACTTCTTCTTGTCGCCAACAACCTCCGGCCAGACATGTAGCACAAGCTGCTCCTCCTCGGGGTCAGTTGGGGTGGATGGGGAAGAGGCCGATATCTAAGACATCCTCTCCTGGAACTGCTTCCGTTATGCACAATCAAACAAATCAATGCATATATAATATAATAAAACGATATATTATAAAACTATAAATAAAAGGGGCATTACCTAAGTACACCTCGTGCGGTGCTCTACATACTCGTCAGTAGTCTTCCTAGTATGGGTGTGGCGGTGGAGCTCGTTAATCGTCACTGATTTACCTCTCTGCCTACGCTGTAACACAAGCATAAATTATAAATTAACAATAATTAAAGAACTATCGAACAATATAGGTATTGCATAAGAATGAAAGTATGAATGTACCACACGATTAAAGTGCTCTGCCTGGTAGATGGAACCTCCTGCGTACAGGCTCGCGCCCTTCTCTGATGCCCTAATTTTCTTTGCCTGGCAGATGGAACCTCCTGTGTACAGGCTCCCACTTCCTTTACCATCGGAAACTCAGCGGGACAATTTTGACGCCTATTTGTGCCAAACTTACCGAAGGGAGTACCGACGATTGGTCCCTCGGTAGTGTTTATTCTTATTGGTAATCTGGTCAATTATAATTTCTCATGGCATCGACGGACGGAGCAGTCAAAAATGATGAAGTCACCAAAGACCATAAAGTCATCGGTAAAAAGCTGTCGATATGCGCGCGTTTTCTTGTAGTGCATATTCGTAGCCCTTAACATCTCTTAAGAACTGGATAACCTCTTTATATGTGTTTATTGGCCTTAAACCTACACTAATGTCCAATTGGGGATGCTTATACTATAGGCCTTTGAAGTACACATACCCCAAACTCTTCACAACCTTACCCAACTCAATGGCAGAGATGTAGTCCACATCCCATCCATCAAGCATTCTATGGACCTCATCCTTAATATATGTCTGAGAGAGTATTGAGAGAAGTTACTTGAGAAAGGAAACACAGAAACCAAGTTTGAGGTTCTCATCGGAGGACGAGGCTGACAAAGGATAAAGGATTCCTCAACAAGTACAAAAAGATGAACGGGAAGACTGGTTTAGTTCTATACAGAATGTATGACAAGGGTTATCACACCCAGATGCATCCATGTCTATTTAAATTCTAAGTTGCTTATGAAATTCCTCAATTTCGTTAATTTTATTTCTAATACTTGGCTCATTAAGTCTAAGTGGCTTACTTTTTCTCTCTAGTTTGACTACAATAATCTAAGTTGTTTATGTCAACCTTATTCTCTAAGATACTTCAACTTCTTCTTATTCAATTAAGTTATGACATTTTTAATTCAATTAAGATTCCTAATCCGAATCTATACATACTTTGATTATGAGACATGCAAGAGTAATTTTAGCACACACTCACAACCAAGCAACATTGCATGAATAAAGTACATGCACAAATGATTACAAATAGAGTAATGAAAGATGGGTGGGGCATTTGAGAGCTTAAGTTAAAAAACAACTTCCAAGAAAGACTGAGTCACATATAGCAAAGCAGGTGAGACAGAGAGCTTACCAAATATGTGAGAGACAGACATACCGAATGAGACAGAGAGCTCCCATGGTGGCAAAAAATGAGACCAAATGAGAGAGAGCTGAGGAAAGCTTAGTAAGATCAGGATAAAAATAAAGAAACATAAGTAATGTTTAAGTAGGATTTACACATAAAAGAGGTTATAAGTATAATAGTCATTCATAAGAAAAATAAGAACAAAGCACAAATGCCTAAGTTAACAAAGCACAAATGTCCAAATGCCTTAAATCCGAATGAATCTTTGTTGAGTGATTTTGCTGCAATTTTTTTCTCGGTTGAATGCCTTAAACGAGGAGCATTATCAACAGGTGAGTGTGTGGTATGTATATACAAAAATATTCACAGATAGGCAAAGTGCTTAAGGAAAGAAATTGTAAACCCATAAAAGCTAGATGCTTTGAAATCATTACTAATTAAAATGTCATAACCGAAACTCAAGCACTGCAGAGGCAGATTTGTAAAACAGAGAGAACTGTGACTGTGATTCAATCAAGCAAACAACAATCCACATGCTAATCTTAGCATTACTGCAGTGCACATGCAAGCAAAACAACCCACAAGCACAAGCCATAAAGCATTAATCCACAGTGAGAAATAATGAAAGTAACCTAACACAACTTAAAATCTAGATTCAACAGAATCATGCAAGATCAATAAGAATGTTAAAGCATTGTTACATGAAATAAATTCAGAAACACGAAAAAAGATCAAAAGAGAGTTGAACCATGAGTACCTGATCCAATTGAGGAAGCTAAATGGTAAAGAGGGAAAAAGGGTAAAGGAAGATCCAAGGCATGTAATGTAAAAATCACAAGATACCTTTTATGAGAAAATGTGAGAAATGGATAGAATTTCACTTGTTTATGGTTCTAGAACAGACAGAGAATCTGCTATACCAACATGACAAGCTATAGTTGGGAATCTTTCTAATGTTGCAAAAGCTATGTCCAATCCAAGCTATGAAGCATGGGTACTCCAAAATTAGTGTCATACTCGTACCGGGTACTCGTGGGTACGTACCAAGCACGTATCCGAAAAAAAATTCAAACAAAAAAATTTGGGTACTCGATTTGGGTACACGTGGTACTTTTTGGGTACGTACCGATTCCTGTACACATAATCTGATAATTAAAATAGCATTGTTTAGTAAAAAAAAAATAGATTTTTCTATCCTTTTTTTTTTTTTTTATAATGTTGATATTTTCCCTATTCCATAGTGGATTGATAAGATAAAAGGCTAAAAGGTATCTTTTTAAAGATAAAGAACCAAATCGAATTTTGAAAATAAGATAAAAGACCAAAAGTATATTTTAGCCTAACATTTTAGAACCTAAAATAAAAATTATCAAGTTTCTTAAAACTATAACATGCCTCTCCCATTACAATTATACCAAAGCCAAAAAAGCAAAATGAGATAAAATTGTGTTGAGAACAAGCTTGGACCCTCATTACTTGATAAACATTAAATATTATGTTTAAATATTCATTTGCATTTCCAGAATAAGCACAAGCACAACTACGACAGAAGCACAAGCGCCTACACGAAATGGATACAAGAGAAAAATAGAAGTAGGGAAAAGGCAACAAAAGCACCAAAAAGAGGTGAAGAACTTACCTTTGAGATGAAGAACCCTTGCTTCTGAAAATCCCGCCGAAAATCCAAAAATCTCCCTTTGTTTCTGAAATTTCGAGAAAAGAAAACAATGGCAGAAAATCCCCCTTGTTCTTGTTGAAAGTGTAATTCAATTCTGTTAATAGTTAGTTAATTCTATTAGTTGTTATAGTTAGTTAAACTGGCTATTGGTGTTGTTGATGTATAGCTGGTATAAATACTGATATAAGTGCATATTGTGTGATAAGTGTGTGTATGAATAAAAAGAGGTATATTCAGTGAATTTACATTTCTTCTCTATGTGAGTTAGTATTATTGAGATTGTCTCCAACAAATTGGTATCTAGAGCTAGCATAGTCAGGGAACTGTGTGTGTGTATGCGATCATGGCTTCATCAAATGGCAATAGAAGTAAAGAAAACTTGCCAATTCTTGATGGCAAGAACTATGATCAGTGGGTTGTAAGGATGGAAGCCATTCTTGGTTTTCAAAAGATCCTGGAGATCGTGAAGGATGGAGTCTCTGTGAGGGAAAAGGATGATGCGGCAGTCAAGAAGAAAGATTACAAAGCAAAGTGTCTTCTTCATTCTTGTGTGGATTCTATCAACTTTGAAAAGATTTCAAAGGCCTTGTCTACGAAAGAGGCCTGGGATATCTTGCAGAAATCATATGGTGGTGCTGAGAAGACCAAGAAGGTAAGGCTGCAATCACTAAGGAGATAATATGAGCTGCTGTCCATGATAGAACAGGAGACCATAGCAGACTACTTCAACAAACCCCTACAATTGGTGAATTCAATGAAAAACTGTGGAGAAACAATGGCTGATCAGCAGGTAGTTGAAAAGATCTTGAGAAGCTTGACACCTCGATTTGACCATATAGTTGTGGCAATTAAGGAGTCTAAAGATCTTGAAAAACTAAAGATGGAGGAGCTGCAGAATTCCCTTGAAGCACATGAGCAGAGGCTCAATGAATGATCGAGTGTTGGAAACACTGATCAAGCACTGCAAGCACAAGTCTCAAGAAGGAGTGGTGCTGACAGGTGGAAGGACAAAAGGGGTAAGAGTAAAGATGCAAGCTCCAAGCATCATGGAACTGTGAAAACCCATGATCAAGAACAGCCAAAGAATGATAAAGATGCAGTTGAGAATTCATTAAGAAGGAGTGGATCAGCTGGAGGAAGAAAGAAGTGGACCAAAAAGAAGGTAAAATGTTTCAATTGCCACAAATATGGTCATTTTGCTAGTGAATGTTATAGCAAGAAACAGTCATAGAGGTCAGATAATGAAGCGCAAAGAATCAGATTCTGATCCAGTACTCTTGGTGGTGACAACAAACTCAGATTTGGGAAGCTCTGAAATCTGGTACCTTGACTCGGGTTGCTCAAACCATATGACCAATCACAGAGAATGGTTGGTTGATTTTGATGAGAGCAAAAAGAGTAAGGTCAGATTTGCAGACAGTAGAACAGTGCCTGCTGAAGGTGTTGGAAATGTGATGATTAGAAGGAAGGATGGGAGGTATGCTGTGATTACAGATGTTTTACATGTTCCAAACATGAAGAGCAATCTGTTGAGCATGGGACAACTGCTAGAGAAAGGGTTCACCATGAAAATGTAGCATGAGCACATGGAGATCTTTGATTCAAATCAGAGAAGGATCTTGAAGGCTCTTCTTGCAAAGAATAGGACCTTTCAAGTTCAGATTCATGCTACTGAAGCACAATGCTTGTCAACAGAGGTGGTGACTGATGAATCTTGGCTATGACACTTAAGGTTTGGCCACCTGAACTTCAAGAGTCTAAGCCAATTAAAGACACAAGGTATGGTGACTGGACTCCCTTCTGTAAGATTCCCATCAAAGGTGTGTGAGAATTGTTTAATGAGTAAACTACCTAGAACTTCTTTCAGTACATATATTCCTATGAGAGCCACTAATGTACTAGGTGTTGTCCACTCTAATGTATGTGGACCTTTTGATACACCATCACTTGGTGGAAACAAATACTTTGTCTCTTTTATTGATGAATTCAGTAGGATGCTATGGATTTATCTCATTAGAACAAAGGGGGATGTGTTTTCAATTCTCAAAAGGTTCAAATTGTTGGTTGAAAAACAATCTGAAAGACGAATGAAGATTTTCAGAACTGATGGAGGTGGTGAGTACACCTCTAAAGAGCTTGAGCAGTTTTGTGAAGGGGAGGGCATCATACATGAGGTGACTGCACCCTATACTTCTCAGCATAATGGCTTAGCTGAAAGGAGAAATAGGACAATTCTCAATATGGCACGGGGTATGCTGAAAAGCAAGGAACTACCACACTATTTTTGGGGAGAAGCTGTTACTACAGCTGCATATGTGTTGAATCGATGCCCCACCAAAAGACTTTAGTTCATGATTCTTGAAGTATGGTCAAGAAGAAAGCCCTCTGTGAGTCATTTGAAAGTGTTCGGGTCCCTATGTTTCAGGCATGTACCTGATGAAAGAAGAAAAAAACTAGAGGATAAGAGTGAGCTTATGATATTTGTGGGATATCACTCAGCAGGGTCTTACAGATTATATAATCCTGCATCAAAAAAGATAGTAGTCAGCAGGGATGTGTTTGTTGATGAAACTGGTAGTTGGGATTGGACAACTCAAATTGGTGGAACAAAGTCTAATGTACAAGTGTTGTAAGATGATGAGCAGAATGCTGAGAAGAGTACTGCTGAATCTGGTGCTACACAACCAGGTAATCTGTGGCCACAAAGAATCAGGAACATGCCAGCAAGACTTGAAGACTATCAGATTGTTTCTGATAGCCTGGTTACTTCTGAGAGTGAATTAGTTCACTTGGCCATGTTTGCTGATGCTGAGCCAATCAGTTTTGAAGATGCCTTGAAAGATGAGGTCTGGAAAGGAGCAATGGAGGAAGAGCTTAATGCTATTAAAAAAAATCAGAACTGGGAACTGGTTGAACTGCCAATAAGGAAGCAACCAATTGCTGTGAAATGGGTGTTTAAGATAAAGCATAGACCAGATGGCTCTGTGGCAAAGTAAAAAGCATGATTAGTTGCAAAAGGGTTTTTCAAAGGGCTGGCTTAGACTATTCAGAGGTGTTTGCACCTGTGGCAAGACTTGAGACTGTGAGGCTGGTTGTAGCACTTGCAAATTCAAAGGGATGGAAACTTTTTTAGCTTGATGTCAAGTCAGCATTTTTAAATGGACCACTTGAGGAGGAAGTCTATGTAACTCAACCTCGTGGTTTTGAAATAAAAGGTGCAGAAGGTAAGGTGCTTAGACTGAAAAAGGCCTTGTATGGATTGAAACAAGCCCCTCGGGCTTGGAACAAGAGAATAGACTTTTTCTTGACACAGCTGGAATTCTCTAAATGTTCAGTGGAGCATGGTATCTACATAAAGAAGAAAGGGGATGCAGAACTGATGTTAGTATGTTTGTATGTGGATGATCTTTTTATCACAGATAGTGATCAAGAAGAGATTGAAAGGTTTAAAAGCAGTATGAAATCTGAATTTGACATGACTGATCTAGGAGAATTAGCTAATTTTCTTGGATTGGAATTTGTCCAAATTGCAAGAGGAATCATTCTACATCAGAAGAAGTATATCCTAGAGATTTTAAAGAGGTTCAATATGCTGAATTGCAACATTGCACCAACACCTTTGGAGGCAAATATCAGTCTATTGAAGGATGAAACAAGGAATCCTGTTGACAGCACCTTATACAAACAAATAGTAGGATCTTTGAGATATGTTTGTCATAGCAGGCCTGATATTTCTTTCAGTGTAGGCCTGGTCAGCCGATTCATGGAAAATCCCAAGCATTCTCATATGGTAGCAGCTAAGAGAATCTTGAGATATCTAAAGGGAACTTCTCATTATGGAGTGGTTTTTCCTAAAAATGAAGATCAGTTAGAGACTGAACTCATTGGCTACTCGGATTTGGATTGGTGTGGTGATAAGGTTGATAGGAGAAGCACAATGGGGTGTGTGTTTAAGTTTTATGGGGCTCCAATCTGATGGTGTTCTAAAAAGCAGGCAGTGGTGGCTCTTTCTTCTTGCAAAGCAGAGTATATTGTTGCTTGTCATGCAGCCTGTCAAGCCTTATGGCTTCAATCTTTGCTGGAAGAATTACAGTTATTATCCAGGAGTGTTGTTCAACTGCTGGTTGATAACAAATCTGCGATCAGTTTGGCAAAGAATCTAGTAGCTCACGGGAGAAGCAAGCACATTGAAATGAAATATCATTTTCTGCGAGACCAGGTGAACAAAGGCAGATTAGAATTGTACTTTTGCAGATCAGAGGTTCAAGTTGCTGACATTATGACAAAGTCCTTGAAGATTGAGAAATTCAAAGAGTTGAGAAAAATGATGAATGTTGAGTGTTTACAGGATTTGAATTAAGGTGGTGTGTTGAAAGTGTAATTCAATTCTGTTAATAGTTAGTTAATTCTGTTAGTTGTTATAGTTAGTTAAACTGGCTATTGGTGTTGTTGATGTATAGCTGGTATAAATACTGATGGAAGTGCATATTGTGTGATAAGTGTGTGTATGAATAAAAAGAGGTATATTCAGTGAATTTACTTTTCTTCTCTGTGTGAGTGAGTATTATTGAGATTGTCTCCAACAGTTCTCACATAAATAGTTTAAAAATAAAAAGATAAAAAGAAATAGAGGATAAAGAGGGTGGCTGGACGCAGAGAGTGGTTGTACGCAGAGAGCGAGAGAGAAACTGAGAAAAAGAGAGAGAGATTAAGAAAAAGAGAGTGAGAGAGAAACTGAGAGAAGGGAGAAAGAGAGCAAGGGAGAAACTGGGAGAGGAGCGAAGAGAGGTGCATATACCTGAGTGAGGCAGAGAGAGACGCGAGAGAGGCTCATGAGAGAGTTCTGAAGAAAGGGATGAAATGGGGGAGAAGAAGACTCCTGTCTAACTACGGATTTCAGAATTAGCGTTCGAATAGTTCGATCGCTAATTCGGCCGCAAATCACTAATGTTAAAAACGGTCACTAAATTCGGTCGCTATGTGACACTAAAGATTAATTTTACAGCGCCTATTAGCGACCACCATTAATTAAGTCGATAACTGGCAAAAAAGAAATATACAAACATTGATATCTTTGCTACCAATATCTTCGATCGCTAATTCAGTTGCTAGGTTAAAGTCAACAACCAAAGTTGGAAACCATAGACTGTTTCATATTCGATGACTAATGCACACAACAAAAAATTTGTGCTATCGACTGTCTGATATGCATAAGTACTGAATACAATAACGTAAATTTACTAAAATACATTTCAAGTTGTCTATTGTAAGATTAGGAAAATGAATGGACAAGAGCTATTTGACTTTTTCCTTCTTTAGTGTTATGGACAAAATTTTGTGACCTTATTTAGTGGGTAAAAAAAATTAAGAGTTAGGCATTGTCTCTTGAGTTCTTTTTGTCAGGTACTTGGACTAGATTAAAAATCAAACAAAATACAATTTTTGTGCTATAAGAGTATGTATTTCAAATGGTGCAACTCATTGGAGTTGCTTAACTCCTCTTTTTATGGGTCCTACCATGTCATATCCCCATTTTTTACTTTATACTACTTTAAACAACTCACACTCTAATGATGCAAACATAGTCAATTTAGCTCAATTTTTCACACTAAACGCTCTTTGGAGTGGTTTAGGAACCCACAACTAAGAAATAAAGTCTCTTTCTTAGCGTAATCGACTGATAAAGGAAACATTGGAAACCCACAAGTTAACCCACATTTTTATTTACATTTATTTTTCTTTTTCAATTTCGGGATGAATATCTCTATTATTTTTCTCTCTTGTTTTTTTTTTATTTGTGGTACTGATATAAAGACCAGTTGCTTATAGAAGCATCTTTCCTTACATGTGACAGCCACATCAGTTTGCTCCAATGGTGCAACCCAACAAAACTTGTCCTTAATTTTAAGAACTAGTTAAACAACTCCCGTTAGAGTTGCTCTAATGATCATTATCTTTTTTTAGCAAACATGTAAAACTTACAAAAATATATCAATATTAAAAGATAAGAATGAAGGCCCATTTTGGTCCTTGAGAAAATCATCGGGATCCGTTTTAGTCCCTAACAAAACTAAAGTATCAAATTAGTCCCTCACAATTTTAAATTGGGGACACCTTAGTCCTTCCGTTTGATGCCGTTAGACATCATCCGTTATCCCTGTGACGTGTACCATTAATTTGTCACTCTGTTCCATTATTGTTCACTGTGGAAAATAAGTCATCGCAAAACATCAGCGTTTTGCACCTTTCTTCTTCCTTATTAAAATAGGAACCATTTTGCCATTACTACGACCCTGTTGCTGTTCCATTGTACAGGGGTACAAATTTGGGGATGACGAGCAAAGAAGAACGGAGAAGAACAACCAATGTTCAGTAGCGCAGAACGGAGATGGTTGAGAGGGAAGACGGACGAATGGTGAATGGCATATAGGATTAGGGTTTCACAGTTGCTAATTTGGGGCAGCCATTGGAGTTTTTGGTTCCTTTGATTCTGAAATTTTTGGGGTGGGTGTGTTCATGAGGAAGAAGAAAGGTTGAAAAGGTTGTGTGTGTGGGCCAATTTTTTTTGACCATGTATCTTTAATGGCGCTGTTTTCGACATTTTGGGCATTTAAGTAAATATTCATTAGAAAGAGGAAAGGTGCAAAACAGTGACGTTTTGGGGTGACAATGAATAGTTTAAAAAATTATTTTCATAGTGGACAATAACAGAACAGAGTGGAAAATTAACGGTACACGTCATAGGGATAACAGATGGTGTCTAACAAGATCAAACAGAAGGACCTTCATGTCCCTAATTTGAAAAAATTGTGAGGGATGAGACGACCCGCCGTCCCATCAGTAGAACCTAAGATATTAACTAATCTTAATCGCATAATAAACGTTAGCGCGCCTTATTAATACGAAGCGAAGCGAAAAATTTAGCGCGGAAGCAAAACGATTTATGGCCCGTTACGCCTCAGAGTACACAGCTTTAAATATAAAGAAATATATCACATACATCACTGCCCCATCAGTAGGGCTACAGTATTAAAGTAGTACATGCAGAGTATATTATTACAAACCAAAATAAAAGTACGAAAGATAGGCCAAGAGACAGCTCTCCGGCTAATCACGATCACTGCTCAACCTCTCGAGGCTAGGGTCCGTGGCCCGTCCTCCGGCGTCAGGCTCGTACGAAATGCCGTCCAGTTCCTCAGCAGCTGGTTCCTCTTCGAGGTCTTCCCATTAAATAAAGTAACACATAGAAAATAAAGGGAGATAATAAACATAATTCACCAATATGGGAGAGGGGCATCAGTACAGCACATATATATACATCACACAACACAGATAACATATATAACACAACCTCATCCATCTCTTAAGTCACCTATCACAATCATCTCAAACATCATTCTCTCAAATAAGCCTATAAGACGGATACTAGCCCCTATGTATATGTTGTCTTTCCTATATGCACGTCGGCCGATACATCACGTCCCCAATTGGACATCCCCGTCGGGATTACATCACATCACATCACATCCTGCCTCGGGATTTTAAGTAACGTCTCCAATTGGACATCCCCTTTTGGGACCAAATGCTGTGGTATGAAATGATATGAAAATGCAACAAACATCCATCGCAGGTTGATATCAAGACCTCACGCTTAAACACTCGTCCACGTCCACGACCACGACACATCGCATCACATCAACATCGACATCGATCATCAACATCAACATCACATCATCATCAACATCACATCAGCATTAGCATCACGACGCCTTGCGTCTACAAGCCACAGCTCCATGGTCGGGACCACAACGATATAAACCTGAACAACATCATCACTCACCATACTCTCATCAACACTCAACCACCAGTCAAATCACAATAACATTACAACAATAATTTATCTAGTATAAACATCACTATAAGGCCAGATAACAATAAATCGCTCCAACAGTTTAACACAACAGGTAAACAGATAATCAATTAAACAAATCAACTAATCAATTTCATTATCCATAATATCATCTTAGTGGTGATAGCCCAAAAGTACCTACACCCAGGGTCCAAGCACTTTATCCAGGGCTCAACCTCTAGTAGGATTTAAGGGTTCCCCTACACAGATATATATACTCTATACTAAGCTTGCCTTCCCGACGATATTAGTTCTTTTTCCCCACCTTAGTGATTTCCTCGTGCAGCTCCGGCTACGACTCCACAGCTGTCAGTCGGGTGCGCTGTCGAACGTTCGAGTCCTGTCCGATTCTATATAACAGAATAAAATTAGAAATCAGTACAGTTAAATCAAAAACTCCCCTAACCTTAGGACTAGGCTGCTGCCCCTATTTTTAAAATAGGCTAGGGATATTGAGATCCTACCAACTCTTGGATCAATGATCCTTAAGCATACCTAATACATAATCAATGATCAATTATCAAAGATTTGAACCAAAACCCCTTAAACCAACAAGGTAGGGTTTCGACCATCACCATGAAAAATAGTTGAGAGTTTGATTTGGCCTCCTAATCACTTGGATTACATGATTAAGGAAGGAAATAGGTGAAATCAAGAACAGTGAACAAAATCCCATTTTCCCCCCAAAACTTCATATATTCGGCCCCTAAAAGATAAATAGGCTAGAGAGCTTATTTGGGTTCAAGCTCTTGGATTATGATAGTATAGGATGATGCTAGCTCATAGGAATTGGTTTGGCCTCAAAATGATTTTTCTACAATTTTCTAGAGATTTTTGAAGTTTAGATCTAGAAATTGAAACTCATGAAAATAAATGGAGAAAATAAAGATTGAGAGCTCAAGGATGAAATCTATACCTTCTAGGTGATAGAGGAGGATGAGAGGAGCAACTTTGCTTAACAAACTTTCTTGAAAAAGCTTGAGAAAAATGAAGTTGAAAATGGAGGAAGAAATGGAAATGGAGGAAGAAGAAGGAAGAAGAAAAAAGAAGAAGAAGAAGAAGAAGAAGAAGAAGAAGAAGAAGAAGAAGAAGTGAGGGGAGAGAGAAAGAAAGGGTCAGCGAAATAGAGGAGAGAGAGAGAGAGAGAGAGAGAGAGAGGGTGAAGATATTTTCTTGAGTTTTCTTAAGTGTTAAGAAAGGTACAAAGGGTAAAAAGGTAATTTAGTAAAAAGACCAGGGGCAATTTAGTCATTTCGCGTCCCGATATTTTGAAATTATCACGACACTGGTATGAGTCCCTAGATGTCCTAATACAACCTTGACATGAAAATTATCCGATCGTGGGCTTCATAAAACCCTTACGCGGCTCGAATCGTCTCCTAGAACGATTATCGACCCGAATATTATATATTATTTTCATTTTCGAACGTCAGGATGAACTTTTTCGAAAGTATAGGAAACGTGATTATAAGACTAACTGTCTCGTTCATGAGTCTTAATTAGGTCATGATAGTAGTAAAACACTACTGTCAGTGAAAATCGCAGACCGGGCTCCATCTGAGTTTTCGACCCAAAACTTAACCGTCGCCTCCTACGATGGCGTAGAGTGTGACTATGGCCTCGGAATAATTTATTAACTTTTCTAGACCCTCAAATAAAATACAATTACTTAATGACTGAGTAATTAAAAGATTAAGGAAATCGAGATGTTACATTACTACCCCCTTAAAAAGAATTTCGTCCCAAAATTCGACGTACCTTAGAATAGATGTGGATATCGCTGCTGCATATCCTTTTCACGTTACCAGGTGGCATCTCCTGTTATAGAATCCCATATGACCTTGACTAAGGGAATCTGCTTTCTGCGGAGTGCTTTCACCCTCGTGTCTTCAATCCGTATAAGCAATGCTTCGTATTCCAAGTTCTCCCTTACCTGGATTGATTCGGACTCTATCACGTGTGATGGATCAGGATGGCATTTTCTGAGTTGGGATACGTGGAATACATTGTGAATGTTGGATAGGTTGGGAGGTAAGGCAATTTGGTAGACAACTGGACCAATTCGGCGAAGAATTTGAAATGGTCCAATGAATCTAGGGGTAAGTTTTCTGGATTTGATTGCCCTGCTGATTCCAGTTCTTGGAGTGACTCTCATAAAGACATGATCGCCTTCCTGGAACTCCAAAGGTCTCCTCCTCTTGTCACTGTAGCTCTTCTGTCGATCCCGTGCGACTTTCATCTTTTCCCGAATTTTCTTAACTTGCTCCGTCGTTCGCTGTACCATCTCTGGGCCTATCAACTGATTCTCCCCAATCTCTTACCAACAGAGCGGTGTTCTGCATTTTCATCCATACAGTGCCTCGTATGGCGCCATGCCGATACTCGAGTGGAAACTATTGTTGTACGTGAACTCAATAAGTGGAAGAAACTCGTCCCAACTTCCTGTGTTTTCCAAAACATAAGCTCTTAAAAGATCCTCCAATGATTGAATCGTTCTTTCAGACTGACCATCCGTCTGCGGATGATAAGCTAAACTCATTCTGAGCTTATTTCCCAATGCACCATTTAGAATCTGCCAAAACCTGGAAGTAAATCTCGGATCCCTGTCTGAAATTATACTCGAAGGTACTCCATGTAATCTCACCACTTCTTTGATGTAAATCTGGGTTAATCTTTCCAAAGAATATCTTTGGTTGATCTACAAGAAATGAGCACATTTCGTAAGCCTGTCAACGATTATCCAAATTGCATCGCATTTCTTTTGCGTCCTCGGTAGTCCGCAAACAAAATCCATTGCAATGCTATCCCATTTCCATTCTGGGACGTCCAGTGATTGCAATAACCTTGCTGGTTTCTGGTGTTCAATCTTTGCCTTTTGACACACCAGACAGGATTGGACATATTCTGCTACTTCCTTCTTCATCCCATGCCACCAAAATATTCCCTTTAGGTCTTGGTACATCTTTGTATATCCGGGATGAAAACTTAGCTTGCTCTTGTGTGCTTCTTACAAGATCATGTTCCTAACTTCGCTATCCTTGGGCACGCATATCCTGTCTCCAAACTTTAGGATTCCATCAGTATCTTTCGTGAATTCCGAAGTCTTTCCTTCTTCTACAATCTGGTTCTTTTCTTGCAGGTACTGATCTTCTCCTTGCTTCTTCCAGATCAAGTTTAGAAAATCACTAGTGATAGTGACCATTCCTAAACTTATCTTATCTCTGGATAACTCCACGTCCAGGTTCAGATTCCTGAACTGTTCCAGCAGTTCCAGTTCTTTCACCATCATAGCGGACATATGCAAAGATTTTCGACTCAATGCATTTGCCACCACGTTGGCCTTTTCTTGGGTGGTACTGTAGATCAAATTCATAATCCTTTATGAATTCCATCCATCTCCTCTGCCGCATGTTCAACTCCTTTTGGTCGAACAAATATTTTAAACTTTTATGGTCGCTAAACACACTGAATTTAGCGCCATAGAGATAGTGTCTCCATATCTTCAGTGAAAACACTATTGCAGCCAACTCTAGGTCATGGGTTGGGTAATTTCGTTTGTGCACCTTTAGCTGTCTGGAAGTATAGACTATCACTTTCCTTTCTTGCATGAGCACACAACCCAAACCTTGATATGATGCGTCACAGTACACATCGAACGATGTTGATGGATCTGGCAAGACTAGTACCGGAGAAGAAGTTAGCCTTCTTTTCAGCTCTTGAAAACTAGCCTCACACTCTTCTGTCCATTCATACGCTTTCCCTTTCCTCGTTAATTGGGTCAGAGGTAACGCAATCTTCGAGAATCCCTCGATGAACCTCCTGTAGTATCTTGCTAGTCCGAGAAAGCTTCTGATCTCGGTTACCGTCTTAGGGCTTTCCCATTTAACCACAGCTTCTACCTTTGCAGGATCTACTGCTATGCCATCCTTCTCGATCACGTGTCCAAGGAATTGTACCTCCTCCAGCCAGAAATCGCACTTCGACAACTTGGCATAAAGTTGTGTGTCCTTAAGAACTTGAAGTACAACTCTCAAATGTTCTTGATGTTCTTCCTTGTTTAGGGAGTAGATAAGGATGTCGTCGATAAAAACAACGACAAACTTATCAAGGTACGGTCGGAAAATCCTATTCATGTAATCCATGAACACTGCTTGAGCATTAGTCACCCCAAAAGGCATAACTAGATACTCGTAGTGTCCGTATTGACTCCTGAAAGCCGTCTTTGGTATATCATCTTCCTTCACCCTTATCTGATGATAACCGGATCTCAGATGAATCTTAGATAATACCGTTGATCCCCTCAATTGGTCCATAAGATTGTCAATCCTTGGCAACGGGTATTTATTCTTGATCGTCACCTTGTTGAGCTGTCGGTAGTCCACACATAACCTTGAATTGCCGTCCTTCTTCTTGACGACCAGCACAGGTGCTCCCCATGGTGAAACACTCGGTCTGATAAACTGCTTCTGCAGTATGTCGTCTAGCTGCTTCTTCATCTCTGTCAACTCTGTTAGGGACATTCGATAGGGTGCTATCGAAATTGATCCGGCTCCAGGTGTAAGATCGATTGCGAATTCTACCTCCATCTTGGGTGGCAATCCCGGCACATCATCCGGGAAGATATCTGGAAACTCAAGCACCACCGGCAAAGCATCATGACTTGGAGTCTTCTTGGCTTCCAAAGAAAACAACACCATACACTCTCCTGATTGTACACCTCCCGATACACCATCACTGGCAGGCAATGATCCAGATTGCTTGGAAAAGCAGAGGGTTTTATTTGAACAGTCTAGCACTACATGGTTGGCCGAAAGCCAGCCCATGCCTAAGATAATATCATTCTGCTGCATAGGCAGGCAGACTAGGTTAACAAGAAAAAATCGGTTTTCTAACATAACCAGACATTTTAAACAGAGAAATAGAGTTGTCAGGGAATCACCTGCAGGTGTAGAAACAGTCAAATCATATGGTAAGGTTGAAATAGGCAAATTCAAATGATCCATACACGCCAAAGAAATAAAGGAATGTGTAGCCCCCGAATCAAATAAAACAGATAAGAGTCCCTCCGCAACTAGGCACTACCTTGTATCAGATCGGGACATTGAGAGGCTTCAGACCCTCTCACGGCGAACACTCTTCCTGTCGTCTGCGGCCTGTTCTGCTGGCCTACCACTTGTTGTCTAGTCCCAGCATTCTGAGCCCTTCCGGCTTGCTGTTGAATTTGACTCTTACCAGCATCCCCTGTTCGGCACTCGTTGGCATAGTGGCCCCACGTGCCACAACGGAAACAAGTGACGTTTGGTGCCTGGGTACAATTTTTCACTTGATGTGGCCCACTGCATCGAAAGCACTTGGAGAATCCTGGTTGCCCTTGACTGGCATTTCCTTTTCCATAGCTTGTTGGTTGCTGATTCGGACAACTATAAGGCTTCGCCCTCGGTTGGAACTTTCCTCCTCGGCCTTTCTTACCAAAGCTCCTGGTTGGTCCACCGCTTGTTGCTGGAGTTTGTGTAACTCTCTCTTGATCGTGTCCTTCCAGTACGGTGCACTTTTCTACTAGCTCAGGGAATGATCGGATGCTCAATGGCAGCATAGACCTCTTCAGTTCGGGCCTTAGTCCGTCTTCGAACCTTCTGCACACCCAGTCTTCATCCGGGTGTACTTGATAAAACTGGGAGAATTTCAGTAGCGCCTCGAACCTCATGGCGTATTCTCCCACCGACTTTTGATCCTACTTCAGGTTCAGGAATTCTTTCTCTTTCTCTTGGCGGACACTCCTTGGAAAATATTTCTCCAAGAAGCTCTCACGGAACACTTCCCAGGTCAGCAGTCTTCCTTTAGTCTCTAGCAGTATCTGCTTGTTCCTCCACCATGCTTCAGCTGCTTCGACTAGCATGAAAGCAGCACAAGTAACTTTCCTATCCTCTTTGCATCGGATAGCGACGAAGACTTTCTCAATCTCTTGCAGCCATAGCTCAGCAGCTTCTGGATTCTATTCTCCATGGAATTGAGGAGGATTTCCCTTTATAAAAGCATTCAGTCCAGTGTTTACCACTTCACCTCCTCCTGCCGGTTGCTATTGTTGTCTAGCATCCTTTTCTTCCTGTCGCTGCATGAACTGAGCATTTTGCTGTGTTTGTTGCAGCATTGCAGCGGCCAAATCCCTCATGGCCCTCATTGCTTCGTTCTGATCTCCGCTACCTCCAATTCCCGAGGTATCCCCACTACTGTCGGGGCTCCCGGTTCCAACTAGTGCTCCCCTACCTCTACCGTGTCCTCTGGCCATTATTTCCTGGTAAAGGAAGCGTTAGTTTAATACATAAGTCATATCTAGTTTGTTAGTAAGGAAAGAAAATGAAGAAAACAAGAGAAAAGGCAAAAGATGAAGGCTCTCACCCCGCGACACTATGATCGCCACGCGAGCTAGAAAGCCCTTCGGCTTCGCAACGCGAAAAAGATGATCGCCTCGCGATGCAGAAGGTCAGACTGATCAGCAAAGAACAGCCCCTCGGCCTCGCGACGCGAGCCTCTACTCGCGACGTGCTCCAGAAATCTAGCCTGATCAGTAAGGAATAGCTCCTCGGCCTCACCACGCTAACCTTTACTCGCTACGCGAGCCAGAAGGCCAGACTGATCAGTGAAGAACAGCCCTTCGGCATCGCCCCGCCAAAACTATGCTCGCCACGCGAGCCAGAACGCCAGACTGATTAGTAAAGAACAGCCCTTCGACCTCGCCTCGCGAAACCAAGTCTCACTCCGCGAGCCAGAAGACCTGTCTGAGGAGAAGGAGAAACATACAATATTAATCAACCGATATATATATCGTATGCCTCACGAACGAAACAGTTATCACACTCAATAACTTGCGCATCGGACGCTCTACCCTTTTTCTAACACGGTTGACATCCAATGTGGATCCAACTCATCAAGACAGTACACTTCCTAAACCTCACAGTCCGATATTAGAATCGAACTGCTCTGATACCAATAAATGTGACGACCCGCCATCCCATCAGTAGAACCTAAGATATTAACTAATCTTAATAGCATAATAAACGTTAGCGCGCCTTATTAATACGAAGCGAAGCGAAAAATTTAGTGTGGAAGCAAAACGATTTACGGCACGCTACACTTCAGAGTACACAGATTTAAATATAAAGAAATATATCACATACATCATTGCCCCATCAGTAGGGCTATAGTATTAAAGTAGTACATGCAGAGTATATTATTATAAACCAAAATAAAAGTACGAAAGATAGGCCAAGAGATAGCTCTCCGGCTAATCACGATCACTGCCCAACCTCTCGAGGCTAGGGTCCGTGGCCCGTCCTCCGGCGTCAGGCTCGTACGGAATGCCGCCCAGTTCCTCAGCAGCTGGTTCCTCTTGGGGTCTTCCCATTAAATAAAGTAACACATAGAAAATAAAGGGAGATAAGAAACATAATTCATCAATATGCGAGAAAGGCATCAGTACACCATATATATACATCACACAACACAGATAACATATATAACACAACCTCATCCATCTCTTAAGTCACCCATCACAATCATCTCAAACATCATTCTCTCAAATAAGCCTATAAGAGGGATACTAGTCCCTATGTATATGCTGTCTTCCCTATATGCATGTCGGTCGATATATCACGTCCTCAATTGGACATCCCGGTCGGGATTACATCACATCACATCACATCCCACCTCGGGATTTTAAGTAACGTCCCCAATTGGACATCCCCCTTTGGGACCAAATGCTGTGGTATGAAATGATATGAAAATGCAACAAACATCCATCACAGGTTGATATCGGGACCTTACGCCTAAATACTGGTCCACGACCACGACACATCGCATCACATCAACATCGACATCGATCATCAACATCAACATCACATTAGCATCAGCATCACGACGCCTTGCGTCTACGAGCCACAGCTCCATGGTCGGGACCACAACGATATCAACCCGAACAACATCACCACTCACCATACTCTCCAACACTCAACCACCAGTCAAATCACAATAACATTATAACAATAATTTATCCAGTACAAACATCACTATAAGGCCAGATAACAATAAATCACTCCAATAATTTAACACAACAGGTAAACAGATAATCAATTAAACAAATCAACACATCAACTTCAATCAATTTCATCATCCATAATTTAATCTTAGTGGTGATAGCCCAAAAGTACCTACACCCAGGGTCCAGGCACTTTATCC
This sequence comes from Ammopiptanthus mongolicus, assembly GCA_039655645.1. NCBI lineage: Eukaryota > Viridiplantae > Streptophyta > Magnoliopsida > Fabales > Fabaceae > Ammopiptanthus > Ammopiptanthus mongolicus. The sequence continues at coordinate 23,335,134 of CM077351.1, forward strand.
AGGGCTCAACCTCTAGTAGGGTTTAAGGGTTCCCCTACACAGATATATATACTCTATACTAAGCTTGCCTTTCCGATGATATTAGTTCTTTCTCCCCACCTTAGTGATTTCCTCGTGTAGCTCCGGCTACGACTGCATAGCAGTCAGTCGGGTGCGCTGTCAAACGTTCGAGTCCTGTCCGATTCTATATAACAGAATAAAATTAGAAATCAGTACAGTTAAATCAGAAACTCCCCTAACCTTAGGACTAGGCTGCTGCCCCTATTTTTAAAATAGACTAGGGATATTGAAATTCTACCAACTCTTGGATCAATGATCCTTAAGCATACCTAATACATAATCAATGATCAATTATCAAAGATTTGAACCAAAACCCCTTAAACCAACAAGGTAGGGTTTCGGCCATCACCATGAAAAATAGATGAGAGTTTGATTTGGCCGCCTAATCACTTGGATTACATGATTAAGGAAGGAAATAGGTGAAATCAAGAACATTGAACAAATACCCATTTTTCCCCCAAAACTTCATATAATCAGCCCCTAAAAGATAAATAGGCTAGAGAGCTTATTTGGTTTCAAGCTCTTGGATTATGATAGCAGAGGATGATGCTAGCTCATAGGAATTGGTTTGGCCTCAAAATGATTTTTCTACAATTTTCTAGAGATTTTTGAAGTTTAGATCTAGAAATTGAAACTCATGAAAATAAATGGAGAAAATAAAGATTGAGGGATCAAGGATGAAATCTATACCTTCTAGGTGATATAGGAGGATGAGAGGAGCAACTTTGCTTCACAACTTTCTTGAAAAAGCTTGAGGAAGCTTGATAAAAATGAAGTTGAAAATGGAGGAAGAAATGGAAATGGAGGAAGAAAAAGGAAGAAGGAAGAAGAAAGAAGAAGAAGAAGGAAGTGAGGGGAGAGAGAAAGAAAGGAGTCAGTGAAATAGAGGAGAGAGAGAGAGGGTGAAGATATTTTCTTGAGTTTTCTTAAGTATTAAGAAAGGTACAAAGGGTAAAACGGTAATTTAGTAAAAAGATCAAGGCAATTTGGTCATTTCGCGTCCCGATATTTTGAAATTATCACAACACTGGTATGAGTCCCTAGATGTCCTAATACAGCCTTGATATGAAAATTATCCGATCATGGGCTTCATAAAACCCTTACGCGGCTCGAATTATCTCCTAGAACGATTATCGGCCCTAATATTATATATTATTTTCATTTTCGAACGTCAGGATGAACTTCTTCGAAAATCTAAGAAACGTGATTCTAAGACTAACTGTCTCGTTCACGAGTCCTAATTAGGTTCTGATAGTAGTAAAACACTACTGTCAATGAAAATCGCAGACCGGACTCCGTCTGAGTTTTTGACCCAAAACTTAACCGTAGCCTCCTACGATGGCGTAGAGTGTGACTATGACCTCGAAATAATTTATTAACTTTTCTAGACCCTCAAATAAAATACAATTACTTAATTACTGATTAATTAAAAGATTAAAGAAATCGGGATGTTACAAGGGACTAATTTGGTACGTTACTTTTGTTAGGGACTATAACGGACCCGTTGTTTTTCTCTCTGACCAAAATGGGTCTTTTTTCAAAAGATAAAGTATATAGCTTTTTTAAGTAAACATATAAAAAACTTAACTTTGTTATAATCTTACTGGTGTATAGCTTAAGAATTTAATTGTAATATATTTCTAGTGTAAAAGTTTTTTACACTCACAACTAATTATGTATAGTTATATTATTAACAATGTGTGACTTTTATAAAAACTATCTTAAAAATCACATATATAATGATATACGATTGATTAATGGTGTAAAAAACTTGAGCCAACACTATTTCAAATTTAAACTCATAGTTTAACGACATTATTAGACAAAATTACTCTTTTGATCCCTTATTTTAATTGTTTTTTTCATTTTGTTCCCTTAACTTTTTTTTTGTGACAAATAAGTCCCTTATGTTTACAAACATTAATAATGTTGGCCTAAACATTAGGAAACACCGCCTCAGACGGTCCTACGTGTCCGTTAAGTATCCAATATGACGCTAGCATGGTGTTGGCTAGGTAGCTTGGCCAAAACGACGTCGTTTTGGCGACTTCAGATTGATGTTTGAGTAAGGTAGATATAAACTAAGCTTTGTAGCCATGATTTTAGGGAAGAAGATTGAGAACCATCAACTTTAGGCCACCACTTAAGGGGGAGGAAGATAACTCATACAAACCCAATGGCAACAACTAGGTCACCAACCACTAATACGTCCAGTTGTGGAGTTAACGGACACGATTAACAAAATAGAATGAAGAGTAACACTTAGACAAATATTATTAACGTTGATAAACATAAGGGACTAGTTTTTTTACAAAAAAAAAAAATTAAAGGATCAAATTGAGCAAAATAATTAAGTTAAGGAAGCAAAAATATAATTGGACGTTGTTATGGTATTCTTGAAATTTAAAGGATTTGAGTATCCTATGTACAATTAAAATGCGCCACCTCAGCATCCGCTTAAGCCCAAGCCTCTGGTTCCTCTATCTTCTGGATAAGAAAAAAATCTACGAACTTTCACGTTTCAATGGATAATAACACTTGACAATTCCATACCCACATATCCAAAACGCCATGGCCACCATATTCTCATCGCCATCAGCAATTTTCTCCTCCTCCACCACCACCGCAGCAACGACCACCACCCCTCCAAAACCACCCCATTCTACAACTTCCTCATCTAAGCCTCTCCTCCACATATCACCCTCCAAACAATCTTTAACCACCTTAACCGCAGCCGCAGCTATAGCCACAATCCTAACCACCGCACCACCTTCCTTTGCAGACTCCTCATCAACCACCTACCAAATCTACTACGGCACCGCTGCCAGCGCCGCCAACTACGGTGGCTACGGTGGCAACTCCAACAAGAAAGACTCTGCCGAGTATGTGTACGACGTTCCTGAGGGTTGGAAGGAACGTTTGGTCTCAAAAGTTGAGAAAGGTACCAATGGAACTGATAGTGAGTTCTACAACCCAAAGAAGAAGGCGGAGAAAGAGTACCTCACTTTCCTCACTGGGTTTCGCCAACTTGCACCAAAGGATGCCGTTTTGAACAACTTGGCACTTTCAGACGTGGACTTGCAAGACTTGATTGCCAATGCAGAGAGCATGAGTTCTGAGGAGGTGAAGGACGATAAGGGTCAGGTGTATTATGTTTATGAGATTGATGGGGTTGGTACTCATAGCTTGATCTCTGTGACATGTGGTAACAACAAGCTTTATGCTCATTTTGTCAATGCTCCCACTCCGGAGTGGAATAGAGATAAGGACATTCTTAGGCATGTTCATGAGTCTTTTAAGACAGTGGGATCATTTTAATTAGATTGTGTTGTTATATATTTGGTTTAGATAATGATTATCTGTTTTATGCTGAGGATGGTGTCCTGTGTTGGACTTGAAATTTTCACTACATCTCAGCTTGCTTGCATTTCTGGTATAAGTGGCTTCAATTTGGAACTTTCAAGAACCCCTCACATTCAATTTTTGCTACATAAAATAGAGACTAGCAGTTGCAAGTCAAAATTTTGTGTTGTTTGTAGTTAAATCTAATGTGTGGTCTAGTTGTTTGTTGCATAAAATCTCATTGCTACATTATATTTCTGATTTCTAAATAAGAATTATTCCTCTGGTTCAGTGGCCTCTTGAGAGTGTCACTTCAGTGATCTTTTGGTACTACTCATGTTTATAGCATGGTTACTTGGTAGCAGCTAACCAGTTTACCATACAATGTTCAACCAAATACTCTTACAGCTGTGCTTCTTTTAGATGAAGCTTGGTTTCAGATAAATAATATAACTTGATTCATAATGGGATATGGCATGACCAACCAGTTTAAGCTCGAATGCTTATAATCTTCCATCAAATATAGCAATACTGTGGACTGTAGAGTGTGAACTGAATGCAAAACCATGTGAGACTTAAAACAGAACAAAGATAAAACCAAAGGAAAATTTCCTTACTCATGAAGTTAAACTCATCATCCGTTGTCCCACAAATGAAGTTCACAACTTTGGATCTTCACCTGTAGTCCTGTACATGTAATGAAGGGACAGCATGCCGATCGTAAGGTTTGGGCAGGAGCAAAATCACTTCTGCCTTTTTTAACATGTTTGGTTTGCATCATGGTTTAAATTGCATTTGGAGTTGTGATTAAGTTGCATACATCGTCATTGCGGACAACTGTGGAAAAATGTTGCTGATGTGGCTGCAATTACAATGGCAATGCAGTTGTGAAAATTATCAAAACTGCAATATTGCGGTCACAATTGAGGTTAAACCTTGGACTTTACATGAAACCAGTACATCAAACTGAGGTTTGGCTATAGACTTGCTTCTGAGCAGCAGTGGGACTTCCTTGCTTCTGCATTATGGCGTGGGAATTTAAAGCAATTGCCAACTGTAAGGAAAAACCATCTTTCCATTCTACACTTCTCTTCTGCCTTTGCTCCTTCAGCTTGTAACTTGTATCTTTCAGCTCATGTTTGATTTGCATCTTCTCACTGACGCAGCACAACCACATCTGCCATTTCTCCGTCAACAGATTTACCAGCACGCATACATTTCTTCCTGATATTTTAGCACTGGATGTGTGTTCTATGTTGTTTTCTGTCGAAATTCACTTATCTATGTTCGTTGGTTGCAATACAAATTCATGACTGTAGTCTTCAACTTGATTAATGTCCCGAGTTTTAAGAATGTGTCGAGCATCTTAAGTTTACAATGTATGATGGGCTTGTGATAATTTGGATGTGCTTTAGGCTCCAGTGGTGTGAGATTCTATTATGAACATGTTTGCTATTAGCATTACTTCAGGGTGGTTTGAATTGATGTCCTTATTGTTATTGTTTCAGCCGAGAACAAAAATTCTGTGTTACTGATTTTTGTTAGTCGCTGGAAAAAAATGTTAGCTTTTGTCTTTGCTGGCCGAATAAACCTAGTTACTTTTGTCTGATGCAATATGCACTGTTTCCTTAATTCTTATTTAGCCATTTTTTTTCATGGATTTCATTAAAGTATGTGAATGCTTTATTATTTTACTTTTCCTTTAGTACCATAGTGGAAGTATTGTACAGTTTGTATAAATTCGTTGCCTGTGTGAGCCTTAACATGCAATGGCTTAAAAAGAGATATTGCTATCTTTGATATGCAGAGACTTTGGCAGCCTTGCTGCATTCTTAGTTTTTCTTGTTCTTCGTTGTATATAAATTTTCCTGTTTGGGAGGATTTGTATCCTCCATTAGTTGTGTTTTGTTGGTAGCTCCTCCATAGTTGGTGGTTTCCATGCGTAGGAAATTGCTATACTATTGGAATTCATCTCTGACTCTTGATAAGATTCACAATTCATCTTTGGAAAAAAGGAGATGACAATTTTCAAAGTTCTTGGAAAGGTAAAGAGAAATTAATATTCACCTAACCATTCTTGGAAGAAGCCACATCCACTACAACAGATTCGAGATTTAATAGCGTATATTCTTGACATTTGATAACGCTTTCGGGCGCTATCTATCTCGATACTGTTGAAAGTTGTAAACAATGATAGCACTTTCAAAGCGTTGTCGTAATTTCACTACAATAGTGTTTGTCCTATGAAGCGTTGTAATAGTCGTCACTAACATGCGTACGTCACTAACATGCGTAGCTTGGAAGTTGCGCTGATGTGGGGTCAGAATAAAGTTAGCGCGTTCTTCAGGATGCGCTATCTTATCTACTCGTAAATGACAACGCGTTTACTATAAAGCGCTATCATAAAATGAACTATGATAGCGTATTGTTAAAGAAGCGTTTTCTATTCTCCACCTTCTTCTATAATTTCGTTGCTTTTTACACATTTCCCTACATTCAGCAAAAAAAAAAAAGAGCATTCAGAAAAAAAAAATATTCAGCAATCAAAAAATAACATTCATCATTCAAAAAATAGCATTCAGTAATCAAAAAATAACATTCATCATTCAAACAATAACATTCAGCAATCAACACCAATCATAATCCTAATGCAATCAACAGGATCGATCATAATAAATTTTGGTTCCTAAATATAGATATGATAATGCAAAAACAAAACACAGATACTCCCATAAATATATCAGAATTTACAAAGTCCAGGATTTGAACATTTACCTGCATCCTTTTCAACATTAACAACCAGAATCTCCTAACTTGCTGGCTGTTGCCATTTACCTATAACAAAATTAGAACACACAAGTAAAAAGTCAGTGGCCAATAATAAGTGAAGGATATACAAACGAAACAAATAAAAGTTGCCCTCTTTAAAATTATTAGCAAATAAAAAACATACATGTTTAAGTTGATTTTTCCTTTTCCTCGTCGGGTTGAAACTTGTTTGTCCCTTATGGGTACGAAATGATGGATTGACCCAAGTCCCCTCATCATGATCATCTCTCATACAACCCATCATCTCCATTTGAACCAGTCTCAAGTGATTAAGATGTCCCAAGGAAAGGATCATCCATATCAGTAGCTTCATCATCGTCTTCATCATCAATGTTATTGATATTTACTTTGTGGGTCAAAAGAACAATGTACCATTTCTTATCAAATGGATTGGTGACATAGAACACTTGTTGAGCTTGAGATGCCAAAATAAAAGGCTCATCTTTATACATCACCCTATTGAAATTCACCCACATGAACCCCAACTCATCCATCTGACCACCATTATTGTTTTCAACCCACTTACCTTGGAACATAGGTACCTGAAACGTTGTGTAGTCTAACTCCCATATGCGCTCAATGACACCGAAGTATGACATATTCGCATAAATGGGGTTTCAGTCTTTGGCACTTGCCACATGCATAGCTTGAGCTACAAGAGTCACACCTCTGATCATCATGTTCTTTTCATATAGAATGTGTACCCATTAACTAGATAACCGATATAAGAGGAGACATGTACACTTGGATTTTGTGCTAACCCTCTCAATGCAACACCCTTTCCCGAGTGTCACATTCTCGAACGTTTTTAAGGCCGAAAATATTCATTAATGCGGAAAATACGGTTTTATTTTTTTTTCTTTTCACAAGATGTAATGGGATTTAGTAAAGGTAAATAATACTAATAAACGAACTTAGGTTTGCCATGCATTTCTAGAACATACTGTATAATAAACACAGAACAGAAACAGAAATAGAATCGTCAACATTACTATATACAGACATAGGTCTAAAGTGTAACTGACATAAGAAATACAATAAGTACTAGGAGTCGTAGCTCCCAAAAGGTACTACAAAACTGACGTAGTCTGGCCGACAACAAAACTAAACCACAAAAAGAAGGTCCGCCTCAGGGCTTAAGAAAACTACTGGACTGAACCATCGTTATGTCCATCTGTTCAAACAGCAACAGCAAGTACCAACAGAAAACATACAGATATGGGTGAGATTCCCGTTCATCAACACAACAAAACAGCAGTAGTAAAAACGGGACGACTCACCGGGTAACCGCGTACCCAACATGCTTACAAGAATTCTCAATGTCAAACATATTAAGCAGTTGACAGCATAATATCATGTTTCACTTTGGTGAAAACACTTTGAGATTTAATTCCATTCAAAGTCACTTAGGGTTTTTCTTTGAAAAACACAAGTTATTGAAAACACTTTCTTTACATCAAAACTTGACTTGACCAAGAACTACCCATAATCTTCCTTTTCTCAAGGTCATGGGTAATAGCCAACTAGGAACCAATGTGAAGTTTTACTTCATCAACTAATCAAAGTGTGGCTCACAAAACTTACACAATCATGATAAACCATAATACACATTACTACATCGTAATCAAACATCCAAGTCCATCACACATCATGGTCTCATAATCAAGCAATAAAAGTCCATACTTGATCTAGTGATCAAAGTAGGTTTTCCAACATACATGAAAATGATTTTCATTCAATCATCTCATCATCAACATATGCTAAAGCACACTACAACATACCAAAGCATAAACTCATCATGACAATCTTGTTCTCCAAGAGAACTTAACAAAACTTAACACATAAAAGTGAACCCAAACTAAAGGGTTTCACCCACACATAAACTTAAACAACCATCTTCATTACCACCATCTTGGTGTGATGAGGTTCATCTCCCCATACCTGTTGATGAGCAGATTCCCGGATCAAAGTCGGTTGATCGGTCTGTGAACCTCCTGATAATCGTCAACAACTACAACAACACAACAATCCAACATTAAATAACAATCAAAGCCAATCTCAACTATTCTAACAAAGAGGATTTCGGCCACCCTAGGTTAAAAGGTTAGGAATTGATCTTGGTTTTCCATTTCATGGATCTAAAGGCATTAGGAAAACTAAGGATGAAATCAAGTGCTAAAAATCAAAAATTGATGAAAACACTATTCATCATCATCAAGTAGGGTTCGGCCAAAAAGTGCTTTTTGAGCTATAAGGAGAGTTGAATCATAATCTCTTGGGTTTAGGTAGAGATTGATGATGTGAGTTCAAAGAACTTGGTCTTACCTCAAAAGGATTTTTCTACAATTTCCTATGGATTTTCAAAGTTTTGGATCTAAGAATTTCTTTTCATAAAAATGAAGATCGATCTTGAAATAATGAAAGATTCAAGAAGCTAAGAGATCATAGAAGTGATCTTACCTTGAAATGAAGGAAGATTGCTCAAGGAATCAAGTGATTCCAACAAGAACTCAAGGAGCTTCAAGACCAACAATGGTGTTTTCTCTCAAGAACAACTATGGAGCTCTAAAGGGGAGGGGCTGTGCGTGAAAGTGAGAGGGTGAGGGGCTGAGTTCAGCTCTTAAAAGCTCACTTAAGGTTAAAAAGGTCATTTGCCAAAAGGGTATAATGGTAAAAGTGTAAAAGACTAAGGTTAGGGGCATTTTGGTCATTTTGCATCCAGAGGCATTTTGGTCATTTTGCATCCAGATATTTCCGAACGTCATGATGACTCTGGCATACTCTCCCAAGTGTCCTGGGATGATGTGATATCAACGTTATCCATTGGCGAGTCCCGGTAAATCCATATATGGCTCCGTTCGTCACCCGATTGAGGATTCCGCCCGAACGAAGGTCAGGAAGTTTTTTTTTTGAAGTTTTTGTGAAATTTAACCAAAACATAGATAATCGAATTCTAAGACTTACTATCTCGTTCACGGGTCCATCTGAGGCCTTCTGAGCAGTAAAATCATACTGTCAGTGTAAAAACGCAGACTGGATTCCGTTTGAGTTTTCGACTCAAAACTTAATCGTAGCTTCCTACGATATTGTCGAGCATGACTATGGTCTCGGAATATTTTATTTCCATTCCTAAGACCTCGAATAAAATAAGAACATTAAAATACTGAAGAAATAGAAAACGTGAAAATCGGGGCGTTACACTCAATCTTTCTGAAACTGAATTAGGATCTACATCACAATCTACAAAAACCCGATCCTTTACCCATGTTATAAAACTCTAATTGTGTTCATCTGTTATCCATTTCTCATACTTATTTGGGTTCAAACCCCTAAGCATGTCATTGTGTCTTTCAACATATGGCTTAACCTCATCGACATTGTGTACAACATATTGTTAGGGAATCAAGAGGTATAGTTTTTAAATAATTTTCCAAAACCTCTTAAGCGGAAAAACCTCCTTTATAAAAGGATCTCGCATTGCACATGAATCACAAGGATTAGTGTTTACCTCTTGAAGCGTAGCTTTACTTCGAATACCGTGAGCACGTCAGCAACACTGGTTAATCATGAACACTGCTACGGGGAGGGTAGCAACTTGATCAACACAGCTACGACGCAACAACTCCGATGAACACTGCTATGGGGATGGTAAGTAGCAACTTGATCAACACAGCTACAGCGCAGCAAATCCGATGAACACTGCTGCTATAACCACAAAAGGAGAGCTTCCTCGTATTGCAAGGTAGCAATACCTCTACTCAGTCCATGCGAGCAAACTATCGCCAGAGATAGCGTAGTGCTAGCTATCAGGATTGGAGAGGGAGGCATGGCTCTCAATGCAGTCTACCAGTATGAGGTGTGACTGCAAGGTTATGTACAGCTCCACTGTTGGCACATAAGAGAGACGCACGGCTTATAAGCTATCAGCGCTCCTTACCCTAACCCTATTGGGCTCCTATACACTACAGGCCCAATATTGAGTTAATATTAATTAAATCATATTTAATTAATTAATTTCTTCTCTGTTATTTAATTATTAATTAAATTAATTCTCCGAACATTTGCTCTATTTGTGTGACCCTATAGGTTCACATTAAATTGGCAATAATATTAATTATTATTAATCATATTAATAATTAATTAATATTATAAACAATGAGCGGCATCTAGCAATACATCATTGTTATCCAATTAATGAGAATATTGGTGATACAATTAAAACCTTATTGCAGCCATATTTACTACGAAGTCAACGTCCCTTCGTTTTAATGTCTTAATTAGACACAAGGCATAAATGTGTCATCCTTGTTAAGTCCAATTATTTATTTCTTAATCTAGTAATTGACGTACGATCATGTGAGCCCAATATCTCATATTGTCTCACCTTAGCATGGTCATGCATTTCCACGTCACTTACTACCAAGAGGCCTATAGACATTACTCCTGTTATGTAGGAGGGACGAATCCTATCTACGTCACTCACATTCCTCAACATGTTTCATTGCAGGCCCAATAACTACCTTTGTAGTTATCCTGTTACTGACAACGTTTAATAGCATCAAAGCCTACAACTACATATGTTAGGAATCATAGTGACTTCAAGTCGAATGACTACTTCAATATGGTCACCATGAGAATCGCTTATGACACTTACATAACTATTATGCAGCGTTCTTATAGCGGGTCACTCCAGTATAAATATTCCACTAATATTTTTATCTCTGTGATGACTTGATATCTTATATCTATGAACCGTGAGATGTGATCGTCAGTACACTCACATAATAGTCTCAATATATTATTATTGTCCTTATTAATAATAATACTTGACTATGGATAATTTAAAAATAATGTTCTATTATTTAATGGTATCTCACGATCAAGTTATACTTTACATTCCATTAAATGAACTGCTTATTCTAAGGATTTTATTATGCTATAAATATGATCATAAAATATAACACAATAAATAAATACCGTATACATATATCAAATATATGATCAAAGTCATGATACAAATGATTATCTATTCAAAATAGATTGGCTACTAGGGCTTATATCAACAATCTTCCACTGGCACTGGAGCCAATCGGGCATCAATATAACACCCATCGATCTAGTGTGAGTGTCATGCTACCATTGAGCAAGAAACTCCAATAATGGATTATTCAGTGTTGTCATTCTACACATCTTCACATCTCCTCTATCGATCATCTATCGAATGCGATGGAAGTACCTAAGTATATGTTCGGATCATTGGTGAGATCAAGTTTCCTTAGCTTATGCGATTACTCCATCATCATCGCAACGAGATCAATGGATTTCGCAATGTTAAGAACTATGATTTGTTCATAGATGAACTTCCTAATTTGAACTACCTCTAAATTTGAATTTAAGGCAACTGTATACTTGGTCTCTGTAATAAAGTCAGCAACTGTCTCACGCTTGGAACTTTTCAAGCTCACAGTGCCACCATTAAGGCAAAACATGAATTCTGGCTGCGATCTAGAGTTATCATTATTGGTTTGGAAGCTAGCAACAGTGTAACCATTTACAATGAGCTCTTCCTCACCATCATAGATCAAGAATAAATCCTTAGTTCTTCTCAAGTTAAGGTTATTTTTTACTGTGGTCCAGTGACCTTCACTAGGATTGGATTGGTACCTTCTCATCATGCTCGAAGCATATGAGACATCTATTCGAGTACATATCATGGCATGTATAACAGATTCAATCGCCGAAGCATATGGAATCTTATTCATGCGTTTCCTCTACATCTGATGTAACAAGGACTATCCCCTGGACAGGTATATGCCACATGACATAGGCAAGATACCTTTTTGGAATCATGCATATTTAAAGCGCCCAAACACTTTGTCAATTTATGTACCTTTGACTAAGGCCTAACAATTTCAGCGATCTATCTCCATAGATCCTGATTCCTAATACATAGGACGTTTTACCTAAGTCATTCATTGAGAAATAATTCCTTAACCATGTTTTCACATTTTGTGGTATAGGAATATCGTTTCCATAAGTAGTATGTCGTCCACATGTAATATAATAAAAATAATTATGCTCCCACTAACCTTTTTGTACACACAAGATTCATCCTCGTTTTTGATGAATTCAAACTGCCTTACAGTTTACGTCAAAATGAAGATTCCAGCTTCTGGAAGTTTTCTTTAATCCATAAATGGATGTTTGCAACTTGCAAACCTTTCCAGCATTCTCTGAATAGACAAAGCTCTTAGGTTGTGTCATGTACATATCCTCGAGAAGATTCCTGTCAAGAAATGCTGTTTTGACATTCATTTGCTAGATTTCATAGTCATACTATGAAGCGATAGCAAGTGGGATCCGAATCAATGCAACTGGACAGAAGGTCTCATCATAGTCATACTATGAATTTTCTTGAAACCTTTCGCAATCAGTCACGCCTTAAGGGTATTCACCTTCCCATCCATGTTAGTCTTCTTGTTGAAGACCCACTTGCACCATATGGATTTTAACCCCTTCAGGTTACTCAACCAAGGTCCATACCCGGTTGGTGTACATGGATTCTACTTCGGATCTTATGACTCATAGCCACTTCTCATAATCTAGGCCAACGACAGCCTCCTGGTAAGTCACAGGCTCATCATGATCCATGAGCGGTTCATCACCTTCTTGAGTTAGGAGTATTCCATATCTCTCAGGTTGATGACGTGTCCTGTTTGACCTACGCGAGTCTTGTGTTACTTGAACTGGTGGTTGGACCACAACATCTTGTGGAACCGGTTCTTGTTCCATTGCAGGCGAGCCAGTACTTTGTGGTTCTTGGATTTATTCAAGTTCTACATTCCTCCCACTGTCTCCCTTGGAGATGTGTTCCTTATCAAGGAATACTCCAGTCCTAGCGACACACATTTTGTCCTCGGAGGTGTTGTAGAAATAGTGTCCATTTGTTTCCTTAGAACACCCCACAAAGATAGATTTGTCACACTTGGGTCTAAACTTATTTGAAACCAAACGTTTCAATAAACTTGACACCCCAAATCTTAATGTAAGACATGCTTGGTCGCATACCAGTTCATATCTCATATGGTGTCTTTCAGTCGTCTCAGATGGAACACAGTTAGGTGTGAAAGTTGTTGTATGTAAAGCATATCCTCTGAAAGAGTCAGAGAAGTCTGATTGACTCATCATAGATCGTACCATATCCAACAAGGTGCTATTTCTCCTCTTGGACACACCATTCCATTATGGTGTTCCAGGAGGAGTGAGTTGAGATATAATCTCACATTCATTCAGATAGTCATCAAACAGTTGGCTTAAGTATTTACCACCACAATCTGATCGTATGACCTTAATACTTTTCCAAAATTAGTTCATCATTTTGTTCTTCACTTCTTTGAACCTTTCAAAGATTTCCGACTTGTGTCATACACAAATTCATCTTTACTGAAGTCATCAGTAAATGAGACGAAGTACGAAAACTTGCCTTTTAGCAAACTTGTTTAGAGGCCCTCACACATCACAATGTATCATGCCAAAAGATTACCAGCCCTTTCACCTTACTAGTGAATGGAGATAAGTCATCTTTCCAAATAAGTAAGATTTGCATAACTCAAACAATTCATAATTGGATGAGTCCAAGAGTCCATATTAGTGGAGCTTGGAAATGTGTTTATTACTTATATGGTCTAAAAGATATTGCTAAAGACAAAGAGGGTTCAAATCACTTGGTATGACCCTATTCGTATTTATGTTATAGATGGGCATATCGAGATCAAGGACACAAAGTCATATCTCATATGAATACTAGCATAGAAGACATCAGTTGAATAAATAGAACAATAATTGTCCATTTATTACAACTTAAAATCTTTTCTTGTCTATACAAGATATAGAAATGATATTTCTATTATCAACTGGAATAAAATAACATTTATTTACTTCCATTAATGCCTATAAGGCAAATTCAAACTCTTGTCGTTAATGTAACAACTTTTGCTCCATTTACACTCATAGAGTAGACTTTTACCTAATGGTAAATTCAAACTCCTATAGTTAATGTAGCAACTTTTACTTCATTTCCACTCATAGGGTAGACCCTTACCTTTTAGTCAACGTCCTAACTCCTATGATTTTTCATATTAATGTGAGATCCATATGCGGTATCTAATACCCACAATTTTGAAGTAGACACGTTGAATTTTATAACAAATATGCCGGAAGAGGAAGTTGTACTTCCTTTCTTGTCTTTATACTCTTTCTGGTACCTATTATGTTTCGCTAACTCTTGTTAGAGTATCATGAGATGCATGATCATATCACACGTCTCTATAATTGCAAGCATGAGATATCGCACACCAATGGCATCGACTTGATGCTTTTATTAAGCATCCATTTCGACTTTTATGGCAGTAGCAACAAATTGCTTGAGAATTAATTGCTCAAGAACATACAGTTCTTTTCTCGTACTTGAGAACAATCCTCAAAATTTGTACCAATCCAGAAAATTAATTCTAAATAACTAATCATTCTTAAGGATGTATCGCAACGATAAAATACTAGTTGTATTTGTAGCCTTGATTATCTAATACAGAAACATACAGAATATAAGTATCATGATTAAAACATATTTAATAGGTCTTTTATTAAATATGTTCCCACTGTTTTACTCAAATCAATAGCCCTCATCATTGATTCGGAAAATCTCGTTGGAAGATTTTCTAATGGGACCAAGATCCATATTTCACCTCGTTTTGAGTTAGCTGTGGTTGATCGCCCAGAACTCAGCTATTTAAGTAGGAAACTCCTTTCCAATTATATCTAATTTAATTCTTGGACCAGTTGGGTGAATAAATCCTTATTCTAATCCATCATATGGATTAATGCTCAACTCCAGTCCATAAGTCATTTCAATCCTATTGAATACGCTTAGTTAAGTTCAACTCAATGGCTGGCAGTAAGTTATTTCACCTTTCGCGTCTCACCAAGAGTATATTAAGGTGCTTAGTTGTAGCATGACCCACACTCAAATGATTCTGACCTTGACTAGTGCCATGCATCAGGAGGTATTTAATAACTTAATTTAATTGAGGGAAGTTTTTTTTTTTTAATTAAGTGATCTCACCGACTTGTTTATCATATAAACGTCGCTCATAGCATATATGACATACAAGCTTACATACATTCAAAAATATATTAAACATACAATGGCATACATGCTATCATATAATTTAATTAAAAATTAAATCATACATCTCATACATTTCATGCATCAAATACATAAACATGTATGACAAATAAAAGGTAATATGATTATGGCCTCCTAATAAGCAATAATTAAAATCTAATTATTACAATCTTTGACCCTCGAGCAAACTTCCAAAGTTCCTCCCACTAGCGTCATGATCTGGTGTTGTCTCCATGTTATCCGAGCAATTTTACAAAATTAATTTAAAATAAAATAAATAAAGTAAAATCACGACACGCAGGCCGTATTTATAAAATAAATCACGACACACAGGCCATATTTATCAAATAAAAATAACACCACAATCTAAAGCCATAACCATACACCTCACATTTAATAAACAATTTATTAAAAGCAAAAATCACACAGATGATCTCCAATTGATTTCAAAAATATAAATAAATTTGAAATCAAATCATACACATGATCTCGAATTGATTTCAAAAATAAATAAATAAATTTGAAATCAAATCATACACATGATCCCCAATTGATTTAAAAAATAAATAAATAAATTTTAAATCAATTTATTGTCAAAATATACACTGCACAAGTTGTATCATTGCGCACAGTGACCAACTTTAGACTTCAAGTCGGATAATTGCGCACAATGATATTTACAACAAATTTTTAAACATCAATTTTAAAAAGAACGTGAATTGCAGAGTTAAAGTTTAAAACAATCTTAAACTTCAATTTGAAAAAAGGAGAATTGCATAGTGACCAAGTTTAAAACAATTTTAAAAGTCACATGCATAGGGATAACATGCATTCTATTGAATCACATTCAAAAGCAATAAATATGTTATCAAACAAGGCAAACGTCTTAGGATACATGGCAAACTACCACCAATGCTCTGATACCACTGTTGGAGAATCAAGAGGTATAATTTTTAAATAATATTCCAAAACCTTTTGAACGGAAAAACGCCTTTTACAAAAGGATCTCGGATTGCACATGAATCACAAGGATTAACGTTTACCTCATGAAGCGTAACTTTACTTCGAACACTATGAGCACGTCAGCAGCACTGGTTAATCACGAACACTGCTACAGTGAGGGTAGCAACTTGATCAACACAGCTACAACGTAGCAACTCTGATGAACACTACTGCGGGGATGGTAGCAACTTGATCAACACAGCTACCATGCAACAAATCCGATGAACACTGCTGCTATAACCATAAAAGAAGAGGTTCCTCTATCACCAGTATTGCAAGGTAGTAATACTTCTACTCAGTCCACGTGAGCAAACTAGCGTCAGAGATAGTGTAGTGCTAGCTATCAGGATTGGAGAGGGAGGCGCGGCTCTCAATGCTGTCTAACAGTGTGAGGTGCAGTTGCATGGTTATGTACAACTCCACTGTTGGCATATAAAGGAGACGCACAGCTTATAAGCTGTCAGCGCTCCTTACCCTAACGCTATTGGGCTCCTGTATACTACAGACCCAATATTGAATTAATATTAATTAAATCATGTTTAATTAATTAATTCCTACTCCGTTATTTAATTATTAATTAAATCATATTTAATTAATCTATTAAATTAATTCTCCGAACATTTGCTCTATGCGTGTTATCCTATAGGTTCCGGTTAAATTGGCAATAATATTAATTATTATTAATGATATTAACAATTAATTAATTTTATAAACAATGAGCGGCATCTAGCAATACATCATTGCTACCCAATTAATGAAAATATTGGTGATACAATTAAAACCTTATTGCAACCATATTTACTATGAAGTCAACGTCCCTTCGTCTCAATGTCTTAATTAGACATAAGACATAAACGTGTCATCCATGTTAAGTCCAATTATTTATTTCTTGATCTAGTAATTAACGTACGATCATGTGGACCCAATATCTCATATTGTCTCACCTTAGCATGGTCATGCATTTCCACGTCACTTACTATCAAGAGGCATATAGACATTACTCCTGTTGTGTAGAAGGGACGAATCCTATCTACTTCATTCACATTCCTCAACATGTTTCATTGTAGACCCAATAACTACCTTTATAGTTATCCTGTTACAGACAACGTTTAATAGGATCAAAGCCTATAACTACATATGTTAGGAATCGTATTGACTTCAAGTCGAAGGACTACTCCACTATGGTCACCATGAGAATCGCTAATGACACTTACATAACTATTATGCAGCATTCTCATAGCGGGTCACTCCAGTATAAATATTCCACTAATATTTATTCCTATGTGAAGACTTGATATCTTATATCTATGACCCGTGAGATATGGTCATCAGTACACTCACATAATAGTCTCAATGTATTATTATTGTCCTTATTAATCATAATACTTAACTACAGATAATTTAAGAATAATGTTCTATTATTTAATGGTATCTCACGATCAAGTCATACTTGACGTTCCATTAAATGAACTACTTATTCTAAGGACTTTATTATGCTATAAATATGATCGTAAAATATAACACAATAAATAAATACCGTATACATATATCAAATATATGATCAAAGTCATGATACAAATGATTATCTATTCAAAATAGATTGGCCACTAGGGCTAACACCAACACATATAAGTGTGCTTGCTCCCATTCTGCCTTTGACATAGTGAGTATTTGAGTTTCTTTTATCCTTTCACCTGCTGATCTTCCCGTGTGACGAGACTTTGAAAGCCCTATGGACTCGACGTTGGATTGGTATTCAATACAGAATTCCACAGCTTCTTCCAGTATGTACCATTCAACAATACAACCCTTTGGTCGTGATCAGTTTTTCACATACCCTATTAATATCTTCATGTAACGCTCGAACGGATACATTCAGCTCATATAAGCGGACCCACACAGTTATGTCTATCTAATCAGGTGAACTGCTAGATGAATCATTATGTCAAAGAGCGAATGTGGGATGTACATCTCAAGCTCACACAAAGTCACAACAATTCGTCTTTGTAATGCCGACAACTTCATAGGGTCAATCACTTCGCTGTAAATCACCTTGAAGAAGTTACATTGTTTAGTTATGGACGATGACACAATTTTTGGCAAAATGGAGTGTTTCCCAATTGGTAGCAAATCCTCCATTAGAACATGACAATCATCAGACGTTAGACCCATTAACTTAAAATCTTTCATTGATCAAGGTTCCTAATGTTTGAAGAGTACCCCTCTGGAACTTTAACTCCATGAAGAAACGTACATAAAGCAATTTTCTCCTTTCTAGATAGAGTATGAGCCCTCGAAGGTAGATATATACGTTTTCCCTTCTTTAAAAATCCCAATTCTGTTCTTATTCCCATACTAACCGAGTTCATCCTTGCATTGATGCTATCTTTAGTCTTTCCTAGCACATTTCGTAACGTACCGATGACACTATCACAATTTCTTTTTCAACATTCATCACACCAAGAAAATGTCTAACATATAATGACTTCCAATATGGCAACTCAAAGAAAATAGATTTTTTCTTCCACCTTCTTGTGACAAACTCTCCCATGAAAGGTTTACCGAAATTATTAAACAAATCACTGACCTTTTCAAACAGCTGCTCACCCGTCAACGGCAAAAGAGCTTTATCTTCTTCTGAGTTCCCATTGAATGCCTTTCTCCACCACCGGTAACGATGTGTTTGAGGCAAAAATCTACGGTGCCCAAGAAAAGGCATTCTTCTTACAATGTTCCAATCGCATCCAATATGAATCATCTTCACATATACGGCGCGCACACTAGCCTTTGGTATTGTATCCTCACAGATTGCCATACGCCGGAAAATTAAAGGAGCCAAGTATTGAAGGAACCTGTTTGAAACACAAGAAGGGGAGTTGAATTGTGTTTCTTATGTTTTTAAAACTTTTCGCTAACAGATATATAGGTTTTCACAAAGGTTGGATGATAAAAGAATAACAGACGCAAAAAACGTTTCCAAACACCAGTTGGACGCTAATTTGAAAGGATTAAAATAAACAAAACAAACGCGATAAGAAAGCAAGTCAATCCCAAGGAGTTAGTCTGAAAATAAAATAAAGCAAAGAGTAAGGGAAAGAAAAAGAACACGGAGATATTAATTATCCTGGTTCACTCTTCACCAAAGAGCTACGTCCAGTCCTATCTACTTGAGAGCTTTCTGCACTATAACAAAAACCGTTTGTTACAAGTATTCAACACCTCTTCAGGCATACTAAGTAATCTTTTACAAACAAGCCTCTTCAGACACAAGTATTCTTTCTAAACAAGCCTCTTCAGGTTCTACCAACTAAGGTTTTGAAAAAGATTTGTTGTTCTACTGACTCACTAAGAGCGAGGGTTTGAAACTAAAGCTTAGAACTCTAAAGCAATACTCTTCACAAAGAGTGATATGAAAGTTTAAGAGTAGAGTAAGCTTGTATGCTTTGAATATTCTTTTGATAGCTTGATTTCTTGTATGCTTGAATTTTTCTCTAGTTTTTTTTTTTTTTTTTGCATCTTCGAGGGAGAAGGTATTTATAGCCTTCTGATCTTTATCAAACTTCTATCTTCAACGAATAGAAAAAGATCTATTCTGATCATGCATTAAATGTGTTTGGTCCATTGAGGCGAATAACTTGTTGATCAGCAAAGTAGACTATCAAACTTGATAGCTTAAAGTAGGGCTGATATCTTTTCCTTGTACTCGAAAGTTGCATTTTGTCCTTCCTTTTGAAGAAGGTCAAATCCTTTTGTGTCGGGGACAGATTGGCTTCAGCTTTCGATGGTACGAAGATTACAAAGAATGTTTATCCAAAAGATATTTAGCTTTTACACAGAGAATAATAAATTCAAATGTTTTACATATGTGTTCGTGCTAAAAAGAGAAAAGACATTGGACTAAATAAAGAGAGCATATATATGAGAGAGTCTTTGGACTCAGATACATTGTTTAAACATTATCGTCCATAGGACAAGAGAGACATTTTACTTTGGACGCATGTAAGTCTTTGGACTTAGATAGTCTTTGGTCTTTTTCCTGCACACTTAAGATAAAACATTAGTCCACAACTAATCTTTGTTCTCTCAAATTAGTCTTTTTTTAACATCAAAACTTGAGGGATTTAAAGGACCATAACCACTTTGGTTCCAACAATCTCCTACTTTTTGATGATGACAAAACATATTAATTTGATAGAACAAAGTATCCTAGAGAGCTAAGAAGCTCCCCCTAAGAAGAAGACTATTATCAGATAAAGCATGATGGAAAGCTATAGTCCAATAAACACAGATGTAAGACTTATGAATTATGTAAATGCAAGCAATAGATCAGACGAGCATAATCAAAATACATGACCAATCAAATATTCCTAATCAAATTAATATTCCCTTTCTCCCCCTTTTTGTCATCAGGCAAAAGAGAGACCTAACCATCATCATCAGTTAAAAAAACAAGAAGGTAAAAGGAAATATTTTAAGAGGGTGGAGGAGGAGGAGGGGGTTTAGGAAGGAAAGTCTGAAACATGTCTGCAATCTGTTTTAGCATGGCTGCATGACTATCTTCGATGGCCCGTTGAACAAAGTCTTGAACCTCCTGAGGAACAACAGAGATAGAGCTTTCAGCAGTTGCCTTAGTTGCCTCAAGATTCTGTTGATCAGGAATCACACTAAAGGCATTGGACGGGGAAGGGTCAACCGGATGAACAACTGAGATAGGATGAGGCTGAGTGCTTTGATGCTTAGAAGCATTATGCTCAGACTCTCCTACTACCTCTTGAGTGGCAGCTGGATGAACTTCCTCAAGCACCGGAGAAGGTGCAGGAGTAGCTTCCTAAGCAAGTGGCTCAACCCAAGGAATATCATCATCTTCCTTAATGTCTATGGGATACAGAGGAATCCCAAAGATGTCATCACCCAAGATCAGGAATGTGACATCTGAGATCTTATGCATCCTATGGATGGTGGGGGTATCAGATTTGTCTTCTTCAGATAGTCTAGGTGAAGATGCTTCTGTTGTGCACCTCCTGATGGTGCTTTCCCAAACAATACGGGCATCATTATCTCCATTTTCCCAAACAAGTTGCTCCAAGTAACTTTTAAGAACATCTTCATCGTCCCTTGGTCTATTCCAGAACATAGGATCAATCGAAGTTGGAGTTGGCATTACAGCCTTGTTTAGACATTTTCAAGCATCCTTGTTCTTGTTCATGTCAAGCATGGGAATTCTAGGACAAAATCTTGGAGGGACAGATCCAACAATGGCATCTGCATCTAGCTTTAGACAACTTCTAAGAAGGTTGTGTAGAATTTTCATTTGACGAGGCATCTCACGTTCCTTCCTTATGGTGTAGTAGGGAATGAGATCTCTAACGTCTGAGTATTCTTTCCAATCAGATGGATGGCTGGGAATGAATTTGACATCTTTGTCCAAGATGAAATTTTCCAGACCATAGGTTCTGGACCTTTTCTGCTCAATGGTATCCCATTTCAGTTTCTCCTCTGGAGGGATAATGTGGCGACCCACATTGTAGCGGTACCACTGGAACTTCTTGTCCATAATGAGGTTGGGATAAATCTTTCTTAAGCGAAACCTCTTTTGGCCAAGATCAGTGAGAAAGGGTCCAATGGAAATGTAGCATTCACTAGGAAGAGGGTTGGTTGGAGTATAGGGGTGAGGTATGTAGCTTGGAGAGGGAGGTAAGGTTTCAGGTTCATACTCATATTCTGGGTAGGGATAATGAGGGCGAAGGTCTAAAGAGATGGTAATAGCATCTTTGCTCATTGTTGTGTTTGTTGTTTATGAAGGGTGATGGGTCAATAGGGAAAGGTTTGTCTTTTGTAGTGAGGATTGGGGTAAGGTGCACCATAGGCTTTAAAAGGTTTGTTTCCCCATGGTGTGAACCAGTCTTGAGGTTTTGATGGAGAGGGTGATGAAGGGATTTGCGTTTGGGTTAGAGAGATGGGGGATGAGAGATCAGTTACTTCAGGTATAATAACTGAATGAGACTGATGTACAATGTTACCTTGAGTCTTGGATAGAATGGACCTTGGTTTTCTCAGAGGTGGCCTGGATCAAGGTTTATCAGCTTTGCTTTTGATTACCTTGGCAATAGATAGGTTATCATCATCTTCTTCTTAGATAAACTGAAGAATTAATCTTCTTTTTCTCTTCTTCTAGACTGAGGGAGCAGAAGGACGAAATTTCTCAGCTGTTGGATGAACAACATGTTCAGTTAAGACAGCTAGATCAGACTCTTCCTCAGCAGGTTGCGTCTGATTCTTTTGCTCGCCTTTTTGCTTTCTTTCCTTCTTGGACTTTTCAAAGCAATCTAAGTCCATTTTTATCAAACTCTGTTTTCCATAGACGGGTTGATGTTGAATCCCATGTACACCAAAGTACTTGAGCTTCTGTTCAGGTCTGAGAGTTATATGGCTTTCATGCACCTGGTGTTGCTCGAAGATTCTGGAGAGCAGAGCGGCATAAGGTATGTTAGTGTTCTTGCTAGACCCTTGGATATGAGACTTGAAGTTTGAGAACAGTAAGTGAGGCAAGTTCACTTGTCTTTCCAGCAAAAAGGTTCACTAAGCAGAATTGATGTAACTTAGACACAGAGTCTTTTGAACCAGCTTTGTGAATGATGGACTTGTTGAGAATTTGACGCAAAACCCTAGCCTGGTCCCTCATTCTCAGGGCTATCAACTTATTAGACAGATTTTTCAAAACACAACCTTTGATAGCTTCAGTTCCTCCTATTGCTTTTTCCCATTCATCCTCAATTGTCAAACCGCTTTGAGGACACCCAGTGGCATTAGAGTTGGTGGCTTCAGAAACGATGACTTCTGTGTCAAGAAGAGTGTTCTTGATTTCTCTGGCAGAAATAGTTGGGTTCTTTCAAAACTCTCCGATTAGAGCCGGATAAATCACAGGAGATCCTTCAAAGAAGCTTAGCTAACGAACGGCTAGAATGAATGGAGCAATATCGACTCCATTCTCAGCAAAGAAGGCTAGGTCAAATTTGGATTCGACCATGATTTTAGCATTGTCTACATTGAGGGCCTTGCCTTTTCCTTTAGAAGCAACAAATGAAGAAGCAACCATTGTTTTAGATGGAAAGGTTTTCGCAAGAGAGGATTTTTCAGAAAGAGAGAGTTTGAAGATGAAGAGGTTTTAAAAGGTTCAACCTTTAACAAAGAAATCTTTATAGGCGAAAACCGTTCATATTTTCAATTTAGAAAAGGGGAGAGAGAAAGAGAGGTGAGGCGACATGCATTAAATGACTGACACACATTCCAGTTTTTGAAACCGCAAAAAGCAGTTTTTGCAATAATGAAAACCGAAACTGACTCAGTTAGGGAATGAGGAATAAATTTGCCTTCGATAAAGATTTAGTTCAATTAATACAATGGACAAACCAAACAACATATACATTTGCCTCACATGTATTGGAGTAAGACAGATATTGGACGCATGCGTTGGACTCATAATTAATCAATGAAATGCATGTTTAGATATTTTCTTATGAATGTGAACCTATCTTCAGCTAAAGGTTGGGTGAAGATATTTGCTCATTGATAGTCAGTATCAACAAATTGAATATCAATTATTCTTTTTTGCACATAATCTCTAATGAAATGATGCTTGATTTCTATATGCTTTGCTCTAGAATGCAGTATGGGATTTTTAGATAGGTTTATAGCAGCTGTATTATCACACATTATTGGAATATTACTTACAAAAACATTGTAGTCTTCCAGCTGATGTTTAGTACATAGAAGTTGTGAGCAGTAGCTTGCAGCAGCTATGTACTCAGCTTCAACAGTTGATAAAGTAATTGTGCTTTGCCTTTTGCTTGACCATAAGAGTATGTTGGCTCCAATGAAGTGGCAACCTCCACTGGTGCTTTTTCTTTCTATTCTGTCTCCAGCATAGTCAGCATCACAAAATTTAACTAATCTGTATTCATCAAATTTCTTATATAATAGACCCAGATTAGTTGAACCTTTAAGATATCTAAAGGTTCTTTTAACTGATGAGAGGTGAGACTCTCTTGGATCAGATTGAAATCAAGCACATAAACAAGCACTAAACATGATATCAGGTCTGGACGTAGTTAGATATAAGAGGGAACCAATCATACCTCCATATACCTTTTGGTCTACCTTTTTGTCTTTGTCATCCTTGTTTATTATGGACATTGGAAGCATAGAAGTATTCATTGGTTTGCAATCATCCAGCTTGAAGCGTTTCAGAAGCTCCTTTGTGTATTTCGTCAGATGAATATACACTCCGTCCGATATTTGTTTGACTTGAAGTCCAAGGAAGAATTTTAGTTCTCTCATCATACTCATTTCAAATTCTTTCTGCATGAGCTTAGAAAACTCTTGACAAAGAGATTCATCAGTTGCACCAAATATTATGTTATCAATGTAAATTTGTGCAATAATAAAATTATTTTTACTTATTTTTCTGAAAAGAGTTGTATCCACCTTTCTTCTTGAAAAACCATTTCTCTTTTAGGAATGTGCTGAGTCTCTCATACCAAGCTCTGGGAGCTTGTTTGAGTCCGTATAGAGCCTTCTTAAGCTTATATACATGTTCAGGGTGGTTTTGATCCTCAAAACTAGGTGGCTGCACTACATAAACTTCTTCATTAATGAAACCATTTAGAAAAGCACTTTTTACGTCCATTTGATAAGGCATGATGTTATGATGTGCAGCATATGAAAGTAATATACGTATGGCTTCTAGTCTAGCTACTGGAGTGAAAGTTTCAGTATAAACAATACCTTCCTCTTGTGAGTAGCCTTGAGCAACTAACCTTGCTTTATTCCTTAAAACTTTTCCATCTTCGTCCAGCTTGTTTCTATAGAGCCACTTGGTTCCAATGACAGACTTATCCTTTGGCAAGGAGACTAGCGTCCAAACGTCACTACATTGAAACTGGTTAAGCTCCTCTTGCATAGCGAGGATCCAACATTCATCCAATAGGGCTTCGTCCATTGACTTTAGTTCCAATTCAGAGATGAAGGCTGAGTCAGCTTGTTCTCTGAAGGTTTACCTTGTTCGGACTCTATCATTTGGTTTGCCAATGATTTGATCCTTAGGGTGACAACTCTTGAATTGCCACGAACGAGGGGTGTTAGCTACTTGCTGAGACGTTGTTGTGTCTGGAGTTGCATTTGAAGCTCCATCCTCTTTAAGCGTTGGACGTTCTTCTGTATCATTCAGATTCATATCTGCAAAAGATTCATCTAGCTCAAATAATCTCTTATCAGGCCGTTTGTCATCAAACTTAACATGAATGGATTCTTCAACAACTAAAGTTCTAGAGTTATAGACTCCAAAAGCTTTGGACGTTTCAGAGTATCCTAACAATATTCCATTATCTACTTTGGCATCAAACTTACCAAGTTGATCCTTAGTATTTAAAATAAAACATTGACATCCGAAAGGTTGGAAATAAGAAATGTTGGGTTTGCGTCCTTTCCACAGTTCATAAGGAGTCTTATTCAAGATAGGTCTTATGTATATTCTATTTTGAATGTAGCAGGCAGTATTTACAGCTTCAGCCCAGAACTGTTTGGAAACAGAATTATCACTGAGCATTGCCCTAGCCATGTCTTGAAGAGATTGGTTCTTTCTCTCAACTACACCATTTTTTTGTGGTGTTTTGGGGCAGAGAAATTGTGATGAATATGTACTTTCATCAAGATTCTTGACTATGCACTCACCTTTGTTAAAGGAAACATCAGACCCACTATCACATAATTGACTTATGCTAAGTAAGTTGTGTTTTAATCCTTCAACCAACAGAACATTATCAATAGACGGAAAAGGGTGCTTACCTACCTTACCAATCCCGACTATCTTTCCTTTCTGGTTGCCTCCAAAGGTGACCCATCCACTAGTCTTTTCACGTAGTTCTTGGAACATAAACTTTTCTCCCGTCAAGTGATGTGAGCATCCACTGTCCAAGTACCAGAACTGGGGTCTTCTTTGTGTTGCTAAGCAAGTCTGTAACAGGGATTATCATGTTTTTAGGCACCCAGATAGACTTGGGTCCTTTTTGGTTAGTCTGTGGTCCTCGTCCATGCATAAAGTTTTTCTTTTTATGTATGCATTTTGAGAATGAGTGACCAGTTTTTCCACATAGATTGCAATAAGCATTAGATGCATGCTGTTTGATTTCATTTTGCTTTCTATGAGATTTGGAAACTTTATGATATTGGTTGGGCCTTGATATTTTGAGAGAAGCCTCTTGTTTCTCAGAGTCATAGCCTAAGCTAGACTTATCATAAGGTGATCTTGAATACCTCAATATCAAGTTTAGCTTCTCTGATCCTCCAACAAGCTTTGATACGCTTTTGGTTAGGTCAGATACCTCTTGTTTAAGTCTGGTTACCTCGTGAGGTTCACTGGACTCAGAGGTGAGTTTATCAGTTAGACTGATGTTCTCAGCTTTCAGCTTATTGTTTTCTACAATGAGCTGCTCATTTTGCTTATTGGTATCTTCCAGTTCTTTGTTCATCTTTGAAAACTTTCTTTTAAGCATTGTATATTGATGATGCAGTAAGGAGGAATCATTAAGCAGTTCATCATATGCTTCTTGAAGAGAGTCAGAAATAGATTCCTCAACTTCATCTGATTTAGCATCTGATGAAGTATTTACCATTAGGCAAAGGTTTGAGGAGGGAGGACTCCTTGATTTGAACATACGATCTAAGGTTGTCAGCTTTTCCTTTGCTGTTTCAAACTGCAGCACAATCTGCAATCTTGGTTGATCTAGAGCATTAATGAGACACCAGTTGGCACGAGCATTTAGCGAGTACCGTCTGATATCCTCATTCGTCCAGTCAGCTTCAGGTTTGTATGCTGTTGAGCCATCCTCAATAGTGATTGTTGGATGATGATCTCCATCAGTGAATACATTCCATAACTCAAAGTTTTGAGCTTGGACATCTATTTGAAATACAGATCTCCAGTAAGGATAGTTTGTTCCATTGAAAATTGGTGGAACATTCCATCCACTTTCAGAGGTAGCTTCCTAAATTCTTTCTTCGAGAACAACAAGTTGTTCATCATCCAACGAGTCTTTGTCTTGAGCATTGGACCAGAGACAAAGATTGGCTTCCTAATTTGCTTCTTCTTCTTCCGAAAAGTCGAGATCTTCCCAAGTTGCCATGAAGTTCTTTTTCTTTTTCTTGAAAAGCTTTTTCTTGTCCTTTAACATAGGAAAGTCAGCCTTGAAGTGGCCAGGCTTGTTGAACTTGAAACAGACAAGTTGACTTTTGTCCTTAGACTCAGAATTGTCCTTAAAGTTTTTTTTTGAAATGGCATTCCTTTCAACCCATTTTTCTTTCTCCACATATTTTGGATTTTTCTGGAGATAAAGGACAATTCGTCATCATCAGATTAATCAGCATCCTCACTGGACTCATTAGATTTTAGGGCAATCCCTTTGTTTTTCTTTCCAGGATTGTCAAGATGAAGCTCCTGTTCATGAACTTGTAAAGTTCCAATCAGATCATACAAGGTCAAAGTAGAGAGATTTTTGGTCTGGGTGATAGTGGTGACAAGAGGTCTCCATTCCTTAGGCAAGCTCCTAAGGATTTTAGTGACATTTTCGTTGGTACTGTAAACTTTTCCAAGGGACCTTAGATTGTTGGTGATCGTCTGAAAACGACTTATCATGTCCAGGATGGACTCTTCTTCGGCCATGGTGAACATTTCATACTGGCAAACCAACATGATAATTTTCGAATCTTTTACCTTGGTAGTCCCCTCATGGAGATTTGACAAGGTATCCCAGATTTGCTTTGTTGATTCACATGCATGAATCTTCTGAAACTCATCAGGACTAAGAGCACACATTAAAGCATATCTTGCTTTGTGATTTCGTTCCATTTTAGCATTTTCAGCATCAGTCCAGTCTTCTTCAGCTTTTGCTGTCCCATCATTGTTGAGACACACATGTGGACCATTCATGATTCTGGCCCAAAGAACAGAGTTTGTACTCAAGATAAAGCCTTTGAATCTCTCCTTCTAGTACAATTAGTGGTTCCGTTGAAAAACGGAGGTCTAGTCATGGAAGTGCCTTCCATAATAGGTTGACTACCGCTTGGAATGCGTTGACCTGCCATATCTGCTGTGAGATCTTTTCCTCTACACGGCTAAGTGCTCAACCCAGAGCCTGAGCTCTGATACCAATTGAAGGAACCTGTTTGAAACACAAGAAGGGGGTTGAATTGTGTTTTTTATGTTTTTAAAACTTTTCGCAAGCAGATATATAAGTTTTCACAAAGATTGGATGATAAAAGGATAACGGACGCAAAGAGCGTTTCCAAAAACCAGTTGGACGCTAACTTGAAAGGATTAAAATAAACAAAACAAGCGCGATAAGAAAGCAATTCAATCCCAAGGAGTTAGTATGAAAATAAACTAAAGCAAAGAGCAAGGGAAAGAAAAATAACACCGAGATATTATCCTAGTTCACTCTTCACCAAAGAGCTACGTCCAGTCCTCTCTACTTGAGAGCTTTCTCCACTATCACTAAAACCCTTTGTTACAAGTATTCAACACCTCTTCAGGCACACTAAGTATTCTTTTATAGACAAGCCTCTTCTGGCTCAAGTATTCTTTCTAAACAAGCCTCTTTAGGCTCAACCAACTAAGGTTTTGAAATAGATTTGTTGTTCTACTAACTAAGAGTGAGGGTTCGAAACTAAAGCTTAGAACTCTAAAGCAATACTCTTCACAGAGAGTGATATGAAAGTTTAAGAGTAGAGTAAGCTTGTATGCTTTGAATATTCTTTTGATAGCTTGCTTTCTTGTATGCTTGAATTTTTCTCTAGTTTTCTTTATCAAACTTCAATCTTCAACGGATGGAAAAGGATCCTTTCTGATCATGCATTAAATGCATTTGGTCCGTTGAGTCTGATAACTTGTTGAGGCTTCTGATCAGCAAAGTAGACTATCAAACTTGATAGCTTAAAGTAGGGCTGACGTCTTTTCCTTGTACTCGGAAGTTGCCTTTTGTCTTTCCTTTTGAAGAAGGTCAAATCCTTTTGTGTCAGGGACAAATTGGCTTTAGCTTTCGATGATACGAAGATTACAAAGAATGTTTATCCAAAAGATATTTAGCTTTTACACATAGAATAATAAATTCAAATGTTTACATATGTGTTCGCACTAAAAAGAGAAAAGACATTGGACTAACTAAAGAGAGCATATATATAAGAGAGTCTTTGGACTCAGATACATTGTTTAAACATTATCGTCCATAGGACGCCAGAGACGTTTTACTTTGGACGCATGTAAGACTTTGGACTTAGATAGTCTTTGGTCTTTTTCCTGCATACTTAAGATAAAACATTAGTCCACAACTAATCTTTGTTCTCTTAAATTAGTTTTTTGTTAATATCAAAACTTGAGGGATTTAAAGAACCATAACCACTTTGGTTCCAACAAGTATATGTCTATACCATTTCATGGTTGTTTCGGCCCAAAGATTAACAGAGACAACATCAAATACTTGTGCTTCATGCATAGCCATGGAGGCCATGTACTGTAAGTGCTACTTTGAACTCAATGTGGGTTAAATCCATTAGTAGACAACACAAGGCATAGATTTCTTGCTTCTTGCCCAAAATCAGGATAATTGTGATCAAATTTCGACCATTGAGGAAAATCTGCGGGTGTCAAAGCTTGCCATCTTGAATCCTTTCATCCTCATGCCATGTCAAGTGCTTTGCAACTTCTGCACTACCGTACATGTGCCTAAATCTGGGTATAATGGATACCATACAACCTTCTTTGGACTCGATTCTTTTATTTGCTTATGTCGTGAGCATTACATTTTGGACACTCTCTTAATGATGCATATTCATTCCGAAATAAAATGCAATCGTTAGGACAAGCATGTATCCTCTCATAGGTCATGCTAATAGAGCATAACATTCGTTTAGCATAATATGTTCGACTAGGAAGTACATTATCCTCTAGCAACATTTCTTTTATAAGTGTAAGCAACTCTGTATAGCTCTTGTCAGTACATCCATTGCGTGATTTCGGGTTGTACAACCTTAACACCACTGCCAATCTTTTGAATTTAGTATAACCAATATACAATGGTTTCTCTGTATCACTTATCAACCTCTCAAAAATTTGAGGACGATGATGAAGATCCTCTTCAACCACATTTGCCATGTTTTCAAAACGGTCACCCCCATATGTATTTGTGTCAGTCTCATTTGATGTGTATCTCGCACTATTCTCAAACTCATCTCTTGTCTCACCATGCATTGTCCAACATGTATAACTTCAATCAATTCCATGACAGACTAACTTGGAAGCTAGCATCGGTGTAACCTTTTACAACGAGCTCTTCCTCACCACCATAGACCAAGAATGAATCCACAGTTCTTCTCAAGTACTTATGAATATTCTTGACTGCGGTCCAATGGCCTTCACCGAGATCAGATTGGTACCTGCTCATCATGCTCAAAGCATACGAGACATCTGATCGAGTACAAAGTCTGGCATACATGATAGATCCAATTGCCGAAGCATATTGAATCTTACTCATGCATTCCCTCTCATCTGATGTAGTAGGGGACAATCCTTTGGATAAGTATACACCATATGACATAGGCAAGAGAACCTTCTTGGAATCATGCATATTAAAGCGCCCAAGCACTTTGTCAACTTATGTACCTTGACTAAGGTCTAGCAACTTCAGCGATCTATCTCGACAGATCCTGATTCCTTACACGTTGGAAGCCTCGCCTAAGTCCTTCATTGAGGAACAATTTATTCCTAACCATGTTTTCACATTTTGTAGTGTAGGGATATCGTTTCCGTTGAGCAGTATGTCATCCACATACAATACCAGAAAAACAATTACACTCCCACTAACCTTCTTGTATACATTAGGTTCATCCTTGTTCTTGATGAATCCAAAATGTCTCACAGCTTCATCAAAACGAAGATTACAGCTTCTGGAAGCTTGCTTTAATCCATAAATGGATTTCTTCATCTTGCGCACCTTTCCAACATTCTTTGGATCGATAAAACCCTCGAGTTGTGTCATGCACACATCCTCAAGAAGATTCTCGTTAAGGAATGCAGTTTTGACATCCATTTGCCAGATCTCATAGTCATAGTATGTAACAATAACATTTAGAACCCGAACGGATTTAATCATTGCAACTGGGGGGAACGTTTCATCATAGTCCACACCATGAATTTCCTTGAAACCATTTACGACCACTCACGCCTTAAAGGTATTCACCTTACTATCCATGTCAGTATTTTTCTTGAAGACCCACTTGCACCCTATAGGTTTTACCCCTTCAGTTGGCTCAACCAAGGTCCATATCTGGTTTCTGTACATGGATTCCATTTTAGATCCCATGGCTTCAAGCCACTTCTTAGATTTTGGGCCAATTACGGCCTCCTGGTTCGTCACAGGCTCATCTTGATCGATGAGCAGTACACCACCTTCCTGAGTTAGGAAAAGTCCATATCTCTCAGGTTGGTGAGATGTCCTATTTGACCTACGTAGGTCTTGTGCTACTCGAACCGATGGCTGAACCACAACATCTTGTGGAACTGGTTCTTGTTTCATTGCAGGCAGAACAGTACTTTGCGGTACTTGGATTTCTCCAAGTTCTACATTCCTCCTACTGGCTCCTTTGGAGATATATGCATTTTCAAGGAACACTCTAGTCCTAGCGACAAACACTTTGTCCTCAGATGGGTTGTAGAAATAATATCCCTTGGTTTCCTTTGTTGGGAATTTACGTATGAAAAACCAGAATGCAGCGAAAAAATTCCCATCGAAGGATCCTTGCGAATGGTCATGAATCGGGATTAACGTGTTTACCTCTTGTAGCGCAGACCTTTGATAGTAGTGAGTTCCAAATCACAAAAACCACACGAACAAAAGTGTCACTACGTAGTTGATAACTCTTAGAAATAAGAGTTATTCTATCTTCCTTTAGTTAATTGTTGAATGTCTTTAAGTGTTTTAATATCATGTTAGTTGAGTTTTAGCGTAAAAGTAGAACTTAATCTGTTTTGTGCTATTTTGCGTAGATAGTTGATGTTTGTCCAATTAGAAATGCTAAATGAATTATGGTTGTGATCAAGTAAACATTTAAAGAAAAAGAGAGTTAGCTGGGTGGACAATGCTTTAGGATGCTGCAGCTTCTGAAGAGTTTACTGAAGACAAAAAATGCCAGCTCAGCATATTCTCATTCTCTGGAAGATCCCCAATTGTTTGGGACGTGTCCCACGTGTCTGCTGAAGATATTTTAGTGTACTTAGGGAAATGGGCTAATGGTATGTAATGTACTAATATTTTAAGCCCAAAAGTGAGGAGAGAATGTGCTCTAAAAGGATTTGACAACCCTAATTAGAGAACATTCCCTGTGCATGTGGAGGGGTCAACTTTAGTATAATAGGTGAAAATTCTGAGCACAACCATCACACTCTGATCCTCTTTCTTTGAGCTGAATAGATTTTCCTCCATTGGAGCACCTTTATTATTTTCTAGTTTTCCATGGCTCTTATTTCTTTTCTAATTCATTTTGCTGTTTGTAAGCTCATTATGAGCTAAATTCCCTTAAGCTAGAAGTATCATGAATTTGTAACAGATTTTATGGGTTGATTTATGTGATTGTTGCTGAGCATTTTCTTTTAAGTTGAACTTCATTTTCTATTTTGGTTGAGCTTGATCACCTTAGCTAGAATAAAAGCTTGTTGAGCTTGGAAAAGTTTAGCAAGTGGAATAGCTTAAAGGATTGGGATTAATTCGGTTAATTGGAAAATTAATTGAAGTTGGACATTATAGGAATATTCTTCCAAGTCCTTAGGTTGTCTGGATGAGCTTAACAAGACGTGAATGTAATTAATATGAGCTTAGGAATAAGGTATGAGACACATACTGTGACACCCACTACCCCGCATAAAATAAAATATAAATAAAATCATACATGTCTTTAAAAAAATATATAATTAAAATAAAAACATTTCCTCAAGGGTAATGCGCATCACATCATCTATAACTCAAACGTAGGAATCTGAAATAATCAAAATCCTTTAAAAACAAACTGCGGAAAACATAAATTATAAACATAACCCAAATCCCGATGTCACATATCAGAGCTAGTATACATATACTGATAATACATCGGAATAAAACTAAACAACCGAACGTAAAACCTAACTACTACTACTAAGAGAGATCTCCACGGGATCACTCCTCATCAGCATGCTCACCCTCCTCTGCACATGCAACATCATATGCACAAGAACAACAAAAGATAGGGGTGAGAAATACGATCATAAATATATGTAAACGGAATGGAATGGTAATTAAGATGACATACAACATACATCAATCAACACATGTATAATCAATATATATATATCAAAGATGCATGTCAATGCGAATGCAACATCACTACTCCGTATGCATGTGGCCAACAACTCTAACTCTGGAAAGACGATTAGGAGTACATGTCCGGTTATCAACGTGGATGATATGCCAGACCATGGGCCATCCCCGAACACTCTCACTAATCCTGATAACGTATAGTGGCTAGTCAGGGTACTCAAGCTTATTCATTAGGTCACTCCGACAATAGGTAGCTAGCCCATGTCACCTGGAACTTCTAGACCCAATGTACCCGCAAGGTCGGGTTAACACCCATCGTGGCCTCCACTATCGCGATTCATCGTTTGCTTTCCACCCAACATATCAACTTCAACGTATGATGCGTTCAATGTTCATCAATATGCAAACACATGTCCAACCATCCATCATCAACACCATTACATGGCTATCAACTTTGACCAACAAGCATCAAAGATGATTTATCAACATCAATCTTGACCAATAAGCATCAAGAATGATTTAATCAACAACATTGGTAACAGTACGTCATTACCAATAACATCATCGTCTTATTAATTGTTCTCTTTGTTAAGTCTTAACTTAACATTATCTTTATTAAGTATTATACTTAATCTTATTATCTAAACTTCAATTCATATTTTATTAAGATTATAACTTAACCTTAATATTTAAACCTCAAGTCATATATTTATTAAGATTGTAACTTAATCTTAATATCTAAACCACAATTCATATCTTATTAAGATTATAACTTAATCTTAATATTTAAACCTCAAGTCATATAGCTATTAAGATTATAACAAGCCTACATAACACTATCCATCAAGCATAAAGGGTCAAAAATGCTCTTGGGCAAGTGAGAATCGATTTCCAATCTCTGGAATCAATTTCTCAAGTCTTCAAATCAATTTCCAATCTCTGGAAATCGATTTCAACATGTTCAAATCGATTTCCCCAATCGATTTTGAACAAGGAAAATCGATTCTAGAAATCAATTTCTACAAGGCCAAATCGATTTCCACACCTTGGAAATCGATTCTTGGAAGATTCAAATCGATTTCCATGTGTTGGAAATCGATTTCTGGGTGTCAGATCATACAACAGCGGGTTTTCTCCGCTATCGGACCAGTCTACATTCTCTAATTAACATATCATTCGAGCCTAAGCTATTTATCACCAATTTGATTAGTCCAACACTCATAAATCATAACCTAAGGGTTCTCAAACTAATCCTTGGTCATCAATCTCACATTGCCTATTTATTTTCTCCTTATAACTATGTTCTGATAGCATAAGGTTAACAAAACACCATATCATGGCATAAACAACATGCTCATCATCATCAATTCATCAACAATCATATAAATCATGAACTCATAGTTATAAACATGTTATAACATCAAATTATTCATCAATCAATACTCATATAGCCAGAAAACAACATAACAACATTCATAGGCATACGCAGGCATACATAGGGGTCATGGGTTAACCCCTTCATCTTAACCTATCCCAAAACCCACATATTCATGACCAATTTTCTCCCCCCATACCTGGTATGACGATTCACAGCCTAAGGGAAAGAGAACAGAGCCAAGTTCTGCTACGGTTCCTTCTTACGGGTTCAGCACTTGATCACGATTGCAACACTAGAAGGCAGAGTCGATCTTTAAGTTAAGTATTGAAAGGGAAAACAAATCTAGGATTAGAAACTCACCTTGGTTTCTATCTTAGGAGATTAACTCTAGCAGCAGGGATAGACTAGCCAAACAACGGCGTGTTCTTGACGAAGAACACCAAAGCAGGATTCGTCCTTTGGGTTTTCTAGAGCAAGAGATCAATTAGAGCTCTTAGGGATGAGAAGAGGCAAAAAGTGTGTAAAATAGGGTGTGGATACTAGGTTTAGGTCATACGCTATGTATATATAACTGTTAGGGACGTTTTAGGACGAATGGGCGGTACACAGCATAGCCCGGTAACCCAAACGCGTACACAAGCTCTGACACGCATGGGAATCGATTCCAGAACCATGGAAATCGATTTTCCATTGGCCAAATCGATTTTCTTATCAAAGAAATCGATTTTGCCCTTTAAACAATCGATTTCCACTTTCTGGAAATCGATTTCTTCACCTGGAAATCGATTTCCCTTTCAGAAAACGTGTTTTTGGCCTCGACACCTGAATAAGACTTGTAGATAATTCTCTAAGCTTTCCAACGCATCCAAGATCACCTCGATCGGATGTCTAGAACTCAAGATATGGCCAAAACCGTGAAACAGGTTATTTAGACTCGGATGGATCGATTATTCTAAAGGCTGAACTATTACAACTATGAACTTATGTACCAAAAACAAGCAAAAAAAAACATATGCAAACATCTATAAGCAAGTATTAACACATATATACATAGAAGTGAAAAAGCAGGGTGTTACACATACATCCAGGATTCACTACATCTGGGATCGATATGATTCCCACCCAAGTGAAACGGACAAATGTAAACACTAGAAGGGGGTTGAATTGTATTTACCAGATTTAAAGAGAAATAAAATCTTTTTCGTAAGCTCGGCAGAGAGCAGACAAGTGTTTTGAGACAGAGCAGTCAGACAGGTAACTTATCTGAATGTTTTTGCGAAAAACACACAATCATGCAAGATAAAAAAGAATTGGTCAAAACAGTTATAACCTCCTTAGTAAAAAGCCAGTTAGGATAAATAATCAGACTAAAGAGATAAGGAATAGAGAGATTAAAGACAAGTTTTATCTTTGTTCACCCCTTAATAACTAAGGCTACGTCCAGTGCTTGGCAGCACTGAGTTTTCTCAACTATAAGTGATCAGGTTACAGGATAGACAAGTATTCTTTGCTCACCTAGCCTCTTCAGGATCTAACACAAGTATTGCTTTCTCACCTAGCCTCTTTAGGCTCACTCAGATTGATTTAACAGAAGATGTAAATAGATTATAACTTGCAAGTCTTTCACAATCACTCAGAAGAGTGTATTAAATGTGAAGGTCTAAAAGACTGCGTATTAACTTCAAATGATTGAAGAATAAGGAATGAAAGATTGAAGATATAAAAGCACAGAGTAATTGCTCTTTGAGTGATGTGTTAGTTCTCTTCTATATGTAGAATCTTCAGCGTCTTCTTCATTAAATAGGCTTCAAGGGATTAAAGCTGTTAGAGACATTCCTTGAAAGCTTGGCCTTTTGCAGATCTTCATTAAATGCAAATAGAGTCGTTCTAGTCAGCCATTAATGGTTGGGGAACGTTGCTTGTGCTCTGACATAAGAAGGACGGAGTATTCTGTTACATCTGTAGTCATATCAGCTCTTTACATATGCCTTTTTGTCCTTTACAAGCAATCTTTCCTTTTGTATGTAACTTGCAGTTGTACTCAGGGATAAAGTACTTTTGTTATACTTTTTTTTTAAGATATGAAGTTACTTTGACAACTGGGCTACTGATTTCTTGGTCCTTATGAGAAGACATTAAGACAAATTCTCACATGAACAAAAGATCTTCAATACGCTTCACTAATAGTCATCAGACGAGTGAAGATCATCATCTTTAGACAAGTTGATTTTTAACTAGCATCAGACGGGTGAACTTGCTTGGTCAGACGATTCATATATTTAAATCAGACAGGAAAGCTCCGGTGTAGATGAGTTTTGACTTAGTACAGACAAGTATCAAAAGGCTAATTATATAAATCTGCACACTAAGTAAACAGGTCAGCAACCACAGACGATTTCAATAAAATCATTTGAATAAATGTTTAGTTTTCAT
Organism: Ammopiptanthus mongolicus; assembly: GCA_039655645.1. Classification (NCBI taxonomy): domain Eukaryota; kingdom Viridiplantae; phylum Streptophyta; class Magnoliopsida; order Fabales; family Fabaceae; genus Ammopiptanthus; species Ammopiptanthus mongolicus. The sequence continues at coordinate 23,372,758 of CM077351.1, forward strand.
AAAAAATTAGATAAACGCACATCAAACATTTTGGAGACTCAACACCCAGGGTTTGAGACACATACACACCGAGGCCCTTCTAGTTCAGCTGGTGTGGGTGCATCGTCAACTACTCATCATCAGGCTACGGAGTGGGAGTATAGTCCCGGCTATTCACCCTCATCCTCAGAGGCGGAAGAGGAGGTTGAGGTCATGGTCGATGGTCAACCTATCATCAGGCCGTTTGGTAAAGGGTAAAAATTAATAAAATTAGTATATTCAATTTCAATTACATGTTTTTACATGATATTGATTTACATGTTTGTACTATTAAGGTTACTTCCTTCGAAGGTAGCTTCGAAGAACATCACAACTAATATTGAGTTGATACTCCATTATCCTTAGGCCACATGGGGACAGCTCGATGACATACAAAAGCACAGTTTCTTTGACGCTTATAGAGTAAGTTGCAATTTTTAATTTATTTAATATGTTTTGTTTTATTATTTCATAAATTCTTAGTATAATAAATTATTATTTATGTCTTCCTAATGCAGACAAAAGTTGCTTGGAAATCCAACCATGAGGCATTGGTCGAGAGGAACTTTCACATGAAGATCACTCATCGCCTATCCGATATGCTAAGGAACGCCCGCTTGAAGGCCGAGAAACCCTCATGGATGGGAGATGGAGTTTGGGATGCCCTATGCCGCCAGTGGGCTTCTATCGAGTTCCAGAAAAAATCAACCCAGACAAAGAAAAATAAGGCATCAGAGAAGGGTGGGATCTTGCACACAATAGATTCCATCTGCCACGCGGAGTACTTTGAATGTCTGGTACATTCATATTTTCATTCTTATGCAATACCTATATTGTTATATAGTTTTATAATTATTGTTAACTTCTAATTTATGCTTGTGTTACAATTTAGGGAGAGAGGGAGACCAGTGCCGATTAACGAGCTCCACTGCCACACCCATATCAAGAAGGGTACTGGCGAGTATGTAGATGAGCGCTCTAGGCGCACTCAAGTAATGCCCGTTTTATTTATAGTTGTATAATGTAACATTTTATTACATATTATAAATGCACTGGTTTGTTTGATTATGCATAACAGGAGGAGTTCCAGGAGAGGATGTCTCAGGCATCAGCCTCTTCCTCCACCCCACTTAACCTCGAGAAGGAGCAGTGGCTTGCGCTGCATGTTTGGGCGGAGGTTGTTGGCGGCAAGAAGAAGGGTCGTTTGTAAGGTGCAGGAGACCTTTCCAGAAACTATCGGAAAGGGTCTTTGGGCTTGGATCTCAATGTTGGAGGATCCATCGGAGGCAGTCGCCGCACTCAGGAGTCCGCAGAGATTGCTGAGTGAAGGCAAAGACTGGCCAAGTCTGAGCGGTGTGTCGAGGAGCATGAGCGGCAGAGGGCGGAGGAGCATAGTCGGATGGAGGCTTACCCTTGAATACTCCTTAAAGTTGTTAGCTTCCGATCCTTGTTTTTCGTTTGTTCTTCATCAAGAACATACCCTTGGGTGTTTGATCTTACAATTGGAGGATAGATTGGTTCTTTTAGGTTCTAATCAAGAGTGCGAACCTTAAGACGGAATCAAGAACAGATCTTGGACTTTCTTCTTCCTTGGAATTCGATGGGGGGAAGATGATTATATCATTTGGGAACGTTGGAATGGGATTGAGGTGATTGGGGGTTCCCATGATCCCCTTGTGCCTTAAGTGATTTGTTGTTACCATTGTTGAAGCAATGGCTTGAATGATTGTCTGTTATAACTATCATACTGACTTTATTGTATGATTATAATATCATAAAGCATGTAAATGTTTCTATAGTGTTATAAATATGTATGTGTTACTATAAGTGATATAGTGTTTGTAAATGTTATTATGATAATGTTTTAGTTGCAATCATGAATTATATGACTATTGGCTTGGGATTATGAGATATGAATATTAAGTTATATTAAAGGATGAATGCATGTAGACTATGATTGTCACCATATTGGAATGTGATGTATTGTTTATGTGTGAGACCCAGCTCTAAGGAGCCTGTTTATGGGTACTCATTTGTGAATGTTTATGTTAGACCCAGCTCTGCAAAACCTGTTTATGGGACTCAGCTTGAAAGGGCTTGTTTATGGACCCAGCCATGGAAGGGTCTGTTTATGGGATCCAACCTCTAAGAGCTTGTATATGGGTCCCAGCTCCTAGAGAGCCTGTTTGTGGGTACTCAATTATGCGTGTTGTTTGGGCTCCATGGGGACATTGTCTGTTTGTGATTGTAATGCGACATGTATACAAGATATAATAAGGTGATGCAATGTATGCCAAACTGTTATGAGATGATTTGACTTGATTTACGATATATGATTATATTATGTATGTGGGTGTATGTGTGTGTATGAACTCGCCTTGATTTCTATTTTACTTCCATAACATATTTATATGCGTATGTCTTCTCACCCCTTTGTATTTGTGTCTCTTCTTGTGCAATGTACAATTTGTACAGATGACTCTCAAGTAATTGAAGAGTAACACAATGGAGGTTACATGGAGTTGTGGATGCTTTAAAGTATTAGTAGTTGAATTCTTTTGACGTTATTCATTTTTTGAGTTTTGTTTAGCTCTGATCCATGTGACATCGGGCTAGGGGATTATCTTGTTTAAACTATTTATTTCTTATGCGAAACTTGTAAATGTTACGATGCTTATTTTTAACTTTATTTCATTTGAGGCTTTGAGTTTATGAATGATGATGCTCTTACGAAAAGGTTCTTTTTGTAAAACTTGTATCTTAATTTCGTAACGGATCTTTTCACAAATTAATATCTATATAATAAATATACGTTGGGGTTATGGGTGTCATAGCAGCAGCCCCCGCAGCCTGGTCAGCCGACCCGTCATACCGGGGACGATGATGATGAGGACTCATTCGATCATCTTATCTAGTCACCTCCTCATTATGATAGGGATCATTAGGTTTTTATGTTAGTTTTTTTTATTTATATTTCTATGTATTGTAAAAGCATATATTATTTATCATTTGGGTATAATTTTAATTTCTTTGATATTATCTTTAATTTTATTATATAATATGTAGTTAATTAATATTTTTAAATAATTATTAAAAAATATACTTATTTAATAAATATAAATATAAATATAATTAAATATTAATTAATTATTTAAAATATTATTTTTAAAAAATAATAAATTAGCATTACCGACGACCTAGGCCGTCGGTAATGGATGTACGTACTTACCCACGGCCTGGTCATCGATAAAGGGTGGAAGGTACTTTCTGACGGCTAAGGCCGTCGGTACACTGAATAGGTCATTATCGACGACCTGGATGTAGGTAATTACCTATGCCATTATCGACCGCCTTTTGTGCTGGGTCATCGATAATGGATGTAGGTAACTACCTATGTCACATCGTGCTTTTTTGTTAAGTATTTTTATTTAAGTTTGTTTGATTAAATTGTAATTGTTGGTTAAGGGATAAGTGAGATTTTTGGCTTAAAAGTCCCTTTTGGAACATTGACACGCCCGTTCTGATTTCTAGCACGTGTAACATCATGATTTTCTGTCATTCTAATCGAGCTGGTTAATCTTGATTAGGGCTTTGAATGTTTGTATGAATCGTTTTGTATTAGTTTAAGACCTAGTTGGAAGCTTAGGAATAGGCTTGAACAAGGTTGGCGGTACCTAAGGTGTTAAACGAGAAACTGTGGGAGTGAGGAGTTTGGGAGAGTTTTCCCAGCAGAGCATCACGCTCAAGCGTGGGAAGGGAGCACGCCCTAGCGTGCCAACGCTCTAGCGTGGGTCAAGTTGGGCGCTCAAGCGTGGTCACTCTGACCCGTTGATTGATCTGATGGGACATAAAGTGACACGTGTCAGAACGCGTCACAGCTGGCGTTGGAGAGGCGGTGCGAAATCGTCAACGCTCAAGCGTTGAGAGAGCTAACGCTCAAGCGTTGGAACGCTCAAGCGTTGAGATCCAGAACGCTTAAGCGTTGTCAGATGAGAACAACTTCTATAAATAGATGTCATTTGTGAAATGCACGAATTTTCCTCCCCCAAAACAGTAAGAACAAGGCTGAGAGAGGGAAAGTGAGTGTTTAAGACGATCGAGCTGCCGGAACGCGATTTTGACTACACGGTTGTGATTGCTGCTAAGTTATCTTCAACTTTGGCGGATTACTTTCTCGATTCGCTTGAGGTAAACTCGAATCCCTAAAACGCGTTCTTCGTGTTCTTAGCATTCTTCGAGTCTTTACCTCTTTCTTTGATCTTTTGAGCTTGCCCTAAGGCTAACACTACTATTGCATATATGTTGTGCTCGTGATTAGGGTTAAGTTCGTGCTCGTGGCGGTACGAGTTTTTGAGCTGAGACCGCGGCTGAGGGAGCTGTTCTTGGAGCTGCGTGGTGGGTGTTCATGGAGGCTAGAGCTGCAAACTCAAGCTTGGAGGAGCGAGCCGCTGATCGCGTAGAGTTTGGGTGACGATTGTTCAGGTGGGGCGAAAGAGTACTGCTGTCGTTTGAAAGGCAAGAATAGTGTAATGTGTTTTCTGCTGTGTGTAGGGAAGCCCTAACCCTACTAGTGGTTGAGCCCTGATAAAGTACCTAAACCCTGGGTTTAACTTACTTTAGGCTATCGCCGTTAAGTTTGAAAACCCTGGATTAGTGAACTGTTGATTGAGGATGATGTGTCTCGTATGACTGTAGTGTTATGGAATTCTGTTGTTGCTATCTGTCTAAAGTGCCTGTATGTGGCATGTTGCTATGTGATGTTGTTGATATTATTGCTGTTTTTATTATGCTATATGTGTGATGCTGAGCGTTGTGGCGGAATGCCGTTAGAGTTAAGTTTGGTTGTGTGCCGTGTGGTTATCGGATTGATACCGTGGATGGTACCGTTACTGTTATGCTGATTTTCGAGGTTGTGGCCGTGTTGATGCAGTGGCATTGTAATGTTTCTGATTGAGTGTCTAGGCGTGAGATCCGGTATCAAACCCGTTAAGGTTTGTTGCATATCATCAGTTGCCAAGTGGTGAGGCCGTATGACAGGTAGTATGGGCTGCCATCGTCATGCGAGGTTAGTTGTACCAGAGTGCGGGTACGGAAAGTAGATGGGGCGGTCAATTGACTTACCTTGGGGATGTTGCAGATCTCGGGAATAGTTTACAGTGACGGATGAGGTAGCACCTATCCTGTCGTGACACTCGATCCAGTCCAGTTTGCCCGACTAATCCCTGAGCTTTCCATTTGTTCCAGGCTAACGCTCCGAGGCGACCGAGATACCTCGGTTCCGGTATGGAAGGGGGATGCACTCTAGTTGGTCACGGCTGGAGGTTCGGTTTCTTGAGCAAACTAACTTCGTTCTGACACAGAACCTGTTCCGGTGTGGACTTGTTCGGGTGTGGAACCGTTCCAATGGGAACCAGCTTTGTGAGTTTTCAACCGACATGCTGCATTGGATTAGTATCCCGGTCTAGAGGATTGATCTGAGTGTGAGACTCACGGATATGGATGCTTGTTGCATGTGTTGTCTTGAGAGACATTTGTCGGAATGCAGTAACTGTTATATCTGTGATATCTGCTGCATGGTATATATGCTTACTGCATTATTATTGTTTCCCGACATTGCTATGCACTGTATTTCTTATCTCACTGTCTTTTCTTTTGTATGTTTCTTTTATTTTATGGGAAGACCCTGTGGAGGAAATTGTTGTCGAGGAGTTGGATGACACACCGCACGAGCCTGATGTCGGTGGATGAGCTACGAACCCTAATCTCGTGGGATTTTGAGTTCTGTGCCAGAAGTGTGGCTATCGTTGGAGTTTCTTTATCTTTTGATGTTTTATTTTGATTATAGTCTGTAGTGACGTATGCTGTGCGTATATAATACTACTGTAGCCCTACTTATGGGGTAAATGATATGTGTACGTATTTATATATATCTGAAAAGTTGTGTGCTCTGCAACGTTGCGTGCCTTAATAGTTTCGTTTCCGCGCTTAATTTTTCCACTTCGCTTCGTGCCAACAAGGCGCGCTATGATTACTATATGATTAAGGTTAGTAAATATATTAAATTCTCCAATGGGATTATCCTACGTAACCAGGGTCGTCTCAGTTAGTGGTATCAGAGCAGTTCGATTCTAATATCGGACTGTGAGGTTTAGGAAGTATACTAGCATTGACAGTTGTATCCACATTGGGTATTAACCATGTTAGAGAAAGGTTAGTGTGTCCGATGGGCAAGTTATCAAGTGTGATAACCGTTTTATTCGTAAGGCATATGAGATGTATATCTGTTGATTGATATTATATGTCTTATGAATCGAAACTAACGCTTCCTTTACCAGGAAAGAATGGCCAGAGGACATGGTAGAGGAAGGGGAGCACTAGTTGGAGTCGAGGACTTCAACCATAACATCGATACCTCGGGAACCGGAGGTGGCAGAGATCAGAATGAAGCGATGAGGGTCATGAGAGACTTAGTCGCTGCAATGCTGCAAGAAACGCAACAGAATGCCCATTATATGCAAAGGCAGGAGGAGAGGGAAGCAAGACGGGATCAGTTGCACACAGTGAGAGGAAACGAGGCTGTGGACACTGGCCTCAATGCGTTCATGAAAGGGAATCCTTGTCATGACCCGAATTTTGCAGTCATGACCGGCCGAAAGAGAAAGGCGAGACTTTCCCTTTCACAGCCTATCACACACACTAATTCGTTTCATCCAAAATATAAAAGAAATATCATTCAATAATACATCATAAGATTGAATAATATCATCAGAGTTAAACTAAAGCAAAACGAGAGTTTGCAATTCCTCAATATAACAAAGAACACAATTGTCACCCTTAACAAAACAGGGCGCAATTAAACCAAAACAACATCACCAACATGGTTATCAAAGGTTTCCAACAGCTCCTAAGGGTGAGACGGTCTAACCTGCTCGACACCTGTGCCTACAAAATAAAAAAAAATCTGTGGGGTGAGTATTCAACTCAATGAGGGTCCCCACACACACATATTTACAAATATACAAATAAATTGTTCAAATCATAAAATTTCAATAAATAAGGTTCAAGGAACCAAAAAAAAAAAAAACTTGTGGAATAGCTTGCCAAAATTCCATATTAATCTTACACATGAAGCGAAAGCCAATAAACATGATTGTCATATGTTGAACCTTTGGGTCTCGATAAGGGTTGCTCACTAAAGTCCCCCGTCTTGACGGTTTTAGTTTATATCTCGGAGATACCGCCCCTCCGGCCAACAAACTCCCTCCTCAACTCCGGGGTTGTTCTCTAGGGTCCCTAACCCCGACGGTGTTGATTTATATATCCGGAGTTACCGCCTCCCGGTCGGATACCCAAAGATTCGCATCATCCGTTTCACGCAATCCATTCCACCAAGTACTCTTTTATTTAACATAACACATGATCATTATCGAACAAAATAATAATAAAAAAACAATTCTAACCACTCATAATCCAACAAGTATACCAAAATAAATATTTCAAGACTAATACCATAACATATACAAACTCCAAATCATACGCATTACAATTTAATTATGAGAAATACATTATAATCAACAGTTTTCTACCAACTAGTACACCATACAATATTTCTAACAATCTGTATATATATCATACAATATATAGTATAAATATAAGGTATTTAATATATATATATATATATATATATATATATATATATAAAGAATCCCAGCAGCTTACGCTGCTCTCCTATAAGCCCCCACCCAAAAGAAACAAGCTTTAACTATTCCCCCTTTATAATATTGCACAAGGAAGAACAAGTCATGCCCAGGGGAAGAGAAAAAAAATTTCAGTGTTCTTTCCCTTGGCACCGCACAATGGGGCAAACAAAGCACACAAAAAAAAAAAAAAAAAAAAATAGCAAGGGATATTTACTACCTGTTGCGTGGTGTTTGCGAATAAAGAAGGAAGTAAAACCACGATATTAAAATAAAATCATCTCACTACAAAATCAAACATTCCAACGGAAAAAAGACAAATTCCCTCACCTTTGCTAGAATGAAATAAAAAGAAGGAGAAGGTTGTTGAGGATTGCTCCACAAAAGCTCTCCTTGGTTGATTCCTTTTTCAAGTTCTCCTCCTCACTCTCTATCCTAAACCCTATTCTATTTCAGATTTCTTTTAGTTATGAGAGAGGAAACACCCCTTCTTAAACTGAACTTGGGATTTGGACAAAAGTGTCCATGGACCTACGGGTATTATGGAAGAGCATATAAAACATATATATATATATATATATATATATATATATATATATATATATTTTTATTTTAACTTATGAAATTAGTCTAAATTCTAAAGGGTGAGGGTCCAGTTATGAATTACCCTATTCATGTAATAAAACATTTATTTACTTTATGAATGCATAAATATTCTAATTTATAGCATACTTTATTATTGTAAGAAAAAAAACCCATAATTTTAAAGAAATTAAGAGGTGTAACATTCTACCCCCTTAAAAGAATTTGTCTTCGAATTCTAAAGAAAGAGAACTCACTAGATGCAAACAGATGTGGGTACTTTTCTTTCATGACTTGCTCCAATTCCCATGTAAACTCTTCTCCACTAGTGTGGTTCCAAGCTACCTTCACGGAAAGCACCTCCTTAGATCGTAGTTTTCGTACCTGGTGATCCACTATCCGCAGTGGACGCTCCACGAAGCTCAACTGCTGACTCACTTCTACAGGTTGGGGCTGAAGGATATGGGACTCGTCCTGGAGATACTTCCTCAACATGGAAATATGAAGGACTGGATGTACATGAGCCAACTCTGGCCGTAATGCGAGCTCGTAGGCCAACTTACCCACATGACGAGTAATCTGGTATGGTCCCACATACCTAGGGCTTAATTTGCCCTTTTGACCAAACCTCAAGGTCCCTCTAAAAGGTGACACCTTCAGGAACACATGCTCACCCTCCTGAAACTCAAGATCTCCCCGCCTCACATCTGCTTGTACTTTTTGTCTGTTCTGAGCCGTCTATAGCCGTTCTCTAATCAAACGGATTCTCTCAATCGAATCTTGCACCAAATCGGGACCCAGTAATTGATGCTCGCCAGTCTGGAACCAACCCACAGGAGTCCTACACCTCCTTCCGTACAACGCCTCGAAAGGTGCCATCTGTATGCTACTATGATAACTGTTATTGTATGCAAACTCAATCAGAGGAAGGTACCTATCCCAAGAACCCTCAAACTCTAAGGCACATGACCGTAGCATGTCCTCTAAGGTTTGAATCGTACGCTCTGACTGTCCGTCAGTCTGAGGATGAAAGGCTGTGCTAAAATGCACTTGAGTCCCCAATGTTCTTTGAAAGGATTTCCAAAAGTGAGATGTGAACTGTGACCCTCGATTAGAGACAATCGACTCTGGTAGGCCATGAAGAGAAATAATCTCATCCAAATAGAGTCTCGCATACTTATCTGCTGTAAAAGTAGTTCTGACTGGAAGAAAGTGAGCTGACTTAGTCAAACAGTCCACTATAACCCATATCGAATCAAATCCCTTCAACGTCCGAGGCAAACCAACAACAAAATCCATAGAGATCTTGTCTCACTTCCACTCAGGGACCTCTAAACTCTGAAGAAGACCTGCGGGTCTCTGATGTTCTGCCTTGACCTACTGGCAGGTAAGGCACCTGGCAACAAAGTCAGCAATATCCTTCTTTATACCCGATCACCAGTACAAGGGCCTAAGATCTTGATACATCTTATTCGAACCGAGGTGCATTGTGTAAGAAGAGGAATGTGCAACTCCAACAACTTCTTGTGGGCCTCCAAAGGAACTACCACTCGTCCCTTGAAACAAAGCATACCTTGCCCATCCACAAAATACTCACTGTCATCTCCTGAAGTTGCGTCTCTGAACTGACAAAGAGAGGAATCTCTATTTTGACATGCCCTGATTTCTTCCAGAACTGATGACCTCACCCCAACGTTAGCGATCAAAGTTCCTGAGGTAGAAATGTCAAAGGCCACGAAAGAGTTTACTCCTTGCTGAAATTCTTCAGCACCACGTCACCGCTCCATACTAAGGAGAGCTAAACTACCCACAGACTTTCTACTCAAGGCGTCTGCCACTATGTTTGCCTTACCCGGATGATGAAGGATCATACAGTCATAATCTTTCAGAAGTTCTAACCAACGACATTGCCTCATATTTAACTCCTTTTGATAAAAAATGTACTTGAGGCTCTTGTGATTAGTATAGATTTCACAAGAATCCCCATACAAGAAGTGCCACCAAAGCTTCAAGGCAAACACAACAGCCGCCATCTCAAGATCATGAGTAGGATAGTTATGTTCATGTTTCTTTAGCTGCCAAAAAGCATAGGCTATAACTTTTCCTTTTTGCATCAACACACATCCCAAGCCAACACGAGACGCATCACAGTAAACCACAAAACCACCTACTCCAGTAGGCAAGGCTAACACCGGTGCCGTGGTCAGCAAATCCTTCAGTTTCTGAAAACTATCCTCGCATGCTTTGCTCCACTCGAACTTTACACCTTTTTGGGTCAAGCGAATCAACGGAACCACTATTCGCGAAAAATTCTCAATGAACCTTTGGTAATAACCAGCTAGCGCCAAGAAACTCTGTACCTCTGTAACACCCGCCGGTCTTGGCCAATCTCTAACTGTTTCCACTTTCTTACGATCAACTGCAATTCCTTGTCAGGATACTAAATGTCCCAAGAAAGCTAACTCCGAAAGCCAAAACTCACACTTCGAGTCCAAAACAACTCTAAGATGTTGCTCATGCTCGGACCGAGACTTGGAATACACCAATATGTCATCAATGAAAATGATAACAAATTGGTCTAAGTAAGGGCGAAAAACTTGGTGCATCAAGTGCATAAAGGCTGCTGGAGCATTGGTCAAGCCAAAGGACATCACCAAGTACTCCTAATGCCCATACTGTGTCCTGAAAGCCGTCTTTGGAACGTCGCTCTCCTTAATTCTCAACTGATGGTAGCCTGATCTCAAATCAGTCTTTGAGAAAACTGAGCTCCCTGAAGCTGATCAAACAAATCGTCAATCCGAGGCAAAGGATACTTGTTCTTAATTGTCACCTCGTTCAACTAACGATAATCGGTGCACATTCTCTAAGAGCCATCCTTCTTTTTCACTAACAAGACAGGAGCTCCCCAAGGAGATGTACTTGGCCAAATAAAGCCCTTATCCAACAGATCCTCAAGCTAACTTTTCAACTCTCTCAACTCGACGGGGGCCATTCGGTAGGGAGGTATAGAGATGGGTTGAGTACCTGGCACCAAGTCAATGGAGAACTCTATCTCCCTCGGCGGAGGTAAACCAGGCAACTCACTAGGAAACACATCCGTATAGTCTCTAACTATTGGTACATCCTCAACATTGTCCGAAACCGCCCCATCACTCGCACTAACCATAGCCAAGAAACCCATGCAGCCTTGTTTCAAGAGCCTTTCCACCCTCAAAGTTGATATCAAACTCTGATGTGTCTTACCACGATCCCCTTAAAAGACTAAGGTTTCCGCCCCCGACAGTGCCAAAGTGATCGTTCGGTCATTGCAATCCATCTTGGCCCCATACTTGGATAACCAATCCATACCCAAGATAACATCCATCTGAAGCTGTTCTAGCAACACCAAATCAACCGGAAAACAATTCCCGCTTATCCTAATCTCACAATTTTTAACATAAGAAACGACTTTAGATTTCCCTTCAAGCGGAGTGGAAACCTCCAAAGGAAAAGGTAAAGCCTCTAAGGGAACCCCTGTCATATTTACGTAATGACCCGCCACAAATGACCTTGTGGCACCAGAATCGAAAATAACTCTAGCACAAGAAAGACCAACCAAAATTATACCTATAATCATGTTTGGTGCAGTCTGAGCCTCCTGCTGAGTCAAAGCATAAACCCTGGCGGTGGCTCTGGTAGCCTCTCTCTGAGCCTGCCTCTGATGCTGTCCTCCTCTGGTCTCTACCCACTGATTTACACTAGGATCCGAAGAACCTGCAGCCGATGGATATCCTCCTACTGATCTTCCAGCCATAGGACACCTACTCCAAATATGCCCTGTCTGTCCACATGCATAACAGACTATTGGTCCCTTGTCACAAGGTCCGGTGTGTCTCTTGCTACATGTCCCACAAAGCGGAGCATTGAACTGAGTTGTAGAGTTACCATGACTCTTCTGAGGTGTACCTGAAAAGGCCGGACGGGCCTTAGGGGGCTGAAAAACTGACCCACTAGGCCCTCCAACTGGAGCTGATCTCTGTTGAAACCGAGGCCTAGAAGCTGGCCTATCACTGACTAAGTCGCCTCGATGTTCATTCTTTCTGGCTTTCTTTGATTGCCGCTGATCTGATTTAACCTCATTAAGACTAGTCTTGGCCCTGATGGCCAAACTCACCACCTACTCAAACGTGGTACCCTCTAATACTGGCACAGACCAGCCAATGTTAAACCTCAGCCCATACGCGAACCTCGATACCCTCAACTGCAGGTTCGCCACTAGATGTGGAGCATACTTTGAAAGCCTCAAAAACTCATTGCGGTACTCCATCACTGACATGTTTCCCTGAACTAACTGCTCAAACTCTCGGGCTCTCTTCTCTCTCCCCCTCGAGGTAAGAAGGTCTCTATGAAGGAATCAGCAAAGTCTCTCCACCCAAGAACATCTGCATTCAACTCGCGCTGAGCACTGTAATCCGTATACCATTCCCTAGCTGTGCCTTGCAGCTGAAAACTAGCAAGCTCTACGGACCTCTCAGGGGTGCATCCCAAGGCAGCAGTAATCTTTTAATCTCCTCTAGGAAAACTGAATGATCCTCTTCAGATCCGGTGCCCGAGAAAGTGGGCGGCTTCAGCTTCCTAAAATCTGTCAAAGAAGTCAACAAGGGTTGGCCCGGTGGAGGTGGAGGTAATGGAGATATCCTCCTTGGGGTCCAGCCAAGATCGACACTAGCAGAGGACTCATAAGGATCTCAAGATGATGGTGGTGATGGGTTACCAGTCGATGGCAACCTTTGAGCCAATAAAGCGATGGCATTGGCCATCTGTTGCAAAGTGGCGCTAAGGTCCACCTGGGTTCCTAGTTGATGAGGTGGGTTATTTTCCCCTTCATTAGCTAGAGGGTTTGGGCCCTCACGAGCAGATTTATTCGAAATATCTCTGCTTGTTCTCACCATCCTTTGAAATAAAAGAAAGAACAACATCAGAATTGAAACAAGAATCTCATATTATCTAGGAAGCTATTAATAACATTTGTAAGGTTTAAACCTTAACATCTATATCACCAAACTAACTCATCTACATTGTTGCCTTGATAACCATGTGTAATCCATGTTTAAACACATTTTCAAAAAACAAACCGAGTTGACTCATAATAGCATTTGTCTTAGACCTTTCCCGGGTTCGAGATCCAATCACAATTGCTATCAATGCCCAATCTCTATTTCCGGACTTGTAACTTAAGCTCTAATACAAACTTTGTCATAACCCGAATTTCACAGTCATGACCGGTCGAAAGAGAAAGGCGAGACATTCCTTTTCACAGCCTATCACATATGCTAATTCCTTTCATCCAAAATATAAAAGAAATATCATTCAATAATACATCATAAGATTGAATAATATCATCAGAGTTAAACTAAAGAAAAACGAGAGTTTACAAGTCCTCAATATAACAAAGAACACAATTGTCACCCTTAACAAAACAGGGCACAATTAAACCAAAACAACATCACCAACATGGCTGTCAAAGGTTTCCAGCAGCTCCTAAGGGTGAGACGGTCTAACCTGCTCGACACCTGTGCCGACAACATAAAAAAAAAAAAAAAAAAAAAAAAAAATCTGTGGGGTGAGTATTCAACTCAACGAGGGTCCCCACACACGCATATTTACAAATATACAAATAAATTGTTCAAATCGTAAAATTTCAATAAATAAGGTTCAAGGAACCAAAAAAAAAAACTTGTGGAATAGCTTGCCAAAATCTCCATATTAATCTTACACATGAAGCGAAAGCCAATAAACATGATTGTCATAAGTTGAACCTTTGGGTCCCGATAAGGGTTGCTCACTAAAGTCCCTCGCCTCGACGGTTTTAGTTTATATCCCGGAGATACCGCCCCTCCGGCCAACAAACTCCCTCCTCAACTCCGGGGTTGTTCTCTAGGGTCCCCAACCCCGACGGTGTTGATTTATATATCCAGAGTTACCGCCTCCTTCGGTCGGATACCCAAAGATTCACGTCATCTGTTTCACGCTATCCATTCCACCAAGTACTCTTTTATTTAACATAACCCATGATCATTATCGAACAAAATAATAATAAAAAACAATTATAACCATTCATAATCCAACAAGTATACCAAAATAAATATTTCAAGACTAATACCATAACATATACTATCTCCAAATCATATCCATTACAATTCAATTATAAGAAATACATTTATAATCAACAGTTTTCTACCAACTAGTACACCATACAATATTTCTAACAATCTGTATATATATCATACAATATATATAAAGAGTCCCAGCAGCGTAAGCTGCTCTCCTATAAGCCCCCACCCAAAAGAAACAAGCTTTAACTATTCCCCCTTTATAATATTGCACAAGGAAGAACAAGTCATGCCCAGGGGAAGAGAAAAAAAATTTCTCACGGTGTTCTTTCCCCTGGCATCGCACAATGGGGCGAACAAAGCACACACACAAAAAATAGCAAGGGATATTTACTACCTACTGCGCGGTGTTTGCGAATAAAGAAGGAAGTAAAACAACAATATTAAAATAAAATCATCTCACTACAAAATCAAACATTCCAACGGAAAAAAGACAAATTCCCTCACCTTTGCTAGAATTAAATAAAAAGAAGGAGAAGGTTGTTGAGGATTGCTCCACAAAAGCTCTACTTGGATTCCTTTTTCAAGCTCTCCATCTCACTCTCTATCCTAAACCCTATTCTATTTTAGATTTCTTTTAGTTATGAGAGAGGAAACACCCCTTCTTAAACTGAACTTGGGATTTGGACAAAAGTGTCCATGGGCCTAAGGGTATTATGGAAGAGCATATAAACCATTATATATTTTTTTTTAACCTATGAAATTAGTCTAAATTCTAAAGGGTGAGGGTCCAGTTATAAATTACCCTATTCATGTAATAAAACATTTATTTAATTTTTGAATGCATAAATATTCTAATTTATAGCATACTTTACTATTGTAAAAAAAAACCATAATTTTAAAGAAATTAACAGGTGTAACAATCCTTCCCAATTCTTCGGGGAGTACAATCCTGAAGCTGCGGAGATATGGTTACAAGAGATCGAGAAAGTGTTTATGGCGACACACTGCAGAGAAGACCGAAAGGTTACGTACGCTGCATTCATGCTGGTTGGAGCAGCAGAAGCTTGGTGGAGGACTAAGGCCAGACTGTTAGAGGCCGGACGAAGGATTCTAACCTAGCAACTATTCCGGGAGTGCTTTCTGGAGATGTACTTCCCGAGGAGCATCAGACAAGAGAAAGAGAAAGAGTTCCTGAGTCTGAAACAGGAACAGCAGTCAGTTGGCAAATATGCGATGAGGTTCGAGGCGCTACTCAAGTTCTCATAGTTCTACCAGATCCATCCAGATGAACAATGGGTCTGTAGAAGATTTGAAGATGGGTTGAGGCCCAAGTTGAAGCGAGCAATGCTACCTCTGGGTATCAGCTCTTTTCCTGAGTTGGTAGAAAAGTGCACGGTGGTGGAAGGGCATGACCTAGCAGGGACTATCCCACAACAAGTGAGAAGTGGTGGACCTGTTCGGAGCAACCAGAGAGGCAGAAGTGGCAAGTTCCAGCAGAGAGCTAGCCCGTATGATCGCCCAGCTCAGTTTAATGTCAACCATGGAGGAAGCAGCTCCAGTCAAGGGCAACAGGAGAGCAAGACCTGTTTCCGATGCGGTGGACCACATCTAGTCAAGAATTGTCCAAGGATCCAGCACATCAGGTGCTTCAACTGCAACCAGATGGGTCACTATGCATCCGACTGCAAGCCCGGAGATAGCAGAGGGGCTCGATTTCAACAACAAAGCGGTAGAGCTCAGAGTGGTGGAGCAAGATCGGTTGTGGCAAGTCAGCAAAGTAGGCCACAAATGACCGAAAGGATGTTTGCCGTGAGGGGATCTGAAGCCTCTCGAAATCCAGACCTGATTCAAGGTAAATGCTTAGTCTCTGGTAAACTTTTGTCAGTTTTATTTGATTCGGGGGCTGCTCATTCTTTCATATCATAGGAGTGTATGGATCATTTAGGGTTTCCTATTTTTGCATTACCCTATGATTTGACTGTCTTAACGCCTACTGGCGATTCTTTGACTACCTTATCCATATGCCATAAATGTCCTATCACGGTCGAGAATCGTCATTTTCTTGTTGACCTTATCTGTTTGCCTATGCAACAGATAGATGTAATCCTAGGCATGGACTGGCTTTCGGTCAACCATGTAATGTTAGACTGTTCAAATAAAACCCTTCTTTTCTCAGAAAATTCTGGATTGATGCCTACCGACAAGAGTATTCCAATGGGTGAACAATCAGACGGATGGGTGGTTCTGTTCTCTTTTTAAGCAAAGGAAATTCCTAGTGTTGAAGCTTTGCCTATCGTGCGAGAGTTTCCGGAGGTGTTTCCCGATGACATTCCCGGACTACCACCGGAAAGAGAAGGAGTTCGTTATAGATCTTGTGCCGGGAATTGGACCTATATCGATAGCGCCGTATCGGATGTCTCCAGTTGAATTGACAAAACTAAAGAAATAGCTAGACGAGATGCTAGGCAAAAAGTTCATCAGACCTAGTGCATCTCCGTGGGGAGCGCCGATGCTGTTTGTGAGGAAGAAGGACGGAAGTTCGCTATTGTGCCTAGACTATCGTCAGCTAAACAAAGTGACGATAAAGAACAAGTATCCATTACTACGGATAGATGATTTGATGGATCAGATGAAAGGAGCAGCTGTGTTTTCTAAGATCGATCTGCGATCTAGATACCATCGGATTCGGGTTAAGAAGGAGGATGTGCCAAAGACTGCTTTTCGGAGTCGGTATGGTCACTATGAGTACTTAGTTATGCCTTTCGGTGTGACTAATGCTCCAGCTGTGTTCATGGATTATATGAAAATGTCTTCCGACCGTTCCTTGACAAGTTTGTTGTTGTGTTCATCGACGACATCCTTGTATACTCTTCGAGTGAAGAGGAACACCAAGAGCATCTGAGGGCAGTGTTGCAAGTGCTAAAGGACCGGCAGTTGTATGCTAAACTGTCAAAGGGTGAGTTTTGGCTAGGAGAGGTTCAGTTTCTAGGCCATGTGGTCAGTAAAGATGGAATCGCAGTAGATCCTGCGAAAGTTGAGGCTGTAGTAAGTTGGAAAAGCCCTAAGTCTGTGGGCGAGGTGAGGAGCTTTCTTGGTTTAGAGGGCTACTATCGAAGGTTCATCGAGGGATTCTCTAAGATTGCGTTGCCTATGACGCAATTAATGAGGAAAGTGAAAGCGTTTGAGTGGTCAGAGGCTTGTGAGCAAGGTTTCCAGGAGCTGAAAAGAAGACTGACCACATCACCTGTGTTGGTGCTACCAGATCCAATAGGATGATTTGATGTATATTGTGATGCATCTTATCAAGGCTTGGGATGTGTGCTCATACAAGAAAGAAAAGCGGTGGCATATGCCTCCAGGCAGTTGAGAATACATAAGCGGAACTACCCAACGCATGATCTAGAATCGGCTGCGATAGTATGCATTAAAGATATGGAGACACTATCTTTATGGAGCTAAATTCAGTGTGTTTAGCGACCATAAAAGCTTGAAGTACTTGCTCGACCAGAGAGAGTTGAACATGAGGCAACGAAGTGGATGGAATTCATTAAGGACTATGAATTCGACCTGCAATACCATCTAGGTAAGGTGAATGTGTTAGCGGATGCGCTCAGTAGGAAGTCCCTACACGTATCTGCCCTGACAATAAAGGAGCTAGAACTTCTAAAGACGTTTAGAGATCTAAATCTAGAAACGGAAATCATCGGGGATAGGATAAATCTTGGGATGATTAGAGTAACTGGCGATTTCCTAAAATTTTTATGGATGAAACAAGCTGAGGATGAGTACCTCGAGAGTGTGAACCAGTTAATAGAGGAAGGTAAGACTTCGGAGTTCAGAAGAGGCACTGATGGTCTGCTTAGGTTTGGTGATTGGGTTTATGTGCCAACGGATAGAGAGGTCAAAGAGATGATCTTGGAGGAAGCACACAAGAGCAAGCCAAGTTTCCACCCCGGGGCTACCAAAATGTATTAGAATTTGAAAAAACTGTTCTGGTGGCTGGGGATGAAGAGAGATGTAGTGATATGTCCCAACCTGCTTGGTGTGTCAGAAAGCTAAGATTGAACCCCAGAAGCCAGCAGGGTTGTTGCAGTCGCTGGATGTCCCAGAATGAAAGTGGGATAGCATTGCCATGGACTTTGTTTTTGGGTTGCCGAGGACTCGGAAAAGGTACGATGCGGTCTGGGTAATCATTGACAGGTTGATGAAGTGTGCTCACTTCTTACCTATCAACCAGAGTTACTCTCTGGAGCAGTTGACTCAGATCTACATCAAGGAGGTGGTGAGGCTGCACGGAGTACCTTCAATTATTGTTTCGGATCGTGATCCAAGGTTTACCTCAAGGTTTTGGAGGAGATTACACAGTACAATGGGAACCAGGCTAAGTATGAGTTTCGCTTATCATCCTCAAACTGATGGTCAGTCTGAACGAACAATTCAGTCATTGGAGGATCTTTTAAGAGCATACGTGTTGGAGAACACGAGGAGTTGGGATGAGTTCCTTCCATTGATCGAGTTTACTTATAACAATAGCTTCTATTCGAGTATTAGCATGGCACCGTACGAGCCATTGTATGGACGAAAGTGCAGGACTCCGTTGTGTTGGTTTGAGACTGGAGAAAGTCAGTTGTTAGGTCCGGAATTGGTACAGAAAACGATGGAACAAGTCCGTAAGATATGGGAAAAGATAAAGGTTGCAAGGGATAGACAGAAAAGCTACGCCGACAAGAGGAGAAGACCCTTGGAATTCCAAGAGGGTGACCATGTCTTCATAAGAGTTACCCCAAGAGCTGGAGTGGGCAGGGCAATCAAATCCAGGAAGTTAACACCTAGATTCATAGGACCGCTTCAGATTCTTCGACGAATTGGCCTTGTAGCCTATCAGATAGCTTTGTCACCAAATCTGTCGAATCTTCACAATGTCTTTCACGTCTCTCAACTCAGAAAATATCACCTTGATCCATCACACGTGCTAGAGCCCGAATCAATCTATCTGAAAGAGAATCTTGAGTACGAAGCTTCACCTGTTCGGATCGTGGATAAAAGGATCAAGGAACTACGCGGTAAGCACATTCCGTTAGTCAGAGTGGAATGGAACCCAGAAATCGGTGATTCAACATGGGAGCGCGAAGCTGAGATGCGCTAGAATCATCCTTATCTGTTCTCAAGTATGTTACGAAAATTTCGGGGACGAAATTTTCCATAAGGGGGGTGGTAATGTAACATCCCGATTTTCTGTAATTCTAATCAAGTTGGTTAATCTCGATTAGGGCTTTGAATGTTTGTATGAATAGTTTTGTATTAGTTTAAGACCTAGTTGGAAGCTTAGGAATAGGCTTGAACAAGGTCGGAGGTACCTAAGGTGTTAGACGAGAAACTGTGGGAGTCAGGAGTTTGGGAGAGTTTTCCCACCAGAGCATCACGCTCAAGCATGGGAAGGGAGCACGCCCTAGCATGCCAACGCTCCAGCGTGGGGCAAGTTGGACGCTCAAGCGTGGTCACTCTGACCCGTTGATTGACATTGATGGGACATAAAGTGACACGTGTCAGAACGCGTCATAGCTGGCGTTGGAGAGATGATGCGAAATCGTCAATGCTCAAGCGTTGTGAGAGCTAACGCTCAAGCGTTGGAACGCTTAAGCATTGAGATCCAGAACGCTTAAGCGTTGTCAGCTGAGAACAACTTCTATAAATAGATGTCATTTGTGAAATGCACGAATTTTCCTCCCCCAAAACAGTAAGAACAAGGCTGAGAGAGGGAAAGTGAGTGTTTGAGACGATCGAGCTGCCGGAATGCGATTCTGACTGCACGGTTGTGATCGCTGCTAAGCCATCTTCAACTTTGGTAGATTACTTTCTCGATTCGCCCGAGGTAAACTCGAATCCCTAAAACACGTTCTTCGTGTTCTTGGCGTTCTTCACGTCTTTATCTCTTTCTTTGATCTTTTGAGCTTGCCCTAAGGCTAACACTATTGTATATGTGTTGTGCTCGTGATTAAGGCTAAGTTCGTGCTCGTGGCGGTACGAGTTTTGGAGCTGAGACCGCGGTTGAGGGAGCTGTTCTTGGAGCTACGTGGTGGCTGTTCTTGGAGGCTAAAGTTGCAAATTCAAGCTTGGAGGAGCGAGCCAGTGATCGTGTAGAGTTCTCGTGATGATTGTTCAGGTGGGGAGAAAGAGTACTGCTGCCGTCGGGAAGGCAAGAGTAGTGTAGTGTGTTTTCTGCTTTGTGTAGGGAAGCCCTAACCCTACTAGTGGTTGAGCCCTGATAAAGTACCTAAACCCTGGGTTTAACTTACTTTGGGTTATCGCCGTTAAGTTTCAAAACCCTAGATTAGTGAACTATTGATTGAGGATGATCTGTCTCGTATGACTGTTGTGTTATGGAATTCTGTTGTTGCTATCTGTCTAAAGTTCCTATATGCTACTTGGTATGTGATATGCTGCTATGTGCTGTTGTTGTTGTTATGCTATATGTGTGATGATGAGCATTGTGGCGGAGAGCCGTTAGAGTTAAGTTTGGTTGTGTTCCATGTGGTTATCGGATTGATACCGTGGATGGTGTCGTTGCTGTTATGCTGATTTTCGAGGCTGTGGCCGTGTTGATGCAGTGGCATCATGCTGTTTCTGATTGAGTGTCTAGGCGTGAGATCCGGTATCAAACCCATTAAGGATGTTTGTTGCATATCATCAGCTGCCAAGTGGCGAGGCCGTATAACATGTAGTATGGGTTGCCATCGTCATGCGAGGTTAGTTGTACCTGAGTACGGGTACGGAAAGTAGATGGGGCAGTCAAGTGAGTAACCTTGGGGATGTTGCCGGTCTCGGGAATAGTTTACAGTGACGGATGTGGTAGCACCTATCCTGTCGTGACACCTGATCCAGTCCGGTTTGCTCGACTAATCCCAGAGCTTTCCATTTGTTCCAGGCTAATGTTCCGAGGCGACCGAGTTTTTCCGGTTCCAGTATGGAAGGGGGATGCACTCTTATTGGTCACGGCGAGCGGTTCGGTTTCTTGAGCAAACTAACTCCGTTCTGACACAGAACCTGTTCCAGTGTGGACTTGTTCGGGTGTGGAACCGTTCCAGTGGGAACCATCTTTGTGAGGTTTCGACCGACATGCTGCATGGGATTAGTATCCCTATCTAGAGGATTGATCTGAGTGTGAGACTCATGGAGATGGACGCTTGTTGCATGTATTGTCTTGAGAAATGTTTGTCAGTAACTATTATATTTGCGATATCTGCTACATGTTATATGTGTTTACTGCATTATTATTGCTTCCCGACACTGCTATGCACTGTATTTCTTATCTCCCTGTCTTTTCTTCTGTATGTTTCTTTTATTTTATGGGAAAACCCTGTGGAGGAAACAGTTGTCGAGGAGTTGGATGACACACCGCACAAGCCTGATGCCGCTGGATGAGCCACGAACCCTAATCTCGAGGGATTTTGAGTTCTGTGCCAAAAGTGTGGCTATTGTCGGAGTTTCTTTATCTTTTGATGTTTCATTTTGATTATAGTCTGTACTGACGTACGCTGTGCGTATACAATACTAATGTAGCCCTACAGATGGGGTAAATGATATATGTACGTATTTATTTATATATGAAAAGCTGTGTACTTTGCAACGTTGCGTGCCTTAATAGTTTCGTTTCCGCGACTCATTTTTCCACTTTGCTTCGTGCCAATAAGGCGCGCTACGATTACTATACGATTAAGGTTAGTTAATATCTTAAGTTCTCCAATGGGAATATCCTACGTAAAGGGGGTCATCTCAGCACGCCCGTGCTTTTTTAGCGTGTCTTGTGACCAGGTGAGTCACAAGCATGGGCGTGCCATTAGTCAGCACGACCGTGCCGTTGTGAGAACCGCGTCTCGTTGACGCTAAGTTCGGCACGCCCGTGCCGAAATAGAGCACGGTCATGCCATGTGCGCAGCATATATAATCGCACAGAAACCGAGGGTTAGCGATTTTAACCCTCATTTGGTGGCTGATTCTACCCTAGTGCGGTAAGACCTACCCCGTTTCATATCTCCATCAATCTTGGTGCGTTCTTGGAGTTTTGGAGACCTTTGGTAAGCCTTTGGTATGCCTGAGCCAGTTGTGTAGGTAACGTTCTCCTCTTTTCTTAGTTTCTTTTCATGTTTTTGGATTAGAAACTGATTTGGTTAATGTTTTAGTTGACCAAGGCTTGGATTCGGACTGAGCCGCTTGGGAGGACGTGACCAGTTGTTGTTTGGGGCTACCGTTGTTGCAACCTTCAACCCAGGTATGGGGAGAAGGATAATTTAACCACTAGGCAGTGGGGGTAGTGCAAGATGAGGGGTTCCCATGACCCCGAGGTTAATTGTATGCTGTTTGTTTAATATGCCTGTTGCTATATATGTGTGTTGCTACATGCCAACATTATATGCGTTGCTGTTATGTTGATATTTGGTGGTATGTTTATAGCATGATTGTTGGTTGAATTGTTGTATATGATGATTGATGGCTAAATAGTTATGTTGTGATGAACCTGCTGCTATATCCCTAAAATTGGTTAATTGGGATTTTAATTGGTTAAATAATAAAGGGACTGCTGTTCCCCAAAAATATTCATAAGACATGAATTAATAAAGGGTGAGTTTTTATGTTAATGGTTTAGTCATGAACGTAGGGATGATTTTTGAGAGTGTTAGGGACTTTTGGTTAAATTGTTTAACCTGTAATTGCTACCCAGAATAGTACCGTCGCACGATTAGCATGGCAGTGCTGAACAGGGAGCACGCCCGTGCTCCCAATTGAATTCTGGGAATGGCCACGCTTTGAGCACGGCCATGCAGCTTAGGAGCACGCCTGTGCTATCGTGCAGCACGCCCGTGGTATCGTGCAGCACCCTCGTGCCATCGTGCAACACGCCTGTGCCATATATGTAGCACGCTCGTGCTATCGTGCAGCACACCCATGCCACCCCTCTCGTCAGAATGGCTTATGGTTTAATGGGGTTTTGACCCCAATGTTCCCAATAATGATAGAATAATACACCAAACAAATGATGAAGTTAGATAATTTGACTATATAATAATTAAGACGTTGAGGAACGATGAGTTGGCTAAGTCGGTGCCCTCGGGGTTACAGCACGATGATGTAATTGGATGCCTTTAGTGGTCCAATGTTGATATGATTGGATGCCTTTAGTGGCCCAATGTTGCGTTGTTATAATTGGGTGCCTTTAGTGGCCCAATGATGAAGATGATATTCTTGGGTGCCTTTAGTGGCCCAAGCAGAGGTGGCGGCTGCCGTTGTTTGTTGATTGTGTTCATGCATCACATTGGAGATGTTAATTAGGGCAAGTTCAACATAAGGGAGGTCGTACTAGAGTATGACGATCTGGCCATCCACGGTTGGTTCACCCAAGGTTTGGTGAACCGTGGCCCCCCGTGATGAGGCATCCATGGTTTGATGCGTTGGCTATCCAAGGGGTTCACCCATGGTTTGGTGAACTGCCGGCGTTGGTGCCTTTAGTGGCCAATGTGGATATGTAACTTCAAAGTTGTTCTTCCTAAGTTAGTTGGATCCACATGCATTGATGGAGTAGTGTTGCATTGCATCATATAGCATACTGGTTGATTGATTATGTTGAGATAACGTTTATATGTGTAAGTGTATGCTTATGACTGTTGTTATACCATGATGTATGATCATCTTATTCTTATCTCCATGCCGTTGTGTTTACATGTTTTCTTACTCCCTTCCTTTGTTTTTCTTGTTTAGCATGTATAGTTTATGTAGAGGATGACGAGCAGCCCTGAGAGGAGTGACTCTGAGGAGCCACCACTCATAGTTAGGGTTCTTTAGCTTAGTTGTTTATTTCTTTTTAGTTTTTCAGTTGTATTCCGAACATGTTTCCGGAACGGTTGTACCAATTGTGACATCGGGGTTGGGTTTTATTTATGTTGATGTTTCTTTTCCTTTCAAAACTTTGGTTTAATATTTCCGCGCTGTTGAGAACTAGTTCACGTGGTACATTTTCTACCTGTGAACCTTTTTAATAAAAGGTTGCATGTTTTAATTTTTTATTTGTATAGTATTATTATCAATATTTATATTTAATGCATATATAACATGCGGGGTAGAAGGTTGTCACAACCTACGCCATTACCGACGGCCTTTTGCGCTGGGCCGTCGATATGCGTTACCGAGGAACTTCTTTCCAACAGATTTTTTGCCGTCTGTTATCTGTCCATAATGGCCCATTACCAACGGCTTTTTGTCATTACCGACAACTTTTGACCCTCGATAATGGGCCAAGATAATTGCCTTTAGGATTTAAGGTTTCTGGTCAAGGTAGTGCTGTTGTATGCCCTAGAGGCAAATTGTATTTTCTATATGTAGTTCGCATTTTGTATAATGTTAAATGATTAATAAAACGAGATATTTCATTTATTTTATTTGTATTGATTGTTTAATTACATGAATACAATAAAATTACTTAGGATGGTAAGTTGGATGGAGGTCCTATTGCGTAACATCCCGTAACATAAGCCTATTCTTCTTCGTGTCTCGATGCTCTCATAGTCTTCTCTCTGTATTTGTGACTCTCAATGGCTCTCTTTCCTTTGTTCTTAGTCTCTGTTTCGTACTCTCTCTATATATTCCCCTCGATGTGTTTTTCGAGTTTGCGTGCACTGTCTCTTTATCTTCGTTTCTTGAGTTCCTCTCACTCAGTCGGGTGTTCTAGATAGGCTTTGCATAAGTTCCTCAAAGTATAATTTTTTCAAAAGCTCTTATTTTTTAATTTTTCTTCTTTAAAAATAAGCTACTATTTTTTAATAGTGTCTTTTAAAAATTGTTTGGTCTAACTTCTCCTTTTAAGGAGCAGAGAAGCCAAAAACAATTGGACAAAACACTATTTAAATCCACTTTTACCTGATCAGAATAGAATGGGTGGTTTGCTTGTCACCCGAAAAAAAAAACCTTATCTTTGAACGACACAATGAGACTATTTCCATCAAACTAGAGGCTCAGTGACTATAGTTCCATCACCATTGCCACCTTCCCACGGATTTCCTAAGGCCCTATTTGCAAGTTAGGAGGGAAAGGAAAGGGAGGGGATCAAAGAAGAAGGAAGGGGGAGGGAGGGAAGGAGAAAGAGAGGATTATCCTTTTCCTTGTTTGGGAGTGCATATTGTATGAGGAGAAGGAAATGGAGGGCATAAGACATACTTTTACAATTTTATCCTTACTTAAAAAATTAACATAATTAATATTCTATAAATAATATTGATGTTCCAAAATAAAAGGGGTAAATTTGAAAAATGTATGAGGATAAGTTAGTAATTTCAATTAGTTTTCCTCCAAAATACCTCAAATTGAGAGAACTTAAAAAAGTGGACATAGTAGGAATTTGGAGGTTTATTAAGATCCTCAAAACCTTCCCCTCCAATTTTCTAAACTCACAAACAAGGGTGACCCTCAAATAAACCTTCCTTTCCCTTTTTTTCCCTCCAAAAATCAACTCACAAACAAAGCCTAAAGGATTCACCATAACAGAAAGCAAAGGCTACAGTTTCACCTCCACCTCTATTTAAATTCTCTCCTTAAATACAAAATTTATTTTATTTAATTCATAAATATATTAATTACCGTAAAAAATAACAGATATTTCTTAAAAATTTAAAGATATTTAATACTTTTTTTTGAAATTTTTATCTCGTTTCTTAACTATTGCTGCATCCGCAGTAGTTAAGAAATGCCATCTAAAATTCAAAAGAAAAAAGAAACACTAAAGAAGTAAGTATGAAACACATTATATAATCTATTACAATTTACAAGAGCATGCATATAAAACTACCTAAGAAGTCACTTCAATTTTTGTCTTCCAAATTTCACATTGAGCTAGCTATCCCCGTCATGTTCAATTTCGGAGGCTTCTTCCTCTTCTTCTTGCATGCAATCAATGCCAAAAGCTCCGTGACCATGGCCAAAGGCCTTGATGTGGTCTTTCAAAGATCTTTTGTGTTTGAAATCAGACCCACAAAAACAATACCAAGTTTTGCCACAGTTCTTCTCATGTGTCCGCCAATCACCTTTTACTGCAAATTCTTTGCCACATTTTCTACACATATAGGGTTTTATGCCATGCTTTCTCTTATAATGTGTTTGAAGACTTCGGAAATCCTTGAGAGGCCTTGCTCTTGGGTGGTCAATGTTGTGCTTGCAACTTGGTGCACAACAAAAGCATGGAAGCCTTAGCATAGCTGTTGGTTGTACTCCTTTTAGAGAATCAGGCCCCTTTCTATATTGAGATCCATGTCCCCACATATGCATCTGCAAAACAATAAGAAACTTAATCAAATAATTTATAGAGCAAAAGTTTTTGTCCTCTTGCACTTTCAGTCCTTCACACACTTGTCACGCTCAGTTATAAAATTTAATCGAAGGTCCTAATTTCCATCCAATAGGTAGATAAATTTGAACCTCGCTCCCCCTCCCCCTCCCCCTCCATCAAAAGAAAAGATTTGCAGAGAAAGAGTAACTAATTAAGATGCAAGATATAGGTATAAAACAAGAAAAACATTATAGCTTCTAGTACACTCTCTTTATCTCTTATATCTCAAACAAATAAAATACAATTATGATGTAATATGTTTTCTTATGTATAATTAAATAGCCTTTCCCTTTATAGAGATGTTAATTTATGTAAATACCATGGACGTTTAAATTAGTTTCAACATTCAAACTTCCCTTGAAAGCTAGCACAAGGTACAATCCTTGTATATTAACAAGCAAAAGCAAGACAATATGAAAGGTCAACAATCATTAACATAGTTCTTGAGGCAAATAATTAGAAAAAATGATTTTTTAACCATTAATAGGAATTTAGTAAGGATATGGTATGCTGACACGAGTAAAAGTGAATATTGAGATATATCATATTAATTTTAAAAATCTATCATATATCAATATGAGAAAAATATGAACTAAATGTGTATTATGGGGTTTAAATAATAGAATTAAATATTTATATTTTTACTTTCCAGGGTATGATGACAAATTAGCCACAACTGGAAGTTCGTACAATTTATACAAAACAACTCAGTAGCTCAGTTATCCAGAAGGTTTTCTTAAGAGTAAGGTTATTTGAGCACTCGTAATACTAATAGGTTATTTTTTTCTTAATTATTTGTACTTAAATTCCATCGTGCGTCAGAGGGACTAGCTCTTTATTAGAGGAGCGAAGA
The DNA here is from genome assembly GCA_039655645.1 of Ammopiptanthus mongolicus. Classification (NCBI taxonomy): domain Eukaryota; kingdom Viridiplantae; phylum Streptophyta; class Magnoliopsida; order Fabales; family Fabaceae; genus Ammopiptanthus; species Ammopiptanthus mongolicus. The sequence continues at coordinate 23,400,373 of CM077351.1, forward strand.
TTTTTCAACATGAGATAGGGGACACAGTATGATGTCTTTTTGTTTTTGGATGTATTTTTAAGATGTTTATATATCTAAAAAGATAAAAAATAAGTAAAAAATAGAAATAAACACGTAAGTGTCCAGATTTTGATGTGTAAATAACACAATTTTTATTAGAGACATCTCAGGTTCCATGTATGATCAATTGATGATCCTGTCACTGACTGTTTTTACTATGCAGTGATTTACAACAGGAGTGAGCTCATGCTGATAAAGAACATCTGAATCCTGAAGAAGCACTGTTATTACTAATTTTTTAATTTTTTTTTTTACTTTTCGTTCATTTTCAGTCTGGTGTAGCACAATATTTTAGGTGACATAAAAGCAGAAGGAACATTTCAAGAATAGTTTAGTTTTTTTAAAGAAAACAAAATTTAATCAAGATCTGGAGTCTAATACCAAAGAGAAGATTATGCAGAAGGGATAGATATGTAACCAAAATAATGAAACTCAGAGCAGGAGTGACCTTTCCTCTTGGTGGGAAAAAAAACTTGACACTTGACTTTGGAACTTTGCATAAAGATAACAAGCAAAACAAAAATATAGTACAGTATAGCCAGGAATTTTTCATTTTTTTCTTAAGAAGAGTAGAAGGCAAAACAAAATTACATGACCGTACCTGAAGATTATTGTATCTGTTGAAAGTCTTAGAGCACACATGACATGAGAACTGAGTAGGACCAGTGAGAATCTGAGAAGGGGTGGGAATCCAATACTGAACCTTGTTTAGTCTCTCAAAATGGTGTCCAGAAATCACGCCCATTTCCTCTTTTTCTCTGATCATTTGTGTAAAAGTTGAGATCTTCCTTGACCCCGGATCAGAAGTAGACATGCTAGGAAGCCCTATGCGCAGTGCTATAGTCAAAGTTTCATCATCAATATCATCAGTACTAGTCACAAGATTCTCATCTCTGTCCTTTTTCTTGTCTTCTTCCTCTTCCACAGTGCTAGTACTTTTCGAGGGTTCATTATTTTCATGCTGATTTTTTAGGCTAGTTATGTTGTTTATGAGAGGAAGGGCCTCTCTAATAGGAGGGGAGGGAGGGCATGTAGAAGAGGAGGAGGTATCGAATTGAATGGATAATCTGCTGTTTGAGTAAGCAAGAGGGTAAGAGGAGAAGAGGTTGGATTGGGAAGTAAAAGAAGAGTAGTGAGGATGGAGGGGTATGAAGTTGATCCTTCCAGCGTATAAATTGGACTGAGGGTCTGTCATGGTGAATGTTTAGATTGTTGGCTTCTTTTGCCAGTTGTTAGATATATATATATATATATATATATATATATATATAATAAAATATAAAATGTGCGCATGTGTGTGTGAGAGAGAGAAAGGACATTATGTGGGGGAAATGGAATTGAAGAACTATAGGTGAGTGTTTAAGGTAAAAGAACAAAGCTAAAGTGTGTGGAAAGTACTGAAGAAATTACCCCTGTAAAGAGAAAGCCAAAGGTAGAATCATTGATTAGACTAGTGCAGGTTGTCTCGCAAGACAGAGAGATGTTGCACCATAACATTCTGAATTTTTTTAACAATAATGTTTTTTTTATCACTAAATGTACATGGTGGATACCATATTTCAGGATAACAATATTAGATATTATTATTTGTCAAATATAAAATTAAAATTAATATATATATATATATATATATATATATATATATAAGAATTGTTGAAGGTCCACAACATAGTGACAAGTTCTTGCATTTTTTACAGCATGCTGCATGTGTTAGAGGTAAGGCCGCTAATTAAGAAGGTTAGACACTTAATTTGGTGTGCAGTTGTATGGGCTGTATCGTCAATGAGAAACCAAATTATTTTCCAAGGGAAAGTGGTGAGCACTTCTGTTGTTGTAGCTCATGTTAAAACATTATCATGGGGGTGGTTTATTAGTAGAGAAGGTAGAGGTTTGTTTGCAACATATTAAATGGAAGTGTAAACCGTTTTGTATTATAGGTTAGAGTATTCCTTATATTCTTATTTAAATAAATTTTTAACTTATAAAAAAAAAACGATATCTCAAATGTCATATCGGGTCATATAAAAAATCGAACATTATTTTTAATTTGAGGAATATTAGCAACGCACTCTCTAACACTCTCTTTTCAACACATACTCTCATATTAATTGAAATTCATAGGATTCCACTAATTCACGTGGGTCCCACTTGAATTTTGATAGGATCCATCTGAAGTTCAATCAATAGGAGAGTGTGTATTAAAAAAAGAATGTTAAAAAATGCATTAGTGACCTTTTTCTTTTAACTTTTTGCCTTTTCTCTTTGCATCACTCAACCAGTAAATCTTTTATACTTACCTACATATCCAGCATTTGCTTGGGTTGGCGTTTCTCTCTTTCTGGCTTTCTGTGTCTGATCAGTCAACAAAATATCAAATGCACTATTGATTTTGGAGTAAAGTTTAGTTTTGATAATTTCTAAATCACTTCTACGTTGTTTATTACTAGCTTAGTACCATGGATCGCTTTCAACTACTAATTCAGGCGTTGGTACCTTATCCCATGCACGTAATTTGGTTTTATGAATCTTCTTTACCGTTGAAGTTGCAACTGTATATTACATGTGTGTGTTTCTGTGTACAGTTAGCAGCAATTTTATAATTAGCGTTGCTCTACTTTTATCATATCACATGTATACTAAATTTATTTTTTGAAAAAGCACATGTATACTAAATTTATTAATAGCAGAATTTTAAATAAAGGTCCGTGATTATAATTTGAACCTAAACGATTTGATTTTAGAGGATTATGAAATTGAAACGCGATCATAATGACAATCGTATCGATTATATTTTTCTGTAATTATCCACAATTGTGATAAACGCAACGCAATCGCAACAGATATCGCAATCACAATTTAAAACATTATTTTCGATTATTTTAATTACAATACCATGAGTTCGATCAATTTTGAATATTTGTTTTACCTGTGTTACATAAATAGCTGTCTAATTAAGTAATTATAGTGCACAATCATGCAAGGATGATTGCTTACTTCAGGCATCAAATTAATTGAACTGAAGTGTACTGTCAAAATTAAATATAGAATATATAACCCACACATACCCATAAATAAAATAATATATGGAAGGGGTAGTTTACCAATTATACATTGAAGTATATTGAATGCTACTGATAAAGATGTACTAAACAGCACAACCTGTAGAAAATGACATTTTCACTGTCGTTTCATTCTTATAACTCATCTGTGCACGTATTTCATGACTCATGAGAGCTCCTCTTGTAAATTCCATTCCTTTTATAAAAAAAATCCCTAAGCGAAGTTTCCAGTAGTAACACGATTTTGACACATGGAGCACAGTTCAGGCACCACATTTGTAGCTAGTATTAGTTGGCATAGACACTACTTGACGCGTGGAGGTAAATTATGAACATGAAAATGAAATGCATGGGTGAAGATAGTGGCTGTTTGAAGTATGTGACAAGAAGCCGGTAGAGACAGTGATGGAAACAAATTATGCCCTCCTCTATTTACTAGCAAGACACTCAAATGCATAAATGAAAAATTTTAATTAAGTACACTTAACCTTTACTATATATATATATATATATATATATATATATATATATATATATATATATATATATATATATATAAAAGAGAGCATACACTAATCACTATCTTAAATATAACGACAACATACTTTCTAAAATAATGTTAATCCGAGCTTCTTATATATATTTGCTTTTAAATTTTATTTATCGTAGAGTTTAATTTCAATGCATTGCTAGTGTTAAATTTTCACAATATTAATCAATCATACGTTATTACGTGTGTGACTTTTGAGTCTGCAAAAAAATATATGATTTTTGAAGTAATTATTGTGAGTCAAATACTTTTAATAATATGACAATATATAATTAGATGATAGTATAAAAAAATTCATATTAACATTGTATTAAAATCGATTCTTTTATTATTTCTAATTACGGTTGCAAGATTTGGATGGAAGAGAGTGTGTATAACCTCTCAAATGAGAAGTATTAATGTCGCGTTTGGATAAACAGTTTAATTAAGCTATTATCATATGAGAGCTTGTCATAAACGCTTAAATTCAATAAACTATTTGCGTTTGGATGCACAATTTGAAAAACACTTATAGAAATTACATAAGCGCTTATAAATACTTTGAAAATGAAATTTTATTAAATTAATATTTATATTTATATATATAATGAAACTTAACTATTATTATTATTATTATATATATATATATATATATATATATATATATATATATATATATATATATATATATATATATATACACTCACACACACTACAAGAAAAATGCTGTTTAGCTACCAAATTTTCCGGTAGCTAATATCTAAAATTCGATAGCTAAATTATTTAGCTACCGAATGGAGTTGGTAACTAAAGTGTTGGTAGCTAATCAATTTAGCTACCGAATTTCACTTCAGTCGCCAATAGTTACGGAATATTTCGATAGCTAAATGTAAATATTGTGGTCGCTGAAATGGTCACGTAAACCGTGTCTGTTACCAGTTTAGCGACCGAATTGGCGACGAATAATATTTGATAGATAACTTTATATTTTGGTTTACCTACCGAATCCTATTCGGTAGCTAAATTTCAAATTTGTAAATTTTATTTAGCTACCGAATTCGGTAGCTAAATATAAATTTATTTTTTTTGCAAAAATATCAAACTTTTACCAAAATTATCACCCTGCTTAATCATACAAAACAGAGATAAATTACATAAAATTATACTCAACTCAAACAATATAAATCCACCATATATATAAACATCTAATACAATATCCAAATAGAAACAACACATGTAGTATAATGGTGATAGTAACTAAATGTAACAAATATAATATCAATGTGCTGGGGGCGTGGGGGAATCCAGCCATCATCAATCTCGCCATCGTCCTCATCATCGGCACCTGGATCAGCATGCGAATCATCTTGTGGAACGGCACTAGAGGAGCCGGGCCTATATCCCAAGTGCTGGAACAACGCGTACATCTCTCTCTGTGTATGATCCATCGTTTTCTCCAAATGGTTTATCTTGTTGTCCTTCGCTGCCAGCTCAGCATTGAGATTGGCGATAACCTCTCGTACGTCGGGGGTAGGGCCAGGATCGGATTGAGTATGTGACGTCGATGAGGTCACGTACTCATCCCCCCATCCGACCCAACCCATACACAACACCCTTCTTGTTTTTACTACCCACCACCTCCAAGAAAATGGCGTTGTCAGATGCAGCAGAGTGCTCTTGTCCCTGACTAGTGGCATCACCCCGTGACATAGAAGTTGTTGGCATGACATCTTTGATGCAATAAGTCAGGCCCATCGGTTAGTGTATATTGTGGGGTGGTCCATGTACTACAATGTTAGTCTCATTCAGGATAATAATAATAATAATAATGAGTTCGTATGCATGAATCCACTACTTTTGATAAATTCCAATTCCAATTGCTGTAGAGAAAACCACTTAGACCACATCACTGCTGCTGTTCTCAAACAATGGGTGCACACCTTAAAGCTTATCGACAAAATGAAAGGCCACTAATTTTCAACTTCATATTCTAAAGACTGGCAACTTCTCATGGTGAAAATGCATGTTTCCTCATCTCATTGGACATCATATATAACAAAATTGAATCTCATATCTATGGGGTATGAGCTGCACTGCAATATTGCTGATGCATACAAACATCATCCATGATCAAAATAATAAACAAGAGATTTGACGAACAACAGCATGGCAATTTCAGTTACATATGAAGTACTCAGGACTCAGGACAAACAGGAAACCCCAAAAAAATCCACACTGATTTCCTCAACTTTTTCAGTCAAAATGATCCATAAATGTATCCATTTTAATCTTACTGACAATGGTATAATACTATCTAGTATAGTGGAATTTAAATATGTATCTTACATAGCGGGGATTATTTTGAACTATATCAATTGCTTCTTGTGGCTGCAATTGATGCACGAAAAAAGTTGTGATTTGCTGTGGGCAGAATGTATCAACAGCTATTGTTTATTGTTTATGTATAATAAAACACAAGCACCAAAATTCTTAATCTGGTTTGCATTAATCTGTCAGATTATACGAGCATGGTGCAACAAAAATATCATTTTTCCGTGGTTCTTCCTTGCTTCATATGTCTTTGTAAAATGACAGGTGAAGCAGAATGGGGGCTATACATGTACGATTGTAGTTCAGCTTTCTAATTGTTATTGGACTAACTGCTAAATGTGTGTCAACATTTATAATTTCTTTCCCTCTTTTACTTGGATACCTAGGGCACCAAAACTCCCTCTTCAATCTCTGCTCACCTATGATAAGATTGAGTTCTTGGATGTGGACGGTGGAGCTTGGAAGCAAGGCTGGAGTGTGACTTATAGAGGGAATGAGTGGGATTCTGAGAAACTGAAGGTGTTTGTGATGCCACATTCACATAATGATCGTGAACAAAAAAGGGAGAGGGAGGGATGAGCGTACCTGTGCGTGGACCGACGAGGAACCAAGGCGAGGGGCGGCGATGGAGAGAGAGAGAGACGACTGGAGGTGAGGCGGTGATAGAGAGAGAGAGAGTGAGGCAGCGGCATAGAGAGTGAGAGTGAGAGGCAGAGTGCGAGAGAAAGAAGAAAAAGGGGGGAAGCTGAAGATTTAGGGATTTAGTTTAGCGACCGAAAGGAAACTGAAGATTTAGGGATTTAGTTTTGCGACCGAAATTCTAAACTATTAAATAATTAGCTACCAACACATTTTTGGTCGCTAATGTAAAAATATAACCGTTGAAATAGGATTCGGTCTCATATTCGGTGGCTAAAAAGTCAACAAGTTTGACCTTAAAAATTACAGCTTTGACGACAGTATTAGCTACCGAATATTTGTGACCCCAAATTTCGGTAGCTAATTCCGTAGCTAAATGTCAATATTTATTAGTTTTTAGAAAACTAAAAATATGGTAGCTAATACGGTCGCCATTGGCTACGGAAAATTTTCCATAGCTAATTTCGGTCGCTAAAAACACATTTTCTAATATAGTGATATATATATATATATATATATATATATATATATATATATATATATATATATATATATATATTATGTTTCAAAAATATATATAAATTTATAATTAATGAAACTAACCTGACGTTAAATTTTTCTTGCGTTATCTAATGTTACATTTTTTTTTAAACTTAGATGCTTTTTTGAACTTAAGTTTATTATGGAACTTATGTTAATTTTGATAACTTTTGGACATTGAATCCATAAAAATTTCATCCACTATAAGGTAGCAATAATTGAGTGCATAAGTTTTAAGTTACAACTACTAAAAATTAATAAAAACATGAAAATTAAGCTAGATACTTTGTAACATCCCGTTTTTTTTAATTAATCAGTATTTCTGTATTTGTATTTTATTGAAGGGTCTAGAGCGCGAAATAAAATAAACTAAGACCATAGCCAAGCTCTACGATATCGTAGGAAGCTATGATTAAATTTTGAGTCAAAAACTCAGACGGAGCCCGGTCTGCGGTCTTCACTGACAATAGTGTTTTATTACTATCAAGACCTAATTTAGACTTGTGAACGAGACAGTTAGTCTTAGAATCACGTTTCCTACATTTTCGAAAAAATAGGTCCTGACCTTTGAAAATAAAAATAATAATAAAATATTCGGACGAATACTCGAACCGGAAGACGATTGGAGCTGTAAAAGGATTTACCAGGACTCACTAACGGATAAACTTGATATCATATCAAGTCACATCACCTCGGGAAGCATGCCATGACTCGACACTGTCATAATGATAAACGAAGATATCTGGATGCGAAAAGATCAAAATGCCGCTGATTTTTTTCCTAAAGGACATTTACATCTCTAAAATATCTAAAAATTTCATGACTCACCCTCACTCTGTCTCCTTATCTTCAGCCCCTTTCTTTCTCTCTTTCCCCTCCTTCTTCTTCTTCTTCTTCCTTCCTTTTCTTCTTCTCCTCCATTTTTCTTCCTTACTTTCCTCCATTTTTTCTCAAACTTCCACAAAAATTTTCAAGAAACTTTGTGAAGCAAAGTTGATCATCTCATCCTCCTCTATCATCTAATAGGTATGGACTTCTCTCTTGAGCTCTCAATCTTCATTTTTCTCCATGGAAAGTCCATAGTTTCAAGTTTATGCTTCAAACTTCAAAAATTCATGAAAAATTGTAGAAAAATACTTTTAATGTCAAACCAATTTCTATGAGTTAGATTCTTTACCCTCTTTCATAATCCAAGAGCTTGTAAGCAAAAGAGCTCTCTAGCTTATATGGGTATGGAGAGGCCGAATCCTATATGTGGGGAAAGCTTGAGTTTTTTATTCCATTTTTGAGTAAAAAGACTTACTCTAGTGTTGTGCATGCTTAAGGATCATTGATCCAAGATTTAGGAATTTTTAGTCATCCCTAGCCTATTTTACCATGAAGAGGCCGAACCTAGCTTGTAAGAGAACTAGGGGTTTTGCTTCAAGTTTTTGAGTAAAAAGACTTACGATAGTGTTGTGTGCACTTGAGGGTCATTGATCCAAAAGTTGGCGGAATTTCAATACCTCTAGCCTATTTAACTAAATAGGGGCAGCAGCCTAGTCCTAGGGATTAGGGTATTTTTAATTAACTGTATTAATTTCTGGTTGTGTTTTGTGGTATAGAATCGGACATGACTCAGACTTTCGACTACGCACTCGATTGACAATCGCGAAGCCGCATCCGGAGTCTCACGGGAACTTTACTAAGGTGGGGAGAGAAAGAACTTTATCGTCGGGAAGGCAAGCTTAGTATAGAGTATATATATGTGTGTAAGGGAACCCTTAAACCTTACTAGAGGTTGAGCCCTGGATAAAGTGCTTGGACCCTAGGTGTAGGTACTTTTGGGCTATCACCACTAAGATGATAATTTCAGTGCTGTGATGGATTGAGGTTGATGTGTTGAATTATTTAATTCATTATCTGTTTACCTGTTATGTTGAACTGTTTGTGTGATTTACTGTTATCCGGCTTTATGATAATATTTGTACTGGTAAAATTGTTGTTGTGAGATTTTATTGTGATTGGCTGGTTGAGTGTTGATGAGAGTATGGTGAGTGTTGATGTTGTTCGGGTTGATACCGTTGTGGTCCCGACCATGGAGCTGTGTCTCATAGACGCAAGGCATCGTGATGCTGATGTTGATGTTGATGATGATGTTGATGTGGATGCGGTGCGTCGTGGTCGTAGTCGAGTGCGTAGGTGTGAGGTCCCGGTATCAACCTGCGATGGATGTTTGTTGCATACCATAACATTTCATACCACAACATATTTTTCCCAAAGGGGATGTCCAATTGGGGACGTGATGTTTTTAATCCCGAGGCGGGATGTCCAATAGGGGATGTGATGTGATGTTATCCCGACGGGGATGTCCAACTGGGGACGTGATGTATCGACTGACATGCATATAGAGAAGTCAGCATATACATAAGGACTGGTATCCCTCGTATAGGTTTGATATGAGAGAATGACTTTTGAGATGGTTGTGCTGTATGACGTAAGAGATGGATGTCGACGTGTTGTATCTTTTCTATGTGTTGTGTGCTGCATGTATATATCTTCTATACTGATGCCCCTCTCCCATATTTGATGATGCATGTTTCTTATCTCCTTGTGCTTTTTCTGTATGTTTACTTTATTTTCTGGGCAGATCCCGAGGAGGAACCAGTTGCTGAGGAGCTGGATGGCACTCCTTACGAGCCTGACGCCGAAGGACGAGTCACAGACCCTAGCCTCGAGAGGTTGGGCAGTGATCGTGGTTAGCCGGAGAATTGTCTCTCGGCCTATTTTTCCTATTTTATTTGGGTCTGTATTAATATACTCTGGGCAAATGATGTAGGTACGTATTTATTTATATTTTAAAACTATGCACTCTGAGACGCTGCATGCCTTAAATTCATTTCCTTTCAGCGCTTAATTTTCTGCTTCGCTTCTCTTCGTATCAACAAGGCGCGCTAACGATTATAAAACGATTAAGGTTAGTTAATACCTTAGGTTCTTTAATGGGACGGTGGGTCGTCTCATACTTCTGGGCATCTGGTTTCTAATGGTGTCTCTGATTTGCTCCATTTGCCTCACACTTTCTTGATTTGGTTCCTCCCATGTGACATCTTCAGGTCTAGTTTCATGTACATTGACATCATACTCTAATTCAACATTTTCCTCAAATAGAAGAAATTCTTCATCACCTATGTCATTCCTTCTTATGAAGTTACGCAAAGCCATATAAGCAACAATTACTTGAGTCGTGGTTCTCAATGGGAAAGGAGGCATGTTGCCTAGTATCTTCCATCTAGCTTTGCGACACCCAAATGATCGCTCAACAGTGTTTCGGAGGCTAGAATGCAAATAATTAAACAGTACTTCTTTTCTTCCTCTAGCTCTAGGTCCCAATCTAAAATGGGGGAGATGATACCTAGTGGTTTTAAACGGTCTCAAGTAGCCCATAAAGTTAGGATAGCCAGCATCAACAAGATAATATTTACTTGTGAATAAAGTATAAAAGAATTTAATATGTATGTCTATTGGTGATAAAATTTAAAAAAAAATATATAATTTACTAATCTGTAGGAGGATGAGGAAAATGCAATCTAGGCATGCGCACGCCTGCCATTCTTTTCGCAAAATATCCCATTTATTTTTTCCTTTGCTTATATTCATAAGATAGCCCTATTTGTTCATTAAAACTCTTTATCAAGTTTCCCCACCCTACTTTATTAAAGTGATCGTGTGGCCTATTCCCAGTCCGTACTTGCTCAATACAACACTTAAGAAAGATATCATAATTTTTATCATTCCAATCAGCCTTGGGTCGTTTTACATTAGCACTACCATTTCCATTCCCTTCAACTGGGTTTGAAGCCATTTTAGAGGTCTAATGCAACCAAACAAAATTGCAACATTTTAGATTACGATATAAACAAAGAGAACAATACAAAAAGAACACAACACTACAACATTGAACAACAAAGCAACAATGCAATTTTTGTGCAAGACAATTTTCGTTCAAGAGCAATGACCCCTTAAAGCAATTGCTATAACAGATGTAAAAAGACCTAATCAACTAACTTTCTTCATAAAAAACTCAACCTATCATTGTGTGTTAGCTACTACAGTAGGATGTTCATTGTGGTTTTGAGAATGTGCGATACTTCAGTATAAATAATGAAGAAAGATTCAAAATAGTCCTTTAATTCCCTAAGCAATTCAAGTAAAAAGTCAAGAAGAGAATGTTTAACTTTAACTAATCTATTAGGAGGAAAAACACATCAAAATGATTTCAGGAAGACATAAAAATACCATCCTCATAAAAATTCTACACATTCCCTACGACGAATTTCAGGCTTTCAGCTGCTTCTTATCACCTTGATTACCTGTTGAGGCTTTAGATTAGTCAAAGGTTAGGGTCAATTAACTTTCTGGGCACTTGAGACCATTTCATTAAAGAAAATGCAAGAAAATTGTAGGCACAAATGTGACAAAGGGAAAGGGAGAGGGAGAAAACCAAGCAAAAACAGAAACGAAACAAACCTGGTCACAGAACACGGATGGCCACAGTGGAAGGAGCGCGACGCACGGCGGAAGGTGAACTGCAGAAGGCAGACGGCGGACCTGGATGGCGGAGGGCTAGTTCTAGTGTTGCCAGGGTTAACACACTCTAGCCATTGGAAGAAAAGGGGTTGAGAAATGTGTATCTAACTTGGGAAAAAATTTGTGTCAAAAAAGAATAAAAAATAAAAGAAATGTCAAAAATGTGGGAGATGGGTATCGAACACTGTAATGGACGGGGTGTCCTCCGCATAAGCTGTTGCTTCTAAAAATCCATAAGCTTCTCCCACTAGCTTATGAGAATAAGCCCAAAACAGCTTCATAAGTTGTGCCAAACACTTTGCATAAGTGATTATATCATAAGATAAGCCTAAATGAGCTTACATAAGCTCTTCCAAACGCCACCCAAAGCTAGTCCAAGGTTTTGGATTTACGAAATTAGAGTGTGTTTGAATTATGTATAAAATATAAATTTTTAATAATCAATTATATGCCTAACTTATTACTAATATACTAGATTATAATAGAATTAATTTTATATTTGGAGATATTTGTTAAAAATTAATTTTAAGTTAATCTATTTGTCTTGGTAAGAGATAAGTTTTTGGTGGCGTAAAGTTGGCTTATGATGATATGATCTAATGGTTGAGCAACTTTAGCTTGTGCTTTTGTTCCTTAGTCATGAAACTCAGATTTCATTTTAAGTCGTTTAGTGTGGAGAAGTGAGAGAGAGTGAGAGAAAGCAAGAGCAAGAGGGAGAAGAGTGGATATATAGCAGTGAGATCACGAAGAAGGAAAGTGAGCGGATCAGGATTCAACAAGATTATTTTTGACAAAGACAAGAGTGCAAGTTGGGAAGGGAACTGGCAACAGAAGCGAAAACAAGATGGAACATCCAGGGGAAGCAATGGAACAGTAACTATTTTACTAATTTTCCAGATGGGATTGGGAGAGAAGAATTGTGGAAGAGTTTACACGACAGGGGAAGGTCATGGACATCTATTTACCTCAGAAGAGGAATAAAGAAGGAAGAGCCTTTGGTTTTGTTCGTTTTCAGAAGGTCGAGGACTCAAGTACTTTTGAGAAAAAAACTGGATCAAATACGTTTTGGCACATGCAAATTGAGAGTGAACCTTTCCCGGTACACAAGACAAAATGGTGGAAGAGCAAAAAGCATAACAGTTCAGAAAAGAGGAAACAAAGGACTAGCACTGAAGCTAACAATCAATGGGATGAGCTTTGCAGATGTGGTTAAAGGAAAGATGAAATCGGTGTGGAGGCCAAAAGATAAATAGGACAAACATGGAGGAGGAGTCATCGGAATGGAACATATTGGAACACAATGTGAAGTAAGAGGATATGGGTTGTTGATAAAGAGCTATGTTGAACAGGTACATTATGCTGATGTGGTGGATGCTTTAGAAAAGAAAATTATAGCAGAAGGAATATTCTCATTCACGGTGACGCCGATGGGAGGAAACAAAGTATTGATTCAAACAACAGAAGAAGAAGATTTTTTTTTATATAATTTTTCAGGGATGTAGAAAAGTTATTGCAGTGTTGGTTTAGTGAGATTTCATTTTGGATTCCTCAGGAAGTTGTAAGAGATCAGTACATATGGATTTGTTGTCAGGGTGTGCCTTTAAAAGCATGGGGGGAAGAGTTTTTTCGGCAAATAGTAATGAGTATGGGTCGGTATGTCTTGGTGCATACAAACATACAAATATAAAACGTTTTGATGTGCCAAGAGTTCTAATTCAAACTTCTTCTTGGAGACTATAAATCGTTTAATCAAAATGTGAATTAATGGTTTAATTTTTAGCATTAGGCTGTTGGAAGAGCCTTTTGGAGATTGTGATAAATTAAATGATGTTTGAAGTTAGTACAATGATCATGATCAATTAAGCAGTTCGTCGGGAGGTTTATCTGAGTCAGGATATTCTTCTAAGAGTCCATCGATTCAGAATTCTGGACAAGGTTGCCATTGGAGGGTTTCGACACACAGGCTGGATTTTTTGAATTTGAAAATGACGTGAGCTGGAATTTTGGGCTTATTAATGATGATTTGAATTTTAATGGGATGTCTCAGGTGATGGATTTTGTAGGGGAGGATAATGGAGATATGATGGATGAAAATTATGGGATACCTGTAACTGATAAGGAGGAATAAAGGAATTATTATCAAGAAAATATTTTGGAGCATCAACCTAGAAAAGAATTAAATAACTCAACAGGGGAAGCCAACTTGTATGAGTTTCAAAATGTTGGGAAGGTGTTGGGGCTTATAACAGAATCTCTCGACCCATATTTTCCCTGTCTCAAAATGGGAACTAATGAACCCAATATGAGTTTCAGCCCAAGAGAAGAGGTGGAGGGGAGTCTATGTGGGTCAAGTGAGCAGCAACATAATACTGATGATCATATAGTTCAACAAACATGGTTCAAGAGACTCAACTTCAAATGCACTCTCAGGCGGACATGCCTTACATACGAAATGCAAGTTTTTTGGGGGGTTGGTCTACAGGGGGAAATAATGCATATATTGGGTCTATGGAGGCCAGAAAAGACGTACAGGAGGCAAGTCAAAATTGATCGAGTGTGGAGAAAAGAGAAGAAATTCCAAGAAGGAGGAGGGTTTACAGGCCGCACAGTACTGTGTTGACAAAGAAGAGCAGAGTTCGGAGACAAAGCAAGCAGAGGATATCATCATCTTTATTAGGTAACACCATATCTGATAGTAATATTAAATGGCGGAATTGGATTATTAGAAACAAAGGATTCGTCGAGATTGCCACAGAGGTGTGGCTTTTGGATAAAAAATTGGGGTTACAAGTCAGGGGGAGGAGACTGAAGTGATTCAAAAATTGGTTGAGGTGGAGGCCAGAGATGGAGAAGCTTCAGGTAGAGATGGTAGAGAAGGAAATGGAATATTTTGATAGATAGGGAGCAGGAAGAGGTTTATTAAGATTTATGAAGATATTATCTTACAGTATTAGGGGTATAAGAGGGAGGGCAGAGAAGAGGGAAGTGCAACAATTAGTGAAAAATTGGAACGTGGACATGTTGTTTATTCAAGAGAGCAACACTAAGTCGGTGGATAGGAAAGTATGTTCAGCCTTGTGGGGAGGAGACAACTTTGATTGGTTAAGTAAGGCATATGATAGAAGGGCAAGTGGTATTCTAATGATATGGGACAATAACATTTTCACAATTGAAACACAATTAATGGGAAGCCATTTCATTGGCGCTTCAGATGTGTGGGGCGAGGATAGGATCCCGATTTTTATTCTTAAAGTGTATGCACCATGTGACAATATGAGGGCGAAAATATGGCAAGAGATTTCTTCTCTGATGATGTCAAAGGGTGGAGATAGATGGTGCTTTGTTGGTGATTTTAATGCAGACAGATCAACAAATGAAAGGAAAGGAGCTGAAAGCAATTCTAGAACTAAGGAGATGTTATGCTTTGATAATTTTATAGTTAGCGCAGGTTTAATTGATCTTCCACTCACAGGCTTGTGGCTGGAGATTGTGGAGGTGACAATATTGGAGATTTTGAGGATGTCGGGGTTGGGATGATCGCATGTGGCTAGAGAGTAGCTCCTATGTGTCGTGGGTACCTGTTGAAAAACACTGATGATCTTGACTGGACACACGAGTAAATCATAATTTGGTGTAGAACGTCCGGCATGAGCCATGAAAGCGAATTCGGGATCTTGATATAATAACACTTGTTGGGGCTGTGGATACACGGACAATGTTCTCCCAATCACTCACTCTGAAATGATGTCTAGCTCCATGGAGTGGGGGATTCGAGTCGTGTTCATGTGCATTGGATGCATCGTGTCGATTATGTTCATGGCTTCATTGATCTTTGTATACATATTGTTACTATTGTTTATACTTGAGGTGATTGATGTTGCTATCTTGTTTAAATGTAATATAGTTTACATGGTGATTTTATTATGAGTATGATTATTGATGTGATATATAATGTATATGTGCGTCGTACTATTTTCACATCTACTATATATTGTGTTGATGAATGAGAATATCGCCTCATTACTTTGTTTTGTATCTTTGGGCGCTTCTCGGTTCGTCTTCTGAGAAGGTCGTTGTGCCGAGACTTCACCAGGCTCTACGGGAGTGCTTCTCCGTTGAGTTCCCGACGTTTGGACATCTAGCCACGATGGACAACTAGCAACGTACATGGGAAAAGCCACACCCACCATATGTAACGGCCCGGACTGCTTTCAATATTGTCGACTATCTCTACAAACCAACACGGGTCTTCTCAGCATGCTTTGTCTTCACTCACACGCTTTCTGAGAAACTTCCCAGAAGGTCACCCATCCCACAATTTCTCCAAGTCAAGCATGCTTAGCTATGGAGTTCTTATGTTCTGGGCTCCCGAAAAGAAGATGCATCTTGTTTGTATAAGTAGTACAAATCAATTCTTATAAGCCTTCCTTCAACTGTACAGTCCCATACCTGCACAGCCTCAGGATCCCTCTCATTCGGATTTGAATTCGGTTCATTCATGTATCCCTTTGCCTAGAAGCCTGCCAGGAGTCGCTCCTTGTCCATGCCTCATGCACCGGCGATCACTCCCCACCCTCGTCAGCCTCAGGTGTTACACCATACACATGGGTCGTAGAGGAAGGGTTCTTCATCGCTTCACCGCTTGTCTTCGTGTCGTCTATCGTCAGAGCCATGGTCGTAAATGGAATGCGAGGTGGACTTTTCCACCGATGCCTTCTGTACACTCTCCTACTCTTAAGGATGGGCCGCTTGTTAGCTGAGTTACGTCTGAGGCAACTCCTGCGACGTCTTCCATAGGAATATCAATAGTAGCCCCTGCTGGGGTTTCCTGTTAGGCCTCATTTGACGGGTCCTGGTTGGAAGGCGATAAGTGAAGGGATTAGGAGGGAGGTGATCTATCCATGCCTTCTTATTCCTTTCACTTATTTCTCCACTATGGAGAAGTCTGAGGAAGGATCCTACAGTTGATTCGCAGGATGTTCGTGTAGTCTGTTGTCAGCAAGAGTAGGGTGCCAGAGCGTCTGTACCTTTCTCTTATCTTTTGTGGAGCAGCGTCTCCAAGTATCTAATGTTTAGCAGTTGCGTCTCCAATTCTTTATGTATAGTCTCTATCTTCTCTTTTACCTTGCACGTAAAAAAAGTTACAAGCTTTTATATTAATGTCTTGCGAAAAGGAAAATTTTACCTCATCTTTCTTTAATGATTTTAGTTAACCCATTTTTGGTCTTATAGTTTTAATAAAATTTCCATAAATGTGATGCCCCGGAAAGGGTGTTGCAACTCTTGGTCGAGGATGGTTTGAGTCCCTCAACTTGCTTGATGGTGATGCATGAGTGTTGATGAAGTAAGTGACTTTGCCTTGTGGTAAGTGCATGTGCCTAGAGGAAGGATTGAGATGGTGATTTAGTTTTGGATGAGAGAGTGTAGAGTAAGAATGACTTCATGTATTGTCTATTCATGCCCTTGGTTTTGATTGAGTTTGCTTGAGGACAGGCAAACATTTAAGTTTGGGGTAGTGATGGGTGTTGTAACAACCCCATATACATGAAGTTACTCCATTATCCTCAAAACATTCTCAACGCTCTGATACCATTAAATGTAACAACCCCATATACATGAAGTTACTCCATTATCCTCAAAACATTCTCAATGCTCAGATACCATTAAATTTAATAACCCCATATACTTGAAGTTACTCCATTATCCTCAGAACATTCTCAACGCTCTGATACCATTAAATGTTATGTCCCCAAGTTCCACTCGAGGAAATCCAATTATTTTAGAACTCACTTACTCTAATAACCATGGCTTAGCGATTACGCGCTTATTTAAAACAAACGATGTCATACATCCAAATATAAACGCGTATACCATCAGAGTAAACGTAGCAGGAAAACTATATATATCTATATATATACAGTACTAGAGCATACATGGTGGTCACATTAGTAGGGCTAGGTACATATACAAATAAGGTACAAAATAAACCGAAAGCAAAGCAAATACAACAAAGGGACTCTAGCACTCATACTTACATGCTCTCCCTGTTCCCTCTCAAAATACATCAAAATAGCCTCACCTCACATCCTGTGACAGACGCACTGGCGACGTCACACTCTCAATGATGTGAAAGTCAAGAGCTACCCTGTCCTTCCCCATACGTGCGCCTATAAACCTGCAAGGGCATGTAGTCTAAGGAAGAACTAGACATAACAATCCGCCTACGCCTGGCGGCTCTCAGATACCGCTTTGACCTCCTGCGTTGTCCTCTCAGCATGAAACCTCTATGACTAGTCACATAAGATGATGCTGGGGCAGCCCACATAAAGTCCTGCTCACGCGGCCTGGGTGGGTGCCATATCTGGGGACACGGAAGAAACTGGATCACTCTGTACGATGCAGTGATGTCTGCTCGTGGTGGAATACCACTTCAAAATAGAAAGCTCACTAGTTCGGTATACACGATAAAAAACGTAGAGGGGTCCACCTGCCACCCCTGCTCTTCGTGGTAGACGATCTCAAGCTCACCCAGAGTCTGGATCCCCGATGCTGTCTGGAGGAAGGGATGCATCCTCGGGTCCATAATTGCATTCAGCTAACTCGTTGTTTGCTCGCAAATCGAAGGTATAACATACAAGGAAATACAGGGAGATAAGATAGACAGCAAATCTATGACAGAGATGATGCAATGCAGAATATATAGAAAACATAATCATCTCTCGATATCTCGACACCACGGTCGTCCCCTAGCTAGATGTACACATACTCTTTCTATGCATGCCGGCCGGTACTAAACACCCTCCTAAGGACATATCACGTCCGTACATCGAACAACAAGTTGGTTCGTTTCGGTAATCTGTTCCGCTCGCTGTGACCCATAAGAGTGCATCACCGCTCAACTATCCCAGACAAAGAGGGTTAACTGGGCCTCCTCGGAAGATCCACTGATAACTGGAAAAACTGAGGGTCCAGTCGGGATAGCAGGATGTGCCCAAGACTGCCACGACACGATAGGAGCTACCATACCGGTCTCATGTGGGTACACCTGTGTCCAGTATATCCCCAAGATCACGCAAACCTACCATTCCGTTTTTCGCACCTGCACTCGATGCACCAACCTCATATGCCTCACAACATACGGCTGGCCACTTGGCATTATATGCATATGCTATGCATGTCATCCATCTCTCTTGAGCTGATATCGCAAGACATGCAAACTTGGTCTTAGCAACATGAGCTCCAAGCTCCAAAAGTAATTGTCACGGGCTCCAAGCTCCACTTGTAACTATATGAGCTTCAAGCTCCCATCATAATCTTATGAGCTCCAAGCTCCAACTATAACCTCAGGTCTTAACCATTATCAGCTCAAACGTTCACAACGGGGTCAAAGCCCTACTCGTACTAAACCTCCAAATCTCATACGTATACGCATTTCCAGATACAATGCAACAGTTCATCAGTTATCCACATGCTCAATAAATCAATAAAAAGTATAACATATCCACATGCTATTATCATCAACACATTAGGCGTATATAGCAAATATCACAGTTAGCAGATACACCCATCACAACACATATTACCATGCCTCTTAAATCCGTTAACCTAAGGTATCATATATATAGCGGTGATAGCCCAAAGTAAACTAAACCTAGGGTTTAGGTACTTTGTCAGGGCTCAATCTCACGTAGGGTTTAGGGCTCCCCTATACACATAAAATATACAACAAAGCTATATAAACTACTCTTGCCTCCCCGACGTGTGTAACTCTTTCTCCCCACCTGATAGCAAATGTAGCGATAATCACAAACACAATGAGAACTCCTTACTCTTCCCCAAGCCTTCACAGTCGTGGGTCATTTGCTCCAAAGGGTTCCGCTCGCAACTTCCACACTTGCCCTAATCATGGAAACAACATGCAGACTATAGCATTAACCCTAATACAAGCTGAAACCGTGAATAGAAGCTGAAACCCATAAGGGAACATTGTATAGCTACAATGTAGACAGATGTGGAACCTCGCCTTACCCTTGTCGAATAACAAAAGCAAACCGGTAGAATTGTAGTAGAAGTCACGCTGATCACGAAAACACCAACGGAATTGGAATCGGATCAACGAACGGATCACAACCTCAAATCAAAGTCCTCAAACCTGCCTCTGTCTCTCTTAGACTCTCTGGGATGTCTGGAGTTTGCTAAAGTTCGTCCATGGTGAAAATAAGCAAGTATTTATAGAGGTAAAACTCTGCTGACAACGCTATAGCATTCTGGAACTCCACGCTTTAGCTTTCCAACGCTTGAGCGTTGGCTGCCTCAACGCTCAAGCGTTGACGTTTCCTCACCGCCAAGGCACCGCTCAACACATGCCAGCCGCGATGCGTAACCGACACGTGTCACTTTATGTCCCATTACTGCCAGTCAACTGGTCAGAAGGTCCACGCTTGAGCGTCCAAACTCTCCACGCTAGAGCGTTAGCACGCTTGAGCATTCTCCTGGTCCACGCTTGAGCGTTCTGCTCCTGATCCCTTGCTCCTCATCCTTATCTTATCCAATTCATTCCTACTCTTAACATGTTCTCTAAGCATAATTACAAACCATAAACTACATCTATCAAACAAACATACATACACCCGATCAAGGTCATCTACCTCAGTCAGAGTTTCAGAAAACAGGGATGTTACTGTTGGGGTAAGCCCTAATGGCCAATCTATTTAGAATAGATAATCATTTGTATCATGACTTTGATCATATATTTGATATATGTATAAGGCATTTATTTATTATGTTATATTTGATGATCATATGTATAGCATAATAAAGTCCTTAGAATAGGTAGTTCATTTAATGGAACGTCAAGTATGACTTGACCGTGAGATGCCATTAAATTATAGAACACTTTTCTTAAATATCCATAGTCAAGTATTATTGTTAATAAGGACAATAATAATACATTGAGACTATTATGAGTGTACTGATGACTACATCTCACGGGTCATAGATATAAGATATCGAGTCTTCACATAGGTATAAATATTAGTGGAATATTTATACTGGAGTGACCCGCTATGAGAACGCTGCATAATAGTTATGTAAGTGTCACAAGCGATTCTCATGGTGATCATGATGAAGTAGTTCTTCGACTTGAAGTCACTATGATTCCTAACATATGTATTTGTAGGCGTTAATACTATTAAACGTTGTCTGTAACAGGACAACTATAAAGATAGTTATTGGGCCTGCAATGAAAGATGTTGAGAAATGTGAGTGATGTAGATAGGATTTGTCCCTCCTACATAACAGGGGTAATGTCTATAGGCCTCTTGATGGTATGCGACGTAGAAATGCATGGCCATGCTAAGGTGGGACAATATGAGATATTGGGCCCACGTGATTGTACGTCAATTACTAGATCAAGAAATAAATAATTGGACTTAACAAGGATGACACATTTATGCCTTGTGTTCAATTAAGACATTGACACGAAAGGATGTTGACTTCACATTATATATGGTTACAATATGATTTTAATTGTATCACCAATATTCTAATTAATTGGGTAGCAATGATGTATTGCTGGATGCCACTCATTGTTTATAATATTAATTGATTATTAATATGATTAATAATAATTAATATTATTGCCAATTAATTGAGAACCTATAGGGTCACACGCATAGAGCAAATGTTCAGAGAATTAATTTAATTGATTAATTAAATATTATTTAATTAATAATTAAATGGGATTGATTTAATTGATTAATTAAATATGATTTAATTAATAATTAAACATTGGGCCTGTAGCGTACAGTGGCCCAAGTGGGTTAGGTTAAGTGAGTGACAACTATTAGTAAGCTTGTGCATGTCACTTAAGTAACATACAACACAGAGCACTCATAACGGCTGCTATACACCCTTGACAGGCGCGCCCTCTTTTCTCTCTGTGTGTCGTGCCTCTCCCAATCCTGATAGCTAGCACTACGCTATCTCTGACGTTGGTTTGCTCGCGTTGACTGAATAGAGGTATTGCTACTTTGCAATATTGGTGATAGAGAAGTTTTTTCTTATGGTGGTTATGGCTAGACAATTATCGTAATTTCGCGATCCGAGATTCCTTAACCGTTGGATCGGGCTGATGTTTGGATAACAGGTTCGTGACATGTGGGTTAGCATTAGTGAACGCATAGCACGGCCGTGTGCCATTTGGCAGGGCCGTGCCACTTTTGAACAACGTCAACGAGTTTTCAGCACGGCCGTGCTGATGGACAGAATTTGATTTTGACCCTTTTGCATATTTATAAATTGTTTATTAAATGTGCGGTATATGGTTATGGCCCTAGTTTTGGTGTTTAATTTTATTTGATAAATGCGGCCTGCGTGTCGTGATTTATTGTATTTATTTTATAAATACGGCCTGCGTGTCGTGACATTTACTTTATTTATTTTATTTTAAATTTCGTAAATTGCTCGGGATGACATGGAGGCAAGACCAAATGATGACGCCAGTGGGAGGAACTATGGAAGTTTGCTCGAGGGTCAAAGATTGTAACAATTA